>JAQFVV010006387.1:776345-1438242 GCA_028023455.1 Epiperipatus broadwayi | reverse complement strand
AGAAACTGAACACAAGCCAATAATATAACCACTGTAAAATCAATTAATCAATTACATCTTTCTTTATATTTTAACTAAAGTACATATCTTAAATACTTTTCCCAACAACATTTAAAATTTTTATTTACAATTTTTACATACAAAATTATTGAATCAATAAAATTTCATATCTAGGAACCTCAAATATTTAGAATTTTACATCAACTGAATTCCCAGCCTTTTTGGATTCTCAAATTGTTTTTAGAATATCCACAAGAATGTGTAATGACCCCCTATATCAAACTTCATATATAATCATTTAATATTACATTTCACTAGTTAAATTCTAGCTTTAGAAATGAGGTCTTGTATTTTCTAATTTTTTAAACTTGCTATCATGAGAGAACTAAAACAAAAACTTTAGGCACATCCTGACAAGTTCTAACATTAATGTTCTTCAAAGACATTATAAAAGAATCATGCTATTATATGCCTTTCTAATATTTTCGATGGATTTACCCAATAGTTACATAAGTAAATGACTACAAACATTAGTTATTTTATTACAGTGTATGTACTTCAGGGCATAAAACAATTATTCATAATGTATCACATTTTTTTGACATATTCTAAATAAAAGTACTGTTACAATTTAACAATACATTTTCTGTTTTTTTTTATTTTCTACTTATAATAAAAACCATGCAATCTCTGGTGATTTCATTTTTGACTTATAATAACAGCAGTATAAAAGCTAGATATGATTGGACTTGTAAAAGGTATGATTCATCACATTATTCAAATTTTTGTTTACTGTATTAGTTATTGTTTTACAATGACTTAAAATGCTCAATTCCAACAGTGAACAGTTTAAAATTTAAAAAAAAAACCTAATAATTTTCATTTATCTTCTACTGCTATGATTTCTATCAAAGTTCTCATAGGAATAATGTTAATAGAATTTAACTAACACCATAGCTGAATACAATGTGTTTCTATTTAAATTGAAATTAAAAATGTACTTAAAATGTCATTAATAATTGATTGAAAAATTGATCCTCATTTTTCACTTATTTTAAAATTGGTTTTGATCTCAGAACAAGAAACAGAATTTCATAGTATAATTGTTTTTCCAATATGACTGTAGTTTGACAATTGTCTTTGTTCATATATTTATAAAAATTGTTTATAGATGAGATCTCATTTATGCACTATACTTTTATGAGAGATAACAACAAACAAATGTTATATTTAAACATATGTTACACCAGTACTTAATTTATGTTAACATTAACTGTCTGATTATTTGCTTAACTGGAATTCATTTTTGAGGTTCATATCTACATGTAATCATGCTATTAAACATAAAAACCTTTTGTAATTCTTAAAAAGAAATACCACCATAGACCAAAAAATATGTAACTCAATATAAGAAAAACAATAAGCTAATCCCATGTTGATTCAGTTTTTGAATTATTATATTTCATATACTAGGGCTGACAATTAAGTTCTAAAACTTGCTTCATGTGCTTATGACTAAAATCACTGTACAGTTGTATATTGATATATTACAACTGCATTTGTCAATTTAATTTGTTTTGCTCACTGTTATTTTTCATTTTATACATAGAACGAACATCAAGTTTCCTGTTAAATTTTGCAAGAGTAAAAATAAAATTTTAGAACTGTTAGTTCAAGTTTATAGGTATAATGGCAAAAATGCAGTATAGAAATAGATTAAATATTTTTGTTATAAACACAAAAATGAAAGAAAATATTAAGGTGGCCACTAATGAGCAGAAATGAAAAAACCATTACAAAAACTTATCAAATTGTCAATATTATGGACTAACTGTAAGAATAATAGATTTAGTAAATATTTATAAAAAATGAAAATCTTGAGTAAAAATTATGACCTGAAAAAGGTGGATGCAAAAAACGTCTTAAAGAAGCTTACCAATGAAAAAAAATGAAAATAATGAATGTTTTTAGAGACAGAAAGCAATGTTCTGCACCATGTCATTACTGATAGTTGAAGACAGGCAATTCATTATGACCTACAAAATTCACAGTCCAAATCAAAAATCAAATTTATGTTGCTAATCTTTTTTGATATTAAAAAAATATTTCATTATGAATTTGGAACAATTGGACAAAGAACAAAGACTATTTATTACTTGAAGGTGCTAAAAATGTTGACTGAAAAAGATAGATAAAAATAATGTGAACTTTGACCAAGAATTTGACTTTTGCATCACAACAATGAATCAGCTAACATAATATTGCATCACAACAATTAGCCAGTAAACAAATAATTGCCTTAGAATAACATTGCTGCTCCCCTTATTGGATTTCCAATGACATATTTCTTACAAATGATGCTTTTCATTACTAGACATAAAAGAAATATTGATAAAAAATATTTTGATGACATTCAAAACTTCACAGTAATAGAATAACAGCATAGCTTTATAAAACAGAATATTTTGTAGTTAATAATAGTGATGTTTATCAATAAAATATGTAGAATTTATTTTTGGATTAGTTTATGAAATTAATTCTTACATTATATATTGTTGAAATATCAATGTAATCTGGATTTATGGGAATTGAATTTATATATAGATGACTAAATGTATAAAAAATTAAACTGAAAACTATTTGTAACTTACTGTCAGGATATGTCAATGTGTATCCCCAGAATCAGCTCTATGGTGATTGGTGTTATTTTTTGCACTATTATCTAGATTCAGAAGCTGCTATAACTATCACCAGCAATCTAATTCATTGTCCACAGAAAAATCATTTATTTCACTGTAACCAGTATCTAACATAAGGTTCAAATGTAATTATATAAGGAATTTAAACACAAAAATTTTAAGTTTCCTTCAGCTCTATGTTCTGTCTCATTCAACCACATGTTGAAACAGCATTCATCAGTTAGTGCAGATCATCTCTCACACACATATATAAGTGCTTAGTTTATATTAAGATAGCAAAGCCTCAAACTTTAAAGGATAGGCTTCAATCTACTCCACTCCCAAACTCTTCAGCCATTCATACCATTGAAAATATAATGGAAAGCCTAACTCCCTCATTGATGCCAATATTATTGTTGTGCCCATATTGACTTTAACATATGGATGGCTGAAAAGTTGGATTATATTGAAGCCTGTTCATTAGTTTGAGGATTTACTATCTTAATATAAACTGAACAGTGATTACATGTGTGGAAAACGATGATCTGGACCAACTGATATGTGCTAGTTCAGCACAAAATCCATTCATTGGAAATCATTTATTTTTTTTACATATATGCAATCATGGGTATTGGTTGTACAAGATGGAACAGATGGCTGAAAAGATCTTGAAGGCTTGTGTTCAAATCACTTTTATAATTATATCTAAATTATACTTATATTCAATCAAATAATATAGATTCAGCCTGTATTCTGCCCATCCCTTTTCAATGTATTCATTGGATGTCCTATCATGATGGGTCTGAGTGGCTTAAACTACTCATCGGCATGACAATGACATCAACAAGGGATTTTTGCTTTCCATAATGATTTACAATGGTATGGATATCTGAAGAGTTGGAGTAGATTGAAGCCTGTCTATTAAAGTTTGAGGATTTGCTAACTTAATATAAAATCAGCACTGATTATTTATATGGGTGGGAAATGATGATCTGGATCAACTGAGGTATTTCTTTATAGAGCCACTTCTAATGATTCGTTAATATAATGAAGAAAAATTTGCAGTTGATATTTAGACAAAAAAATGTTAGAATAATTAGTAAATATTATATCATTTTAAACATATTTTATGAGCATATAATTAAAATATATAGATAAATTTTCCAATTTTAAAACTTACATAGTGTAACCTAGTGTTATTGACACTTGGTTTATTTAGCATCGTTTCCATAGGAAAACAATGCTATCCTTTTCTAGAAAATAAAAAAGTAAAATAGTAATAATATTAAGTGATTAATAAAGTATAATATTTACTCACTTTAACGTATTTTAAGCAAATAACTAAAAAAATTAGTAATTTGATGTCATTTTGAAAAAGAGCATGAATAATTTAATTAAAAATATGAACCATAAGAGCAATTTAATATAGTATAAAAGCATATATTATAAACAGTAATTGAATTTAGATGGGTAGAGGGAGAGTAGATGAATATCTTGTCATACAGCACAATAACTTCTGGTAATTTTTAAATTATTTTAGATAATAATGTAGACAAAATTCTACATCATTAATAAGCATTGTTAATTAAATATACTTATTATTTTACATTATTTGTCAATTTACTCTGTAATCCATTTAAATCATACGGAAAAATATATGACTGTAATAAGTTTTTTTTTTCCTTTCTTTTGTTTTATGTATAATTAAATGATTTTTTTTCTGTAAGAGGTCGCTAAAACAAGACCACCAAAAATTGAAGAAAGTTTAGTCTGACATTAGTTTTACAAGAAGAAAGCAGTACTGAAATTCGGTAACAAATTTTTATTATTTTTTTTTATTGCAGAAATAAATATAAGTCCATTAAATGTTTGATAATATCATGTGTGGCTAATCCTATTTGATAAGATATTCTGTTTTCTGTGACCATCTACCTATTTTAAAGCTTTTTATACTCAAAAATATACTATCGTATGCTAAAGTTCAAAATGACCGTATTGACTACAGTAATCACGGAAAGCGTCATTAGATTTAAATTAAGCAATATAAGTAATTTCCAGGAAATAAACAATTATTTGTTAACTTTACCTTATTTAATAATCTTTTCATGGTATAAACGAAAATTTATAATTTAAAAGACATATTATAAAAGCCAAGGAAAGTTAACTAGAAAATTTCGCGCTCTTTCTAAAAGAAATTGTCTGCGTTTGAAAATAATGTAATCTCCCCACGTTAAAATATGTTTTATTCAATGAAAATTATCTAAAAATAATATTAATGATCAAGGATATTTACGTATGCACCTGTATATTTTTTAAAAAGAAAGTATAAATTTTCTCAAGGCAAATATTGGAAAATTTGTATGTGTGCATGTTACGGAGAATTCCTTAGTAAAGACAAATTATAATTCCTAGAGTAGGAATAAAAACTACAAACATTAGTAACTTAATTATAACCCTAATATAATATGTTATATTATACATCAACTGGAGTCATTAAAACTTTATATCTACGTAAGTCAGCTGCAGTCCTTATAATAATATTATTTGGAAAATTCGCGCATTATTTTATTCCTAAGCCGGCTAGCTAAAAATGATACGTATCGCCAATAGTAAAAAGAAAAGAATTGTATATGTGATCATCAATCGTCATGTTAAAATATGTATTGTTTTCTTGGATCCCAAAATTTATATCAGTTAATTCAAGGAAGAATTAACATCCCACGCTGCTATGTTTTCTTTGCTTAATTTATTAATTGCACCAGAATGGAGGCAACTTTTGTTTTTATAAATGAAATAATAAAATGTGTTTCTTAATTTTAAAATTGCTTCGTGAACTACGAATGGATCAAATTCTTCATCTAGATAAATTGCCCAACGGAAAAACATTTTCCTAGTGAAATAATAAGCACTTGTTAAGTAATGATTTTTTTTACTAATTTGTAAAATTATGTGTATTTTTTTTTATCAACAGGTTAAAGGCTGTATAGTCAAGTAGTATTTAAATGACCTTGTCATCATCAAGGTATGTTTTCCTGTATTTATTCTAGGTTAAATTTATATTTGACATGAAATTTTTTTTTTTTTTTATAAAATGTGTTTACTTATGATATGCATTATGGGTATAAATTTATGTTAGATGCGTAAAAGAAGAAAATTTAGATACTTAATAGGGAAAATATCTAGTTAAAATTATCAGAAGTAATTAAAGAGAAGTGCTATACAGAATATTACTTCTTTAAAGTTTGAAACAAATTTATACTATGTTAATTGCGGAACTTATTCCCAATTATTCTTTATTAACGCATTCACTTAATTTAGTTCAAGATACTATATTACCAATTACTTGTTGAATGTTTCTTTGGCAAAGGTGAAAATTATTATGTTGTATTCTGTGTTATCCATTGATTTCGGACGTTGATCTAAGTATACCCCAGAACATAAATTTAGTGTAATTAGTGTATTTGCTTGTCTTGCCCCGATATAGAATCAGTATATGCTTAAGATTCGCATAAGTAATAACTGTAATGTCTTTATTTTGTGGGATGGAAATTGATCTCCCCAAAAGCTTTATTTTTCATGAGGGGAATAGATAAATCTAATATTCGGGTATGTTTATAACCCAAAGCGATCGCTTCTCAGAGTTAGGACGATCAGCAATTTATACCGTATTTAGTGTATTTCGTTCGTTAAAATCCCATGAGAGGATTATATTTGGTGTGTGTTCCTATTATGCCCAAGTAAGAGGCTAGGACCCACCAAACTATTTTAATGTAGTAGTTAACTCTACATATCTACGGTATTATTCCATATTCCTCATGAGAAAATAGAGATAATTCCACCACGGAAGGTGTAGAATATTGTGTTTTGTTTAGAAAGTTATGGCAAGATAGCGGATATATTGAAGGTTAATTCCTCAAGATACATTTAGTAAAAATAGCGGGCTAGTATATATGATCAATGTCTGAATTGTGTGGCGGAATAGTGCTGGTAATCAACACGTAAGTCAATGGAGAGAGTAAGTTTAAAATTACGTGATTTAGAAATTTTTATTTGCCAAAGGAGGGTTCAAATACTAAGTTTAATTCTGGTTAATTATTAATTAGCACTCACAATATAACTTATACTGAGAAAAACAGTGTGTATAACAACTTCAGTTGTTATTAAGGTAAATATTAAAGTAATAAGTGTAATTTCTGATAAATAACCCATAAATTATAATAAGTTATCTAAATAAAAACTATCATTTAATTAAAGATATGATAATAAAAATCGTTTGTACGCATTGCCTAGAATCAGATTATTTTTATTTTAAAACAAATAGTTAGTTAATAAAGTTAAGTAACCGTTCATATAAGATACACTAAACAGATGAGTTAATGTATCAATAATAATATTTATTTTGTTATATTCAATTTACATAATGTAAAAAGAAGATGAAGAAGTAGTTCAAATCCAAGTCTCAGAGCATAGACGAATTACTATTAGTTGTATTTTGTTTTATCCATATGGGATCGAATAAATTGTATATGTTTGTTTATTATGTTAATCCTAAAGGATAGTTTTAAATTGTAATAATAAATTAGAATATTGTTGAAATTTAATAATAAATTATAGTCTTGTTACAAGTTGTTTTGAGTCATTTTTCTTGTGTGCTAAATAAAAGTGTATCTGCATAATACTTGCAATACTTTCTTGAGTCCAAAATCATTTATGAAATCTTAAATTCAATACACCAGATAGACAATTGTAAGCAGATCAGAATATTTCATTATATTTTTAATTTAATAAGAATTATTTGTGGAATTGAAACTTCAGACCAGAACATTTTATTTTATGTGTGTGTAAAATCACTTTATTCCCAAACTAGTAGGTTTTGTTTGCACATTGTTCCATACACATTTAAGTGAAGTGTATAAGTAATAAATCTTAGTTAAATTATTGTGTTGTCATGGATGATGGAAGGACACAAAAGCACCCTTGTCTTTTCATCATTCCAACTGAGATTCTGGATTAAGAAAGGGCTGTATTATTCAAAATTATGCGTTGTTATTGAATATGGTCATCATCTCGTTAAATATTATAATAGTTGATAAGTGGATGAAGACACCTGGAATTTAAATAAGGTAAATGTTTCCTATAGCCGACCAGAATGTCAGTCATATGCGACAACACAATACTGCCGAGCATTTTATTAAATATAACAGAGAACCCTGAGATTAGTGTCATTATTGTTAGTGCTCTTTAATTAAGAATTGATTCATTATGATCAATATTACAAGCGTGGCATGGCTAAGGAGATTGAAACTTCTGATTGTATAATAATAAAATATTGAGATCATATTGGCAAATTGCTGAATGTTTTATTTTAGTCAGTAATATTAACAATGACATAAAATCATCATCATCATTGTCGAACAGTACAAGTACTTACAGCTCAGAGAATGTGTTTTGGATAGAGAAAGAATGTTAGTTTATTCTAAATTTTCTTTTTAAATTTATTTTATTAATGATAATTTTTTTTTATTCTATCTCTGTCTGAACTGCATATCGCTGTAGCTGAATTCTTATAACTAACCTAACGTCGAGCTATATATTATATTATATTATATTAGAAATATAGGGTTTGCAACCCAAAGCATCAGAAGGAAGTGTCCGATTTCGCTTTATGGAATGCGAGCGTGTGTTTATTTATTGTAATAGAAATGTCCTATTTATTTGACTAGGTTAGAAATGGCGCGAATGCGCTCATTTATTTTTAATACTAGTCTTACTTATTTTTTTTTGATAGGTTAGAATATATATATATTTTATTTTTTTAGAAACTATTTACGTGATCTTATGAAATTATTTAACATGTGATTATTAATTGTGCAGAAATTTCAGATCCCGGACAGGCCCCCAAAATATGTAACGAGCACACGACAATCGAAGGCTAAACTTCCCTTTTATGTGTACATAATGGGAATTCTATAATTCAAAATCGTCCACTTTCCATTACCGCAAGCAGAGAGAAATACGGAAATAGACGAGTCTATCTCTGTATTTGACCGAACCTGTATGCTATACAGATATAGCCCAGGCTATATTTCCCGATCAACTTTCTCCCAACTGCTGTAAGATCTGACAGAGTTACAGCATTTGGATGATTTATAAATTTAACGGAAGCAAACACTGCACCACCAAATTTCACGTGTTAATTCAATAATAAAAAAAAATGAATAATAGTTTCCCACTCTAAGACTAGACTATCCCTTTTTGGACGTGGCGAAGAATGAGACAAGACAGATTTAAATAGAAAAAAATATATTTAATAGAATAAATCAATCATAAAATAGATCTATAACACATTAACATTAAATAAAACAGATTATGATCTATAGTGCTACAAGGAAAAGAACACATAAAAAACTCTTATAAATGATAGTACATTTATAAATCGCCACTCTGGGTATTTATCAAATAAAAATTCAAGAATGTCTTTATCATTCACAAAAAGCAGGTGGACATTGTCTAAGTAAACGATGTGCACATTGAAATATATAAAAAAAAGTATGTATTTTTACCTAGGTTTTAGTCTCTGAATTTATCCGATGTCCTGCCGACCGTCACGTGGATTTCTCCACTTCTTTAGGAGGGACGGTCGCTCATAGATTAGATTTGGTTGTGTATAGCATCTCAGTGTTAAGGCATCATAGACGAGGCATCAAGGACAAGGCATCGAGGACAAGGCAACTAAATTAATTCTCTGGCAGGCGCTACGACAGCTGTTATTACATCTTGACAAGAACCATTAGTACAGGAAGTCCGGATCAACCAGTGATCACGATGGCCTTAGCCAGCCATTCTAGATGAAGCACCGATGTTAAAAAGTCATATTTGTTAACTATATCGGTTGATTATCGGAGCTGTGTTTTACCACCCTCTCAACACGAAGTCTCTAGCTCTAATCTCTCCTGAAAACTTTTTTTTTTTAATTAAAAAAATTCCACCAGCCTTTGTCCTTCCGATCCTTTGTTTCACTTTAATTCACACCTTCTTTCTTACTATGCCTTCGGCCATATGTAAATTGGTTTTACCCACTCTCGTAGCACTATGTACCTTTATTTATTTCAATATTCTTGATTTTAATTAAACAGATTTTAATACATGTTTTTCTTTTTTTTTTTTTTTAAATTTGGACAAGCATTTATTATTTCTGTCTATATCCTGCTTCAAATACACTCCATACATGCATTTCGTTTATCATCAAATGTGTACTTTAAAACCCAGATCCTTATCTTTTGATCATGTCTAACTTTCTCTGTTTTGCGCACTATTTAAGGGTTTTTATTTTTTTTAAACTTTACTTTCTTTCAAAATCAGATTTTAACTTGCATTTTATTTATATTTCTTTATCGCTTTATTTTTTAACATACATTTCCAATATCTCTAATTTTATATTTTAATTTCACCAAAACCTGAACTTTGGAGGGTAAAAAATAAGAATCTTTTGATTCTAATTCCCTCTCTTTTTTTAATTAGTTGAAACATTTCTTTGTTCTGTAAATTCTTCCAAGCTCGCTTTTTCTTTTTTATTTTTTTTCTTCCAAACATAATATTTAATATTCTTTGAATGTTTAATATTTATATGTGTGACCGCAGTATGTGTGATCATCACAATATATATATATAATAAAGTTAGTAAAATGAACCATCATCATAAGAAAAAGGAAAGTTAATAAAATATTAAATTTAAAGACTAGAGATAGAAATAGAAAATTACTTATACAAATTAAGGCATTATAACATGTAAAGAGCTTTTACAGTAGTTAATCTAAAAGGTGGTGTAAATTAAAGTTTGGAAACTGGCCAGAAAGTTGCAGTTTATTAAAGAAATATATTACAATTTTTTCAGTGGTTGGTTCCTTAGTTTACACAGCAGAGACTCATTGGGTTGAAATATAGGCATGCATTTTTAACTTATGTGAATGGCATTTGGATTGATTCTTTCAGGTTTTGGCAGCACAATTGGTGTGGAAACAGTTTAGTTTTGCAGCTATATTGAAGATCTTCTAGGGACTTTGGGCCCAGTGATCAGATTCCCAAATTTATCCCCTCACCATGAAGGAGACACTATAAAGATTCATAATTTATGATGCACGTAGCTTCTAGTAGCACTTCTCTCAAAACAAATATGGATTCTCTCTCTCTCAAAACTTTTCCAGGCTATTTATACCTGTTCCCTGGTTTCCACCTGTACCAACTTTTGATGCCTTTAGGCTAAAGCTTCTTACCTTATCAAAGTTACAAATTTTGATAATTGAGTTTAGATACATTCCCTCAATAAGGCTTTCAAACTCATTAACTTTGAATTCATTTTCTAATTAGAAAATGAATTTGAAAATCAGAAAAACGATTTTAATTAGGAACCATCTTTACATTTTAAATTATTATCTTTTTGCTAATTAATAAAACTTTCCCCATTGCCTTTGGGAGTGGGCAATCTGAAAGCTTATCGAAAGAATGTAGCTTTTAGTCACTGAAATTTAAGCAAATTGGTATAAGTAAAATAAAACATTCTGACGCAATGAAACTTTATAACAAATATATATATTTAATTATTTATAAGTATACACACACAATCCATGCAGTTATAATATATAGGTTTTCATGACTAATTTTTTAATGATTTATTAATGATATTGATTAGTCTAAATATTAAAGTAGTGGGTTTTAACACACGTTTATATAATACTGTTTTTTAATGAAACTAGCATGTATTGAACATATAAAGCTCCATTGCATTCAGAAATTCACGGTTATTACTAGGTTTTGAAGTGGGCTACAGGTGAGATATCATGAAGCTAGGATCAAACTTAGATCTGACTGCTTCAATATATATATATATATATATATATATATATATATATATATATTGAACCATTTACATATATATAGTTCAAGTATGTTGGCATTGAGTAAGAATTAAAAGAAATAAAATTTAAAAATGATCAATTAGTTGGTGTAATTTTTTTTGTGCATATAATGAAAGTTATTTGTGTTTAAAATTAACTTAATCAAAGTAATGTTAATAGTAGAAAAAATGAAAGTGCATACAGATAAAAAAGTTATAAACACAAAAGATTACCATCAGAGAGAAACCTTTTGCGCTCTGATTAAAGATGGTGGAAATAAGTCATAAAAAGACTTTGTAACTGAAAATGAGTGAGAAATGTAGAAGATTATAGAATGATAATAAAACAAAAGATATGCACAGGACATCTCAAAAATGATTGTGGGTATAAAAGAAGCAGACAAGTTTGGAATCGGTCTTTTTTCCTATATGTGTTTTGGGCAGTTTCGCGTGAACCACATTTTTAAGGTAATAATAAAATGGTGTCACTACTAAACTGAATCTATTTTCCATGTGTGAGTAGAACCAGATTATTTGCCAGCACCTCTCAGAAAAGTCACAACAAGCTTTGTATAGCTTTACCTAAATATAAATCAGAGATATGGAAGTAATTCCAGAATGAAACCATAAACAAATAATATGGACTACTCATCAAAAGGAACCAGACTACTATAATAATCAATCATCTACATAAACACTAGAACCTTAGTGTTAAGTCAATGGCCATACCCTAATTCATTTTTAAATCAGGAGGATGTGTGTACAAACTTTAAAGTGCTAAATTTCTAATTTAGACAAAAAAAAGAGACATCTACTATTTTGCTTGTAAAAATGAACTATTTGAATTGGGTGTTGAATATAATTATCTGATTACGTGTATGTGTATTCTTCCCAATATTATAAATTTTTTAAATTATAAGTGTTTAAATGTTTAATGTGTTATAATAAAACATTTACTATTAATATAAATCTTTCGATAAAGGTTTACTTTAGCAACCACATCATGTTCGCCCTCTAGTTTTTAAAATTAGAACTAAATTATTATTCGAAAATCTTACATATATGCTACTATATTACAATTACATTAAAATGTAAAATAATAAAACAAATCATTTACTTTTTAAGCATAATTGTGTCCTATGCATACTAGGAACTTGGAGACAAAAGTGGTAGCGCTGTCTCTACTCCAGAAGGCAAATTCTTGTAGGTACAATGAAAACAAAGCTCTGCACTACCACATTTGTTGTTTTTTTTTCAAAATATCTGGCACATTCCTCATGGCAAAAATTAGCCCAGTCAATTATTATTTTTTTGCTGATTCTGGTCTCATGCACAATGTATTCTTGGGGCAAATTATGCACCCCAAAATACATTATTTATAATTGTTTCCAGAGGCAGATGATTTTGGAAAAAGAAAGACCTCTTTCTGATTGAGCTGCGATGGTGACATATTCTGCATTGCCATTTACACCCATCTAAGCCTGCAGAATACATCACCAGCGAACAACAAACACCACACTGTTGGCATATGTCATAATTCTTCAGAAGGTGTCTTCTTGCAAGCCATTTGATGGCCAATTCTGGAGTTTGAAGGGCATTCCACAACTTATGCACAATCCAATCTTCTGCCAGAATAGTAGCAACATTCAAATTTTGATCATCTGGAACTAAACATGTAACAGAACTACCTGCGATTTTTTCAACTATAAAACTGTACATGTGTGCATGTTATTTGAACTTTGAACCCAGAGGGTGTTTTTTTTTAATAAGTGCTATAAATGTAGATAGTTTAAATTCTTAAGTTTCAAATAATTTAAATTAATTATTTTAATTAATGTAGTGTAATTAATTCAACTTCTTTAAAAAGGTAAATGTTGTTTTTTATTATCTTTTACATTTTAATAAATTTTAACATAATTTTAATATAGTAGCATATACGTAAGCTATTTTAGAATAATAATTTAGTTCCAATTTTAAAACTAGAGGGTGAACATGATATGGATGATGTGGACACTAAAGTGAACCTTTACCAACCTTTCCTTATATGTGCTTAATTGTAGTTAGTCACATTCTTAATTTTTATTTTATAGATATTATTAATCTGTTGTAGAGAAGTGAGTAAATTACCTTGCCAAATGCTTTATTAATTAAGGCCCAGGAAAAATATTTTTTTAGAATAAATTAATTAAGTGACAGGATATCATAATCCTGATCTTTGTAAGTATTTGCTTTGTAAGTTACAATTCGCACAGAATCAATGAATCTACCTATTCTGGCACCCTCTATATAAATAAAAAAAATTGGTTCTGCTCACAATTTAAAATCATAAATAATATTAGATTCCTTAATCAAGAAATATAACAATCCTTCTTGAAATATCTGGACTCATAAATGATCAGAGCATATTTTCTTTTTAATTTGCACTGTATAGTGTGTAAAATAAAGACCTAATCAAACATAAAACATAAAAAAATGTTACGATTAGCTCCCTATGCAGGACTTTGAGAAAAATAAACCATGACCTGAGATAAGTTACAATGGAATATAAAAAAACATTACAATAGCAGCATAAAACATGGAATTTGATATCCATAACCAAAAGATAAATACAACAGTAGTGTTGGCATATGGAGTTAAATTATTTGTTGGTAGTTAAAAAAATCATTGTGTTAAAATTTTTTATTGAAACATAAAAATTAAATAGGAAAATATATGAAATTAAGGAATGGCAAAAATATACAAATTATGGCAGAACACAAAACAGAATCAAAAGAGGATATGAGACTGTTTATGAAAAAGATATTGCAGGATATAAGTGAATTGAAAGAATAAGTAAGGAAAAAAGGAAAGAGATGAAAAAGGTGTAGTGTAATGGTCCAAGCTTTTTATTAGAAGAAGGGGAACACATCTCACTACAGTTGGACCTAGGGTCTTCTGGTAAGATGCTGTGAATGACGTGATGAAGTATCTAACCTATAATTATATTTATCTCCAATGGGCTAGCTCTAAGTTTACACATTAAATTTAGATACAATTTTTACAAGTTCATCCATACCTCACCCCTCTTTTGGATTCCATTACACCTCAAAATTCAAACTCAGAGAAATTTGACTTCAGCTCTCTTCAAGGGTAAATTTACACTAGGTAACAACTACCACATCTCTATATAGGTTCCAATTAAAAATACATCCAATCATATTACTGTATTATTGTCTAAAAATGAAACATGTATGCATGTATATATATATCTGGTTATAAGTTGATGAATGAATGTGTAAAAAATTTTGATCAACTAGAGACCAATGTAATTTAAATCAAGTTAACAATGTTTATGAATAACAAAATAGAAATTCAAAAACTCTTTAACATGATAAAAAAAACAATTATATTTTTATGTGTCAAAAATGCATTTCCACCATATCAATGATTAATATATTCACTATTCCAACTCTTAAACCATGGTAGAAGTACATAACAATGCACTAATTATTTACAAAGCAAAATAAAAAAAATCTTTATTAAATTGATCATGAAACTGACTAACTAATTTATAATATTATAGAAGTATTCATGATAGCCTTGTCATTCAATTCCAGTTATTGTCATTCCATCTTCTTTGGGAACCCCCCCCCTATGCATGGACAATTCCTAAAGTTGATAGAAAAGAGCATCTATGCCAGAAGATTAATCATTTATACTGAAAAAATAAACATAAATAATTGTTAGTTAATGATGAACAAATAAAACACAAATGCTGTTCTGTAGTAGAGTGTACTTAATATGGAATAGTATCAAAAAAAATTTTACCTCATTCCATATAATAGTGATGATGTCCAAATGTCAAATCACTATGGAGGGAAAGCTGACCTAAACTTTATTTAACATAAAAAATATTTTGTCTAATTTAATAATTCCCCCCTTACTTTGTTGCTTCCAATAATAATGGACTCTCCCAAGTTCTAGACACATTTAAGTTTCCAAGTATGGAGATAAACTAAAACTTGAATTTTTATAAACAAATAAATATATATATATAATAAATCAAAATGTTCAATGGTTCATCTTGATTAATGTCCATGAGTTTAGCAATAATGTCTCTTATGGATACAGTCTATCTCTCTTCAAATCATCCTTCCTCAGTAAGTCATTCATCACTTGCTAGAATTCCTCAGCAATGTGCTTGAAACAATGTTGTTTACATTTTCTGCAGTTGCTTTACTTCTGGATCCACTTAGACATATAGAACTTTTGATGTTTCTGTAGGCATTATATAGGCAAACAGATTAAATCATCAATATTTTATAGTAGGTTTGTAGCAATCCAGTCCTATCCAATATTAATTTAGCTGAAATACATTGTGTAGCAGTTCATAATGGATTTACTTTTTTTCAATTTACTATTTGGCATTTAATGATTTATATAAGAAAAAAGTTACTTCATCATTTATATATATATGCTAGCAATGTTTTACTTCTTTTTTTTCCATGTTTGAATAATAGTGCAGTTTTTATTTTTAAATTTCAATTTAAAATCAGTTCAGTTTTTTTGTCAAATTGCATAAATTTATCAAGATTTTCTCTGTTTAAATGTTGGCTATATTTTCTTATAAGTTTGCACTACAACAATTATACAAATAATTTGGAATTCTCTTGGATTTGAACATTCGAAGTTGGTTTTGTACAGTTCTTATATCATTTGAAGAGTAACAAAAGACAATGGAAAAAAACTGGGTTTGCTTTTATATTGGGCTTAGTTTCCATTGTTTAGTATGCTAGCATTTTTATTCCCTCTTCCATTGCTGTATGTGTCTAAAAAAATATGTAATAGAATTCTACCTTTATCTTCCATACTTGATTACCTAGATCTTGGCTTGACATTAGGTCATTACTATGTTTACTTTTGTGATTTACATTTTTATTTTAAATATGTTATCCTTCATTCATTTACATAACTTAATAGTTTAAACAAGCATATTTAGGATTGAAAATTTTCATTTTAATTTCTCTAATCTCATATGTTCTACTTAAATAAGGCTATAACCTTAAAACATGCACCTTGAGTGCTTAATTTATTACAAGAGAGAACTCTACAAATTTAAATGCAAGATTTGACTTTATAAAGATAATAGTGACCCACTCTTATCTTCAACCTATTTTTCTAATTATATAGGCAAATCTAAGGCATGTGTGTGAAGCTAATAAATTCTTCATTGATTAAGTCCACTATTTCTGTTAAACATTAATGATTACAAAATCTTTCGATTTACAATGAGTTAATGGTCAGGTCTTAAATTTAGAAATATTTTGAATCAATTTAAAGTTATAAATATTAATTCTTAAGTGCAATGTCAGAACATAATACTTAAATAAGGCCACTCTTATCTTTATAAAGTCAAATCTTGCGTTTAGATTTGTAGAGGTCTTGTAATAAATTAAGCACTCAAGGTACTTGTACTAAGGTTATAGCCTTATTTAAGTATTATGTGCTGACATTGCACTTAATAAGAATTAATATTTTCAACTTTAAATTGATTAAAAATATTTCTAAATTTAAGATCTGACTATTAACTCATTGTAAATTGAAAGATTTTGTGATCGTTAGTGTTTAACAGAAATAGTGGACTTAATCAGGGAAGAATTTATTAGCTTCATGCTCGCAAATCAAAATGCTTTAGATTTGCCTATATAATTAAAAAAATAGATTGAAGATAAGAGTGAGCTGCTCTTATCTTTACAAAGTCAAATGTTGTGTTTAGATTTGTAGAGGCCTCTCTTGTAATAAATTAAGCACTCAAGAAGCATGTACTAAGGTTATAGCCTTATTTAAGTTTTATGTGCTGACATTGCATTTAATAAGAATTAATATTTACAACTAATCTCATATGAAAAATTTTCATTTATATTTTAATTATTTCTATGTTTAAACCTATTTATTTAAAATAACTCCAAAAATATTACAACATAATTCAACATCAATTAGAATAAAAACCTTACTGTGAAATAAAACTAAATTATTTATTTCTTTAACATTTATTTTAGTAAAAAAAAAAGTATTCATAATTTGCACTTACTTTGCTTAGCAGTCCAGAATAAAAAACAATGAATTTTTTTTCAACATTATTCTCATTTTTAATAATTTTTGTTTTGTATCAACTTAACTTTATGTTATACAATGTAGATTTGTTTTAAGTAAGCATTAAGCAACTTTTGTAAGGTGATTAAGACTTATAATCACAGTGATCTGTAACTTTATATTGTGATTTGGCATGCCAAAATACTTTCCAATAGTAACTTTGATTCATACTCTTAACGCTTAATTTATCTCACAATTTCTTACTTTATTTTTTTTATGTCAATTTCTATAGGAAGAAAATTTCCCAGAATTGGCAAGAATCTTTTAAGAGTGACTGCTAAACAAAAAGAAAAGTCACAATGAACTTCTACTCATAAGTGATCTTATATGCCAATAAACATCGCATGATCACCATTTCTTATGCTTGCTTATAACTGTTATTAAAACAAGAAAAACTCTCCATACAGTAGTGCCACTCAGTGCAAGCCAGAGTAATCAATGGATGCCAGAAGGCTTGTACATAAAATCCCCATCTAGTGCCTACTCATCCAATATCCCCAGACTAGTTTCTGGCTTGTGGCCTTCGACAGTGCTCTCAAATCCAAGGCTCCTCATTGATGAAAGCCACAAGCCAGAAACTAATCTGGGGATATTGGATAAGTAGGAACTAGATGGGGATTTTATGCACAAGCATTATAGCATCCATTAATTATTCTGGCTTGCACTGAGTGGCAATACGTATGGAGAGTTTTGCCTGTGATCTTATATGCTGATGAATTTCAATTTGACTAACTTAAGCAGCAATTTATTTGATTATGTATTCAATCTAATGTGACTCTATCTATTTCACTAATTCACTCTTTGCTTTTATGCTAGCACACAAAAAATACTACTATACCAAGCATGATTTAATGTAGTGGTATCAGACACTAAAATTAAGTTCCATAGATTAATTCTAGTTCTGGAACCTGTAGAACTCAAACATTTTATGAACTCTCATGCAGTAAAGCCATTTGATTATATTATTATTAATTGTTACTATGCCAACAAGATAAACATGTTAATCAAAAATTTTAAATATGTTTTATGAGAGAACTTTCAAACTTTTTTCAAACTTCTAATCCAATATATCTACATTTTTATTAATCCTTTGCAATGACAATATATGAAACA
Source organism: Epiperipatus broadwayi (assembly GCA_028023455.1). NCBI lineage: Eukaryota > Metazoa > Onychophora > Udeonychophora > Euonychophora > Peripatidae > Epiperipatus > Epiperipatus broadwayi. Next base: position 1,419,426 of record JAQFVV010006387.1, on the reverse strand, counting down.
CAAAAAGCAGATCTAATTAGATTCTGTAATTGTTGTCTTAATTGATCTTAGATTAAATGTTTAATTTCTAAAGATCTGAGATAACTCAGTATTCACATAAGAGTCGAACTCATACCTTTAGATTTTCTAATATCAAATTTAAGGTGAATTTAAAGTGTGTTTGCCTTAAATTCAATATTCAAGAATTTAAAGGTGCAAGTTTGACTTCTATGCAAATACTGTCACTTATCATGCCAGCAACATCTAAGATAAATATTCCACAATTGACTAATTCCATTTGTATTTAAAATATAACTATTTTAATATTTATTAAAATGCCATGTATATGCATTTAAAAGTGAATAAAATATTCATGCTTTGTGTTTGTATACTGCTTATATAATAATTGTTATGCTAATGTTTATTACTTCTAAAATTTTGACATAGTCTGTATAATTAATTATGATAGTTTCAAAAATCTGCCCCTTTTTAAATTCATTGAAACATTAATATTACTAATTATAGCTTTCTATTATTTAGATTTTATTTTCTTTTTTCTTTTCATTCTAGACTTATATATGAGACAAGTGTATACATATTCACATCACTATGAAATGATCAGTTCAATAGATAATTCTTAATAACTATTGATTCCCTGCAAAATAGATCTATGACATGTTTTTTCAACATCAGTCCAGTAAACTTTTATTCGTATTTATATTGGTATTATTTGTGTTGACTGCTTTTATGTATTTACATGTATAAATCTATTTAGCCTTGAACATTATTAGCCTTATTATTCAAGTACTACATGGGTGGAGTGCAGTTTGAAAGTTGTTAATTGTAGTTTGAAAGTTATAATTGACTATTTGTTAGTCTGCTTTCAAAACAAATTATATTTAGCTATTTAAAAACATTTTTTGAATTAATAATTTCCTTCTCTGTAGTCAAGTTACAGTCTTTAGTGTCTATATAAACAGACCATAAATAAATGTGGATTTTCATCTTTATTGTTCAAAAAAGGTTGCCTTGATAACAGATTGAGATTGCTGATTGATATTGGTATTGTTTAAGTGTTGATTGCTTTTATATATTGATATATCTTATATGTAGAATGTTTTTATGTTTTTCATATTGTGATATTTTCTTGAAATATGTCCAATCATTTGATGCCTTTACATTTTTTTTACCTATATATTTCATTTTTATACCTTTAATTGATCCTAATATGTATTTCTCCATTCATCTATTTTTTTTTAATCTTCACTAAATGTATTTATTTTTGATGGAGTATTTAAGTTTTAAATCCATATTAAGCACTGGTATAACATGAAATACCTCTCTTTCTAGGTATATCATTATATTTCCCTTTATTATTATGTTATATGTTATCTAAATCACCCTATCCTTTTTTAATTTTTAAATAATTACATACAATATTCTTTGATTTATATAAATAATTTATTCAAGATTTTTTAATTTTTAAACTTATCTAATTAATTTTTAACGATAAATAACCAAAATAAGCTATTCTAACTTTTTTATTTATTTATACTTTTATTATATGCAGGGAATATGTCTTTAGATATGACTTTAATTGCAGCTTTGGAAAAAAAGATTAACCTAGTTAAGACATTGGATATGCTTTTGAAGCATTGAAAATCAATTATGATAAAACTAAGTTTGCACAAGGAGGGTAAATAACGGATAAAAGGGCAGTTGAATGTTCAGAAAAATACTAAAAGTATGAAAAAAGTTAAGGGATTGTATTTGGATTGTACAATTAATGTTGTTAATAGACGTCTACTTTTAAAAATAAAATAATGCTAGCATAATAGGTTTTTTAAAACAAAAACGCCTTATTTTTAAATCTATTGATAGCAAAAATGGGATAAAATTTGTTACAATCTTTTTTTTTTGATTATACTGACATATGAATGTAAGATATGGCATTTGAAAAACCAGAATAAATGAGATTAGAAGATATGGAAATGTGACTTTACAGAAAATTGATTAGGACATACTAAATGAAAAAAAAAAAAACGAATAATTGGGTGGTGAGAGAAATTGGTATGGAAAGAAACCCGTTGAACATTATACTGAGAAAAATAAAATTCCCTTTTATAAGACAATGATTTTTTTTTCATGGGTCAGAGCATCGGCCGGGAAGCAAACCCACGACCCCGGGACAACTGCTTATAAGGCAGATGTACTGACTACTCGACCACCAACGCTTGACAGATTTTTTTACAAAGTGAGTTAGAGGATAAAGTTCTAAGAGAAACGAGTGATGGATGGGCTAAGAATATTTTTTATTACAAAATATCATCAGTAAGAAAAATTGAAGTATAAAAAGATTTTCTGACATCAGAATGATTAGGTATAATGGTAAAGCACTGTCTTTATAAAATAACGATGATGATAAAGCATGTGTGCCCATACTATTAACCAGATTAGTGTTACCACGTAGTTTAATCACAGCTATTGAATTTAGATAGTTTTCAGAATTTAACTAATTCTGTCTCTTAAGAAATTAAATACTCTTTTGTAACAAATCCAATAGAAAAAGATAAATCAATATCCTTTATTATTTTGATAGTGTCTACAAAACTTCAGCAATTTTTAACTCTAGTTACTTTGTTATATTTGACCTCAAAGTTCTTTGCAAATTATTTTTAATTATCCTCGTAAATACGTATAGCTAATTGAAGATTGATAAGTCTGAAATCTCTAACGTTTTCTTTTAATCTTTCTTATATATTAATATTCCTCTTTCTTCTTTTTTTTCAATTAACTGATATAATTGTCTTTTTTATATAAATATAGATTTGTTGTACTATTTAATTTTTTATGTCTAAACGCGCTTAAACGCCGGCAATGGTGAAGCTAAATACATATTGTAAAATTAATTGGTTGAGCGCTTTCGAGAAGTTTCATCTGCTCATAATCATAGCAAATGTTTTGTGTGAGCATGATAGAAAATATATGCGACAAATGTTTAAATATATGCAAAGTGGATTAGAAAATCCAATTTTTTTTTGGGGGGGGGAGGGAGAGAGAGAGAGAGAGAGAGAGAGGGAGGGAGGGAGAGAGAGAGAGAAGGGGGGGGCATGCTTTCTTCCGGTTTATAGCGTAGGTGTCGTTAGCGCATTTAGTCACAGTGCACCACATCAGATCATCACTTGTTTTATTGGGAAGTCTATGTTTCCCTTATTCTTGTCCAATTTTTTTAAAAATATTTTTAAATGTTTATAGCAATTTTATTATCTACTGATCTTTTTTCAATTTTCATATATTTAATTACATATTTTTGCAGATTCTAAATAAAATGCAATATTCATATTGCTGTTATGATATAGAATACTTTATTTTCCAGTTTTATATGTATACAGTATTCTTTTATGCATTTAACGATTTTTTTTGTGTGTGTGTTTTGATTTCAGAAATAACTTTTATTTCAATAAAAAGATGACATTTTGTATTTTTGAGAGTTTTATTCTCTACTATAGCTTTCCTTGACATTTCATCATCACATTTTTTTATGTTAGTATTAACTCTTTTTCAACAAGATTATAGAATTTCACATATTCAGCTATTGGAAATTGATAGTTTTGAAACAGTTCCACATCTTTATGTATTATAGACATAATTATCTCAAAAGAATACTTATGGTTGAAATATTTGTTGTTCCTGCTATAAGCATCTTAATTATGTCCAAAACTTAATACATGTTTAAAAAAATACATAAGTGTGGGTGGGAGAGATGAAAAACTACAATTAACATTGAAACAAGTGCCTCGTTTTAAATACTAGTACCCAGTTATCTCATAAATTTTAGGCAGAGATTTTATGTGTAGGTTGTATACTTTCATGTAGATATTTCCACTCCATCTCATATTCTTGAAACATATGAATAAAGACATCAAAAGAAGGCTAAAAAGGCAAATAATTATTGAGATACAATTTGTACTGAACTAGCACTCTTCAGTTGATCTGAGTTCTAATCTCTCACATATGGTTTCATGATTTGTTTATATTTATTTTATACCAAGTCATAACATTTTGATTTACAAGGGTCAAAATGTGTATTCTAACACCAACTACTTTAGACAAATTACATTATCAATATTTTAGGATAGAGATTATTAATATTTACTAAGACTGTGACATCAAGAATGTGATTGTAAAATTTGTGATAGTAGGGACCTCTACAGGTCTTAACCACAAGCTTACATTTTGGAAGAAAAGAGATTATTATATTATTACCAGATGTTGAATTAAAAGTTTTTATGTTTTATTTTCAATCATTATCCAAATATTGCAGGATGGTCTTTCAAAGTTCAATTTAGTGTCTCAGATCCATAGTCTCTCTTTTTTGCATCACATCAATAAACTACCTTGTCTCATGAACTACCTTGTCTCATCTATCCACCTCACATATGATCTATTTGTAGATTTTTTATAATCATTTGGATATCATTTTTAATTACCTATCTACTATCATCTCTTTTAGTAATATGTCAAGTCTAGATCCATTTCAGTCTCTTAACTCTTTCAATGATGTTAATAATAACTTTATTTTTCATCCAAATATTTTCCTTTTATTCCCTTTTTGTTATTCCTAATATGCATCTGGTCATACTTTATTGAGTAATCTGAAGTTTCATACTTTATTGAGTAATCTGAAGTTTATGAATTGCCTTCAGTTAAGAATCCAAGTCTCAAATACATAAGTAAGAATTGAAACAACATGTCTGTTGAAACGTAATTTTTAAGGCATATTTCCTGATATCATTCAATTATTTATATCAAAGACACTTCATTCAAGCTTAATTCTATGGTTAATTTCATCCATTATACTTCCATATGTATTAATAATCTAATCAAAAATTTTGTAATGGTTAACTCTAATCTACCGTTATCAATCTTTATCATCTTTTTTTGAAAAACTCAATTGAAAATTACTCTCTTTTTAAAACAAGCAAAACACTCTATATGCATTGCCCCTCAGTGCAAGCCAGAGTAATCAATAGATGCCAGAAGGCTTATGCATAATATCCCCATCTAGTGCCTACTCATCCAATATTCTCAGACTAGTTTCTGGCTTGTGGCCTTCATCAGTGAGGAGCATTGGAACTGAGAGCACTGCATCTAGATCTTAGGATTTAATACAACCCTCCAGCAGCCACCTTTTATCTCTATATAACTACAAAACTATGAGACCTAAACTGGAAAATACTATATTTTCAATCCAAGCTCACCAGATTATATATTGTCTGAGGATATTGAATGAGTAGGCACTAGATGTGGATTTTATGCACAAGCCTTCTAGCATTCATTGATTACTCTGGCTTGCACTGAGTGGCAATATGTATAGAGTTTTGCCTATTTTAATGACAGTTAAGAGCAAGCATAAGAAATAGTGATCATGTGATGTTTATTGGATACTTTCTTTTTAATAGTTATTTTTAGTCCCATTATAACTCTTGCAACATTTTCTGAATTTTTGAAGCATCATTTGCAAAATCTAGATGTTTAAATAATTTCTATGTATTTTTATTCCTTTTATCTTTCTATTTTAATTCACAAAACATGTATTATAAAACCACTGTAAATTGTTTTGGAGATATGGAATAACTCTCTCTCCTACATCCTTACCACCATTAATCTTCTTAGTGTTATTATGTAATCTAGTCACTGCTGTCATTGTGATAAATATTCTTCAGAATAAAATAATATCTCGGCTCTACATCTTGGTGATCCAGTGCTTTAATCACTCAGAAAATAGTAGACTCAAATATCTTTTCATAATCTACAAATCTAAAGCAAAATTGTAACTCATCTTAAATTAAATTTTTCTATAACTTATCACAATACTGGAATATGATTCCCTATATTAAAGCAAATCCAGCTTGTTGTTTTGGTTGATCTGTTTACACATTTTTTTATAAACAAGTTATGATTATCTTGGCAAAGATTTTTTTGTAGAAGTAATAAAATACTGACAATTCTGTAAGTTCTATTATCTTCCTTACCATCTTTTTTAAAAATCAATATAACTATTGTATATATCCAATCATCGTTGATACATATCAGTTATAAAGCTATTCTCTTCTTTGTACATTTAATTGCATGGCTTACTTTCTTATTTAAAAGGTTGAACAATTCATTAATTGTAATAACTACAGGAGATACTTTTCTCTTGTTCTTCATTACTATATAATTCTTTATAAAACTTTGCCACACAATTTACTATGTTAATTCCTTTTTTTAAAAATATCACTATTTTTTTTCATATTTTGAAACAATCTTCTTTTCAATATTAAAATGCATTTTACAGAATATTACAAATTCAATTCTTAATTAGTTATTTTAAATAATTTCATGTTGCTTCTTTTCTTTATACATTTTCTTGTTTCTGTGAATTTTTTTTTTTGTACCAGCTATTTTTATCACATTCCTCAGTAAAATATTAGTTATCTTATTAATGATCTCAATTAAGTTTGAATAATCTTCAATATGTATCAAAACTTTAAAATTATTAGCAAATTTGAATTTGAATTCATTGCAGTCTTTCTAAAGATTAGAAATATCAATTGACAATATTGTTTTTTTAATAGTTTTCATCTTTCTATATTTCCATTAAAATATTCTTTAATCTCAGTAATTGAGAGTGATTTCTATATGAAATCTATTAAGGATATTACAATCCTGAAATACATATTTTGTGTTAGGCAAAATACAATTGATAATATTATTTTTTAAATAGTTTTCATCTTTCTATATTTGCATCAAAATATTCTTTATATCTCACTAATGAGAATAACTTCCTATAATGAATCTATTAAGAATATTGCAATCCTGAAATATAATTTTGTGTTAGTCAAAATTTTAATCCAATTCTGCTGTACCATCATTTGAATGTTTTCCTGTCCACAATGTTTATCAATTTTTTCAAAGAAAGAATATACCATAGTCTTTTTTTGGAAATTTAAGTCCTTTTTTGCACCATAGTCATATTTTCCCATAGCTCTTAATTCTAGCATTAAAATCTTCCATGGCAATTTTAACATGTTGTTGGTCTGATCAAATCCTTTTGTATATCCATATAAAAATTCTCTATTTTTCATCACAATGAGAATTAATTGGGGCATAGATGTAAATTTGCTATTTTTTATTATATTGAATAACTTACCTTTCCACTCCATGTGATACATCATCAATCTCTGCAATGTTGATCTTTCACTTAATATTTATAATGAACCCCACCCCACTCATATAATACATGTACTTTTATAGGAAAGGACATTCCATTATTTAAATCATTTGTCTATTCATCTTTTTTTTTCAATTTCAAATCCAAAAACATCCCATTGATTATTAAGCAATTTTTCTATTTCATATAATCTTCCTTCACTTGTAAATGATCTGCAGCTGTAAATAATTAGAAAATATCATAATTGAATGGTAACCTGAGTCCAAAATCATGACACTATCAGCACCCTTCAGCTTCAATTTCCAACCAGTGCCTTGGTAATGACTTATAAACCCTCTGGGAATAAAGGTCACAACTTAGTTTTGTTTGTCATGAATAATATTATCTAATGAAAACAAAGGATATGTATCCTGTCTTCAAAAAAGATAAACAGATGCTTCAGTTATCAAACAACTGGAAAGATAGAACATGATTTTTTTTTATCTTAAATTCAAAATAGATTCCAGTAAATCTACCATGCCTGTTGAATTTTAATGAGGAGCTCATAAATGTTTATTAACCATATGAATAATTACATAGTAATAACAGTTGCAGTAAAAATATTGCCCTGTTTAGGTTCTTTAAGACCTCAAGAATCAAAACATCCCTTTTTATTTAACAGCAATCTACTTTCTGAATATAAAAAACATATATCTTCAATTGAATTTAAAGGTTTTTATTTTGGGAAGAGAATTTAGAATAATGTTGCAAAGGTTGATTGTATTGATGGTAGGCTGCTGATGATGAGAACAAATGCAAGTCTTAGGAATTTGGTAATCATACAAATTTATATGCTGTCTACTAGTCATTATCCAACACAAAGGGGGAAATATGTGTATATTGCTACTGGGTGATTGGAATGCTGTTGAGAAGGAAATGTAAGGAAGGAAAAATTGTTGAAAATTATGGTACTGGAAAAAGAAATGAAAGAGATAGATGGCTTGAACAATTCTGTAAGGAGAATGAGTTTGTGATTGCAAACACTTGTTTTGAAAACAATATAAGAAGCTTGTATACATGGAAAGCTCCAAGTGATAGAAAAAATTATCAAATGGATTCAGAATAGACAAAAGAATGCTATTAAGAGTTTGCATGCTTTTCCCAGTGCTTATATAAACTCAGATCATAATTTGGTAATGGATAAATTAAAGTTAAGTTTAAAAAGAATTAAAAGAGGAAAAAGATATGTAAGATAGGAATATGGATCAAGTGAAAAAAATGGAAAAAGAAAAATTTGGTCTAATATGTATAAATGAAATAAGAAGAATTGTTAAAGATGATGGATATGTTAATGGTACTGATAAGTGTTGATGTAGAAATCTTAAAAACAGCAAAGAAAGAAATATTTATTATTCAGACAAGAAAAGTTAAATGAACTTGGATAACTGAAGGTATGTTAGAAAAGATGGAAGTATGGAGAAGATGGAAGAATGTGATTACTGAGGAAAGTGCAATTAGAAAAATTAATAATGAGCTAAGAAGAGAAACATATTTAGCAAAAGAAAAACAGTTGGAGCAAGAATGTAAAGAGATAGAAATGTTTCAGCAAGTGAAAAGAGGATCTGATATTTTATAGAATAATAAATGTAACTTGGAAAAAAAAGACATGAGTAACAAATGAGATTGCAGATAAGAATGGAAAAAAGTTAACTGATAGCAGTGATATATTAAAAAAATGGAAAGAATATCTTCAGTGTCTATTTGGAAGAGAAGATAATTTTATTAATTATGAACTTGAAAATGAAGAAGGTATTGAAGTTGATGATAAAGGTATGGATATATTACCAGATGAAGTAATAAAGTCAATTGCTCAAATGAAGAGTGATAAGGCGGTTGTATTTGAGGCAATACCTATAGAATTTTTAAAAGAGATGGGAGAATTTACTATAAAGGAAATAGTTTTTTTTTAAAGTGTCATAGCATCGACTGGGACGCGAATCCGCAACCCGAGCAACTGCCTGCAAGTGCAAGGCAGTCGCACTGACCTCTCGACCACCAATTCAAGACTATAAAGGAAATAGTTGGGCTTTGCAATTTGATATACAACAATGGGTTTTGGCCTGAAGACTTTTTAAGAACTATAATGATTTTAATTGCTAAAAAGAAGAAAGCTGTTAAATGTAAAAAGTACAGAACAATAAGTTTGTTATCTCAGGTTTCTAAAGTTTAATTAAAGAATTTAACTCAAAGAATTTATGGGAAGGTAGAGTATTATATTGTAGAAAAACAGTTTGATTTTCAGAGAGAGACGTATGAGTGATGTTATTGGTGCTGTTAGAACAATTTCATAGAGATATATTGAAAAACATAAAGGAATTGATATATGGTTTGTGGATTTGGAAAAAGTATTTGATAGAATAGTCTGGAGTAAACTTATGACCATATTAAAAGATAATGGAATATTTTGTAAAGGGAAAAGATTGATTTGGAATATGTATACTGGATAAAGAATAAGAATTAAATTGGGAATAATGAGATTGATGAAGTCAACATACAAAGTGGAGTTCGGTAAGGATGTCACCTATTCTTTTTAATATTTATTTAGAAGACATGTTAAATCATTATTTAGACTGTGAAGGATCAAATGTTGGAGGTAGAATAATAAAATGCATAAGATTTGCTGATGATATGGTTATTATAGCTGAGAATAAAAAGTGTCATCAGAGTATGTTGAATAAATTGAAAGAAGGATCTATAAAATATGGAATGAAGATTAATTATGAGAAGTCTAAGTGTTTATCGATAGGGAGTAATGCAATAAGACTATAAATTAAAATCCATTACAACACAGTTCAGTAGTACAGGAATTTAAACATTTTGGTAGTGGGTTGAGAGGATGGAAGAAGTGAAGTTGAAGTTAAAAGATTAACATTGACAAAAAAGGCATTTAATAAGAGAAAGAAAATATTTGGTGGACTTTTAAAGAGAGAACTAAGAAAGAAATTAATTATCAGCTATGTGTTGAGTATACTAATGTATAATTGCATAAAATGAACAACAATAAAATTTAGAAATGAATTGGATGCCATTCAGATGTGGACATGGAGAATAATGGAAAAAATCAGTTGAATGAATAAAATAACAAGATTGATTGAAGAGAAAGAGAAACTGAATTGGACATATATTAAAAAGAAATTATAGTTCAATGAAAGACATTTTGAGGGAATAATGAGTGGAAATAAGAAGAAAGGATGGAAGAGCATAACATTGTTGGATTATATAATAGATTGGAAGAGTTACATGAAATTGAAGAGCTGGGTAATGAACAGAATAAAGAGTGAAATTAGATGAATTGATGATCTGACTACTCTATGGACCTGACTGTTTGACAGAATACTGTTGATGATGATGATATTGTCTAGGAATATGAGAATCTCTAACCTAATAAATCATTAGCAATAATCATTAATATATTTATTAGAAATGGTCATCAAAGTTATGAAATGCAAAAAGTTTGGCTATTAAACATCCCATGATCATCATTCTTTATGCTTACCCAAGCTATTTACACAGAGGCAAAACTCTCCATATAGTAGCACCACTCAGTGCAAGCCAGCGTATGGAGAATTTTGTCTTTGTGTAAACAGTTTGTGTAAGCACAAAGAATGGTGATCATGTGATGTATACTCTGTCTGGAACTGAGTAGTGCTACTGTATGGAGAGTTTTGCCTCTGGGTAAACAGTTTGTGTAAGCATAAAGAATGGTGATAATGTGATGTTGAGTGGTTTAATACCGCTCCTGCTCAATAAGATTATGGTGATTGTGGTTATTAAAGAACAAAAGACACCAAAAGTATGTATGGGGAACTTAGTTCAAATCTATATGACTATACAAGTTAATGATCTTGAATTTAAAATATTATTGTGTTTTCATTTTGGAATCAAAGCTTTATAGTTAGCTAATAAGATAAAATGTGGCTGGTGAAAGGTTGCATTATACCCTAAGATCTAGGTGCAGTGCTATCAGATCCAAGGCTTTTCACTGAGGAAAGCCACTAACTAGAAACTAGTCTGGTGATATTGGATGACAGGCACTAGTTAGGGGATCTTCTGCAAAAAAATCTTCCTGCATCCATTGATTACTCTGGCTTGCACTGAGGGGTACTACTGTCTTTGTGCAAAAAGTTTGAGATTTGTAAATTAAAGTTTTAATAAAGTATCTGCTAGTATTTTATTAATATCATCTAAGAATGAGACATTTTCAAAGACTTTAAATCTTTTAAAATATTAGTTAATTTTTACCTTAAATTTTTTTTGCTAATGAGAGTATAATTGTTTTTTCCATGTATGTTTTGTGTTTAATGTATTGTTGTGCTATTTAATACAATTTATATGTGACAATAAAAATACTTTTGATTTAAAGAATTTATATATAAAGCTTGAGTCACTATTTTAGTATGTTTGAGAGGGTATTCAAAGTGGTTAATAGCCTGGCAAATTTGTTGAGATAAAATAGTTGTAGAGTGTGAAAAACAGATGTTCTTTTATGTAGAATTGGTGATTTACGATTTTAAAGTTTATATAAACAATGTATTTATATATATGCAATGATTATTTAGTATAGATTTAATATAGTGATAGATAATATTTCCCAATTTTTGTAAAGTTATGAGATAATTGCTTCCACTTTGCATTTTTGTAAACATAATGTTGCATTATTACACGGATAGTGTTTGTGTAATTACTTTTACACTTTGAAAATAAGCTTGTTTTAAAATAGTTATATATCAAGCTCAAACTTCTATGCTTGCCTGTTTGGACAAAATTCAACAATCTCTAGCTTTCTTGATGGGCAATTAAGCTAAAATATATGTGCAGGGGATTTTATCTTGCATAACGGTTTGTAATTTTAAAGCCTATATAAAATCCATTACTTTTATTTACATAATTTTTTTTAGTTGCAGTTATTAGTGATTTTATATTCAAACAAATTTCATTTCATAGCTTTACTTAAATTACTAATATATATTCAATTATTGGAGTAACCTAAGACTTTATTAGGTTATACTAAACAAAGATTTTCAAGTGTAATACAGATATGAAAAAATAATATACTTATTATGCTTTATGGGAAATGCACCATTTAAGTTTATTTTTGTTATTAATGTATTTCAATGTTAATAATCAATCAATTGTAAAATAAAAGAAAATCTTTATCTTTCAGTATAAAGACTTAGAATTCAAGAAAATAGAAAAAAAATGATTTAAAAGAAAAGAATAATGATGTTATATTATTTACTTTTTTTCTGTCCACATTTTAAGATGTTTAATAACATAAATAATTTTCTTCCAAATTTAAAGAAATGTCTTACTTGAAGAAGGAATTTATCATTATAAGTAAATAATCCTTAAATGTAAAGAAAAAGTTAAATAATTTTGTAAAAGAAACAAGAAAACAAATGATAAGGAATCAGGCAGTTATCTTCTTTTTTTGGCTGAAAAAAAGAGAAAGCTTTTGTAAATAAAAAAATTATTAGAACCGTATACTGTTGTATGAGAAATGGGAGGTAATTATATATATTTAGAGCTTAAGAGAATAGGGTCATGTGATCTATGATTTATTTTGACTATGTATAGAATGTCACTCTCTAACAAAAATAGTTATATAATATAAAATTTAGTTTAAAAAAGATGAGCTGAATAACGTCTTTGTTTTTTTAGTAGTAACACCAATGCTAGAAAATGTTAGCTATTGGTTAACTTTTTATATGAAGCTAGAAAAGTCAAAATAAAAGCAATGGTGAACATTGGAAAAGGATTGTGGGAATCATTGTTGAGGACAAAGAAGTGTGACTATTTCAAAGAATCATCAAATTGGATTTCATCTTGAACAACTAAAAAAGAGGTCCATAATTATTATTATATCCTATCCACAATATCTGAAATAAGCATAGTTGTTCATACTGAAGCATGCATAATTAAATGTTTCTACTGGTATTTTATCAAAAAAAAGTACTGAAATATTCACAACAGGGAACAGAACATTTTAAAAAGTGCTATTTTAGGTAGATACTTTGCCATTTTCAAGACCAGGGGAGCCATAGAACATATGACATGACAACGCAATAACCAACTTTCAATATTACATCCATCAAGCCTATAAAATATTCCAGATATTTTGTCCAGTCTATATTTAAAAAATTTCAAAATTCATTGAAAATATAAAAAAAAAGTTGTAATAGAAATAACTTATAAAATTGTACTTTATATTTTGTCCCACAAATAAATTTCTAAACTTAGATAAAAAGGTAAATTTATGACTACAAAATAAATTTCTAAACTACAATAAAAACATGGAAACATCACAAATCCATATAAAATATTTATATTTCATCGAAAATTTAAAACAATAAATTAGTAAACTAATGTAAAAACATGTATAAATACTTATCAAAAATCATGATGGAATTGTGAAAAAATCTTCTAGAGCATCTACTAAAATAGTAATTATCAAATATTAAAATTAGAATACTACAGATAAAAAATATTAACTTAAAAATGAAGTTAAAAAAGAGAAGTTATAAATAAATATGATAAAAATATGTTAAACGTTTTCGAGGATCCATGCCTCATAATCATAGCTTTCATAAAAATACATAATAAAATATATACAAAGATATATAAAATTAGCACGTGTTACGTGGACCATTTCTTCGATATATCAAAGCAAGTGTCTTTTCTATTTATAGCATTAATATTTCCATTAATATAGAATGCTAATTTTATATATCTTTGTATATATTTTATTATGTATTTTTATGAAAGCTATGATTATGAGGCATGGATCCTCAAAAACGTTTAGCATATTTTTATTATATTTATTTATAACTTCTCTTTTTTAACTTCATTTTTAAGTTAATATTTTTTATTTATATTTTACGGGAAGTAATTTATTTTAATACTACAGATATTATGTTAAACAGCCAAAAATGTCAAAACAATATTTAATATTTAGAAAATCTTAATATTTGACCTTCCAAACAATAACAAATTACTAAACTAATATAAGAACCAATAAAAAATATATGCATAAACAAAAACATTTTAATTATAACATATGGTGGCAGAATACAAACATGTTTAAATGAAAGTATTTTAATTTTACAATTAATAAATAAAGCATTACATTTTAATTTTCAACAAAAGTTAAAAAATTACATGTAAAATATTTATTTTATGTTATATAATGAGTTTGCAAATAGCTCTTAACAAAGATTTCAGAATATCCTCAATCTTAGATCAATTTATGCTACTGGCTTCCTCAGTGAGGTGCTTGGGTACTCAAGCATTAGATTTAAAATACCAGGCCAACCCGGCACTTTATCTAATAGATAACTACTAAGTAGAAAATCTGAAATTTTCAGAAATCAATATGTCTTTCAATCCAGCTATCTAACTTAAATCGCCATATGGGACTGAACCAAGTTCAGATACACCATATATTAATAGCTTTAGCAATATAAAATTGTCAAAGCCTTAATAGCAAAAAATAAAATTACAAAGAAATCAAGTCATATGTCACATGATCTAATTTAACAATCTTATATTCCAAATGTTATATAATGAGCTTATTAAGAGCTAATTGCAAGCTCGTTATATAATATTTGTAATACAAGCTTGTTAAATTAGGTCATGTGATATATGATTTGATTTCTTTGTAATTTTATTTTATGTTGTATCAAAATAATTTCAATAAGCTTAAAAAAAAAAACAAATGTGGCAACAGAATATATTTCTAAATTTTCCAAAATTAAAAAAAATATATGTGAGAAATATATTGATCATGGTTAAATAGTAATTACATATAATATTACCTATCATAAAATCAAAACAATTAATTCTGGCCAATTTCCCTTCAAAATATAAATTAGAATCTAACATGAACAAATTACATGCTTGGTCAATCAATACAAGCAAAACACATGTGTCATTTCAAAGGGAATCCATATCCTTTTCTTGGGTATCCCTTCTATGATAAAAGTCGATGTCTAATAAACTTACTCTCTAAGTGATATTTATCTCTCTATTCAAAAACTTCCCTTTTGAAACCCCTCATTATAACAAGAATTTTCATATTTATCATCAATAATAATATACACAAAAGCTTTTACTACAAAAATATATTCTCAATTAAGAAGGCAATTTTGAGGAACTAGTACAATAGCTATCTCACTCTATCAACTACAACAATCGTTAATTCTCAATGGCTATGGTTTACATATAATTAATACATTCAAAACTAGTAAACCTTTTAATTTTATTTATTAAATTATTCCCACATGTAATAGAAACATTAAAAATTATATCAACTGATAAACCACTACTTAAAGTCTGAGAAAATCTCATCCAGCTGCGTCATATAATTCATAAGTATAATCTTCTAATTCTAAATATAAATATTGACAGATATTTAGTCTTATTCAAATCTCTTCTTCAGATCATGGAAATAAACTGAAACCTATATTGAATATAAACAGCAAACAACTGGTTAAAAAAATTAAATTTTGATCACATAAACCTAAGTATCTGGATTTTTTAATCAAAATAGACTTAGAATTCCTACATATACTTCATTTTTATAGGCATAGAAGACAGTAAATGAATGTTGGTGAAGAATGTAGCCTTTATCATAAAGATGATGAAATATTATTTATTTGAAACTATAATGATACTGATAACAATATAAAATTAAAACAGATTAACAATAATTAAGTCATACGAAAGAATAATTTGAAATTTCTCAAGTGTATCCTGTAGCATTGCTAAAAATAATTAATGAACTTTTAAAGAGCAATAATATATTATATAATTACTATTCCAGGTGTATACAGAAAGAAATTTCTAGATAAAAATAGCAATTAAAACTTGAGATATTTTATAAAGTACATAATAAATGCATGATTGATCTATTATAACCAATCACAATTACTTAAATTTTTATTTTCTTACTTTATAAGTAAAAAAGATAGATAGACATTTAAAGAGAATTTCTTGACCAGATATTTTAGTCAGGTTATAATTATAAAATGTGTGAACAGTTGCAAGGGTAACATTTATATTGAAGAAGAAGTGAGGATATACTTGACCAGTGGCTGATGCAGAATTAGAACACCAAGAAGATAGGAATATTTCCAAAGTTACTATAATTAGTTCAAAATCATGCTAATTTATGAGGAATGTTATATAACCAATTATATATATTACAAAATGACTGGTATTAACATTAAAAATACTTCCTTTTATGTTCAGTTTAAATTTAGTGGCACTCAACTGGGAAAAGAGGAGGACATCATTATACTAATGTATTCATCCTCATATTTGAAGGTCAAATGCTCATTTTTATCATGACGTACATTTTTCAGCCCAAAATCAGTTAATCTTGCTACAACTTGCTTATCTTCTAACTCAAATCTATTCCTTTCATCTGATCTCACCAGAAATGAAAGAAAAAATTATTCATAAGGTAAAGAAGTTCAATAAAATAAATAAATAAAAGCAGTAGAAATAACTTGGTGAACCCATGCAACAATTAGAGAAAGGTATCCATTAAAATATATTTATGTATCTACCAATTAAAATTACTACCCTATGTTGGGCACATGATAATAGCTTTTGTATGAAATTTTACTAAAAATAAAAATAAATAAAATCCAGTTTGAAGATAGCTATTTTAATTGGTGGTCAACTAGTCACATCATTACTGAACACTCAAATCATTACATAGATTAGCTCAGTTATATCTATTTTTTATATTTTAATAATCTGTGAAAATGTTTAACATATGTATATATTGAATTGTACAGAAAATATACAAATATATATATTTCTTATATAATATTGTAAAAGTAAGACTTTTAAAAAATGTAAAGTTAAAAGATTTCACAATATGTATGAGAAAAGTGGATTATTTGTAATAAGTGTGTGTTGTTGTTGTTTTTTTTTTGTAACAATTTATTAAAATTAGTTATTAAAATTTGTGAAGATGAATATCTATATTTTGAAAGCAAGTTATATAAAATGAAGTAAAATAAAGGTTTTAGTTACACTAGAGTCTACTATAATAAATGTAATTGATTTCCAGAACACAATTCAGAGTATTATCAGTTCATTATAGCTTATTTTTAAATATATGTATTTAAGAGTAATCCATTCTAAGCCTATAATCTAGAGCAATGTCATTATCTACCATAATCAATAATGATATTATCTCCAGCAGTAATATGTCCATATTCAGATCACTAAATGAATAGCTAAAACTTTACATGCATGCAATATGTCATCTTCTAGATAATTCATTTTGTAAAAAAATAAATACAATTTTTAAATAGTGTTAAATAATATAGTTTTTTTTTTCTTAAAAAAAGCTATAAAAAGAAAGCATAGAGAATTCATGCGTAGGAATTTCAGAATGAATTAATAGATACAATTAGAATAAGTACAATATTAATATTTATATTTGTAAACATAATGGATGTTATCATAAGGTCACCATTTCCTATGCATAAGCTCTTAAAATAAAAACAAAACTCTCCATACAGCAGTGCTACCTGGTGCAAGCCTGAGTAATCAATGGATGCAAGAAGGCTTGTGCAGAAAATTCTTATCTAGTGCAATTTAGTCTGGGGATATTGGATGAGTATGCCCTAGATATGGATATTATACACAAACCTTCTTGCAGCCATTGATTACTCTGGCTTGCACTAGGTGACATTACTGAATGAAGAGTTTTGTCTGTATTTTAAATGTATGTTATATTTAAATGAATTGTCTCAATAAATTATTTCAAATTTGTTTTTCAGAAAATAAAACATTAAAAAACAACAATTATTGATAGTTATCTATATTGGGATTGTCTAAATGCTGACTGGTTTCTAATGATTATATATATATATATGCATGTATAAATAAGTTTACCAAATGCAGTTAGTAATGAATATTTGCACTTTCTTCTTATAACATGTCAATATTATTATTAACAAAACATAACATATTTTAATATTAATATTGTTAGAAAAGAAATAATCCCCCTCTTAAATCAATATCTTCCCTTCATATTTTGGTTTAAAATAAAATAACAAGGCATTCTAAGTTTTACAAAAGAAGTTGATATAAATGTATTTATTAAGTATGAAAATTTTTAAATTATTAAAAAAGTTATGTTTTAAAACTTTATTATCAAAATGTACAACTTGTAAATAAACTTAAAATTAATAACTTTAAAAGTTCTTTATTTTTTTTTTTTATATATTATGATAATGCTTATAATTTTTTCAAATTTATTGTTTTTTATGGTAAATTATCTTTGTGGAACATATAATATTTTAACTTTATTAAAACAGGCAAAACTCTCTATATAGTAGTGTGATTCAGTGCAAGCCAGAGTAATTAATGGATGCCAGAAGGCTTGCGCATAAAATTCCTATCTTGTGCCTACTCATCCAATATCCCCAGACTAGTTTCTAACTTGTGGATTTCATCAGTGAGAAGCCTTAGATCTGAGGCACTAGATAAGGATTTTATGCACAAACCTTCTGGCATCCATTGATTACTCTGGCTTACATTGAGTGGCACTACTGTATGGAGAGTTTTGCCTGTTTTAGAGCAAGCATAAGAAATGGTGATCATGTAATATTTCAACTTTATTATTATGTAATCTTATTATTTAATCTTATTATGAAAATTGTATCTGTAGATAAATACATTAAAAGTCAATATGACATTTGTGCTAATAGAACAGTTAAGCAACAAAATCTAATATGAAATCAAAAATATAAACTTAACATTACAACAAAAAATTTCATAGATCATTGATATATCATACTCAAAATATTCATTTATTTTGCTCTAAAATTGGTTTTATATTGACACTACATTCTAATTATTTTGGCTAATTTATAACTTAAAAATTATTTTATTATCACTTTCTCACTTGGAATTTTTTTCTTGATACTATGATCTCATAGTTTTTTTCATAGTGAAAATTAATCTCAATCTTTTAAAAGCATAAGCAAACTTATGCTAATAAATATCACTTTAATGGACATAAATCATCTAAGATTCAGCTTAAAACAATATAAGACAATGTGATGGGATGTATTATGGCTTCTTCTTAAACGAAGTCAAGAATATCTCAGCAATTATGCCCAGATAAACCTGTAAGCCACTTTCTTTTACATTGCCCACTCTAAATTTACCCATAATCTGCTCTATCCCATTTCCACAACATAATTTTTGTCAACTCTATAACCTTTATATCTAAATCCCCCTTATCTTTCCCCAAACCCAGCATAAAAACCAATAATTCACTTTTTGTATAATCACTCTTTTCATATTTATTTTTCCACAACTTCATTATATGTACCCTTTCTGTTTTCAAACATTTACATTCAATTAAAAAATGCCTAATATTTTCAATTCCTTCCTTACATAATTTACAAAATAAATCACCCATATTTTTCCATTTACATGTATATTCTTTTGTAACTAAAGATCCCGTTTGAGCCTTAAACAATAAACTACTTTCCTTACTATTATCATATAATAACTCACACCTAATATTCTGTTTATTTCTATATATATTTAAACTCTTTTTACTCTCCATACTATTTCTCCATCTCTCTAACTCCCTAGTCTTTATTAATAAATTTATTCTTTTATCCCATTCCTTACTACTATAACACTCAATAATCCTCTTAACACAATCATCCCATCTTTTGTACAAATATACTGATATAAAGTCTTTATCCAAATCTTTTGCATACCGCATTACCTTTCTCACCCATCTTGTTACCTGCCCTTTACTCATAACCCAATTAAATACTATTTTAGCTATTCTTTAATTATCCATAAACTGCAATCTACCAAACATTTTCATTTTACTTTTTGCATCTCTCATATGAAAACTTGACCATTCCATTTCTCCTTGAATTGCCTCTTTTGCTGTCCATACATCTGCATCCAATGCATGTCTTCCTACTTCCCTTTGAACTTTTTCTAAGTAATTTAATACCTCTTTACTAACATATAATGCATCATTATTATATGTTAACCCTGCTACTGCAACTCCTTTCCATATAATTCTAACTACATCATATTTATTATATGAAAACACTGTTAATTTCTTTATCAATCCCTTTCTTTTCTTTGCTTCATTTATCAATTTTTTCTCCTATTCATCCAAATAATTTTTCCGATTACTTAAAATAATTCCCAAATAACTATATCTATTCACCACACTTAACTTAATATCTCCCAATAAAAATTCTACATCTTCTCTTTCCTCAGTATTAACCATCATTATATTTGATTTTTCTTCACTAAATTTAATCCCCATCTCTTTACCCACCTTTGCACATGTCCTCAACATAACTTCCATATCTTCTCTTTTTTCTGCACACAAAAATATATCATCTGCAAAAAAAAAGACCTGACAAAATATATACTCCCTTACTACCTATTAATGGTATCTCTATCCCTCTTCCTAATCTTTCTATTGCTCTTTCCATTTCACTCAAATACAACACAAACAAAATAGGTGACATAGGGCATCCTTGCCTTAGTCCCACACCATTTTTAACTTTAATTGATTCTATATTCTCTAATTGATATATATAATAATTATTTTCATATAATTTCTTAATAATATCTATTAAAGCTTCATCCATTCCCAAATTTGCTAAACTTATCCATAATCTATTTCTATTTACTCTATCATATGCCTTCTCTATATCTATAAAACTCATATATAACTGTTTATCTGCATTCCTACTCATATCCATAAGTTGTGTAACTACAAATAAACTATCTCCTATATGCCTATCTAATCTAAAACCTCCTTGCATTTCACCCACTACATTATTCCCTTCCATCCATTTTTACAACTTTACTAGCCACCACATACGAGAAAACTTTATATAAAACTGATGTTACTGCTATCGGTCTATAATTATTCAACTTTCTATGATCCTTACCTTTTCCTTTAAATAATAACCTTACCCTTGTATTACTCCAACTACTTGGGAAAACTCTATTCTGTGCCATTTTATTAAAACAGGATAATAACTTTACTTTTGCCCTATATCCTAAATTCATTGCCATCTCTGCTGCCCATCCATATAAACCTCTTGCCTTCCCACTTTTCAATTTCTTCTCTACCTCATTTAGTTCATTTTCTGAAAAGCTAATATTCCCATTACTATATTCTTTCATATTTTCTAACATTCTATCATTCACATCTAACATCTTTTCTATATTCATTACATAACTATTTAAGATTCTCTCTAAATCTTCTCTAGAACTACACTCAAAGACAGATTTTTATTTTACTGCCACCTAGTGTAAGCTTGGTTTTATATAATTGTTCAATTAGGCTGGTTTGGGTTCTAAACCTTAGCCTTATTTGAATTTCAAGTTTTGAGTTTGACAGATTGATTATTCAAGCTTTTACTAGATCGGAGTAAATTGGAAAGTTGTTTATGTCTTAAAAATCACTTTCATTTTCTCACATTTGTTTTTTAATAATATAGTTTAATTTTTAGGATCATAGCAGAAAATAAAGATAAACTTTTAAAAACATAAATAAACTTATACTAATAGAAATAATGTTGTTTTTTTAATTGAAAATTATTTCTTTTTTTGGTAATCCTAATCAATTTTCTTACTCTTCTTTTAATGAAAATTGTCAGCCAATGGCATTTGCTTTAGTATTTGGGTTTATTGACAATGTAATAGTTTTTTCTTTGGAATTTTTTTATTAGAGAAAATCAGATTTTAACTTTGCTCATTAGATTTAGTGTTAAAATTATGATACTACTCAATACAATAATTAAAAAATTAAGTATATATATATTGCTAACATTTCCCTTTATTTCCACAAATTATAATTTATGAAAAAATAACATTATACAATTTGTTCTTAGAAGTATTCATTGTAGTAGATCTCATGGTATTTTAAAAATATATTTGTTAAAAAGAAAATAAAAGTATATAATTGATAATATCATTCCCCTTTTTTAATATAATGATTATCTTCTATATCACTTATTGAAAATGGATATAATATCAAATGCTAATAACTAAACTAATCAATGCAATAAACTAAGTTCATGAATTCACTATTAAAAAATTCAATATTAATTGTTTACCTGCCTAGAAAGACTTCTCAAATGCAAGGTGATATAACATAAAATGAATATATACTATCTCACCTTTTTATAACTTTAACTAACATTATAATTATATTTAACATCAAAGAAAAGTAATTGAAATATTATCCAGAATTATGGGAAAGTATTGTGTTATTTTGCACATGAGCAGTCTGCCTTTTCAGGGAAATCATTGGCAGTGGATATGTAATTCAATTGTGGTTAGTGATTTAATTATGAATTGGTCTACTTAGTTTTAATATATATATATATATATATATATGTTAAAATAGAAATTCATATAATACTACAATACCAGCCAAACAAAATTTTACTCACAAATAGACCTTCTAAAATGAAATTCAACTAAAAATACAACATATATATACTTATTGATTATGCTGGTTGATGTGTGGTTATTTATACTCATAGTTGCTCTAAGGAGTTAACTGATAGCTTGCTGACCTCTTAGAGTTCTCGTGATCTCTCATTCTCTTTAATTTATATTTTTTTTATATATTCTCTTTAATATCTCTATGTTACTTTAAACATATCTTATATATTATAATTGTTTGTAGATTTCATTATTGAAATATTATGTTTACTTGGAGTTGACGATTTAGCCATCACTTCAGATACAACCACCCTGAATTTCCATCATGTTACAATACAAAATAAAATAGTCTTCCTATCATTCACTTCAGCAAACCTACAAAAAATTTTAAACAATTGGAAAAATTATTAATAACACGACTCTTTAAAAAATCATACAGACAGAGCACATTAAAAGAAAAATAACATAACCAATATTACATCTCACTTTAATTTTAGAAAACACATCATTGCACACAAATACATAGAATCCTCTAATAACAATGGCAAATCATGAAAAATCTTAATCTTACCTGCCAAAAAAATATTCAAATTTTTTTAAAAACAGTAAATAACAAATCTATGCTTTTTTCTTATCAACTGATTGATACGTGTTTTCAATATCTAAACTACCAAAAACACATTTCTTTCGAAAACAAATCCATTAGTTTTTTTATATGCCTCAAACAAAGAAGATACACAAAATTGACCTAAATCCATATAATTCTTAAAAAAACACAAGAAATTTTGAAATTTTATCAACAATCCTCCCTGTAAAATCAAAAATATTATGTTAAATATTATGAAATAAAACAGGTAAATATGCAAGTAAATTAAAAGATATTTTGACAGTTTACATATTTGAGCACTTTATTAATTACTGAGATGTTTTTAGTAGTTTTTCATCAAATTTTTTGAATTTTTAAAAATGACTACATAAAAATAGTTGAAAGAAGGGAGATAAAGTTGTGTAGATTTATTAATGATTCAAAAATAAAATAATTCGAGTTTTGAAAAGAAAATGTGTGTATTGGCTTAAAGTTTATATTTATTACTGATAGAGGAATAAGAGGATATTAGAAATTACAGACCTATCAGTCTTTTATTAGTTTTATACAAAATTTTTACCAAGGTAATTACAATTCATTTATAGATAACTTTGGATTTCAATCAGTGGTTGTGGTACAATGGATTATATCCCCAAGTATTGAGTAAAATTATAGAAAGGAACAATGAATATGAGTTTCCATTATAGCTTTAGATTTGTAGATTATGAAAAGGCATTTGTTTCTATAAATATTTCTTCAATGATTAAAGCATTAGATCATCAAGTTATAGACTGGGGATATTGTCATATTCTGAAAAATATTTCTAAAAATGCAACAGCAACAGTTAGATAACATAATATTAGGAAGATTAATATTGAAAAGGGTGTACAGCAAGGTGACTCCATATTTCCAAAAGTTTTTACCGCAGTGTTGTAAGAAGTATATTGTAGACTAAAATGGGAAACTAAAGAAAGAAAAGTAAATAAAGATTATCTAAATCATCTAGATTTTGGATACGATGTAGTTGTTTTTTTCAAATAATACTTCAGAGCTTCAGGAAATGTTGCAAGAGTTAACAGATGAAAGTAAGAATGAAGGACTAAAGAGAAACATTAAAAAGACTAAAATAATGTTCAATGGATTATTTTAAACGATAAAAATAAAGACTGATAATCATTAGTTAGAAGAAGTTAACAAGTACTAATACCATGGTCAGATTATAACCACAAATGGAAACATAATGAATGAAATTAATCATAGAATTAAACTTGGTTGGAGTGCTTTTGGTAGAAATAACTTAATACTAAAAGGAAATATTCCTATTTGTCTGAAAAAGGTTTTTAATAAGTATATTTTATCAGTTTTTAGTTATGCATCTAAGACTTGGACACTTAACAAAAGAGCAATATAAAAATGTTAAACCACTCAAAGAAGTATGGAGAGATCTAAATTAGGAGTAAGAAGAAGAGATTGAAATGAAATACAGGGGTAAGAGAACAAAACTGACATCATTGAAAGAATTAAGAGATTGAAGTGAAATTGGACTGGATATATTGTTAAAACCGATAATAATAGATGGACTGTTGAAATCTTAAACTGCATTCCATGACATTGTAAAAAAACCTAGAAAGAAACTGCATGTGAGATGGATGGATGAAATAAAGAAGTGTGTAGAGATTATGTACAGAATTAGACTAGGGATTGGAGAAAATGAATTGAATTTGGAGAGACCTTCATCCTGCAGTGGACTGATAATAATTGAAAATGATGATGAAAGGAATAAGAATAGCAATTATTGTGTGGAAAAAATATTCATATATATACATAGAAAATGATTGATGTAAACATTATTGATTTTGTGATAGTACTGGATAAATTAAATTGAATTATTTTGTACATTACACTGAAAAATATATAGATTGGAAGAAAATTTATATAAGAATCAGAGAAACTCTTAAGATCAAATGTTATTTTATGAAAGAGAGAGATTGATACAGATATGAAGTCGTGAAGTAACCTATCTCATATTTTAATATATATGTTTAGATAAGCTGCTAAGGGATTACTGATTTGATCAAAATAGAATTAGCATTGGGGTAAAAAATTATATCGTAATAGATTTTGTGATAATGTAGTGGATCTTGCAAAATTTTTATATAATATTTTTAGAGCTTGTTAAATATTTGGGGTAAAAACAAGTGCAAAATAAATATTTACCTAAAAAATATGAGATGATAGCATTTGACTGTGTTGGATTATTTTCATCATCTATTTGAATCATTGAATGTATTTTAAAATTCATTAATTTGTTAGTTAATTACACACAGAATAGCATAGAACATAACATTGCATATGAAATTCTTTCTTTCCTGACCAATGATACTATAACATAAAAATTGAAATGTTGACTTTTAAATTCATGAATATTCAATATCTTAATCTGACAGAGAATCACATTAAATTCAATATTTACTAATCTACAGCTCACTAATTCAATTCTGTCATTACATTCAATGGGAAGGCCAGCATTACTTGAAAAACAGAGAAGATTAATACTACTTCAAATGGTATTGTTCTATATTAGCTTTTGTGTTCTTACTATAGATAAATATACTTTGGAAAAATATTAATTTTGATTTTTTCTTAAAACATTTAGAAATTCACATTTTACGAAGTAAATAATTCAATTATTTCATAGATTATGGAGGTATGATTACAAATACAAATAGGACTTAAGGGAAGCAAATAGATGATGAAAAAAGGTTAAGAGTAAACATTGGATATGAAATTATAAAAAAAATTTAGAGCTTGTAAATATATTTGAAAATTGTTTAATTAAGGTACAATTAAGAACCTGAAACATGTTGACTAAAAATCTCTTAATAAAATAGATTTTTATTCTGTGGCCCATTGAAATTATATTACAAAAGATGGTAAGATGGTCATTACATGTTTTGTTTGAAGCAAAAGGTTATAGCAGGAAGATGAACAATTTGGAAAAAATTAAGCAAAAAAAGATTACAGGTTTTAGACATATGGATTGCGAAAAAAAAAGAAGTTGAACTTTCAGTAGTAATAATGTAAGAAATGTTACAGAAACCAAGTAAAAAATATTTATTTGGAAAATTATGACTAAAAAGAAGAAAAGGCTTGAGGATATACTTAAAAGCAAAAGAAATGTTAAAGTAATGCTGACAGAGACAGGAATAATGTGAAGAAAGATATAAAAGGAAAAAAATGAATGATAATTTGAAAGAAAAAAATATGTATGAGTATTTAACAAAAAAAGTACTGAGGCAGAGGCTTTTTTAAAAGTGGCCTGGTATTGATATGTGGAACTTATCTTTTGTACAATAAGTAAGAATGATGGTAGTGATAAGTTTAAAGTGACCACTGTAATTTAAGACATTGAATCATGGAATTGAGTAATACCAGAATTGCTTTCAAAATGAACATCTAGAATCGTTCACTAACAAAACAAATCTTTGATTTTTATAATAAATTGACAGAAGTTATTTACAGAAGTTATATATAATATTTAAACACAAGTATACTATCTATAGATACTACTATGTGGAGAGTTTTGCCTGTTTTAACAGCTTGAGCAAACATAAGAAATGATGATCATGTGATGTTTAGTGGTTTAATACCAATCTTGCCTAATATGGTAGTGGTGGCTATGGTTATTAAAGAATCAAAGACATCAAAATGTATGGGTACTGATCTGATTTCAGACCTATATGACTATGAGCTTGGATTGAAAATATCATGTTTTCAATTTTAGACTCATAGTTTTGTAGTTAAGTAGAGATAAAATGTGGCTTCTGGAAGGTTGCATTAGATCCTAAGATCTGGGTGCAGTGTTCTCAGATCCAAGGTTCCTAGTCTGGAGATATTGAATGAGTAGGCATTAAATAGGGATTTTATGCAAAAACCTTCTTGCATCCATTGATTACTCTGGATTGCACTGAGTGGCACTACTTTATGGAGAGTTTTGCCTATTTTATACTATCTATACTGAAATTAATGTAATTAGAAGGAATTTGAACTCAGACCTTCAATCTCAGTATAGCTACCTATTCTATCTTATAAAACCAATATATGTATTTTATAAAACCAATATATGTATTTCATGCTGAACCAGCACTCATCAATTGATTTAGATAATCAACTCCCACACACATATATAATCAGTGCTCAGTTTATATTAAGATAAATGGGCATATTAAGGTACTACACATGGGAGGTCAGACTAACTTAACGTCAACATGGATATAATAATAATATTGGCATCAACAAGGGATTTCAGCATTCCATCATCAGATTTGCAATGATATGGATGGCCAAAGAGTTGAAGAGTGGAGAAGATTGAAACCTGTCCATTAAAGTTAGAAGATTTGTTGTCTTAATATATATGAGGGAGATGATGATCTGGACCAACTGATGAGCCTAGTTCAGCATGAAGTATGTATATTGGAGATCATTTATCTTTCACATATGTATGTAGACCCGTGTATCAGTTTTATAAGATAGAGTAAATAGCTGTAGAGAGCTTGAAAGTCTAAGTTCAAACCCTTCTAATTACAAGATTATATATATATATCTTAAAAGAATTTCAACGATGCAAGTAATACAAACTTTAAAATTGAGATGCTAGAATATTGGCAAATAATAATAAATTTCTAGAATGTAATTAAATCTTATTTCTATTTTCTTTTGATATATAAAAATTATAATCCACATTCTAATTTCTTCACCAATCTTGTTTACTCTATGAACCGAATTTCTCTACATTTACAATTATTATCATCCTACAATTATTTCTATGATTATTTTCAAGATCTATTTTCAATAATTCTATTATGCAGTTATTTTGAAAATGATCATGGAATGTCTTTAAATATAAGTGGAATTACGAAAAGATATATACATCTAGATTGAAAGAAATCTAATTCAGTAAACAAGGTTTATAAAAAAAAAAAATGATATGGACCTATATTTTACATATTGGAATTAACGATACAATATTGAAAGAAAAAATTTTAATTAGTGCATAATAATATAAAGCTGCTAAGAGCTCTAGCATATTAGAATAAATTGCGCTAAAGAGATCGCAATCAATAGTAAACTATTTCTATATATAATCAAGTATCTTTATTTGATCGTAATAGTATAAGTACTCAAGCGAGCTTTGGACAGAGAAAGTAAAATAAGTTTTAAAAAATGCAATTACGTTTGTCAAAGACTGAAAAGTTAATACTGTAAAATTATATTATACAAAGAACATATTAATTAACTGTACAAAATGATAATTATCTAAGTCATTAATAAAGCGTATTATTTTTTAAATGTTAAATTGTTTTCAATAAAAAAGTTTAACATTTTAATTTAGTGAGAATCTAATTTGGTCTTCGAGAGTATATTAAAGTCTTCAGAAGTCAAAGTGTTTATTTCAAAATTCACTTTTGATCTTTTTCTTAAAACTGGATTGACTTTTATTAGACTTCATATATCAAATTCTTTCAATAGTTTTATGACAAAGTGATTATAAAAATTATATTCATTGATCTTGATATTTTTGCCTCATAAATGTCAATAGTGACGAGGTTTTACGAGGATCAAAGACTATAAATTTTATCTATTAGAGCTTTTCTTAAAAGTGATAAAAATAAAGTTCAAATTTCCGTCGTAAAAAAACAATATATTAAGATATGAAATATGTAACATTGTACATGTACCAGAGTATATATGGCTGTATTGCAACTAAAATTATTAGGGTCAATAAACATGGCTTTAATGATTATTACAGCCATAAAAATTGATTTTTAGATACTTTAAAATTAACATTAACTTATTATATATATTAAAATAATATATAAATGGCAAGAGTGAATACATTTTTAATTAGTCCATTACAGGACAAGAGCATTTCCTATAGCTTCTTATAGAAGACCATTAAATAATAAGACATTATTCATCTAGATTCTAATTACCAATTATTGAGGATACGAAAAGTAATTTGTTTTTATTTTATCCTCAAACGAAATCTGAAAATAATTATTTTTATCTATTGAAAAAAAATTCAAATTTTGCATCTAGTATTCAAACCCACAAATCAATATTGAATAATTAGTTAATTTGATATGGTCAGACAGCTAAGGAAAACACCTTATCTAAGGGAACATACCTGAATTTTGGACAACCAATGGTTTGAAAGAAACAGTTTAGCTGTATTGTGAGTATTAACAACCATTATGTGCTCAGTCACCCAGATCACTCTCCAGAAAACCTTGGTGACTTAAACAAGGAACAAGGTGAAACATTTTACCAAAAAATCAAAATAATTGACAGATATCAAAGGAGATAGGATGCACATATGATTGGGGACTATTATTGGAATCTTAGGTGGGATTGTTCTAACAGATTCCATTCTCAAGAAATCACTACAGGAGCTTCTTGGATATCAAATGATTGGAAAATGTGTATCATAAACATTTATGTGTAGTATATTTGTCTTTTAATTTTTAATATATTTTCTTCATGCTTAAAAGTTATTACTTTAAACACTACATTAAAATAACCTGATTTTCTTATGTGTGAGCAGAGTGAAGATCATTATATGGCCTTTGTTCTGTATCTCAAAAACTAGAGTTGATATGGAAAATAGGTGCCGTGTTTGAAATCAGCAGATCAAACATACCCAGAAACAAATCTAACATTTGAGACATTGAAATGTGTGCTCACTAGGGTAATGATTTTCTTCACCTGATTGGTCTGATTTTTTACTTTTCTCAGCTGTAAAATAATTCAGAGACCAGTGCCTTAAGATGTTCAAAGTAATTAAGTACATTAATTAATCTGTTTTTTTATGATAATCTTTATTCTTTGTACAATGCTTACATAACACCCATCAACATCAACAGTTTCGATCGCACCTGCAATCTTCTTCAGAACTTTCTAAACTTCATCTTCTCCCTTCGATTTTTTTCAGGTTTAAATTGAAGGGAGAAGATGAAGTTTAGAAAGTTCTGAAAAAGATTACAGGTGCAATCAAAACTGTTGATGTTGATGGGTGTTATGTAAGCATTGTACAAAGAATAAAGATTTTTATAAAAACAGATTAATTAATTAATTAAGGCAATGCAATAAAGGAACAAAATAAGATTAATTAAGTACATATTGTAAACAAAATAATCAACTGAAATGTAGAAGTTTGGCTAAAACATTTTTTCATGGACATTTTCCAGGACAATGCTTTAAACAACATATAACGTCATCATTTTCTTCATTATATGATCTAGTAACCATAGTAAAAAAAAAAAAAACAGAGATGGAAGAGTTCAAAATTGAATCATTGATGTGATAATATTTGTAGATAATTATTTTAATAAATAATTTTCAACCCTTTTCACATGCTAATTTCCATAAATTGCACTCTTCATATTAACAAAATGTTTGTAATTAATATTGTTGGTATTATTTCAGATGTATATATATATATGTGGAACAGTAAATAAATATTGTTGGTATTATTTCAGATGTATATATATATATGTGGAACAGTAAATAAATACTTTCAATAATAGTATTAAAAAGCAATAGAATAATAAGGTATACAGATACTGCATATATATTTGCATCCAAAATTCAAAAGATATAATGAATTCAAGGAAATACACTATAGATTACCCTTAAAAAATTATTACATTAATTTACTATGTATTTTTTTGTACTCTAAGCAGTATGCCTACCTCAGATTGGATATTACTTTATTAAATGATGATAATTGTTTCAAATGTCGGAATTTTATCTTATTGAAATTCTGATTAACCTGATTTTATTTATTGTAATGACGTAATTTGTTTATATGCTACCATTTTTTTACGGATATACATAGTAATATATCGCCAGAGTAAAAGGTTGTAGTGTCGTTTTAAAATTGACATTAAGTATGAATTAATAAATTTAATTATAGAATATTTTCAATTATTTCCTTTTATCATTTTTATCGAGGAAAATATCTGGTTAAAAATATTCATTTTAATAAAAATTTAAATTAATATTCTTTTATTTTAAAAGTTTTGAAAAAGCTTTTTTTAAAATAAAAAAAAAAAATTGAAAAATGCTGTTAAAAATCTTTTTTTTTCTTTTTGTTTTTGAAGAAGGAGGGGTGGGAGATGAATATATTCATATTTTAATATAATAATCAATCTATACATTAGTAGATATATTATTTCAATTAAATTTAAATAAAAGTAATTGTGTTTTTATAAAATTACTACTATATAAAAAGTGTCTCAACTCTGTCAGAGCAAGTATTCACCAATAAATTAAAAATTTGAGATGCCTATAGTCTATTATATCCCTATTTAACACCCGCACAGGGGTCGCTAAACATCACTAATCAAAGGATAACAAAGCTATTCAAGTGGTGGAACATGGAGCCAAAGTATCTGGACCTATCGATTAAAATTAACATGGACTTCATGCGCACCCATTGGTTCCTTAAACATAAAAGAGGCATTGCCAACCTAGACGCTATTTGCCAACTGTGTAACAAAGCAGAAAAAAACCTTTGACTACTTAATTAATTCTTGCACAGGATTTAACAAATCAAAAAAAAATGTATGACAAGCTTAATACTAACTACTACACCATAATATCTTTAAAAAAAGCATCCAATCTAAACAATTTGCTTTCATATGGCTTAACTTATTTCTTACTATGGCCCTGTGGCTAGTAAGATGATGTCACAAAACTTTTATCTACCCCCATCAAAACGAAGAACATTTTTTTTAGAAATACAATGATGAAAATTAAACATAGAGATGAAATGATGGCCCTTCCACATAGGTTTACTTGGAATTTGTTTAACAACAAAATAATATAATCCACTAGAGACCAAGCATAAGCCTTAACTTCAAGACTTAAGCAAGAGACTGGCATACAAAATTCTGTATATTATAAAAATGAAGATTGAATCTACCAAATCTTTCTCTAGCTGAATCATAATAAATTAAAGAACTAAGAGAAGACACTAAACTGTATCATATTTAGAATAAAGCCAATATCATGTATTATTATACACCAAACTAACATGCTATATAACATTAATTGAATAAAGATCTTGAGAAACTAGTAGCATAGAAAACTCTGAAAATAAAAAAATCCATATAGCAGTTTATGTATGTATATATATATAGAAAAGGGCCTTATGATATAATAAATTCCAACAAACTGGGGTTTGAATTCAGAAGAAACTTGGAAATTTGTTCACATCTCAAACTAAATAAAGATTTTTTTTAAAGAGAACAAATCTATTATTAAATCTATTTAAGGCACTCATTTACTAGTATATGAATAGTTATTTCATTATTCCTAATTAAAACGATAAAAGAAAAACTGCAAATTTTCGCCACTCATCCAAACTTTCCATGAAGTGAGACATTTAAAGCTATTTCAACTTTCAACATGCGTACATAACATTATTATATATTTTTTGGTTTATAAGAATCAAGTTTTTTACACATAATTTTCACAGTATTAGAATTAATTATTAGTAATCATTTATTAAACTAGAGACTATCCCTAACCAATTTTATTCATACATTTCAAAAATGTATCATCAAATAAAAATGTTAATTATATCTGAAAAATAATTACAAATAGAAAAAGAAAAATGAAATTGAGTTATTCCATGTGTTTAATTTACAAAAACATATTTAACTTTAATATATAAGGCATTCAAACTCAGACTTTCATATGACCATCAACTCTCCATACCATTTCACATTGCTGATCCACCTGATCACACACATGTTGAAAAGATAAATAATCACCAATATCCGTATTTCATGCTAAACCATCAATCATCAGTTGGTCCAGATTACTATCTCCACACATATATACAATCAGTACTCAGCTTTATATCAAGATAGCCAATCTTCATACTTTAATGGACATGCTTCAATACATTCTACCCCACAACTCTTCAACCATCCATTTGATTGAAAATCTGAGGATGGAAACATTCAAAGCCCACATTAGTGCCAAGGTTGTCATTCTACCCATGTTCACATTAGTCATTCTGACCCCTCATGTACTGGAGAATAATCATTTACATACATATGCAAGAGATGGCCAGACCTTTAACGTACTATGTTTCAATATGTAATTTAATACACTGTACAGGCTCACACACACTTGCACATATATAATGCAATATATATGGGATTCGAACTCAGACTTTCACATGACCCTCAACTCTCCATACTGTACAGTGTATTAAATTACACCTTTAACTTAAGCAGATTTAAAATTATCCTTGTAATAAGAATAATTTTTATTTTATTAAAAGATTAGTAATAATGATTAATGTATTTATCTGAAGAGACTGATGTCGCAGTTGTTGGTATAAAAATTTTGACAGTTATAAGTCAAAGAGTAATAATTTAGTATTGATAAATACTAAACAAATGATAAAATCATGCATGAAATATTGTTGCCTGAACCAGTAAAAAAAATGCTGTATGAAATACATCTTGGGATTATTTGTCTTTTTCAGGTGTCTTTATGAATTCAGACTATAAACGAGGTTTAGAGGTAGTATAGTGTAATGATCTTCAGATAAAGGGGCTATTGATTAGTAATAAATAAATATTGCTTAATCTTGAATACCTCATGTATGATCAATAATGAATCACTTTAGAACTGTAGACAATGCAGGTTAATAGATTAAACAATGTTTCAACTGGGATTATCCTCTGCTCTTCTTTAGGTATTGCTAACCTGACTAGTGACAAAGCTATCATAGGAGTCAAGCATCATTAGCCAAGAGGTCATTGCAGCCGCTTTGCAAGCAAGTAGTTGGTTGCAGACGATTGTGGGTTCGAATCCCGGCCGATGCTATGACATATGAAAAAAAAGCTATCATAGGAGTAAAACTTGCATCTTTCAAAGGCAATACTCTAACAAATCGACCGAAGAGCTCAGTTGGGTAAAGCATTGTCTTAAAATTCATTATTAGTTATACTAGGAATATTAAAGAGAAATATTATATGTGAATCATATTGTTGTGAATTAAGGATTTAAATACAGGTAACAAAGGTCTATATAGTTAGTACATGGGCAGTTGCATTCTTTCCATAGTTCAGTAAGCTCAGTTAGAAGCCATGACCAGAATTTAGGGTACATGATAAATATGTGACCTTAAGCACTGTAACCATGATGTTTCATATTCGTTTGAATTATTATTGTATTCACATCCCTCACTATAATCACTATTAATCACCACTGGATATTACGTTGTAGATGGTAGTTTAAAAGTTGGTTAGAATAATAACTGGACTGTAGAAAGTTGTCAATATTTGTGAATGCAAGAGGAGAGAAATTTTTTATCACAAATGATATTTAATTATTTATTGTTTATAGAGTAAGAGGAAAAGGAATGATTTGATATTCCTAGAGATATATAAATAATAAAGATCGTTAAACTCAAATATTTAATGCATATTTAGTTTGATAGTGACAGAGAATAATGAAATGTCGGATCTGAATGCTATTATGGTAATAGATTATGAAATGAATAAATATAGCATGTACAAGCAATATATAATTCTTTAATATAATCTGAATATTTTATAAGAAGAGTAAACTTATAGAAATGTAAAATCATAGGATTATTTTAAATATCTTAAATAGTTTTAGCAAGTTATGAATAGAGTTATTTCAGTAACTATATTTTTCTTTATTTAAATTTGTGTTGAAATGTTAAAATATACCTGAAAGGTAAAAATAAATACTTTACTGGTATGTAAACGCTATACTTAGTCATTTCAAGATAATATTATATGTTAAATTTTGAATAAGTGATAATTTAAATTTAAATTTTATAGTTAATAGACATTACTATAATTACAATTACTGTACTTTCCTAAAATATGAAGCATATTATTATTAAATACAATTTATCCAAACCGCTTCAAACACTTTTTAGCAAAACTCTTTATTTGTACATATACATACACCTATGTTTTGACTGACATGCAGTCTTCTTCAGAGCAAGTTTATTTTTTTTAGAAGATCAAAATAAACTTGCTCTGAAGAAGACTGCAGGTCAGTCGAAACGTAGGTGGATGTATATGTACAAATAAAGAGTTTTGCTAAAAAGTGTTTGAAGCGGTTTGGATAAATTTTATTTATAGGGATATTACAGCAAAAATAAAGAAAAGTGTGATTTTGGCATATTATTATTAGTTAAATAAATTGTATTTATTTATTATTGTTATTATTTTATTATGATAATGATAATGGAATATCATTGTCATAATTGTGATAAGATAATAGTATTACTTCTGTAAGGTGTCATATATTATATTTTATACAGCAAATAGTCAGAGTGAAGACTATTTAATGTTTATTTATTTTCATAGTTTTCTTATGTAAATATTTTAGTCTTATTAATCTTCTTTTGTTATTTTTTGTAAATATTTTAAAATTTATAGATTTATGTTGTTGTAAATATAGCGTATTGTTAAATAATAATAAAATTGTTAATGTTTTGGAATTCATACTATCTCGAGAGTTTCTTTGTTTGATGTGTCCCAATGTTTTTCAATCTTGTATCCACACACATGATTTACAGAAATTATTTGGATCATTATATTATTGCACAGGATCAACACAAATAGATTATTATAATTATTATTATTACATAAAATCTTATTATTGATAATTATAAAGATTATACAATGCTAATTTTAAAATATTTAATATTGCAATTATATTAAGAATATAATAATTTTTGTAAATGCCACATAAAAATAAATAAATAAATAAAAGATTTGTATAGCATAATATGATAAGAAATATTTGGAAATTTATTTAAAATATTTTATATGATGTTTTTATAAGTATTTATAATTTTATTTAAGTTTATTGAAGAGTAATAGTTGAGTAGATTTATTATTTTAAGAATTTTGAAAATATTCTAATTGTTCGTTGTTGTTTTGTGAAAGTAATTGAATATATGTAAAATCTCTCATTATATTTGGCTACATGGTATTAATTTATTTAGTATTATTATTGGAAGATGAATCTGTGATATTGAATAA
Source organism: Epiperipatus broadwayi (assembly GCA_028023455.1). Lineage (NCBI taxonomy): Eukaryota > Metazoa > Onychophora > Udeonychophora > Euonychophora > Peripatidae > Epiperipatus > Epiperipatus broadwayi. The sequence goes on along the minus strand of JAQFVV010006387.1, from coordinate 1,383,017 downwards.
TTATAAGAGTTAGATGAAGTGATAATGTATAGGAATTTTAGTTAATGTTAAATTTAAATATTATTTTTGTGAAAGGATAATAATAATTGTATTGTTTTATAATAAATTTTATAAGTTATTTAATTAGGATTTATTTTATGTGTGTCGTGAGACATGAGAGTTTTTATAAATTAAGTTGGGGTAATATTATTATGCCATAGAGAGTATATCTTTCTGGAAACATCCTCAATGTTAAACCAACCATGTACCTTGCTGAATGTTTCATGCAAAAGAATTTATAATTTTTGTTAGCATTTTAATCGAACCATATTTTTAGTAGTAAATAGTTTAAGTTGTTATCATAATAAATGAGCTGGGAATTTGATTTGAACTTTCATATTTAATTTATGTGTTTTTAGATTATCTTAGTTTATTATTTAAATAAGTTCATTTTATTAGATATAATATGTTAGAAATATATTCTGAGCTAGTCAAAGTATTGTTTTAATGAACATTATTTCGATAATTCGATCCTAAATTAGTAGTGCTTTGGAGAGTTTAGCCAGAAAGTTTTTCAAAGGTGAGCCGGAGTGTCTTTCTCAATGTTAGCAAGCAAGGAAGGGTACATAGCATATTTATATATTATTAAAAAAATAATAATTATATATATGTCTACTTATAAAAATAAAAAATATTGCAAGCCATCTATATTTTTTTCTAAGATAAAAATTAATCTATAATTATCATGGAAAATCATTAACTATTACAGCAAAAAGTTCTTTTCAATGAATTTGTTGAAATGATTGCTTTATTAGCCAGTGATAAATGTCAAATTTCCAGCAAGTTTCGGTTATCATAGTTACCAGTTTCTACATTTTATTTGTTTTAAGAAACTTAGTCACTTTTCAAGGAGAAATAGAGATTTAGGTGTTGAAGTGCAACCAAGGATTCAGTATTCTGCTATTGATTTAACAGTTTACAAGATAAGGTGTTTCATCATAATGATATACCTGCTTTAGTTGAATTAGTTGTTCATAGGATTTTTAGTCTATAAAATCTATTGTATAAAATTGAGATATATACTTTCTATTAATTTACCTCAAGAGCACTGTAAAAATTCATTTTCACTCTTTTGTAATGTTCTGGAAAAATGATTGCTAGATCATGTGCTTACTTGATATCTTTTATAACACTCAAAAAATGCAATAGTGAGACAGTAAAACCAATTAGCATTTTATTTAGCAGCAATGATACATAATTTCTAATTATAAAAATGCATTTACATTAAATTGGAAATGTGATGTGAAAAATAAATAACAGGGTTGTTTTTAAAAGAAAGTGGATAGTAACTTTAAGCATGGTTTTCTCTGCAGTGGAATTCTCCAATTACATTGTATTCTTTCACTGTATTTATATGGGTGACAATAGAATACCATGACAGCTATAATTAGCTAATTTTATAAGCATTTTAAAAGATAAATTATGAAAAAAATTAAAAGATAGATCATGTCAAATAAATAGAATAATTACTTTTATTTATTAGATATGGATATATATTATATATTCGTAGTTAACAATTGATTTTCATAGTTACTTATAAACTCAATGTTAATTATTTATTGTTTGCGTCTCTTTCTTTTAAGGAATATTTGTTTTCTAATGGTTGCTGATGAATGAATATTTAAGCTAACAAATAACTACTTATTAAACAATTTATATTGCAGTGTTTTGTATTGTGACATCCATAAGTTTTAAACAGAAGTCTTCTAGCAAAATACATAATAATCATCCCTTATTTTTTCAATTTCTGCTGCCTTGAGTTGTGGGAAAAATAGGTTTATACCAAATGGTATGTTGCAATATTAAGTACTTGATTGTAAATCATTTAAACTTCTATTTATTTATTACCAGTCGAATTTTCATTAAACACATTTAATCCATAAGAGGGTTTTTTTTTCTTCATTTTATTTAATTTTAAATTGTATTTGATAATCATTTATAAAAAATTTAAAATGCATTAACAAATTCTATGTTTATGAATTTTTAATATAAGCAATTTCTATACTACTTACATATTAATATCTATCAATTTTATAATTGTAAAACAGTATTTTGTATTTGATGAAGCTTATGTTGCAAAATCAGTATTTTCTTCCACCAAATCTACAACTTGGATTTGAATGCAGTTTGAGAACTTATTTTTGCTTAGCAGGCTAAAAATATTTTTTTTGTTCACTAAATGAACATAGAATTCTTATCTGGATGGTAAAGATAAAAAACCACAAATTTTTACTAATTAACAGTTTGCTAATTCATAGAATGCTGCCTCCTCCTAGCTATTGTGTGTGTGTTCTAGAAAGTTATTTAAAATTTTGGGATCTTTTTAATTATATGTCCACTTTGTCTAGATCTATTTATTCTTGTGCTTAGCAGAACATGGTTTTAATTAGACAATTTTGATTAGTAGTTCTTCATTAATTACTACAACCATTCTAACTCTTAAAAAATAGAAAAAGACAAAGATAAAATTGAACGAAAAGTTACAGATGAATTTTGTGATGATTATACTACCAATTTATCCTCATACATCATATGATAATCTTTTAGTCCATTAAAAAATAATGATATAGCTTTATGATTCAGGAGTTCATGAGTTTGAGTACTATGGGCATAATCCAAGGACTTTAAGTTCCAATGTCTTCTACTCTACCAATTCACCAACCCACATAGGGCCTTTACCCATTTTTTTGATATCTTGCAATATTTCATTTTCACTTTTCTTCATAAACCTTTCTTTTTTAAAGACTTAGAACTCCTTGGTTAATTGTAGATCTCCAATGAATTCTACATTCAACCACATCTTTTCAATGAAAACATATTATTGAGAAAAATGGTTGAGTATAAAATAAAATCCAAAACTCTAATGTCCTACATTGTATATTACAGTGGCAGAGAAGTATATTCTGATGATCTTTGTCCATGGATTGTGGCTCTAACATTGGCAGTTCCTATATCCAGTTTTTTTATAAACTCCCAAGAAAAATATCATTTGATTATTTTTTAATGAAAGTGATCATTATAATTTAATACCTAACTTAATTTATTATTTAAATCAAAATATATGCCCACTTTCAATCTGACAGTTTTTTAAAATATTTTTTGTTGTTCCCATTTAATTTATTTTAAAAATATTTATAAATATTCAAATAAGATATTTAATACAGAATACAAAAAGTATATGATAAGTGAGTAAAAAAAATATTTATTCTTATTAAAAATTCAATATTTATGAAATACTTGTAAATGTTGTGTTGCCCCATGCATAAATAACTCTCACCATTGTTTTTTTTTTAAAATATACATGCTTCTATTAGTTAAGAAGAATATTTTATTTCATTTGATTTTTTAATATTATTATTTAAAATGTAATAAATACTTCATCAATAATTGGAGTTTTAAAAATGTATTCTAATCCACTGCCTTAAAATGAGCTAGAGTGGTGTGTCATGGGCTTCTATTAAAAATACAAAATGTTATTTCTTTTATAAAATATTTTTCCCAAATAATTATGATAAATATTTTCGAAAATAAAATATTATACTTCAAACAAAAAAAATATGTAAACAGTATAAATCATTAAAATATAAGTCTCTCCATATCCATAATATTTTATTCCAAATCCTTAGCATAAATAACAAAATTCACAGAAGCTAAGCAAACTGTATTTGATATGCATTTTTAATACATGTTTAATTAGAGCAAACGTTTACAATATGTATACATAGTGTGTGCACATATCTATTAGTAACTAAATTAGCATTTAAAAATAAAGGAAAAATCAAATTCAGTAAGTACTTATAAGTTAAAAACTCTAGTAAAATTTTACTGCTATTTAAGCTCTGTTACTACACCAAACCACACTGGGCATTTGATAAGAGATGCAGTTTTTGTAATAATGAACATGAAACAGTGGCACATTTAATAGAATTCTCTTTTTTTAATAATTAAAAACATGTGTTGCTTTTTTAAAAACAAAAGTTATAATCAAATTTTAAAATCTCTCCAGTAAAAAGTACATAAAAATACTTATTTCCTCTTATGATTTATCTGAATCATTACGACGCCAGTTTATCTTCCAAATAAAGCACATTGCTAACTTATCAAGTTTTAGATTATGTATTACAGAACCTTTGGAATACATCCAATATTATTATGATGAGTTATGTCCCAAGGACTATTCATCCCACGGGAATCTCTTTTATTATCAAATTAAATAATTATTTGATATTAAAAACAAACCTAGATATCTAAAATACTGCTTAATTATTGTCAATTATTATTCTAATGGAATTTATGAAAAATTAATGATTTCTTAATATTTATCTTGAATTTAAATAAATTAAACTAAGGCATTATACATTTGTCCTCTCTTTATATTGATTTTATTATATTTACTTTGAATTGAAATAAAATAAATTAATGTACTATATATATATCTTTTCTCTTCATATTGATTTTATATCTTTATGTGTTTTATGTAATCTTGTATTGTAATTATGTAATAATATTATATTCATTTGCAAATAAATCTATTTTATAATAAAATACACGTTTTGTTGTAAAACAATTTTAATTTGTCTTTCTATTAAAAAATAAAATTAGATATATTTAAAAATAGAAAATAAATAAAAATCTTTAATTTTTAATTTAATTTCATATATTTATATACTGAAAGATACTTTTATAAAAATGAATGTTAAAAGTTATTTATAATAAATTAAAAATAATACTATATGTTTCATCTACTGAGAACACGATCATATTTAATATTTCAATACTTCCTCAATATATGAAACAGTGGTAATATTAAAAACTAAAGATTATACAATAGCTCTAACAAGCTTTATTAATAAATGCTGGCAAGAGAAAGCATTCAAAAAATCTCTATCTAGAAATTATTTCTATCTTCAGACTGGCTTTGGTATTCCTACAGTGAAGCACTAGGATATTTCAGACACCGGATCACAGCCAGAACTTATCTGTTCTGGCTGAATTTTCAGACATCTATATGTCTTCAAACCCAGCTATCCAACTTAAATAGCTATATGGGACTGAGAATTCTTCAGCCATACCATATATTAATAACCTTAGCAATATAACATCGCTTAAGACTTAAAAGCAAAAGCTATTTTAGTAGTTAAAAATAAGTCATACATCACGCGATTTAATTTGATAAGCTTGTAATTATAAAAACTAAAGAATGTGCAATAGCTCTAACAAGCTTTATTGATAAATTCTGGCAAGAGAAAGCATTCAAAAAAATCTCTCCTTAGAAATTATGCATACACTTAGACCTGTTTTATGTTTTTGGCATTCCTCAGTGAAGTGCTAGAATATTTCAGACACTAGATTCAAAATACCAACTCAAAGCCAGCATTTATCTGATAGTTAACTTTTAAGTAAACAATCTGAAATTTTTAAACACCTATATGTCTTCAAACTGAGCTATCCAACTTAAATTTTTTAGCCATATCAAAAACATGAAACCAGTCTGAGGATATGGATAATTTCTAGATAGTGATTTTTTGAATGCTTTCTCATGCTGGCATTTATCAATAAAGCTTGTTAAAACTATTGTATACTCTTTAGTTTTTATAATTACAAGCTTATTAAATTAAATCATGTGATGTATGACTTATTTTTGAGTGGTAATATTGTCTTTAATTTATTACATTCATTTGGTGGAATTATCCTAGTGTCTTAAAAACTTATTTTTGGTTTGGGATATGTAAGTTATAAAGTCTTTCCTGCGAATCTATTCATGTGAAAAAATAGCAGATGCATAGCTCTAATTCTTATAATTGTTGTAGGTAAATTAACATTTCAGTTATCTTTTTTAAGCTTGCAGAGGCTGGACTTTTCTCTTGGAAATGCAATTGTTTTAAAAAATAATGAGGTTCTTTCATCTTTTGATCCTTTTTCACATTAACATTCACTTTATGTCATTACACATAAACATTGGTCAATTAATATAATATATAACTGAAAAATCTGATTCTGAACTATATTTTTTTAAATGAAAGTATAATACAAACCTTCACTGAATTATAAAATTTGTAACTAATGCTTAGAAAAAAAATTGAAGTTGTATTATTAACATATTATAATAAATACTCATTACATAATCACTATCTCTTATACTAGCACATAATTGTTATTAAACAAGGCAAAACTCTCCATACAGTAGTGCCACCCTGTGCCAACCAGAGTAGTCTGGGGATATTGGATGAGTAGGCACTAGATAGGGATTTTATGCATAAGCTTTCTGGCATCCATTGATTATTCTGGTTGGCACAGGGTGGCACTACTGTATGGAGAGTTTTGCCTTGTTTAATAAACATTCATTGATAAAAGATATGGTACTTGTGAATTTTCAGGAATACCCAGATGGCAGCCCTATTTTTGATAAGTATACAGTTTCAAGGGCTGTGACAGCCCATATTTCATCAACAATCTTTCAACATTTACAAAATTAATGTTAAATTTAAAAAAAAAAAAAAAGGAAATTCTGATAAATTTCATTAACAGTCTTTATTTCATTTTTTTTTCTTCTCCCAAAAACTTTTACAAAATTAATGTTACATTTTTAAAAAAGGTATAAATTCCAATAAATTTCATTAGTAATATTTATTTCAATTTTGTTTTTTAATTCCTCCCAAAATATTTACAAAATGAGTTGAGGACTTACAATTTCCCAAAGCTGTGTTTGTTTTGTTAAATTAAAAAATAAAGTAATACTGATAAGTTTAATTAACAATCTTTATTTCAATTTTTTTTATTTACTTCCTGAAGGTGATAGCCTAAAAACGATTTACTCGCTGACGAAGAAGCTTCCAAATAAACAAAACAAATTTCACTTAAAACTATTAAATGGGCCAAGCGCTTTCAAGGTTTGCCCTCATATTCATGGCCGACGAAAGTAATAAATCTTTACGTAGTGTTATTAAATAACAAATATGCAAATGTAAATGCAAATCAGTTTGACCATTTTTTTGAAATGGAAAAACACGTGTCGCGTCTATTGATAGAATTGTTGTTGCAAACAATAAAGTACGCCTCTTTGAAGGTGGGTTAGTTATATTTACAAAAAATGGTGGTGGGCCTACAATCTTCTGAAGATGTGATTGTTATATTTACAGAAAATGAGTAAAGGGTCTTTAATAACCCAAAGATGTCTTACTTACATTTTCAAAAAATGAACCAAAAAAATTATATAAATACAATATCTACAATTCATTCATGTCTGCAATCTCTCAAAGATGTCATGGTTGCATTTATAAAAAATGAACCAAAAAATAATATAAATAGAATATAGTTTATTCATGTCATTGGCATGTGATCCATAATATCTTCCAAAATCGATACAAATGTTCCAAGAGTCTACTTTCTTTCGAAGTCCTTACCTATTAAATTAAAATAAATATAAAATTTCAAAAAAAGTAATAAATTCTAATAAATTTCATGAAGAATATTTATTTTAATTTTTTTTTGCTTCTATTACAATGTAAAAGTGATGATAATTTCTTAATGTTGTTGCAACTTTTGTTTCCGCATGTTTCTTTTTAGACATTTGGGAACTTCCTGTCACAGAACAGGATGCAGTAAAATATTTCCAAAGGTATGTAATCCTACTGTACAGAACAGTGTGCATTAATGGTCATGATATGAAAATAAAATACATCGGGAGAAGGGGGGCACATGACAACACCTGTATTCCTATTTAGAAGAATTTATGTGGTATCAACTACAACAATCCTAACATTCACGTGTAGTAATTTTGGAAGCCGTTAGGGATTGCACACCATAATAACCCATTTTCAGGAAGTAAATCTAAAAAAAAATTGAAATAAAGTTTATCAAAAATATGGCTACCAATTTGGTATTCCTGAAAACTCACAAGTACAAATAAAATTATTAAATAGTAGACTAAAATAAAAAAATAAGAAAAAAGATAAATAATATTGGGTATTATCATATGATAGAATTGTATTGAGAAAATAGAAAAATCGAATAAAATACAGGATTACTTAAGAAATGTAGTTTCCAACAGTTGATATTGATGTCATTTAAAAAATAAAGAATTTTTAACAAGTCTAATATTATACACACAAAAAATGCTTGAAGAAAGTGCCTGGTAGTATTTTTTTGCTATATGAGACTCATATAGAATGTAGGGCTGTGAGTTTTATTTTACACACAGCTAAAAAAAATTTAAATAGATGATTATAGCCAATCCATCTGAAACCATCTAATATTAATTGAAAATGGATCTGTTTATATATTTAGCTTCACATTGAAAGAAGCATTAGAACAGCCTGTTATTTAAATGAGAGTGAGTGTTCTATTTATAAAAATTATAAATATATTATACAATGTTTATAACTGTGAATGTAGCATTATATAGATTTATTTTATTAAGTCAAACATTTAAAACAATGATAATTATAAAAGAAAAATTCATGCTAATCTTTATGATATAATGTCTATTTTTTAAAAATGTGTTCTGTTTACAGCAATATATAAATAGTGTATGCAACAAAAGAAATAATTTGAATAGTTTTGTAGCAGTTCAGAGTTATAGGTTACTTATACTTTACAGGTTTTTTTTTTTATGTATAATGACTTTATTTATTGTAAAGAGAGTTAAAATTGAGAAATGATTTCAGATTTTAGTCAATTTAGGATTTTTTTTTCAGGCAAATGTCCCACTGCCAACTCAACTATTATTCTCTTGAACATTGATGTGTAATTATTTTTAGTTAAAAAGTAAAATGAGAATAGAAAACCATTAAAATCCTGATTATCTGACAGGTGACAAACCTAAAGATGATTTTCTTTTTCAGTGATTTCCTTTAGAAGATTCTTAAAAAGTCTTTTGTCCTACTATGATTTTTTTGAACTAAATGATTTGTAATTCTATGATATTGCAGAGCATTTGATAGTGTTGAGGATTTTTTTATACTTTTTTTTAAACTATCTATAGTGCATTTTAGCAATTATGAATTCATTTGATAGTAAAAAATGGAACTAAGATAAATATTGATTAACTAATGCAAATTAATTCTGAAGATATCAATAATCTATAGAGATTGTATAATATTTCTGATTGGTAGATTCTTTGATCTCAGCTATCAAAAATATTTCTCTTTTACCATTGTTGGTAATGAGCAAAAAAATTGTTTTCTATAGTTTATTTAAATATTTATGACTATTTTTGCAAGATATTTGTGCAATAATTATCAAAAAATATTTTTGTGATTACCCTTAAATTTTATTTGAATATATTTTATTTTTAAAAATATAAATTTGTAATATACAGAAGTACAGAATTTTTATGTTATTTTAATAATTATAAATGCATTTTTAAACTTTAAAACAGAATTCCACAGCTTTATGATGACTTAATAGTTTATTTGGATTTTAGAAATGAAGTTCAATTAATCAATATTTTTTTTAACCAAACTGCAATAATCATTCTATTTAAGATTAAAATTTTATTGTTCTCATTATATATTTTGACTTCATTGAAAAAATTAAAAGACTGAAATGGAGTTGGGCTGGACATATTGCTAGAAGAGATGATTATAGATGGATAATTAAAATTTTAAACTGGATTCCAAGAGATTGTAAAAGACCCAGAAAGAGATCACATGTGAGATGGATGGATGAAATAAGAAAATGTGCAGGGGTGATTTGGAGAAGAGAAGCTAAAGATCAGAGAAGATGGCTTGAACTTGGAGAGACTGTCATCCTGCAGTGAATTGATAATGGTTGATAATGATGATGATGATTTTTCTTTCTATAATTGCAAAGTTGAAATATAATTTTTAGGGTGTTTTTCATTGGTAAACTTATATTTCTATTTCTAATAAATCAAGTACAATTTATTAGCTCATAATATACAATAAAAATTATAATACTGGATTGTCTGTGCATGTATAGTATATACGTGTATGTAAGTAAAGTTTATTATTTAATCATGTAAATATGTGCTAATAGTATATGAATAAAATAGTCTCATTATTATTAAGCTATTCTAGAAAATCTACAAATGTCAACAGACATTTAAAATGTATATTAACAAGCAGCATGCTAATCACAAATAATTGTACAAAAATTGACTCTTTAATTTAAAAAAACCCACTAATACTTATTAGTGTGTGTGTAAGGAAGTGTAATATTTTTCATATGTTTTGCATACTACATCAGCAGTGAATTGTTTACATAAAGAATTGAATGAATTACAGTATGCAACAAAATTCTTTGATAATCTAGATTGTATATAAGTTTCCCTTACTAATTTATAAACAGATCATAAGCAAAAACATCATCTTAATAATATAGAAACGAGTTTGGACATTTTAATTTAGTGGCGAGGGTTTAATGTAACAACAAAATACCTAATTATTCCATCATATAAATAAAATAGCTGGTAGTTGTCTATATTTTACTCAATTATTAGGTAGATTAATCGTGAAAATTTACAACTGAAATCAAATATTGAGATTCTGATTCTAGAATAAATTGATATGAAATGAAAAATAATTAATATAAATAATGAGCAAATTGTACTTCCTTTATTATATAAATTAATATACTATACAGGCTTAAACCTGCATATATATATATATATATATGTAATGTATTGCGGGATTCAAACTCAGACTTTCATACGATCCTCAACTCTTTTTGCCATCTCATAGACAAGGAGAGTTGAGGGTTGTATGAAAGTCTGAGTTTGAATTCCACATAGGCAAGGAGAGTTGAGGGTCGTATATAAGCCTGAGTTCGAATCCCGCATACATTCCTTTATTATAGGATTTTATAGTTATTCCATCCATTTTCAAACAAAAAACTTAATATGCAGGAGACAGATATAACATTACTCAAAAAATATATGTACTACTTGTCATATATTATCAAAACTAAAGTATATAATATACGTGTGTGCGCGTGCACAAATAATATTTAACGTATGGATTTTTTTTTTTAAATATATATATTTTTCTTTTACCTGTGCAAAAATAGATATATTATACAGCGTTGAATACGTTATTTTTTTTATTGAGGAAGTTCAGAAGACTACAATGTCTTAACATTGTAGCTTTTAGAATAAAAATTTAATTATACATTTTCATTCGCTTCTTTTGTTGATAATCTTTGATCTAAAACTTTTCATATTTTTTATTCCAGTCAATAAACAATTCTTTTATAATGCGTGAACTTTTTAAGATTGTCTGTTTTTATCCATAGATGACTTTATGTTAAATTGTAATTTATTTCTCTTTTTCTTCTTGTAATATTAAAAGTAAAGAATTTTTGTAAATAAAGTTATAAAAATAGAACGTAAATGAAAGTACAAATAGGATTAGTGAGCGCCTTGCAGAAAGAAATATAAATTTTAGATATTAAAGAAAAATGAATACTATTTATAGAATTAAAAAATAATAATGTTTTGTAATATTTAGTTTTAACTTAAGGTAAATTTTTGTTTGATTTATTTAATATATAAGATATTACTATAATCTTTGGATCAACTGATGATTGCTGGTTTAGCATGAAATACGGATATTGGTGACTACTTATCTTTTCATCGTATATGTGTCCAAGTGTATCAGCGATATGAGATAGAGTGGAGAGTGGTGGATCGGTGAAAATCTGTGTTCATATACCCTATATATTACATATATAGACACAGGTATATAATAAGCCTGTGTTTCAGTTATTACATAGTAGAGATGTCTGCCCATCCCTTGTATATGTATTAAATGGATTATGTCCTGTACATGAGGGGTTAGATTGACCTTAGGTCAACTTGGGTGTGACAATAATCTCGGCCTCAGGGTGGCCTTTGAGCATTCCATCATCAGATTTTCAATTGGATGGATGGTTGAAGAGTTGGAGTGTGGAGTAGATTGAAGCCTGTCCATTAAAGTATGAAGATTGGCTATCTTAATATATATCTGAGCACTTATAGCATATATGTGTAGAGATGATAATCTGGACCAACTGATGATTGCTGGTTTAGCATGAAATACTTAAATTGGTGATTATTTATCTTTTCATCATATATGTGTCCAAGTGTATCAGTGATATGAGATAGAGTGGAGAGTGGTGGATTGTGTGAAAGTCTGTGTTCATATACCCTATATATTATAATCTTTATCAATTATTTTCTTAATAGTCCAAGAGACATGTAGATTGTTATAATTCTTTACTCTTCCTTTGCTTTTTGTTTTTTTAATACCTTATTTATTAATTACATATCAAATAAAATATTTTGCATTTTATTTTAGCCTACTCTTCTTAAGATTTTATTATTTCTTTTTTTACACAGTTTATCTTAAGAGGATCATGGCATTCCAAAGTTAAAACACATTAGATTAGATGAGACTTTAAGATTATCTATAATTTGTATTGGAATGTAACATTATATGTGATATGTATAAAAATAATATATACTCATTTTTGACTTGTATGGCTGTGATCAATGGAAATCAAACTTTTGTGGGAATAATATTAAATTGGTGCTGTACAGCTATAAAACTATAATCATTATCATCATGTTCCACTGCAGGATAAAGATCTTTCAAAGTATAATCCAATTGCTTCAATTTCTTGCTCTCCTCTCCACATCACATCAGTGAACTTCCTTATTTTATCCATTCATTTCACATGTTGTCTCTTTCCGTTTTTTTACAATCTTTTAAAATTCAGTTTAAAATTTCAACTGTTCATTTATTATCAACTCTTTTAGCAATGTATCCAGTCAAGTTCCACTTTACTCTCTTAATTCTTTCAAAGATGTCAATAATGCCTGTTTGTTCTCTCATTCATGTTACTCCTAACATACATATCTCCATACTTTATTAAGTGGTCTGAAGTTTCTGCATTGGTCTTCTGTTAAATGGCCAAGTCTCACATCCATAAGTAACATTCATTTTTAAATATTATAAACATATTTAATCCATAATTATTAATATTTTGCTATACTGTATGTATATTCATTTAAAAGCGTAACTAACAATATAAATTAATTAAACATAAAATTTTAAGTTTATGTAAAATAGCAATAAAAAGAATTTGGAATTAAAAAATACAAATTTTACAAGTACTCCTTTCTCTTTTTTAATTTTAAAAAGGAAAAGATAATGGAATAACATCTTACCTCACACCTCTAACCAGTATTTTACTTTCAAATATAAAAACATTCTTAAGTTTGTTTAGCAAAATAAAAGTTGACTTTTTTATTATAGTTTTTAAAATAATCAATAATGACTGTTTGAAATATTTTTCAGAATTTTCACATTTGTAAATTAAAAATGACTTTTTTATATATTCTAATTGAGCTTAATGTGTGTGATCTTTTAACACATTAAAAATGGAAACAAATATTTTTTTTTAATTTTGTTTAGTAGTCAATAATAGAAATTTGTTTTGAAATACTTCTCTTATTAAAACAGGAAAAACTCTCCATACAGTAGTGCCACTCAGTATCAGCCAGGGTAATCAATGGATGCCAAAAGGCTTGTAAATAAAATCCCCATCTAATGCCTACTCATCCAATATCCCTGTGCTACTTTCTAGCTTGTGGTCCTAAGATCTAGGTGCAGTGCTATCTGATCCAAGGATCCTCACTGATGAAGTCCACAAGCCAGAAACTGGTCTGGGGATATTGGATGAGTAGGCACTAGATGGGGATTTTATGCACAAGCCTTCTGGCATCAATTGATTATTTTGGCTGGCACTGAGTGGCACTACTGTATGGAAAGTTTTGCCTGTTTTAATAACAGTTATGTGCAAGCATAAGAAATGGTGATCATGTGAAATTTAGTTCTCCTTAGCAATCAGAAATTTGCTTTATATGGATAAACATGCATTAATTTTTTATTTGCACAATGGGTTTTTTATAATTTTAAATATAACCTTTTTGCTTTTAGATGAATACTAATTATTTTTACTATAAGTTCTAATGTATTGTATTGTATTTTTTAATGGCAGGTAAAATGTATATTTCAGTTGCTTTTGATAACGCTTAAATTTATGTTTAAGTTATAATTATAGCATTTTCTTATAAGTTTAAGTGTTTATGTCATAAAGTAACTACAGAAAATATAATAATATGGCAAAATATTGAAAATGAAAATCTTATTTCATATGTACATTTTTTTTAATTTACACACTGTGAATTAATTTTTATGTTAGTTCCCAGTTTATGATGATGATGATGTGTCTATTCTGTGAAGCTTTAGAAAATTTATTATATTGTTCTATATGAAGAATGAAAATCCCCTGCTATTTAATTTTAAGACATTCGAATACTTTTTTTTTATGATTGTGTTTGACATTTTGAGAGTTAGAATGCAAAACTTACAATTTTGTTTTTTAGTAATTTATATATGCTTTTTATTTTGCCTATGAAATTTTCAATTGTACTTTTTTTTTGATAAAATATTAGAAAAATTTAAAAATAGATTGCAGCCTTTCAACATAGAAAACGATCAAAGTTAATATTTTTGTTTTTTTTTCTCTCTCTAATTACTTATTTATTTTTAAGTGCATAAAATTATAATTCTCTCTTTTCTTACTTGATTTAGTAAATATATATTTTTATCTTCAACATAAAACAATAGCAACTCCTTCCAAACAATAGTGCCACCCAGTGCAAGCCATAGTAATCAATGTATGCTGTAAGATTTGTGCATCTAAATCCCTATCTAGTGCCTACTCATCTTATATACCCAGACTAGTTTCTAGATTGTGACTTTCATTAGTGAAGAACTACAAATTAGTCTGGGAATATGTGATAAGTAGATATTTGATAGCCATTTTGATGCATAAACATTCTAGCATCTTCTGATTACTTGCAATGAGTGACGACACTACTCTATAAAGAGAGTTGTTATTGCCTTGACAGATTGTGTAATCATAAGAAATGGTGATTGTGTGATGTTTTAGTGGTTATCCAATTTATTAATATTAGAAATTGGTCCTATACTTCACTTTAGACTACTTTTTTTAGATCTGTTTGATGTCTTTTTTTTAGTTATTTATCCGAATGGTGCATATGATGTACTCAAAACTTCCAGAATTAAGTCATAAATGGATTAAAGTAGAACCAAAAAACCACTTATTTATTCATGAGAATAACTGTGCTTAATTTGTTATTTATATGTCAGAATGTCATAATCTCAAAGCAAATGAACATAGATATTTTTTTAATTTAACTAATAGAAAAAATAGCCACATGTTTATTTTTAGAAATCAGATCCAATCAAGTAAGATAGAAATAATTAGGTACTTTTAAACATATTAGTGTTATGTATTAATTATTAAAAACTACAGATGTACTTCATGTCAAGGTGGTAAATATTAGACTCAAGATGATAATGTCATTCAGATAAAAATTTGAATTTTGTACTTAAGCATAATTTTTTTATTCTGCATTTAACATCAGTTGTTCTATCTATTCAAAGCAAATTATTATTATATATTACATTATATATGATTTATTTAATTTTTATATACAAGGTGCAACAATTTAATTCCAGGAATTCATGTTTATAAAATATACATGTGGAAGTGTGCATTAGTCAATACTGTTCACCTTAAAAGTAGTCCCTTTATACATCTATACATTGATTAAAATGGCATTCCTATTTTTAAACACACCTTTCAGGAATACAGTTGAGCAGCTATTTCACATTCTGTTGAAAATCAGTTATAATAGCAAATCTATGTCTATGCAATGAAGGTTTTAATTTTGGAAATAACCAAAAATCACAGTGAGATAAGTTATGTAAATAGGCAGGATTGTCTAGATGGGTAATTGATTTTATGGACAAAAAGTCTCTCACAATGAGTGCACTGATGCATTGTCATGATGAATGACCCACTTGACAGGTCATAATTTGGATACCTTTCTTAAAACAGAATCTCATAATCTCTGAAGAACTTCTAAATAACAATGTTGATTGACTGTCAATAATTCTTGGTAGTCTATTTCCTTGTAATGAAAAAAGCACATGAGCATGGCCTTAAACTATGAGTGTGATGTGTGTGTCTTTTTCAAACTTGGTCAATCCAGATGTTTCCATTACATGCTATAACATTTTGTTTCTGGGTCATACTGGAAGCACCAAGTTTCATCACCCATAATTATTCTCAGAAGCAGATGTGTATTTAAACAAAGATTAGTCAATTAGTCACAATATCAAACTGACACAGTTTCTGTTCATCTGTCAAGATCTGAGGCCCAAACTTCACTGAAATCTTTCTCATGCTCAATTTTTATTTAAAATTAGCCTGTTTCTTGATTAAACTGCAAATGTTCAGCTATCAATTACATATTTAATTGTCTGTTAGACCATATTGCATTTCACACTTTATTAATACTAACATTTATTGTTGCTTTTGGATATCTGCTTCTGGATCATTCATCACATTTTCTCACTCATCTTTGAACCTCTTCTGCCATTCAAACACACTCAATTCCTTTATAGCTTTTTTTACCATATGCTACTTGCAACCGTTGTAACAATTAAGTAGTGCATTTGCTGATTTTTACATAAAATTGGATATTAATATGTTGCTCACAATTTTAATCATAATTTTTACAGCAAAGCAAATTTTTCAAATATTTATTATCTTATCAATAGCTAACTAACATTGTTTCATCAGCTCAAAATTTACATATGTGTTAGCTTAAACATGTTTAAACATAAATATTCATGTGATTTTGATACAATTAGGTCACGGGTAACACTGCACACTATTCCAGGAATTAAATTGTTACATCTCATACACTGCTATGATAAATGGTGAAATAGGTTTAAATATATCACTGAAGGTGAGGATCTCTTCAATATAAGAGATAAAACAAGGTTCACAGGTGTAGTCATGTGTGTTGAAGGTTTTATGGATTTTTCTTCATTGCATATTGCTAGAAATAACTAAATATACATTTAATACCTAATAAGTTGATGATTTGGTAGATCTGTTGTGAGTCACCCATGTCAAAAAATGTTAGTCATCTAAAATTTACTTAAAATTGTTTGTTACCTAAACAAATCAACTCCTATTTATATTTGAACCCTAAATCATAATTATGGTGGGTAACTGAGCTAACTATGAGCTAACTATATATATGCATTAAAATAAGATATTGTCTACAAATACTACTACTTATAATTACAAAATTTAAATATATTAAACAATGAATTCTCAGTCCATCATTGTTCAAGAGCCACTAGAGAATAAAGAAAAAGATATGTAAAAACAATAGAAAATAAATCTATTAAAATTATAGATAAGAAGCAATTTAATAATTATTAAGTGAAACACAATACTTATAAAGTATGATTTAATTATTACTTGTAAGTACAACTTAAATATTATAATTCAAAGCATTACACACTTATTATTAGCAAATATTTATATTATATAGTTATAATTTTAATACAATAATTTATTTAGGTTTTGTTTTAAAAAATAAATATTAATATTTATAATCATTAATTTATTTTAAAAATGTATAAGAAAATCTAAAATCATATTTATTTATTTATGACAAATTTTAACATTCTAGTTATCTTTAAATCTATTAGGAATTTTAATGAAAAGTTATAATCAAGCTAAACAAAAACTTTTTAAAAAAATTTCTAGAAAAATGAAAAGTAAAGAAAGAAATGAATTTAATTTGTTCCAAGGTTTAAATTAAGAAAAAGAAACAATTAATTATTGTATCTTTGAATTATAAAAAATAAAATAGCGAAAAATGATAATATTAATGTTATTATTTTAATAAAATAAAATTTTTATTTTATTTTAAAAAACTATCCTTTTAAAAACTATCTTGTTATAAAGACTTGTTGGTACCATGATTTGTCAATGACAAATGCTAAAAAAATAATCGATGGACAAACAATGATCGCTTATAACATTTATTTCTATGGCTTTTGATGTGGGTCTAAAGAAATGAGATAATGAATCTGAGAGAATAAGCTATGCATATTTAATAGATTAAGAGTTTACTGTACAATTATCTAACCTCATTTACATCAAATATTACTTTTAATATTTTTTAAACTTAACAGAACTTTACACTAACCTAAGACAAGAATAATTGTATCATGAATTTAGCACAAACATGTTATTATTCTTGGATAGTTATAAATTGTAACATCTCATGCTAATTCTACAATTTAAATCACAAACACAAATAGTTTAAATATAATACAATTTTTAAAAAATACAATTTATAGCTATATGCCAAAAAAGAATATTCACTATAACAACTTTTAAATTTTGTACCTTATGCTTCATATACAAGCAACTAAACTACAATGATTTTTTGTTTAAACCCATCATTTTTGTATGCTTAACTTTTTGTAACATCTATTGACATTATAGAGTAAAAACAATGTTATTCTCAAAAGATAAAAGTAAGTTCTCTGTCAAGTTAATAAAAGTGTGCACTGTACTATTGTGATTTATTATGTAATTAAAAATAAGCTGATAGTATATAACAATAAACTACATTAAAATAAATTGAAAATACAACTCTTTTATTCTAGTTAGGTTGTTTTTTTTGTAATACACTTTGCAGTAGATAACCTGTAATATAAAAGATAAATATATTCATTGCAAGTACAAACAATCTAAAGGTAAAAAATTCAACTTTTATTCAGTAAGTAATTAAAAATAAATTTTCATTAGATATAGTAGTAATGTGCATTAACAATAAATTGAAATATATATATACTTTATCTAAATTTTATATATACAGCTTGAAAAATAAGCTCTTAACATGCTTTGAGACTATCCTCAAACCCAGACCAGTTTCTACTACTGGCATCATCATGCTAGGAAATTTAAGCATTAGATTAAAAATACCAGGACAAGACCAGCACTTTATCTAATGTATAATTATTAAGTAGAAAATCTGAAAATTTATATTGCTAAAGCTATTATTATATGGTGTATCTGAACTTAGTTCAGTCCCATATGACTATTTAAGTTAGATAGATGGATTGGAGGACACATGAATGTCTGAAAATTTCACATTTTCTACTTAATAGTTATATGTTAGATAAAGTGCTGGGCTTGTCCTGGTATTTTTAATCTACTGCTTGAATATCCTAGCACCTCACTGATGGTGCCAGTACCAGAAACCGGTCTGGAGTTAGAGATATTCTCAAAGCTTGTTAAGAGCTTATTTTGTGAGCACTATATATAACATTTGTAAATACAAGCTTATTAAATTAGGTCATGTGACATCTGACTTGATTTTTTTTGTAACTTTATCTAAAATACAATTAATTATTGTTTTATTATTGTTATTGTAATAATAAAAATTCTTATTTCTCTCAAGACAAAAATGCCTACCACATAAGTATAAAAAAATGTTTTATTTATTATCTATTTTAAAATGAACTTTGACCTTATAGTAATAAAATGCAGTAAAAATAAATTGAAAAAAAGTATAGTAAATAAAATTTTATTAATTAATTTTTATTAATGTCTTTCAATAACGGAATCATTGATTTATCCAAATGCCTTTCTTCATAAACATAAACAATATCAACAAAATAATGGTCACTTATGTTATTAAAATAATAGATAATTAACAAAACATTATATTTATTAATTTAATTTTCATTTAAATTAGGTTGCATTTTCATAAAAAATAATTTAGTAGAGTATTGTCTCAAATTCTAGAAGTATAAAAAAACAATTCAAAATTTGACCTTTAGATAATTTTTTTACAAAAAAAATATTGCTGCTTACTTAACTAATTTTTATTTAATATTCTCATGATAATAAAAATTATTATTTTGTCCAAAGTAAAATATCTGAACATTGGATGCATAAACATTATTAGCCAAAACAAATAACATTTATTCACTATTTAATTAAGATAATATGTAAAAAAAAAAACTTTTTTTAAATAATGCTTCTATATAAATAGCTGACTAAAAAGTACAAAATAGCAAAGTAATCACAAAAGTAATCCACCTCTTGGTTAATTTGACATTCTTGAAAAATATCAGAGATCTTCAGAATTTAGACTTATAAAACAATTGGAAATTGCAGGAATATTCTAAAATAAATCATAAATATCAAAAATGTCTCAAATGCTTTTATGAAATGACAATATTCTTGCAATTTCCAATTGTTTTATAACAAGTCTAGATTCTTAATATCACTGATATTTTTCAAAAATGATAAATTAACCAAGAGGTGGATTACTTTGTTGATTACTTTATTTTGTACTTCTTAGTCAGCTATTTACATAAAAGCATTATAATATATAGGGTATATAAGCACAGATTTTCACACAACGAACCACTCTCCACACTATCTCATAACACTAACACACTTGAACACATATATGTCAAAAAGATAAATAATCACCAATATATGTATTTCATGCTAAACCAGCAATCATCAGTTGGTCCATATTACCATCTCTACACATATATGCCATAAGTGCTCAGATATATATTAAGATAGCCAAACCTCATACTTTAATGGACAGGCTTCAATCTACTCCACACTCCAACTCTTCGACCATCCATCCAAATGAAAATCTGATGATGGATGTCTCAAAGGCCAACCTGAGACCAAGATTCTTGTCACACCCATGTTGACCTAAGGTCAATCTGACCCCTCATGTACAGGACATAATACATTCAACACATATACATGAGGGGTCAGATTGACCTTAGATCAACATGGGTGTGACAAGAATCTCAGCCTCAGGGTGGCCTTTGAGCATTCCATCATCAGATTTTTATTTGAATGGATGGTTGAAGAGTTGGAGTGTGGAGTAGATTGAAGCCTGTACCTTAAAGTATGAGGTTTGGCTATCTTAATATATATCTGAGCACTTATGGCATATATGTGTAGAGATGGCAGTCTGGACCAACTGATGATTGCTGATTTAGCATGAAATATGTATATTGGTGATTATTTATCTTTTTGACATATATGTGTTTGGGTGTATCAGTGTTATGAGATAGTGTGGAGAGTGATGGGTTGTGTGAAAGTCTGTGCTCATATACCTATATATTACATATATAAACACAGTTATATATAAGCCTGTGTGTTTCAGTTATAAAAGCATTATTTAAAAAAAAATTTTTTTTGCATACTACTTTTTTTCATTTTTAGTTATAATTGCACCTTTTGTTTTTATTGCAGAAATAATTCTTCCACTACAAAGATATTGTTTTACACTTCTGAGATTTATTCTCTTCTATAGCTTTTCTTGCCAATTCATAACTATCATTATAAATTCTTTTGGAATTACTTTACAAAACTCCAGATATTTAATTCTCTTGAATAGATTATTATAAAAAAAAATTTTTTTCATACACTGTCTTATCTAAATAGAAAATTTACTGGTAAATTATTGCCTTATTGTTCCAGTTATCATTCTTATAGTTCTTAGCAGAGTATCAGTTAATCTTATATTGATTTTATTAAAATTATTTTTATGAAAGCACAATATAATTAGAAATTGTTTTTTTTCCTCTGGTAATTAGTCACTATGATCAATGGTGTTATTGTGCAATGGTATCTGCCTACCATATTAGGATCTAAATTCAAATCCTGTCCTAGAATTTTTTTACAGATGTTTTCTATAGCAAAGCCAATTAAACCTCTAATATTACTTATTAAATAAGAAACTACCTACTTTAAAAAAGAAGGCACTCAAATTTTCTCTATGTAGCAATTAAAATATCTGATGAATATTGTTTTATCCCATTGCTTATAGGTCTATAAGAAACTGTCGGGTGAATATTTGACCTAAAATGAAGCATTTTAAGGTTGTTTTACCATTAAATTAGATCACGTCAAATCTACTTTTACTTTAACTTTTTATATTAACAATTAATAAATCAATAGACCTTGCATGGCAAACAGATTCCATATTTGATTTATTCTCATTAGTAATTAAAGAGTGTGGTATTAACATGTTCATATCAGCAATTTATTTATTTTCATTAACAAGAGACATCATTAAGTAGTCATAACAAACAATTATCAGATACTTTTACTCTGGTTGTGCTTAGATCATTTCTGAAGTTTTTTTTTAAATTCATATTATGCTAATCAAAATATTTTTGAAAATTTGAAGATTTAGAACTTAAGCTAATTTTCTTGTCCAATTATACAAGTTTAGTGCTAATCATCAATTACATAAACATACATTTTAATTTTTTCAATTGTAATCTAACTAATTTAGTCATGTAAGATTGACCTGTTCAGATAAAAAGTTGTCATATGAAATTTTTTAAAAATTGACTTTTAACACAATTTTCATAATACCTTCAGTTAAATTGCCAAAAAATGTTAATACCAAGGGAAATAATTAGGCTAAAAAAATAGTGACTACCATTAAAAACTAAGAAAAAAAATTCAATATTCTAAAAAATTATTACTTTATTGCTTGTTCATAATTTCTGATTTATGATAAATAAGTTTTTCATTTACATTTTTATTGATAATTTCATTATATTCCTTATAAAATTCTGATTAACTTATGTAATACTTCTTACCTGAGATAATTCATTGCTTCAATACTTACTATTACAGCAAGAGTCAGAATACTTCCTTATACTCCAGAGATTAAAAAGACCCAAGGCATTTATAAGAAAAAAATTTCTCTCCTAATAAAAAATAAATGTATATTAATCAAACAATAATTATTGTAAATCAAATATGATGAAATTATCTTTAATTATAATAAATCAAAATAAATTAAAATTCAATAAGCAGGATGTTGGGGGGGAAATGAAATAAAGAGAAGAAAATCACTAATTGCTATTATTTACCACTATAAATGCAATAAAGTAAAAATGCATATAATTTGAAATTCCAAACAATAACACCATGTTAATATACACCATTGTATATTATAAAACTTTTGCATTTCTGCTAAAAACTATAAAAGCTTGATAGCCTGATAACCAAGATGCATACAGATTTAAACTCTAAAATATTCTGTTCTTCACTCAAAACTATTTTGATTTTAGACTTTTGATAAAACAACCTTGTTAAAAACATGTTCATATGAAATAAACATTACCAATAAGTAAAATATGATAATCAAAATAACATTCTTTCATGATAGAATTTGCAGGAATTTTTCACTTCAAGATATGGTCAAAGATTTTTAGGAAAGAAAAATATGTACTTGTATATAATTCCTGTTTTCACATTTAGAACTAAATGTTATTTTATTTTTTACTAAAATGTTTAAAAATTCTAAGGTATATATTTATAAAAAAAATACATTGTTTATATTCTATCTCTTCCATGTATAAGTCTTGCAGATGTTCATACTATCTAATATATAAGTACAAAATTTTAAAATATTATTCGTGCTATTGAATGTTGTTATTAATGGAAGATAACACATTGCAGATATTCTGCAACACATAATTCTAATTTACATTGCACAGGTCTATAATAATCTTAATTTTGTAGATGTGGTAAAAGTCATTATTTTTGTTATTCAGCATTTTTTCATTATGATTAAAATGTAGATGTGCTAATAAATTATTAAATCTTTTGGCTGTCATTATGTCTGCAAAATAAGGCTACCTTAGATTGGATCTGAATCCCAAATGTTTTTCAATTGAACTACACATGTCTTGCATAAAATTTCCAATACCATAAAATACAGATAAATAATGATCTGACATATTTACCAAATTATGTTTTCTTTTTCTTTTGTAGCACAATTATTGGTTTTATCAATAATTTTACTATATATTTTCTTATCAAAAAGTAAATAAAAAATATCTAAAATCAAATAATCGTTTCTAATGGGACACTTCAAATCTGGATTCTTCATAAAATTGCCTATATTTATCTGCTGTTTCATTATGTTAGATGACATATTAGCAGTTTATTGAGATGAAAGGTCTGGTCTACCCTAACTTCAGCAGATACATATTGCCTATTTTTTCTTCACCCTTTTGGCTAGTAAAGGAGCTTCTTCTGAAGACAAATTAGAATTAGATGATTTTTTTGGATTGCTGGATATCAAATTATCTTCAGAATACAAAGGCCTAGAAATTGGGAAATAATTGATGCCTGAATTTATTTCTGAATACATTTCATCCAATATCATGTTTTCTCTGTACAATCAAATAAACTGAAAAAAAATCAATTAAATGAAGCATTTTAAAAAAACTTTCATACAAAATCCAATTTTTGTCAGAGAAAAATATTGCATACACCATTCAAAAGGTGGCTAAGCACAATGAATGATAGTATTGGCACCTGTGTAGTCCACTCAGTTTTCCTTCAATTTTAAAATGAAGACAAAAAAATTATAATTTCATAAAATGAACAGTGTACATGAGTCTGTATTAACTCATTAAATTATATTACTTAATAAATAAGCATTCTATTAAGTACCTTATTTTTAAAAAATACTAACCTATCAGTAAATATACTGTATAAAAAATTTCAGTAGTTATAATTTTTAAAAATATATATAATTTTTTTCGTTGATATCATTTTGTTCCACCTATAACTAGAAAATGATATTTCCTGAATCATGGTTTATTCTGGGGAAAAAAATAATCCCAATGTACATTATAAAATTTGAAACAAAATTAACTTAATATAATGTACATTATAAACTTCATTTTTGGTATACTTTATATTATCAAAGTATTTTTATATGTTCGTAATATCTAATCAATAACAATTGAATTTTCTTTTGCAGCACTCTTTTTTGAAACAACAATTCATAAATAAATGCAATCAAAATTAAATAAGAATTAGATAAGAAAATATAATGTACAGTAGATTGTTGTCATATTTTTAACTTATGTTTAGTTACATTTGATTTTATAAAATAGAATATTAATTGCAGAGTGCATGAAATCATTTTTTAAAATAATTACAAGTACAATGAATGTATTTTATAATTATGATAATCATATTTTTTTTTCTGCAGGAAAACTAATGTTCATAAGAATTTTAATACATAAAATTGATTGAGTGAATATCTAATATACATATTTTAAAATTTAATGTTAATACACTATGTTGCTGCACACAATTAAAGTATGCTTTTGATTATATATTATACTGAATAAAACTGGTACTTTTATTTTTGCTTTTGTAATTATTAACAATGAAAATCATTGGGGGGGGGGGGTATGTCATAAATGCAAACACTAACATTGGTTGAAAATTATATAAAATGCATTAATCATTTTAATTCTATAACCATAACACAATATTGTATACTGCACAATCAATAAACTCTGTTCTGTATACTTTTAGCATGAATATCACCATTTTATCTTTACATGAGATAGCCTTAATGTAGTCACTACCATTGAAGATTATCAAATATCACAAAAGGACTCATTTTTTGGTTATATATTGCAAAACTAAAATGGTGGATAAAAAATGATGGATAATTTTTAAAAAAAAGTTTAAGTTGGGGGTTTAAGTTGGCAATGATTGTTATGAATGAATCCTCACAAAGATTTTTCATTAACAGGGTGAAAAGCATATAAGAATATTTAATCTTATTGCTATATAGTGCTCATTAGTATATTTATAACATTCTAATCTGTTACTCATATGCATTAAAGAGCAATTATTTTCACCCCACTTAGAGCTATTTACAGTAAGCAATGCACATCAAATGATGTAATGATCTAAAATCCCTATCTCTATCATCTGACTGAATAATCAAGCTTATAGAAGAAAGCTCTAAAAATGAATGAAGGTCTCATTAAGAATATGAAGTTAAAAAATCATGTGAATTTGTTATTATTAATCTTTAATAATCAAAGAGTATAAAGGGATCATCAGTTGCTGAAAAACCTGGGTCTTAATATATATATGTAGAAACTGACCTGATAACAGATTTATAAAACTATGTGAGTCAGCCTTGATTCAAAACCTTAGAATTTTAGAACATTGACTTGCTAAAGAAATAAATAAAGGAATAAAATATATTAGCTTCAGATTTGAATGTTAGCCATTGTTGATGAAGACAAAATACAGACATCAGTCTTGGTAGCATAATTTTATAGCAAATATCATCTAGTAACCATTAATTAATCAAGCTTACAATACTTGAATTTCTAAGAGAGTGAAAGTAACTATTGGTTTTTTATTTATTCAATAATTGTTTAAAGTAAAAATAAGTTACCACTATTTACTGCAAGTTAAGTAATCTGGTATAATGATAAGCATAAAAACTAAGGATTCCTATATCAAAGCCCAACTTTTTACCAGTAATGTTCAAATGTCACAAGACTTTTTTAGCAACTACAATAGACTAAGAGTTGTAGATTTCAAGATTGAACTGATATTTAAAAAATAATCTAAATCAATTAATTGAAACTGTTCTGCTCAATATATCAATCAAAATTGTTTGAATATCATGAGACTTCTAAACAACTAACCTTAAAATTGTTTGTCTGAAAATTTGTGATGATAGTATTTCATCATCTAATATTAGTTGTGATTTCAAAAAATTTCAAATCTTTTTATAAATAACTTTATTGAAAAAAACATATGTAAGAATGATACAATTGTAAATAAAATAATAGTTATCCATGTTGCTCAGCCAATCAGATGGTTGGATGTGCTCACTGGTGTTGTTTAATCCAGCTTAATCAGGCTCTGTGTGTTGTCAAATAAAAAATCTGGATGAGATGATTCTGTCCTTATGGTAAAATTCCTTCAGCTTAGAAATGAATATATCTTCAGGCTTGGGATGAGGAAAGGTAAACTTGTTGCAACATCTGGCCATCCAGGTAGCATAAGTGATGAAGATTGAAAGTCTTGAGGTGACATAATCCCTAGACAGGAAGCAGTTCTTGATATCTAATATTTTGTTCAGAAAAATGTGGCAGTTGTGAGCAATGAATGTTCTGATTTTGTCATATGCCGGGCAATTATTTATCATGAGGTCAAAGTTTTCAGAGGTTTTGTGGCAGTTGTGACATGCAGGATCTTGAAGAATCTCCTGTAGTGCAGGAACCAGTTCGTCTGGAGTGAATCCAGGTTGATTTTCACTAGGAAGTCCAGGAACCTTGGCTCCAGCTTGAGATGTTTGAAAAACCTGGTGACAACCTGATTGTTACCACTGAGGTAAGAAAGGGTAGAGTTTTGAGTGGGAAATAAAATTTCAAATCATTTAAATTTTGATATACTGTACCGGTCAAGCTAGCACATTCGCACAACAGAATCCAGAGTCCAAGCAAAGATACTAAACCGACCAGTATGAGATGGTTAGATCTTGAGACTGACCGCACTTCAACTCCTTCACCTGTGCTCCAAGACTCACGACCCTACGGATGACCACCTTGAAGATACATATAAATATCATTTTAACCGCGAGCCGACATAGGTCAGGGAGAAGCAATGAGACTCATAACAAAAAAAATGGAATTTATCAACTATATATGTTTAAAACTAATTAATGCACAGGAAATCACATATATAATATAAAGAATTTTGAATTGGACTGAAATAAATAAGATCGAGAGCAGAGTAATTTATTAAATTGTATGTTTATTTTTGCAGATTAAATTTGATGATTTTTATGTATATTATTCTTGCATTTTACAATTAAAATGCGCGTAGCATCTAACATTTTTGGAGAGCGCTTTAACATTCTCTCCTTACAATTAAAATTATTTTACATTTGTTGTGCTATTTGATGAAATTAAATATTGTTTTCATCATTTGCTTTATTATCTTATTGATCAGTCACTGCATTGTAGCTATGGGGCAGATTATGCTAATCCCTCTTATTTCATGGTTTTCAGCTAAGTAATCAGACGAAGCCTTGTTTTCACATATATGTGAAACATTTAAAGTCAAATTTATCTATAATATTATTATTTCAAACTATTGTACATGAGACCGAAACTAGCTCTTGAATATGTCAGACAATGGCTGAAACTTAATTTAAGGGAGGAAGAGTTGGCAACAAAAGAACCAATGCGCTATAGCACTGGTAAACAGTTATAATAAACGTTGCTCTACGGATGGATTAATATTTAGGGTTTTGTGATCAACACCGGAGCCCTATGACCGATCGCCATGCTGCTAAAGAGGGTTGGGGTAGCTAACACTATTGCCTGGAATTTGACGTCAGGTCTTATTCGTGTGCGACCCAAGGAGTGTAAGAGGGATGGCCGTTCCGAGTCCCATCTTAAAGAAAAACGCAACATAACGAGAACGTTTAAATGTATAATAAAATTATCACATCCGCCAAGCAAAAGAATTGAAATAATTTAATATTTAGCCACGAGAACGATAGCTGATCAGTGTAATCATTAGCGCCAACTCTAATATAGCATTTTAATAATCATATGCTATACGTGGGCGTACTTTTAAATATTCTTTGCTTTCTAGTTTCACTCTCAAATAACACATTTGATTACGCGATTAATAAAAAAAAGGGAAAAAATATATTTGGAGGGCTTTTACAAAATGAAATAAATAACAAATATACTTATTCAAGGCTTGGATATTGCTTAGTGAAAATTAAATTGAAATTTACTTTGGGTTAAAACAAGATTCCCATTTTAAATTGCCAACAAATAATTAAATCATCAAGATCAAAATAATAATCAGCACATAGCCAATTCTTGACGGTTATTTAAGAGGGTTTCGAAACAGCGTGCATTAAGCTACGATAAATAATTATTAAATGAAGAGGGGTCATTCTCTCCTCTCTTTATTATTAATATTGAATGCCCACTGTTTCGAGGCATTAGCATATAATTTATATTTTAAAATAAAAAATAAAGAAACCATAGTCACAACTGCAGTGAGAAAATTGAAAATAAAATTATTAAAATCATTTAGTTAGGAAACATTAGAAAGTAGGTCAGAATTATATAATTAAATTTAAGAATAAAATTTTACATTTAGCAATTTACTTGAATTCAAGATTTTAGGATTAAAATAAATTTTATAAGTCTAGACTTAAAGAAAAATTAATATATTGAACTGCAGTTAGAAATGGTGATGTTACCGGTTATCTTGTAGTACTTGAGCTGGAGTTACGGGAGTCTTTGTGGCGGCTTGCGGCATCATCTTCTTCCCATGGTTAGAGCGGAGTTGTTATGGCGGCATACTGGTGATGGTGGTTTTTTTGATGGAAGTAAAGGCCCATCACCTTCACTCTGGAGCTTAGCCAAGGCTGCCTGTTTTAGCCCGACATTTTCTCTCGAACAGATATAAAAATTATTGACTTAACTGGATGTCAAAATGTTCACGGTTGCTTTTGGTTCAGGATACATGCTGGATTCAAAAGCTTAAAGATGATCAAAGAAGGCAAAAATTCACAGATGTAGCATTCAAGCTGTAAAGATTTCAAAGATTCAAAGCTGTCAAGGTTTCAAAAAAAAGTAAAGATCTAAGATGGCTCCTCCACTTTACATGGCCTTTTTAAAAAAATGATCCCTTATCAGCCCACACACCTTGGAATTTCATCTCCATCAAGATTACAAAATTTTTAATTTGCTTATGAAATTAGTGGTTGATTTCAAACATGCTGACATTCCTTTTAGGTGTTATAACTTTTCTCTGATTATCAAATTTTTAATTAAATCGAATTTTAATCAGTTTAATCCGATATTAGATTTTATTTTAATTAGTCAGGAATTTTGTTCTGATTTTATAATTTATGTGTAAAATCCTTGCTGTAAACATATTTTTAATTAGCGAGGTCTCCAAAATAATTTAGAATCAATTAGCTAGATTATTTTAAAATTGGCTTTTCTTTTTAGAAACCTAAGGCAGGTGTGGCATATACTGATACAATTGTTTACAGCCAAAACTTTACTAAACTTTTAATTCTACGAAAATACTTTTATTTTTAGAAAAAAAAATCTTTTTTCTTTTTTAAAAAGAAACTTGTCAGCGCATTTGCAATCAATCACCCTTTCAATGTGTTTTTACATTAAATTGGTTTATAATAAAAATGACACTTAAAATTTAATAAATATTTTAATCACGCCACTAGGCTATATATATTCAATATAGGTGGATTATATCCCCACATACGAATTTAAGTAATGAATTATTAAATTGACGCTACATTATTACTGTACTAACAATAGTTTAAAAATATTACGCGATAAAATTATACGCTATAACTCTGGCAATACTATTCAATTATAGCGCTCTTTCGTATGTGCGTATATAATGCTGTTTATATAGCCGTGATTGCAATTTTTAGCTTACAAATCCTAATTTAGACTTATTAAACAGGTTTGAACTTAGCACAGACGAGTGGGTTATTAGGATAGTTGGTGAAACGGTGAGGGATTTGAAGCTAACCGTTTCAATACATTACATGGGTTAGCATAACACAACATTTTGAATGATATTTTTTTTTTTTCAGGTTTTGTTGGCTTACCAGTGGCAGTACTATCATGGGAATAAAATCTGAGACTTAAATTTATGAACATTGAATTTAAAGTAATACACTAGTCAAGTAGACTATTCTAACAAATACAACAGTTAGTAGAATTCATACACTTATCTATTAGAGTCCTGCGATATTTTCTTTTTTTCTTAAGAAGAAAAATCAGTAATTTCAAACATTACAAATTATCCCACTAGGTTGACTATAAGATTATTAGCCATTGCCCTGTATGCATCTTCTTTAAATTTTCTTCTTTATATCTTTTTGTCCTTGTTCAATATTTTTATCTTTCCCAATCAATCATAGTTCATTGGTATATACATGATTTGTTACCTTTGTTACATAGATACATTTATTTTTCTTTTCTAATCATTAGTATGTGATCTTCTAATCACTTTTTCAAAAACATGCCTGGTTTAACCACTATATATCTTTCCACATTTACATGTCTTGTACTATTACTTAAAATTAAATGTATTTGGAAAATTTAAATAAAGTTTTTTTCTTTTCTAAAGACATTTAGCAATTAATCTTAGATGATGGAAGTAATCCAATATATTATTATAATCTTAAGATCATTTTGGTACTGATAGAATGTGAAATCGATCCTTGATATAAAGCTACATATCAAAGACAAGGAAAAACTAATTGATAGTAAATAAAACTGAATGTGTGTTACACTGTATGAACTCTTATTTAGTAAAGAAATAAAATCCACATCAATAAATGTAATAAACAAAAACATAAGCATAATATATTTTTAATCAGAACAATACCAAATTAATAAATCTTGTTTTATATTTTGCAAAATAAATAAAAACAGGCTTAATAGAAAAATAAAAATAATGTAGGATTACTTTTTGGAATTTATATGAAATATGTAATGCATGAAAATAATTTATACGATAGTAACTGCAATAAATAAAAGATGGAAGTAATACATTTTACTTCTACAGAATGAATAGTTCTTGTTTTATATTTTGCATAATAAGTAAAAAATATGTTTTATTTTTGGGAAAATGAAAATAATTGCTGTTACTTACTGTTGAGTTTGGTCTAAATTGCAGGCTCCAACTAACAGTAATAAAACATATGAATACTTAAAGTTCACTTAAACTGATTTATTAGTATTAAATATATTTACATAATACACAATCCATAAATATATTTCCATGTATCTGAACTTTATTAATGCCAGGTCAATAGTGCATAAAGGATGGAACTAACTTCAAGCTGTATATATTACCTTACCTCATGAGTTCTAGTCAAGACTCTTCTAGCTGAACTGGACAGCTTGCCTTGAGTTGGCTGTAGTCATAGCAGCTTCCAGTCCTATCGAGGACTTGCCTCACTGCATAGATGTATCAGTAGTGACTATAGTAGGAACCCCTTCACAGTTGAAAGGGTTTTCAATTGACAGTATGTTCAGTTATTCAGGTTAGGTAGATGTTATCTCTCGCTCTCTGGCTTGCCTACAAATAGGCTGACTATTTATTGCCAGATCCCCTACCTTACTGGCAGCAATCGGATTCAGAAAGCATCATTGCCTAATGACCCATACAAACCAATGGTATGATTTTATACACATGTTTACACATTGGCCATACTAATGTTTTACCCTTTGGGCTATGTTTATACATTGGCTATTCACACGTTTACACATTGTTTAGCGGCAATGAGTGCTCAGTCCGATTAGGTAAGGAAGGAATCTGGACTAATACACTTCTGAAGGCAATGTCAGACAGATATGACACTTACTTTTGTGTATATTATTGCTGTGTTTGTTAAAACATTTATATTCATTTTGCATTGGTTTGGTGATTAAATATATTATTGACATGTTTTTATTTACTATATTTACTACTGCCGATTATTTTTAGTTTGCTAAAATGCACATTGCCGTTTACAAAATATAAATAGCACCTATTCATTCTGTATTGGTTTCGTTGGTTAATATATAACGATCATCTTTTTATTTATTATATTTAATGTCTTGTATTTTTACAAACTACTATAGTTGAATTTTTTTTATCATTGATAAGTAGCTCCGTCTGGTGTGTAAATCTCATGCTTGATCTGTATCATTATTTATGCCAATGAGGAATAAAATTTAAACCTCTGACACTTAGTTTTGATATTATATAGATGTAAACAAACGATTTTATTAATTCTTAATAATCATTTTATTTTAATAACTTTTAAGAATGAATTTTTAGGTTTTTCTTCATAGTTTCAACCTTGTCTTTATTCAGTTTATTGCTTCACATCATTACTCCAAGCATTCTTTTGATGTGTTTCTTTTGATTGACAGACTGGTCTTATGTGGAATACATTTAACAAATGAGATAGAATCTTTGCTTTTGTTTATACTGTCAGGTGGCCCAGATCTCATGTTATTTATAATGAAAAGGAATAGTTTAATGAAGCATTTCCTCATCTTGCATATTTCTATCTTTCACGTCTTCAAAGTAATAAAGTTCTTATTTCTCTTTAAGAAAATATCTTTAAGCAAACCCATTGTTTTATATAATTATTTTACACAGTTGAACTTTTTATAAATAAATAGAAATTACTTTGTTAGAAGGATAAAAAACAAACTTGATTTCAAATTTATGATAAAAAATATTGATTTTTTTTTCTTTCTCTTTTGTATTAAAACAATTATAATAGCACAGATTTAAATAAAAAGTGTTTTGTAATTAACTCCAAATAAACTTCAATACATTATTTAAATTTTAAACAAGATTTGGGCTAACCCTCTTATTATCCAGAGATTCCATTTATAAATTTTAAGTACCTTTAATTTTAGAAAAATCCATTTTATAGTCAGCTGTTGAAAGCTTGAACAATTAGATGAAATTCCATCCTCAAGGTAGCCTAATAGCATTTATCAGTTGGGATTTTGAGATTAGTCACAATTCAGATACCTTCCTACCAATTTGCTTGCATAGTTATGAAGATAAGCACTATGGAAGTAATTGTTTTCCAATCATTTATGAGCTGAAACAGATTTCCGTTGTTATAGTGATTCTTGTACTTTGTGATAACATAGAAATAAATAATCGATTATACAAAATATGACCAGTTATGATTCATTTCAATAACATTATGAGCACTAATTATTCACCAGCATTATGAGCACCAATTATTCCCCAGGTAAAAATCTTTGTACTGACAAATTGTTGATTTTATGGCATAGAGGACTGTTGTTAGACATTAAAACATCAAACATCACAAAATCACCATTTTTTTATGCTTACACGAGCTGTTTTTCACAGAGGCAAAATTCTCCATACAGTAACACCATTTAGTGCAAGCCAGAGTAATCAATTGATTCAGGAAGGTTTGTGCCTAAAATCCTTATCTAGTGCCTGCTTATCCAATATCCCCATACTAGTTTCTAGCTTGTGGCTTTCATTAGTGATGAGCCTTGGATCTGAGAGAACTACTGTATGGAGAGTTTTGTTAGACAGTAGATTAAAAACGAAAACATAAATATGAAATAAAACTTTGTGGATTGTGTTAATTGAATGGTTTAATAATAAAAAGAAAAGTTTATTGTGGGAAGTCAGAGAACTCAATAAAAAGTGTAAGCCAATATTAAGGGAAGTAGTATTGAAATTAATGGAAAATTGGATAGATAAAGGTATATACTCCACTTGGATCATTTTTACAATTTCATTGGGCTGATAAATTTATTACCTGCCCACAAGCAAAAAAGGCATTCCAAAAAGTGTAATAAAATAAGAAATTGAAGAGAAGGGAATGTATATGAAAACAAAATAATGCTGGTATAATGAAAGAGTAAATGAGAAGGACTTACTGGGCCAAATGTGTATAAAATAAAAGTAATGGAAAAATTAATTTGAACTGCATGTTATAGATGACATTGCTGGAATGTCCTATAGAAACAATTAGCGGATGTTATCTTAAGCCATTAAATATCACATGATCACAATTCCCTGTGCTCACATGTTTTTTCTATCTTACTGTTTAGCACTAAGAGAAATAATCAGATAGTCAGAAAAGAGTCAACATTTTTGAAATTTACATACAAAATGCTTATATCATGATCTGCAATAAACTTGTATTCAATTGTTAAAAATTGTATTGCATCATCTTATGGTCACCATAACAGTATTTGATCTTGTGTTCTTCTAATCTAGTTTCATGCATAATGATCTGGTTATATGAATGGAGATGCATTTTAATGCTTTTGGACATCCAGTATGATTGATATATCCAGATTGGTGCATAGATTATATTCTTTAAAGCCCCTGCACTACATTTTATTTTAGTTTTGTCTAGTCTCTATCAGTTTGCTAGTATATTAATGGTATTAAGTGGCCAGAGCATTGATGATGATCAGCATATTTTAATATCCCAGCATTATTGTTTAGATTTTTTATGATTGTATATTCTTATGTATGAGCACTTGGTTGGTGCATCTAATTTATGTTAAATAATTGTCCCAAGCTGTCAAGAGCTAAATAGTTAGCCTGATCTATAGAAGACCCATTTCTAATGTAGTCTCCAGATTGACTGTTGATTTATATTTTCTATTGTTTAAATCCAGTCACAAGATTGATTGTTGATGTATTTTGATTGTTGATCATTCATGATGATGAATGATTGTTTTTTGGTTATTACTGATGAGTACTTATACTTACTTTTAATTATGGATAATGCTGGTGAAGTTATAATTATATTTTATTTGCTCTAAGGAGTAAGCTGACTGATCTCTCACAGATAGTTTCATCTCTCATGCTCTCTTTAGTATATACAACTTGTATATTTATTGATATTAAACATTAGTTTAATATCTCAATATCCTTATAATACTATCATATTTTATTATTTTATATCTTACTTCATTATTTGAAATATATACCATCATACCAGTTCAAATCCTTTCTTCCCCATCCTGTTACTATATATATTGTACCAATATTGATATTGGCACATATAATTTTATCTATAAAAAAATTATTAAAATAATCTTTCATAAAAGAAAAACATAAATTTAGATGTTGAAGAGTTTGTTACAGTTTGTTTTCGAAAAGAATAAGAGTCAAATAGTTTTCTGTCATTAGTTTTTGAAATAAAGGTTAAAATTGATTAATTAAAAGAGGGGAGGGAAATCGTAGTTAGAAAAGTTAAACTAAAGGTTTCATAAAAAGGAAGTAAAGAGTTTTCTTATTAGTATTCGTAAAATATAAATAATTTAAAGTTTAAAAAAAAATACAAATCTATTTTCATTCAAATTAAAGAAAAATAATCTTAAAACTAGTAATATATATGCGTATATATGTGCAATTGTCAATAATAGAATAAATGTATGCGTAATAAATGTTATTATAAATAAATGAAAGTTAAAGAAGATTATCATTAAAAACACGGCAATGGTTATTAATTAAAATATAAAACAACACTTCTGCATGGCTATTACTAATTAAACAATCTTCAAAAACACATTGTCAAAGGATTAATTGCTAAAGAATTTCGACAACAGATATTTGCCGGAGGATATCGAAAAGAAAACACTTCGTTGGTATAAATACTGAATATTTTATCGGACAATCAGTTGAGACAAGAGTTCAGTTCACAAATCAATTGAGTCAGTTAATTTCAATCAGTTAAGTTAATTGTATCCAAAAACACAAAAATGCAGTGTTGAGCAGCTTTTGGGAATACACGTCTCTCCAGCCTGATGTCCGATGAAAGCAGTAAGATCTGCCCATGAAATAATGTCAGTATAACATCTTAGAAAATCTCCGTCAGTATCTAATTGTCTCCAATAGTAATGATCATGAATAATAAGGAAACTCATCAAGAAAACATCCCAGCCAGCTGGAAGAAGCAACAAACAAGAATAAAACAAAGTTCTAAATCTACGTTCAAAATCCTAGGTAAAACATTTGCTTATTTTCGTTTATACTGTAATAGCCATTGCATTGCATTAATTCGTGCGAATCCTCCAAGAGTCTATTTATATGAACTCTATATCATACATAAAATGAACTATTGATATGTGTGTTTAAGTTTCAAATGCTATTAATGCTTTATTATTATATTTGTGAATGCTATATGAGTTAATATGTGCGTGATCATTATATCAGTGTTAATAGTTAAATTAGATAAATACCAGTGTTCTATTATTAAAATCTACAAGAATATTTAAACTAGTTTAGAAATGTTAATTTAAAATGTGTGTGTATTATATTAAATTATAAAGATGTTTAAATTTAGTAAATTAATGTTAGCTAATAAATTGTCTTTAAAATTAAACTCTATTTGTCGGTCAATTCTTTTTATCAATCTCTTTTATAAATTCCTTTTACAATTCTTTATCAATTCGTTTAACCATTAATTATGTATAATCTATTAGTGATTACAAACAGCTGAGCTAGTCGTGGATGAGTAGGTGTTGGTTAGTGGCCATTGTCCAAAGTGCGTTATTTATTCATCCTTGAATAGATAGCTGGCGCCCGTGTTTATACACAAACAAAAAAAAAAGTGCTTTGAACTTGGTGTTGAACTCAACAGTCAAGAAGAAGTTATGTCCTGGAAATGTAACACTAGTTATATACTTTATAGCTATCGTTTGGGCATACATACTCTCCAAGTATGTTCTTCTCTGCCTAAGAGGCCGGTGTTACGAGGACACATATTCGAATCCGGTACAATATATATATATATAATGCATAAGATGGCAAGTTTTAGATCTTTTTGTTTTGTAATGAAAATTATGTTACCAGTGTGATAAATTAAAAAGTATTGAGATATTTTCCAAGGAATTGGTTGAAGTTGGTTATAAGATTGAACAGATTAACAATACTTTATGTGAATTTAAAAAGAGTTACAATGATTTAAAGGAATTGAAAATTGAAAATAAATAATGGATACCTATTTCATATATTTCAAATGTTCAAATGATTTTTTTTAAGAATATATATAAGAATGTGTTTAATGTTTCATTTTGTGTTACAAATAATGTTAGTGAATAATTCTAAAAATGTCATACATGTCAAACAGAAAAGTAATGTTGTGTATCAAATTTTTTGTAAATATATATTATCATATATAGATGAATTGAAGTGCAGTATTGAAAAAAATATTAAAGGAGCATGAATTGTTACTTAAGTGTATGAAAAGTAAAAATAATGATTTAATGACTGCTTCAGTTTTCTTTGATCGTGAAATGACATGTAAATATAAATTTAAGTTTGATATTGAAAGTGTTAAAATTCTTTATGAAGAGAGAAACCATAATGAAAGAAAATTAAGAAGGCGATTTTAATAAACAGAAATAAAATGAATATAATTAATAGACAAGCTGCTAATATTAACATTTAGAATTCATAGGATTTGAAGTGATGACATTTGCTTCTACTATGTTTTTTTAAAAAATTTAACGGCAGTTGAGGAGGGTTAATGAATTAACCGAAAGTATTTCTGTAGATTGAAAGACTGTATATAATAGTTAATTATAATTACATTTATTATTTTTATTGTTATATATATATATATATATCATATTATTATTACTATTTTTGGAATATATATGACATCTTTTATCCGTGAAATTAGATATATATATACACATAAATACATACAATTCACAGACTTTAAATATGCATATTATTGATATAATGGTTTGGTTGATAGTTTTTATTAGTAAAGTTTCTGTGCTGAATGTATGAAAAAGTAAGGACGTTTATATAATAAATTATGGGATAGATCAAAAAAAAATAAGCCAAGTTGGGGGTAGGGGTGATGCCAGTAAAGAAACAAAAGTTAAACATATGTAATCGGATTGTTGGATAATTTATTACTACAATTAAATTTTCAAGTGTAACATTTTCTAAATGCAAGCATGTGGCATATTATCTTCAATAACTATATTAAGACTATATGTTTTTAATCGAGTTACAAAATATTACTTATTTGTTTTATTCTAAATATGTAAATTAAACTTAATTAAAGGTTAATATATTAATTTATGAAATCCAGTTATGAGCATTCATCAATATCAACTTATGTTTTTACAGTATAACATGAAAAAACCCATTTAATTTATTCATAAACTTTAAACACAGGGATAAATATGAAAAAAGCAAATGATACTGAAGATGAATTTCTAGAAAATCAATCATCATCATCATTTTGGATTATTCTTTTCTTACATCTTTGGCCATATGTTTAAATGTATGGAGAGATTGAAAGTTTTTTGATATATCTAAAGTGGCAAATATTAATAGGAAAAGAGAAACAAATTAAATGAATAGTATTCTCTCCTGGAATTTATTAATTCATACATTAGTCTTCAATTTAATTTAAAATGTATGTATGGACTAAACAATTAAATAATCTATAGCTTAATACAAATTTAATTATTAATTTTTTTATCAACGATGGCATGTCAAATTAGTACATTCAATGAATGTCACCCTTGGAAATTAAATTATAATAATTTATTACATATAATACTGAATAATGGGAATGTGTGAGGCTAAAGATCTGGACCAATTGATAACTCATTTTTACAGAAGTGAATTATGAGAATCATTTACTTTTCCTATATGTCATTATTCTTATACTTGAAGTGCTGAAGAGATGGAAAGTTTTGTTCATATATTGAATTGTTTAATGAATAAACAATGGAATAATAATAATAATAATATCATATTTACTGAATACTATCAAGATATTATATATCTTAAACAAAAAATATAAATAAACAAAAAATTAAAATATTAAAATTAATAATAAATTTAGTAAATTTTATAATATAGTGGTACCATTTGTTTTGTCTTTAAGACTTGTAAATGATCTCATTTACTAATAATATTTATTTGACATACATTGAAAGCATATACATTTTATTCTTCACTTTTTTTATTATGATATAGTTCAGTATTTAAATGATCATTCTTTTCTAAGTGTAAAGCTAGAAATTTTACAAAATTTAAAAAAATTCATAAAGCATTTTTTAAGTGAAAAAACAAAAAGTATCAGTTTAATAGTAATAGAAAAAAATATAAAATAAATGCAATGTATCGGTAAGAGAACAAACAGGTGTTACTGACCTCATTGAAAAAATTAAAAGACTGAAGTGGAGTTGGATTGGACATATTGCTAGAAGAGATGATAATAGATGGACAATTGGAATTTTGAACTGGATTCCAAGAGATTGTAAAAGACCCAGAAAGAGACCACATGTGAGATGGATGGATGAAATAAGAAAGTGTGCAGGGGTGATGTGGAGAAGAGAAGCTAAAGATAGGAAAAGATGGATTGAACTTGGAGAGACCTTCATCCTGCAGTGGATTGATAATGGTTGATGATGATGATGATATCTTTAGAAAGTTTAAAATTTGGTAAGTTGACCCAAAATCTGAAATAAATAGGGTTGACTACATACATTCCAAAGTCATTATGGACTTAAAAACATCAAAACAATTAAAAGCCTATAGTCTTCTGATAACAAGATTATTATGACACTTCTACAAAGGGAAAAAAGTTACTGAAGAAAAGTAATACCATTCAGAACTTGTTTAATTGTAATGAAAGTCTGATATTTAGCTGTTATTTTTAGTTAAAAAACAAATTAACAAAGACACAGTATAGTAAGTTTATTATTATTTTTATATTTTGAGTGTATAAATGCACACACACACAGCTATGTAAATGTACTGTCAATTTATTATTAACTAAATTTTTTTTAAAAAAAATTTTGTTTATTTTATAATCTTAATATATATATATATAATAAGCAAAATACATTAGAATAACTCTACAAAATTAAAAATGTCTATATAAAATTGAAAAATAAATTTCATTGCTATAGTTAGCTTATGGCTTCTTCCACCATATTGAGTAGCAATACAACATTGATATTTAAATCCCATCATCTTGAGTAGCAATATAACATAACTTTAAATATTAATGTATTGCTACTCAAGATGGTGGAAGAATCTATAAGTTGGGTATAGCAAAAAAAATATTTTTTAATTTTATATAGGTATTTTTAATTTTGTAGAGATATTCTAGTGCATTTTGTTTATATATATATTGTGCCCGTCCATGTATAACAGCCATGCACAAAATGGCTGTTTGCTGAAGATTCAGCACAGCTTACATGTATCACATGAAAATTATAATTTTAATACGATTTATTAAATTATAATTCAGAGGGGAAGTGGGAGGTACGGATATAGTACATAAATAAATGGGTTTGGACTATATTATATTCTTATTATACCCACAGTACAAGTGTATGCAGTGTATATATGTTTTAATAATTTATTTGACTAGCAAACCTATCTAAAAAAAAAAAAAAAAAAGGGAAAATAAGTTGTAATATTTGTTTATGTGTAGAACAGTTTTTTTTTTTGTTGTATTTTACTACTTATAAATGTTCGAACACACATATATAGAAATGTATTTTTATTTTTTATTATTTTTCTAAAAAAAGAAAAGAAAATTCTGAATAGTTAAAAATTTTTGCATTTATTGGAATTTATCTTTTCTAATTGTTAGAATGAGAGGGTTTGAAATTAATTAATTAAATTTGTAAAAGGAAAAAACCTTTTTGCTAATTACAATCTACTTTCAACCGAAGAAAATGTTTTGTATAAAAGAATTTTTGGTTGATCGTGAATAAAGATAAAATAGATTTTATCTAAGAAAGGAATGTAAGCACAATGGGTGTCAAGTACTCAATATGGAAGCTTGCAAAAGTGTACTTTAATAAATAAAAAGGTAAAAGAATGTAGAAAGGTATATGAAGGTATAATTAAATTTATTATTAGCTGATGCAATAGCTCGTAGAGGGGGTATGACAATTGGACTGTTTGGGCTATATGTGCTGCTTACTGGGGGCTTTGAGTCAGTCGAGTACTAGCTTGCTAAAGTGTGCGGACCAGGGGAGATTAGCCTACTAAAGAGTGCGGAAAAGTGATGCTAAAGCATGCGGATCAGTTAATGCTAGCTTGCCAAAGCATTCCAATGGCAAAGATTTAGAAAGTTAAATCTTGTCTCCCGCTAGTCTAAAAAAATGGAACAGTATAGATTTGTGAAAAACAATCCGACAGAGAGAAAGGAGAAAATGAACTGTGTCTGTTAAAATTATAATCACTTGGTTATTTCCCAGAAAAAGAATTTGAA
Source organism: Epiperipatus broadwayi (assembly GCA_028023455.1). Lineage (NCBI taxonomy): Eukaryota > Metazoa > Onychophora > Udeonychophora > Euonychophora > Peripatidae > Epiperipatus > Epiperipatus broadwayi. Next base: position 1,341,370 of record JAQFVV010006387.1, on the reverse strand, counting down.
AAATTAGCATTTAGCAAGGATCGTTAAGTGGAGTTTGGAAAATGATCAACAACATGGATTCTCAATACGTTTAAATAGAAAAAAAAAACGAAAGACGAATCATAGTTGGAGAACTGCAATTTATTTAGGATCTACTTGCCCTAATCAGCCGTGTGCGATATACATATATACGGGAGAAGTATACTTACAGATCCGATAATTTGAAAGATGGCTCGATTATACGTTCCGGGTTATTATCCTACCATGGAGTAGACTTTCAGCCGTAGTACACCACCTGTTTGGCTATCAAGTCCAAAGATGCCTTAGAAGAAATAGCAGACCCTGATGACAAGAAAGACTCAAAGTATATTGGTGAATGGAAGCCTTGTCTGCCCTATGAAGTAGCCGTGAGGCCCAGGAAGTTCGAATTAAATACAAGAACAAGTTCAGAGGAGCGTGTATAGTTGGTTATATATATATATATTTTTTATATTCTATTATATATTTTTTTTCTTCTCTCTCATTTATGTTCTTTGTAAATTTTTTTTTATGATATATATATTATTACTGCATACCTTGTTATATGGATTTATTACTCTAAAGTCGGAAGGAATATAGGGCACACCCATGGTGTAATCTTTTAGATATTGTTTTTTTTTCTTTTATATATCTTGGGGTCATATGTATATGCATCGGTGGAGGGTAAATATAATTTAAATATTTTTTATATATATTGGACTTATATGTATGCATTAGTGGAGGATAAATATAATAATCTGGGGATAATAAATATTCACTTTTGTAATTAAAATCGTTTATAAGTTTTTGACTTAGCTTTAAAATAATTATTAAGTTATTAGTACAGATATATAGTTTTTTTTTTTATCAAAATGCAAATCCACGTAGTTAACCTGAGATTTATAGAATATAAAGTGAGCTAGATAGGGATAACTTACCAGGGAGTTGGATTGTTTCTTTTATTTTAGTCTGAATGTCTCGAAATATTCATATTCATTAATGACTAGTCACCTTTTACACACTCTTTCAGGAAAGAAAAGGAATAAGTATAATCTTGAACGGGAGTGGCACTAGAGACTGAAGGAAATATTCAGTACTCTTAAAGGTGTGTAAGGACACTTTAATTAGTCAACGTATAATTAATCAGCTAATGAAACAATTTAACAAGGAAGGTCTGGATGGGCCTAATTTTAGGTTCAATCTACTTCCTCTAATAATTTCTTTGAGGTATTTACTCATATTTAATCAAAAATATTTTAGAGAATTATTATCGATGTCCCATTCTGTAGCATATGTCACTTCATGCTCAGTGCGTATGAGAGTCTAACCATGCAAAACCACTACAGGGATGTTGAACCGGCACAATATAAACTGATAGAAACATGTTTTATAAGTGCTGACTTTTGAATTAGTATTTTAGATCAAGTTTCTAGAGACCCAGTCCTCCACTGAGGTGAGCCATAAGCTTGAAACCAATTGGTCTGGAGGTAGGGCCAACAATAGAGATTTTGAATTCTTTCTCTTTTAGCACTTATAAAAACAAAACTTGTTTAGAGCTATTGGTAAGCTTCATCTAGTGATATATATATATATTGTAAATATGTGGAACTTTATCTGGCTCCAACAGGTGCCAGAGTTTATCTTAGCTTAACTATTTATTTGTAATTGTCTGATTTTTAAAAAAAATAATGATAAAAATAGAAGACATTATTTGATTAGTGAATAATATAGGATAATAATGTATAGTATTGGAATATTTATTAAATTTTGTATGGTTATGTATGACAGTAGCATGTAGTAGTTAGTGTAATAAGAGATATAAGATAGTAGGTTTACTTAAAGTAAATATCAGGGATAGTTTTTAAATTAATAAATAATATTAAATGTATTATAAAGTAACTATTGTTGTATTCATTTTAGTTTATAACCTATAAATAAGTTAATATTATAAATAAAATAAATAGTATCAAATTTATTTAAAAGTAATATTTAAATTTTGTTAAATCAGTCTAATAATATTTAAATGTTTAATACAAATTAGTCTTAACCTTTAAAATAATTTCTAATTTAATATTCTTTAACATTATTTTTTTAGTTGTAGTTTTTAAATAAGTTATAAATAACTAGTAGAGGTCAGGTTAAAAGGTCATCCCTGTGTGTGTATGTAGGTGCATGCATGGAGATGTGTGAAATGTATGAATAAATAATAATTTAATTACAATATTGATTAAAAACAAATGAATGAATAAAATTATTAAAATTAAATGTTTAAAAAAGTTTTGATAAATAAAATTAGTTTGGTTTTATATTTGTTGCTATTTTATTTTATGTGATATAATATTTCTTAAAATATTACATAGGAGCTGATAGTTAAATTATTAATTAAAAAATCATTAAACCACATGATTTTCAAATAATTAGATCAATTGCATCAGTAATCAGTTTCACAGCTGATCTGTAAAAGGTGTTAAAGTTAAATATAAAATAACTTGTATTGATTGGTTATTTTAAAAATAATTGACAGGAAAATTGAGAGAGGAGTAGAAATTATCAGGTTATAAATAAAGGTTTTTATTCATATTAAGGTGTGTGTTGGATTGTCTATTGTGCGTGCTCCTGAAAACTTTTCTTTTCCTTAATAAAAAAAAAAGTTGTATTTTTTTTAAAAAAGTTTATTATTTTTATTAAAAGCAAAAGTATGTTTAAAAAGTATATTTAATTGTTCTACAATTATGAAAAACTGCTAAGCTAGAATGTAACTATTTTCTGATATCAACTCTCAGTTAAATTTTAAAGCTATAGTAACAAAATGTTTAAAGGAAGTTTTATATCTTTTATCTTATTTACGTATTGCATGACTTTTATCTATTGGAAAATAAAATTAGGATACCAACTGTTAGTATTTAAATGGCTAAATATTTTTATTGTACTGAACTATTATAGTTGGAGAATACTTAGTAATTATTTAATTAAGCTAAAACATAAACAAGGAAAGTTGAAAGACATTAATAATGAACTCTATTATAGTTAAAAATGCATCAATATCCTTGTAATTAAAACTGATTTAAGTCCGAGATATTATTAGTGATACCTGATATTAATTCCAAGATATTCCTGTTATAATAATGCTTGTTTCTAAAATAATTTTAGAAGAGAAAAATATACTGTGCTAAAATAAGGAAGGATGAATTTTATCTCCAAGCATTTAGTATAGTTTCTTATTAACTTTGCCTAGTGTTCAATTAAAAATGTATTGAATATGAGATATTAATTATTTACTTCTAAAATAGCTGGATAAAATGCTATAAACTACAATTATTAATGCTGAACTTTTATCTGTCAAATATATAATGAACTGTTATATTTGCATTTATCTATACATAAAGTTGTGACAATTATTCCTAGCTACTAAACAGATGAAATTTTCTAATTGCAAAATAATCCTACTCTTATGTTGAGAAGAGTAAAGAAAAATTTTGTTTGGAAACACATCTTAAAATATTATATGAGAAAATAATTCTTTAAAAAAAACTGTTTTAAAAAAAATGTGTTCTTTTAAAAAAGAAAAATGGAATTGAAAAATAAATCTATATTATTGTACATGTAAACCTGGGACCTTATAAAAATGTTCTCAGCTGAAGAATTTATTTTACGTATCATTCTAGTGCTGGCCTATGCCTATTCTTATTATTATTTCAATGTTTTACTATTTACAATATCTTTAAAGAAAGAAAGTAAAATATTTTTAAAGAACTATTAAACATGTTTCATTTTTTAGAAATCATTGCTATGCTTATGAATGTTTTGACCAGAAGCTTTGAATACTGTCAGATAAATTCTCCTCAATAAATTATCTACATGTCTAGAATAAAAAAACCAGTATGGAGCTGAAACTATGAACTAAAGTTACTGTAGATATTTTTTATATATATTTTGTGTTTTATATTGGTTTAAAAAAAAGAGAAACCAGAAAAATATTTATGCTATATATTTTGTTTTTAAAATATGTGTAACGCTATTAGCATAAATATAACAGGTAAATTAATATTACAATTTTAATCTTAATGGGTTTATTAGAATGAGTAGATATATCTGCCATTCTCAGGTAATATTTTATTATATTTATTAAGCGATTTCACAAGTTAATTTCTATTTGATAATTTTATCCTCAGAGATTTAAATATCTGTCTTAGCTTATTTACATGTGGGATATTTCACTCAGTCTTATTTTAAATCAGCCAAAGAGGTTTATCAGAGAGTTTCCATTCATTTGTTTTATAAATACTACGTTAATAATAACTGCAAATTTTTTTTTGTATGCTTTGAGAATTAATATTCTCACGGTTAATTTGCAATCTTTTAAAGTCCACTAGTCACTATATTTTTAGTATTTAATATTTTATTATGTGTGCATTGTGCCTTTGCCTAGAATTTTTATATGCATTTAATTTTAAATATTTCTTATATTAGTTTATTGACACAGCTTTGCTTTGTTGGTTCTTACATTGAATATACGTGTTGTATTTTAAACTACTTAGTAATAACTTAGTTAATTCATGTGAAGTCTATATCTTGTCATTAGTTAGTATTTGTTAGCCTCATAGAGTTAGGCTTTGTTAATTATTTTGAGTATGCTTAATGGAGTAGACAAGGTCCTCCATCCTTATTGTATTGCTTTTCCATGAATTGATAGTGCTTGTGCCCATTGAGGGTTAGTGTATATCAGATAGTTGTATTTTTAGTGATGATTATCACATTTTTGAAGTACTGGAATCCCATGAGAGAGGATCATGCTATCCAGGTGCATCTTTCCTGTTCCTGATGCACTGTAGACAAGGTCCAGGCATCCTATTTTCTGCCTCAAAGTTAGGTATTTTTGAAAGCCACCACATTCTTATCCAGCTCTGTGGAGCATATATGTTCTTATATTTTGGCCTATCATTCATGATGAATTAATGCTAGTTCCACCACAGTAGGTGATGTTGCATTTGTTTTAGATATGTGATGACAAGATATGTTTGTTTGAGGAACTTTGCTTCTTCAGGTTGTAGTTAGCTATTTTAATGCTTATAGGTATATCAATGTTTGAATTGTGTTGCTATGATAGTTTTATCATCCACAAGCCAACCAACAATAATTTATATTTATTTTTAAGTATGTTAAATTATGCATATGGTATAAGTGGCAATTCACACATACTAATTTTAATATGTTCATCCAGAGTTTTCGCCACTGGATTTGTAAGTCTTTTAAATCTTTAATTTTAAAACACTTAGGGTAATAATTTTATGTGGACAGAATTTATTTAAAAAGTGTATAAATGACCTCTGATGAGTGAGTGGCCCATATATCTAATTTAGTTTAAAGTTAGCTAGAAATTTTCTTAAATATATCACTAGCTATAATATTAGTAATGTCAGTGTAACTAATGGTAATATTTTTAAATATATGCTGAATATGCTTATTCCAGCTTAGCGTTTGTTAATCTTAGGGTTATAAATTTAAATATATTGTGTGTTATTCCGATTGGTAGATAACACCAGACTATTATTAATTATGCCAATTAAAAATGGAATTGTGCTTGTTAAACTTGGACTATTGTAATGGAAATTTAAAATTTTGAAATTTCTAATTATTAAAAGAGATTAGGATTTAATATTAAATAACCTCTGCTTGCTCTTGTACATATTTATTTATCTTATTATTTTATTTATCAAGATAAACAATTTTAAAAGAGTTTAAGAGGATTACTCAGTAACTGTAACCAGAGAAATTGTTATGTTTTTGTAAACCAAAGAATAAAGTTTAAAAGTCAAAATATTTGTAAAAGATTCCAGCACTATATAGGCAATGTTTATAATAAATTTTGTTTGTAAATATTTTCTTTATATTGTTCTTAATAAACCATATTATTATTATTACAAAAAGTTTTGTTTCTGTTTGTTTTGCTTTTATATGAAAAATATTATTGTCTTGAGTTCCACAGTTCATAAAATTTTCAGTTCAAAAGTTCATAAACATATTATAAAGTATATAAAATATATTTTGATACTGGTTTAAATTATAAAAGCCATGCTAATTTAAGTGATTCTCAGATTGAATCACAGTAACAGATAATTACATTATATCAGATGCTTAATTGAATGCTCATTTAAAAGTTGATTTTTAAGTTATCATTATATCTTCTCAGACTGAAGATTATGCAATGAGATAAAGAATATTAGTGCTTCAGAAGAGTATTTATTATCTATTATTTTAAAAGGCTGCACATTATCTTATATTAGCTGCACATTATCTATCATCATCTTATATGTTTAAAGAATTATAATCCATCTGCATTTAAGGTCTTTAGTAGGTTGTCTGTGAGTATGGGGAAAGGCATAAAAAGTACCCTTGTCCTTTTCTTTGCTCGAGTAATGTCTTGGGTAATAGGCCATTATTAATTTAAATTTAGATTAATTCATTCAATCTTTGAATTAATATTTGTTTTGTTTATTATGCCATGATTGAACATAAGATAATTATTTTATGGTCAGCCAAGATATCACTCATTTGTTTATTCATCCTAGCAATTATTTAGTAGACAACTTAAACTTTTATTTTGCACAAGAGTTGAGTTTCAAAACCCCTGAGATTGTTTACTCTTGTTGCCTTGTTAGTTATAGTTTAGTGAGATAATCCTTCTAAACAAAGTATCATTTATTCCTATTCAGAGTGTGTGATCTGATAGTAGGCCGATTCTAATAACTATTAACTAATGATTTAAAATATATTTTGTATTGTTTAGTGGTAGATTATTAATATGCCATAATAGTTATATTTGCATTGGTATTGGATTTGGTTTCTATCTGATTATACATATCTGGATCATCATCTCTTTTCTTAAATTTATTGTAACCCCACTGAGCCAAGTCATTAGGAGTCTCTAATAGTATGATCATTTCTTCCATCTTTTCTTTTCATGCCATCTTCTCCTCCATCATTTTCATCATCTCATCTCTCTCTATCTTCTCCATTATTTTCATTCCATCTTTTCATCTTTATTTCTTTTCTTTTCCATTCTAATAACTTCTTCCATCTCTTCCATTTCATCATTCATCATCCATCCTCTCTCTCTCTCTCTCTCATTTCTCATTCGGTCTATCTCTCTCTCATTTCATCCTCCTTTCTTTTCTTCATCACCTTATCCCCCCCTCCTTTCTCTCTTTTAAAGGTTACAATATGTATTTATTATATGCATACACTACACATAAAAAGGGTCTGCATTATATATATATATACATATATATTAAAAGAATAAATAATCAAAATTACCCCAAATTAACAACTCAATCACACTAGCCAAAAAATAAACTCTAAATCATAATCAATGGTTTCACTGCTTGGTTGTGCTTTAGAGTTTATTTTTTGGCCAGTTCAGTTGAGTTGTAAATTTGGGGGTAATTTTAATTATTTATATGTTGAAAAGTCTATACATTTATAGTACAATAAAAAATATGCATTTTTTTATAACAAAGCTTATCAACAGTATATGATTTATTACTTTAGTTATACAAAGTGTGCAAGTATGGTTTAGACCTAAGTATAGCAGATATATTGCAGTATACAAAAGTGTAGAAGCTACAGAAAGTCAATTAAAATTAGATGTAAATATTCTTTATGAAAATTAGCTAATATTTACTTTTAATAAGGAATACCATTATTGTGCTACTGAAAGTGGCCAATTTTTTATACTGGCTTACTATAAGTTATTTAATACATTGTACAGGCTTAAACCTGCATTTATATATGTAATATATGTGGGGTTCAAACTCAGACTCTCACACGACCCACCACTCTCAGTGCCATCTCATATTGCTGACCCACCTGATCACACACATGTTGAAAAGATAAATAATCACCAATATACGTTTTTCATGCTAAACCAGCAATCATCAGTTGGTCTAGATTACGATCCTCACACATATATATAATCAGTTCTCAGCTTTATATTAAGATAGCCAATCTTTATACTTTAATGGACAGGCTTCAAACTATTCCAACTCACAACTTTTTAGTCTTCCATTTCATTGAAAATCTGATGATGGAACGTTCAAAGCCCTTGTTAGTGCCTAGGTTGTCATCCTACCCATGTTGACATATTAGTCATTCTGACCCCTCATAATAGCTAACTCGTGTGGAAAATATATTATAAAGTTAACAACAGCTTTGTTATATTAAATATATGCACATATATATCATTAAATCTAAGACTTCTTTATTTTGCTGTAATATTTTATATTATAAGTACAATTTGTCCACCCTATTTCAAACACTTTTTATAAATAAAAAAATTATTGTATATATACAAACACAATCAGACATTTTGACTGAGGAAGACTGCAGGGTAGTCAAAATGTCAGATTGTGTGTGTATATATAAAATAAAAAATTTATGCGAAAAAGTGTTTGAATTAAGATGGACAAATTGTATTTATATATCTATACATGTTAAAGTTTTCTACTCGAAGATAGTTAAAATATCTCAGTGGTAATTTGCTACTACTTTGCATAGATGTGCTAAATAAAATATAAATATGGCGGAATTGATTTATGAAAAATTGTTTTCCCTTAATATGAAACCATATTAAAATCAAATTTAAAATGGTTGCATTTACACAAACAAAAATGCATTACTATATAAAACAACTTTATTAAAGCGAAAATAAATGTACATAAGTAATATAAATGATTCTAGAGTAAAGAAATTACAAAATAAATAAAATTAAAAACAAAATAATTGATAATATGAGAACTAAAGAAACAGTCTATAGTTAATTTAAAACTTGATAAAGAATATGAATACATTTGACTATAAGATAAAACCAATGCAAACTGAAGACATATAAAACATATTATTAAATAAAGATTATAGGAATAGGGACTTCTTAAGGAAACCGAAACAGCACCCAAGTCTGATCAAACATAAATTTAGATGACATAGTACTGTCTCTGGCCTACTGAGCGAAATTTATATGAATAGCCGAATTTTTATATATAATTAAATAATCATAAATATATTTAAAAATGAATAAAGAATACTTATCATATACGCTTATAATAGAAAGATGTTATTATGAATAAAAATTGTCTCCACCCACTGGGAGATATTTATAATATTACATACATACGTATGTGATTGCCAAACATATCTACAGGGAATATATCAGTGTTTTAAACCTTTAGTTTACCTGATAATTAGACGTTCAAAAAATACAGGGATAGTGAGAGAGGTCAGTCATATATTTTTCATTGATTAATAGCTTATGAGAGTATGGGATTCAAATTAGGAACGCAGTGAATTAACTTGATTTACTATAATAGAAATAAATATTAGATACATTAGAGAAAAATATTTTTATAAACATATATTTTATTCAAAGCTTTTTTTTTATTATTTCTTCAATTACTTTAATGTTGATAACATTTAGTAAATGATTCCTACACAAAAATATTTTTAAAAAAGCATTATTATATATATATTTTCAAATGCTTGCCAAGTTTTTAAGAAAGACTTAAACTCTTAAAATGCATTTAAAATGGAGGTTATTTACTATTTGATTGAAGTATTTTTATTCATACAGTTCATGTTAAAAAACAACATAATCGCTTAGAAAAAGTTATATAAATGGGTTATTTTATCAAACTAGTAAATCAATTTCTATACATAATTAATTTCATTTAAATTCATAGATTTTGCAATTATTTGTTATATATATATATCAAATGTACAATATACTGAATTCAAAACTGAAATAAACTAATTCCCTCGTAGGTAATGGATAAATAACACTCATACAGTCATCAAACTATAAAGAATTGAGTGAATAAAGAATAGATTTACTCTATTTTTTTATCCCTTCTTGATGTATGATTGTTGTATATCTATGGCTTACCGCTGCTAATTTATTTCCGTTTGCATACTATATATTTATCATCATCAGATGTTAATCATAAATGATCATACAGTTTCAAAAGAATGAAAAAAGTTGAAGATGAGTTTACAATTAATCTACAATCCCATCCACTAACTTCTCAGATGTGCGATATGAAATGTAATATCTTTAAATGATTATTTTGTACCTGGCATTATCCTTTAATCAGAATTATCCTATTGATATTTGGACTATTCCCTAATTTATGGTTTTTATCAGTAGGGAGTTTTGAAGTAAATTAGGCACTATTGATTTTTTACATCTAATGTGTGTTTCCTCTACATCATTTTCTTCATTCCATGTCTTACTGATAAAAAATTTAGATCAATTAGTCCCAAATCCAAACTTCTCACTGATAAAAGCCATAAGCTTGAAACTATTATGGGATATGAATATGAAACTATGAGGCAGGAATTTATAAGCACTACTGATTACCCAAGTTTACACTAGGTGGAAGTACTAGAAAGAGATATATTTGTTATATATATATGGCGTTTTGTTGTTTTCTAAATTCAACTATATAAATTTTTACAAGTAATGCTAAATAAATAATAATAAAATTACTGCCAAAAAAATAGTTTAATTTTTAATATGTTATAAAATAAAAATACTTTAGATAATTTAAATGTTTTATATTAAGTTTTAAGATTGAGATATATGTTAGCATATTTTAGATGATATTTTTAAAAATACATACATCTCTTAAAGAGAACTGGTTGTGTCCTTTAATTTCGTAAGTATTATAAATAAATTGAATATTGTCATTGTTTAATGTCAGTTTGGAATGATAATTCTAAAGTAAGAAGAGTATGATTTTTTCCTCCCGCCAAAAGTTATTTCTAAAATTGATAACACAAATAGTCAAATGCTTTAAATATTCTAGAAGTGATTTCATAGATTATCCACATTCTTAAAAATTATGCCAAACTATTTGAAAATACTTTTATATGCAGATATTATTGGTACGGTAAGATCTTTTATATTATTCATGGGTTTTTTTTCAGCTGTTAATGTTTTTGTTGATGAATTTTTATAGTGATTTAATGAAATATAAAACTAAATGTAGTTGTTTATTTACAATTCCAATTAATTATCAAATGTATATGTATATAAACAAAAAAATCTCATGGTGTTCTATGTCTGGATGACATGACTCAATTTTAACCAGATAAAATTTTACAGACATTTTATATTTCAATCATGCTTACCCTTGCTATTAATTAGTAAATATTTATCTAACTATTCTTAACCAGAATGTAACACTAAAATAACTATCACTTATTAATTAAAGTTATAAAAATTTATAAACATATAACATATATATTTAAATATATGAAATACTATATAAATAAACATTTAAGTAAAAAATATGTTTTAAACTTGTTTTATAATATATTGGCCTATAATAGCACTTGTTTTCTCTTCAAAATTTATATATCCTATGCCACAAATGCAGTTTTTTTTAACTAATTAGAGATTCCTTCTATTGATAAATACTATAACTAAAATATAGTCGTTTATAATGACTATATTTAAACATCAATTAATTTTAAAACATTGAGTCCATCCCAAAGGTGTATTGCCAAGCACTCCACTGGATACAGAAATATACTCATGAAAGAATTCACAATATCTTATTAGTTTTTTTTTTTTCATATGTCAAAGCGTTGACTGGGAAGCAAACCCGGGCCAGCTGCTTGGAAAGTAGCTATGCTAACCACTAGTCCACCAACACCTGACAAATATATTATTAGTTAATGATTACAGTTTTAAAATTAAATTATATCATGGTATGTGCATGCACTATATACTTATTAAAATCATATGTACTATATATATGCATGTGTGCTAAACACATTTTTAATATTTATTATTATCCCTGGATTTTGATATCCATTTAAAGGCTTAGTTTTAAGTGATGTGGATACAATGCTGCAAATATAGGTGGCTATTACATATAAAATGTAAAAATAAAAGTTTTGTATAAAATTAGTTTATCAAAAATATATCTATGAGTGTTTTTATTATTTCTTTAGATAAAAATTAAACAGATCAAAATATATATACTGTAGCCTATCAAAAATATATGTTCATCTCCTCATTTTAATTTATTTTGATCTAATAAAATAATACCTGCATATGTAAGTGTAAGTAAAATGGTAAAACAGCCTTTTTAACGCTAGCCCATTGCAAAGCAAAGGTTTTTCCAGCACAGTTCCCATAGCAAAATAATAAAAAAAACTGCAATCATCAGAATTGCCATTTGCTAACTGATGAGGGTTTGAACTGTTTATCATCTCTGCTTTTACTTTCTAGCTAATATAGCTAGATATCCATTTATCAACCAACTTTAGACAGTTAACTGAATTGTTTACAAGTTAGCTATGTAAAAGAAATCCTAATACCCATAAATTCATAGTCTATATTTGAACTTTATATCATAAGTAAGGCAGGCAGACACACTACCCTTGCAAAATTCTTTAAGATACACATGCATATGGAAAATATTTTAAATCAGATTAGCAATATATATATAAACTCTGAATATATAATAGATGCCATTTGTGTAGGATATTTTTTTATCAAAAAAATTGATTTTCCACATAAAAATATTTTCAGTAATCAGTGTTAATGATTTTTTAATTAATGTGGCTATAAAATATGTCATAAAAATATAATACAAGGGTCAAATTAATAGAAAAAAAAAGAAGAAAGTGTAGAGAAGGAAAACAGAAGAGATAAAAAATTAATAAAAAGAAGATGCAAGAGAAAGGAAAAAAGAAAGTGGAAAAAAGAGACCTTAATTTCATTATAAAGCTTTTACAGGTTTCTGCAATGAATAAATAATTCAAGAAAGTCCCAAACATTCTATGATTCAGCTGTAAAATGTTTGAAATATTGCATTATTAATGCATTGTTCATTCATTATTTCTGTATTTATTTTACTGCTTCCAAACTAATATTATTACTATATGATAAAGTAGTCAAATGGTTTATTATTCAGGAGTTCATTAGAAATTCAAATGTTTCAACGGATCTGGAACTATAATCCATAAACTTTGAACTGCAGAATCTGCCATCTGCCATATAAATATTAATATATACATTTATTTGTTACCAAATAAGCTAATTTTAAAAATAAATCTATTAAATATAGCCAAATTTAAACAATGCATAATAGTAAGCTGCAAAAAATATTAAATTACAAACAGTATATCCCAAATTTAGTAAGCAAGGTATTAACTGTATTTACATATTGGACTATTTCCATCACCTAATGTGAGTATATGTCTTTAGAAAAAAATAATTTTATTTAAATATTGCAAATACATTCAACTGTTAGTAATAGCATACAGGTTAATATATGCACAACATTTCAAGAGGTATTGTTTTCCCCTCTTCTTCGGTTGTTGCTGGGCTAACCAGTGACAGTATTAGCATGGGAATTGAACCTGGTCCCTTAGATTCTTGAATATTAGATGTTGCGGTAATGCTCTAACCAACTGAATCAGAGTGTTATCTTAAAATTTCAATACTCAAGAACTAAGGGTCCAGGTTTGATTCCTATGCTATTACTGTTATTGATCAGTCCAGCACTTCCTGAAAAAGAGGAGAAAATAATACCTCTGAAAATATTGTGCATATATTAATCTGTGTTCTATTACTAATAGTTGAATGAATGTGGAATATTTAAATAAAGTTAAATTTTTCTAAAGACATTCAATACTGATATTAGATGATGAAAATAGTCTAATATATATATATATATCATCATCATCATCATCATCATCATCAACCATTATCAATCCACTGCAGGATGAAGGTCTCTCCAAGTTTAATCCATCTTCTCCGATCTTTAGCTTCTCTTTTCCACAACACCCCTGCACATTTTCTTATTTCATCCATCCATCTCACATGTGGTCTCTTTCTGGATCTTTTACAATCTCTTGGAATCCAGTTTAAAATTTCAATTGTCCATCTATTATCATTTCTTCTAGCAATATGTCCAGCCCAACTCCATTTCAATCTTTTAATTTTTTCAATAAGATCAGTAACACCTGTTTGTTGTCTTACCCATACATTGCGTTTTTGATCTCTTCTTGTTACTCCCAACATACATCTCTCCATACTCCTTTGAGTGGTCTGAAGTCTCTGTATTGCTCTTCTATTAAGTGTCCAAGTCTCAGATCCATAAGTAAGAACTGGTAAAACACATTTGTTAAAAACCATTCTTTTCAAACACATAGGCATATTTCCTTTTAGTATCAAGTTATTTCTACCAAAAGCACTCCAACCAAGTTTAATTCTATGATTAATTTCCTCCATTATGTTTCCATCTGTATTAATAATCTGACCTAGGTATTTGTAACTGTTAACTTCTTCTAATTCTTCATAATCAATCTTTATTTTCATATTTTGAGCAAATCGATTAAACATTACTTTAGTCTTTTTAACATTTATCTTTAGTCCTACTTTTCTACTTTCATCTGCTAACTCCTGCAACATTTCCTGCAGCTCTGAAGCATTATTTGCAAAAACAACTACATCATCTGCAAAATCTAAATGACTTAAATACTCTCCATTTACTTTCATTCCTTTAGTTTCCCATTTTAATCCACAAAATACTTCTTGCAGCACTGCTGTAAAAAGTTTTGGAGATATGGAGTCACCTTGCCTTACACCTTTCTCAATGTTGATTTTTCCAGTATCATTATGTAATCTAATTGTTGCTGTTGCATTTTTATAAATATTCTTTAAAATATGACAATATCCTGGATCTATACCTTGATGATCCAATGCTTTAATCACTGAAGAAATGTGTATAGAATCGAATGCCTTTTCATAATCTACAAATCCAAAACATAATGACAACTCATATTCATTTGTCCTTTCTATGACTTCTCTCAATACCTGGATATGATCTATTGTACTAAAACCACTTTTAAATCCAGCTTGTTCTCTTGGTTGGTGGAAATCCAAAGTTCTCTGTAGACGAGTTGTAATTATCTTGGTAAAAATTTTTATATAAAACTGATAAAAGGCTGATAGGTCTGTAATTTCTAATATCTTCTTTATCACCTTTTTTAAATATTAATATTATTACTGCATTCTTCCAATCTTCCGGTACATCTTTATCATTTAGACATTTGGTATATAACTTTGCTAAAATTGTTTCTATTTCTTCACCTCCTTCTTTTAATATATCAATTATAATTCCATCATTTCCTGGAGCCTTTCCTTTCTTCATACATTTAATTGCATGTCTCACTTCTTCATTTAAAATTCTGGGCAATTCGGAAGATGTAATAGATATAGGAGGTACTTGTTCTTTATTACTATATAATTCTTGATAAAAATCTTCTACCAATTTCATGATGTCATCTCTCTTTTTAGTAATAATTCCATCTTTTTTTCTTATTGCAGATATAAATTTCCTACCAATACCAAAATGTTGTTTAACATTCTTGAGACTTTTATTTTCTTCTACAGCTTTCCTTGCTATTTCACAGTTATACTTTCTTATATCATTTTCAACTCTTTTCCGTACCATTTTACAAAATTCGAGATATTCAATTCTTTTTAATACATCATTTTTGTATATCTTCATATTCCTTCTTTTCTTCATAAATTCTCTAGTCTCAGTAGAAATTTTATTAGTCAATTGCTGCTTTTTTCTACCAGCTATCTTTGTTGCAGTTTTTAAAAGTGTATCAGTTATTTTCATATTAATTTCATTCAAATCTGAATCATGTTCAAAATCTCCTAACACTTGAAACCTATTTGTAAGTTCTAATTTAAATTCATTAGAATGTTTCTGAAGATTAGGAATATCAACTGTAAATATTGTTTTTCTCAATAATTTTTGTCTCTCTAGTTTTACATTAACACGTAACTTACACCTTACTAATCGATGATCACTTCCTGTGTTAAATTTATTAAGAACATTACAATCTTGAAATATGTATTTCCTGTTAGTCAAAATATAATCCAATTCTGCTGTACCTTCATTTGGATGCTTCCATGTCCATTTTCTTTTAACATTTTTCTCAAAAAATGAATTCATAATATAAAGTTTTTCTTTTTCTGCAAACTCCACAAGTCTATGTCCTCTCTCATTTCTATTACCATAACCAAAATTACCTACAGCAATTTCATCTTTTATTTGTCTACCAATTCTAGCATTAAAGTCTCCCATAACAATTTTAAAATGTTGTTTACTCTGATCAAAAGCCTTTTGTACATCCATATAAAAATCTTCTACTACTTCATCACTATGAGAACTTGTTGGGGCATAAACCTGAATTATCTGCATTTGGTATCTGCTATTAAGTTGTATAACTAATCTTGCAACTCTGTCCGATACACCATCAATCTCCACAATATTGTTCTTCCACTTTTTATTTATAATGAATCCTACTCCACTTGTATTTCCAATATGTGTGCCTTTATAATAGAGTATATGTCCACTTTTTAAATCAATTGTTTCTTCACCTTTTCTTCTAACTTCACAAAGTCCAATAATGTCCCATTTAATATAAGACAATTCTTCTTCTAATTCTTGCAATCTTCCTTCACTTGAAAGTGATCTGCAGTTGTAAGTACCTAAATAAAAAGTCGTCATCAAATGGCAGCCTGGGTCCACAATCAGGGGATTCTTAGCACCCTCCACCTTCGGCCACCAACTGCTGCCTTGGTTGGTGACTTTACAGCCTCCTGGGAATAAGGGCCATGCTTTATTTTTGTCTGTCATAATTGTATATATGTATTGGAAAAATATTTATCATTTACACAAACATTCATTCTGCCTTATCAGGCACTGAGAAGAAAGACCATGGTGTTTCTTGATCTTAAACTCAGAGGTAAAAAGCCAATAAACTCACCATGCTGGCTAATGCGTGTTGGTGAGCAGCCCATCCATGTTCGTATACTATATGAATAATCACATAGTAATAACAGCTGCAATGACAAGAACGTATGGAGTGGACATTAGGAATTTGCCCTGCTCGGTTCCTTTAAGGCCTCCAAGAGGAATCAAAGGGTCTCCTTTCAGTTAATAGCAAACTCCTTTCTGCAGCCATATATATATATATATATACACACACACAACTAAAACACTATCATCACAAACCTTCAGGAAAAACAAGATGTATTATGATGTTTGTTATATTTTCTTTTATAAAAATATGAAAATTATCCTAAGTATTTTAAAAATATCCTCAAATCAATATAAAATTTCATTTTTAGCTGTGCTCATCATGAGTCATGAGTATGGCTGTTTTGACCCACTTCATCTTAAATTAGGATGAACAATTATTTGCAGAAATGATCATTAGTGAATTAGCTCTTTTCTTTTAAAGAATGAACTTGAAAAAATGCTATTGGCTAAAACAAATATAGAAACATCATCACTTTTATCTGGTTAGCAGCCAGAACATAGTTGAAAGTCACAATGAATTATTGTCAGAATATACTCTTTATTTACCTTGTATATGCATTTTGGCTGGTAATAGGTATAAATACATAATATTTTTGGACATCTAATTACAGAAATAAATGAAAAAATAAACACAAGAATAAATAACTAAAACTAAAAAGTAAAATACCTTGAAACATTTTTATCCTTTTGTCAGTAAAGATGTATCTTGCTGATTTACATAAAATCTAGAGTCTAATAAAAAATATGAGTATACAAATAAAAAATTCAATGTGGACATTGAGTCAAATGGTGCATTGTGAATGAGTGACTGATATATGGCCAAAGTCAAAGTATGTGAAATAACATGGAAGGCTGCATAAAGTCAAATAAAAAATGAAAAACACAGGCAACATTCCAAATATGTTTACAATTAAAAAACTGTTGCAAAAACAACTGGATAATAGTTAAGATTATTACTGTTAAAAGTACAAGCAATTATAGAGGATTTGAACACAGCCTTTCAAGCTCCCTTCAACTATCCACTGTATTCCATACAGCTGATATACATGACAATACACATGTGAAAAAGGTAAATGATCTCCAGTACGTGTATTTCATGCTGAACCAGCACTCATCAGTTGGTCTTGTCATCTCCCACACATATATACAATCATTGTTCAGTTTAAGTTAAGATAGACAAATCTTCAAACTTTCATGGCAGGCTTCAATCTTCTTTATTCTCCAACCAATCTGATGATGATTATGCATTTATATATTAACTTGTTGGTAACAAATACAGTCTAAAGGTTTTTTTTATAAGACAATTAATTTATAATAATTGTTAACCAGTTGATGACCAGTGTAACCTGGTTGAAATGTTGATATATATATATATATATTCAGTAAATTATATATGAATGTATTCAGATATTTTATTTATATCTGTAGCCTGTGATAATCTTCAATTTAATATATATTTATTTTTAAATATTTACTTCATTTTATATTACATTTTTCAATTTGTTTTAGTTATGTTTATTAATATTTGTTTACAAATATATGCATTAGGTAGCTTCAAAATAGACTGATATTAATGAGGTTTAATAGAATAGCTAAAATTTGTGGGCCCCTATGAAAAATTTTAAGAAAGGCTTTGTTCAATATTTATAACATATAATACATCTTAATACTTGTTATTACTATCCTTTGACTAAATGATTAATAGTCAAATGGCAGAAGATCCGAGGTTTAGTGCACATCATCTTGGTTTAGTTTCAAAATAGTTTGACCACCAGTGAAACTGATCACATTCCTATTAATAGGATAACATTCTTCAATGGCACAAGAAAAAGTAAATTAAAATTATGAATCTTAATGCATTCATATGGTCACAAAGAAGTGATACTGCTCTTTTGCTGTTTAATAATTAGACACCTTTACAGACAGAATTAGAAAAATAAGAATCTTCACTAAAAAGATAGATGAAATGTTCTGATTTTTTTATTAAATGCATAGGATGTATGTAATTGAATAGAGAAAGGCTTTAACCTTTATCATATGCACCTTCAATGTTTATAATAGTCAAATGGTATAGTTTTTTGACTATAGAGGGATATCTCAAACCTCAACATAAGATAGTAACTTTACAAAAATAAGAACAGCTGTTTTATCTTTAACCTAAATTCTCACTTATATAGGCCAATTTGTAAATTGCAAGATTTCACATAAGTTAATGTGTAAAGGAAGTAGTGGACTTAAAAAAGTGAAGAGAGTAACAGCTTCACACTTTCAAATCAAGATGCTTCAGATTGGTCTATATAAGTGGGAATTTAGGTTAAAGACAAGATGACCATTTTTATCTTTATAAAGTTGCTATCTTGTGTTGAGCTTTAAGAGGTCCCTGTATAGTCAAAAAATTATATCATTTTATTATTATAAACATTGAAGGTGCACATGATAAAGAGTAAAGACTTTCTCTATTTAATTAAAAAGATAGATCTGAAATCTAGTTTTAGATCTATTTCATAATTTTTTTTCCATTCTATGTTTTTAAAAATTATTATCAATTCTATTTTTTAATTTATTTTAATAATTTGTTACACTTAATTGATATTTTTTATATATTATTATCATTAAATCATTATTCATTTCCTGGAATCATATAAGCACAATTTGTTTTGATTTATAACCCAATATATGAGAGCAGCTTGTAATTGTGGTTTTTGTATGTCATTATTAGAGCTGTGATTAATTGCCATCATCAGCCTCCTATACTACTATTATCCAACATAGATATTGATAAGAAAACAAATAAAATTATAAACAAAACAAATAGAAAAAGAAACAATAAAGATATATATAAATTCACATAAACAAAACAAATAGAAAAAGAAACAATAAAGATATATATAAATTCACATTAGGAAAGATTGCTAGAAGAGAAAAGAGGAAAAGTCAATGTAAATTCTTAGATTTTCTAAAGTTAGGAAATCATAAGGGTATTTTCTCTGTTATATGTGTAAAAGATAAGACGGTTTTTAAATGTTTAAATTGTAGATCAAGAACTTGGCAACATCCATCTTCTGTCATTAAAAAACCAGTGATAAGAAAGACATTATGGTTTGCCAATTTCTATTTTTAAATAACCTACTGCAGGATGATAAACTATCCAACAGTCCCTTTTTAAATAGTGGAGAAGAAGAAATTACTCAAAACGCTTTTTTTTCACGTGTCATAGCATCAGCCTGAAGCGAACCCGCTAACCCGGGACAACTGCTTGTAAAGCAGCTGTTGCTGACCTCTCGACCACCAATGCCTGACAAACTCAAGTTTGGGCAGTTTTCCATTTCTGTTTTAGTTAGATACCGATCGATTATGAATGATGAGATAGATTAATTATGGATTAGCTGTCTGAAAAAAAGTCCTAATCTTGATTGGAACCCAACTGGCATTCGAATCTAGGTCATTGAAATAGCAGTTAAATTCACTACACCATAAGATCCAAGACTTTTTTCCACTTAAAGTATTTTTTAAAAAAATACGGACAACTTATAATGTATAGTTTTTAATTTTGAGATTTTTCTTAAAAAAAAAATAGCCAAAACAGGAAGTGAATATTTTAAAAATATCCAATCATTATCTGATTTGATATTATTCTTGTTTACACTTTAATTAAACTCTAATTCCATTATTCTTTTATATTTTTATCGATTTGTCTTATTTAAACAATTGCGAACTAATTTGTGTAACTTTGCGACTATTTATCAGTTGTCAGAATGTAAAATCAATACCATCCGATTATAATTTATTTAAGATTTGCATTTTATTTAAAGAAAAAGGAAAAAGACAAATAAGAGATTTCAAGTTGAAAATAGCTAGGAAATGAATAATAATAAATGAAATAACTTAGGAAATGAAAGGATACAACATAAAAATTTAGTTTTTGCATTTTTAAAAAAGAAATTGTAATTAGCAAGACATAAATAAAAAAAATTATCTAAAAAAAGGTAAACAAAAAACAATTGCAGACAAAAAACAATGTGGATTAATTAAGAGTTTTTTTCGAGGACCAGGAGCTCAAGTTGCAGACCTTCGTTTTTCTATTTACTGCTATCTTCAACTATTTAGCCGAAGAATTATATGCATTCTCTCGTTCTTTACATCAAAAAGAAGTATTCTCGAGAATTCACTATTTGCATTAATATGTTAACAATCTGTTGGATTTCGTTGGTACTGCAAGCAAGCGGTTGGTTGCAGACGGTTCCGGCCGATGCTATGACATATGGAAATAATAATAATAATAATAATAATAATAATAATAATTAGGATAAGTTTCTAGAGTACTCTTTTTGCCTCACCTTGGTGCATTAGTTCTATTTTTAAGTCATGCATACTATTATGTTTATATTTCATCTATTAGATAAATTTTCATTTCAGTAGTTTTTTTAATAGCTCAGTAAGTCACCAATGTGCTAATTCTTGATAGAGAAATATTACCATCTAATTATGAAATGGCACAATCAGATTGAAAAATTTTCTCTGAAAATTGCTATAGTCAGTATTTGTATGTTTTCCTGATCATCTACTTATTCATTTATATTATCTGTATGTATCTAATAAATTAGTTAATTATATAGATCAAATCACACATTTGAGATTTTTAATTTCTTCTATTGCCTATCAGTGCAAATCATTATTACTTTTATAAAGATTCTTTGAATTTAATCTATCACAAGCAATTTTCATCATTCAGCAGGAAACCTTTTTTTAAAAATATACCTAAGTCCAATTGCCTTTTAAATGTATTATTTTATGCTAGACGAAATGCTATTTACAGATCTCACATGTGAACATGTCTGTCTAACTGATCAGTTTAATATTAACTTATTAGCTAATATTTTTCCAACAGTAAAAGAGAGTTATCGGTTATCTTCTATTGTTAAAACTGTATCTAGATTTTCAAAATCTTTATGTGACACAATCTTTCTTTTTTAAGGTTCTTATTCAAATTTAAATGAAATTCACGATTTAAAACAACGAAAAATATATTTTACAGTAATTGTTTGAATATTAATTCTTATTAAGCGCGATTTCAGCACGTAATATTTATATAAGGCTAAAACCTTAGTACATGTACCTTGATTTATGATTTGTAGAGGTCTCTCTTGCTAAAAAAATAAGCATTCAAGGCGCATGTACTAAGATTTTAGCCTTATGTAAGTAATAATTGTATAAAAATACTATTGACTACTGCAACATTAAATAATTAGATGATTGTTTATGAATTGATTGAAAATATTAATTTCCGGATTTTTAATTCCAATCTTCTAATTGGTTAGTAATTGTAACAGTAAAAAAAAAAATCCATGCTGTCCCTGAATCCTTTTAATAAAATTTAAAAATATCTTTATATTCTAAAATAATCTTTGTTAGAGTATTAAAAAAAAGTTGTTTTAAGATTTTGTAAAATTCAAGCAAGTTTTGAAAAAAATAATAACTTTTTAATAACATTTTTTATTTTATTTAGAAAATTAAGTTCGCTCAAAGGCTATTAAAAGTACTATTAACAACCTTTGTGATACCGTACATTTATATTACATTATCAACTTATTAATCATATCAGAATGAAAAATTCACACTGGTTAATGAAATAAACAATTCTTTATTAGTTTCAGTTAAAAAACACAGTTGGTGTTAACATTTCTAGAGGCATATGCCTATTAGATAACAACGTACCCCCTGGCGAATCTTTTTATTATTTAGATTTTTTTATAATTTAAAAAAAAACAAAATGGAAAAGATTAGACACATAGTTTTATATTCATTATATATGAATATGAGAAGTCTCTTGTAAAAGATATTTATTTTAAAATGTTACACTTTAAAATTAAAAATAATGAACTACTATATGTATAGGTTTGCATCATATTAATGTAAAAGTAAATCATGAGTTCAAATCCCCATGATTGGCGAAGACTACATCATATTACAATTACTTATATATTTATAATCAATACATCATCACTTTCTGACAATCCTAGATACATGAGACTATGATCATTATCATTTTCAAGTATTATCAATTCACTGCCTGGGAAAGTGCTGTTCTTTACTTTGCAGCGCCTATTGTGATGTTGAGTGATCAGGGATTATTCAGCAATAGTGCTTTTAATAGTTAGAGCTAGGTCGAATAGCTTCTCTAGGTTATATCATACTAAATAAACAAAAGAATCACATGATACTATGTTGGTAAAGACTTGTCTGAATTTAATCTAATTTCTTTAATTATAGCTTTTCTTTTCTATATTATTGCAGCAAATTTTGTTATCTCTCTCTCTCATACACACATATTATTTCTACTTAGATCTTAAGATTTAATTTTAGACTTCAGTCATCTATCTACTTTCATCGTTTTAAATAACAATTTCATTTCATAATTTTTTTTCTTTCAATAATGTTACTGATGTCAGTTTCTTCTCTCGTCCATGAATTTTTAATTCTTTCTTGTTAATCAGAACATACACATCTCCATTTTTTTCCAATAACTTTATTATATACAATAGAATGCATGAAATATTAGTGTACATATATTGAAATTATTTGTTGTAAAATAAACTAAAACATTAAGAAGCATGATTATGTAGATGAGTAATATGACAATTATTAGTCTGTGAGATTGTGAAGATGGCATAATGCGTGTTCTAATAATTTAAGATTTGTCAATGAACCCCACTCTGATTGGCAACAAAAGATACCAAAATCTTTTTGATGGTGACTGTTTCCATATGTCAAGACCAAACACTCCTAGTGTCTGGTTAATTTAAGCAGGTAGTTCACTATTAAGGTTCAGAACATGATCTGGGAAGTTAATATGATCCTAGTTTTGAATTATTCCTGATTTAGCCTGGGATTTGACCTACCAGAATGAATGATAGAGTTAATAATTATTCTCTAAGGTGGAGTGGTAGCCTGGACAATAATGGGGGTTTGAATTAAATGATCATTTGAGGCAAAATTACCAGCACTATTCATCAAGAACTATGGTCATCAAGCAGAGGTAGACATGAGCTTAACTCTACATGTTCTAATTTATTGATTAATGTTTGGTTTTGTGAGTCTAGCTATAGTATTGATTGATGATCAGGGATGATCAGACTGATCAGATGACATTATGAAGGTGTGCAGTTGATTCCATATGAGTTGGCACAAGTATTCCCTTTCCTTATTCTTTGATATTGATCAAGCTCTATGTATCCCTGCATATCATAATAGGAGCAAGTGTTTCATCCCTCTTCTTAATTTTCTTCAACTTTCCAAAGATATATTTATCACCTTGGATGGGGGAAGTGGTTAAGACCTTCTTACATCTTGCAGTCCAAAGTGTATAAATAAAGAAAATGGATAGTCTGATGTTGGCAAGCAATCTGGATTTAATGCAATTTTTAATAGAGGTAAGTAGGTAGAAGTCAGAATTGACATTATCACGGATAGTTTTCCTTATACCACAAAGACCAGAGCATACTACATAACACACAGTTTCTGCATTGCTCTTCTATTAAATGTCCAAGCTTTGGATTCATAAGCATTACTGAAATAATCAACTTTTCTTTTTAATATTTGTTTAATGCTATCAAAAGTATTCCACCCAAAATAAATTTTTATACATATTTTTTATTGTTTCTGTCATTATTAATGATCTAACCTAAATTTTTAATAAGATATTATTTGCTGTCAATATATATTTTCTGTTTACCCCCCCCCCCCCATGATATTTTTTTAACATTTATCTCAGTACTACTTTCATGCTTTTATCTGTCATTTTTTGTGCCATTTTATAAAACTTAGAACCATTCTATGCAAAAACATTTTTAATATATGGATAGAAACTTTATTTAACTTATGTTGCCTCCATTTAATTTTATTCACTTAGCTTCCTGTCAACAAAACATTTCTATTTAACCCTGCTCAGAATAGTTTCAGAAAAATAAAATTTATCATATGTCTTTATCAACGATTGATATAAAAATAATTTCCTGTAAAACAAAAGCTTCTTCATGTTCTTCTACTCTACTTACTAATAAATATTTATTAAAATTAAGATTAACTTAGGATTTTCAGTATATATTTATGCTTCACTTCATACCAAACAACTAATACACATGACTACACATGTGAAAAAATAAATCATCCCCAATATACATATTTCATGCAGAACCAGTACTCATCAGTTGGCTCAGATCAAGGATTTTGTGCATTCCATCATTGGTTTTTCAATGAAATGGATGTTTGGGTTATTGGAAGGATGAGAAGATTGAGGCCTGTCCATTAAGATTTAATAAATTGCCATCTTAATATAAGCTGAAGATGATTGTATAAATGTGTCGGAGATTATGATCTGGCCCAACTGATGAGGGCTGGTTCTACACAAAATATGTAAGTTGGCTATCATTTATCTTTTTTGTGTGTGGTCATATATATCATTTGTTTGAAATGGAGTGGAGGATTAATATAGACCGAAAATCCTAAATTCCAGTCACTCTATTCACTATAGCAAACATTCAGTATACTGAATGAATAGGTTAATTACATATTGTCTTGGAAATAAGTTACATCATAGTATATAAGTCCAACCCACTCCCCTCCTGTTAATATAGATCACTATGTGGTGGTCTGATAATATGAGAGTTTAGATTGACAATGTTTTTGCCTGTGTGACTATAATATCAAATCCACCAAGGGTTTTGAGTGTTACATCAATGGTTTTTCAATGAAATGGAGAGTTGTTGGAAGAGTGAGAAGATTTAAGGCAGTCCGTTAAAGTTTAAGGAATTGCTATCTTAATATAAGTCGAGCAGTGATTGTATATGTGTGTGAGAGATTATGATCTGGCCCAACTGGTGAGTGCCAGTTGGGTATAGAATATGTATATTAGAGATCATTTATCTTTTTTCACATGTGTGAGTTCATGTGTATTGGTTGTTTGAGATGTAGTGGAGGATGAGTATAGACTGAAAATTCTACAAGTGCCTCTATTTACTATCATAAACATTCAGAATACTGAAGGAATAGGTTAATTACAAAATTAAAATTACATTTTATATCACTTTAATTTATAAGTATCATTTTATGAGCATGCAAATTCATGGATAATTCCTCTCTTTAAACAATTTCACTATTAACTATTAGTATTTCTTTTTCAAACCTAGAAATTAGTAATTTTTAAAATTCAAATAAACAACTTTAATATTAATTAATTTTTTTACATAATCTAGTGCAGTGGTTGAGAATCAAGCTCTGGAGTTAAGATCTTCTGTTGTTTCCAACACTTATACTTCTTATGAACCCTTGAGCAAGAAAGACATTTGATTATTAATTTTTTAAAGTTAATTAACATCTTACAAATTACTCTTCCAAATTCTTCATAAGAACTAGAATTTATTATGCAAACCATTATATATTTATATGCAAATAATTAATTCTTAAATGCAGTTATTTATTATTTTAGCCTTTACAAGTCAAATGATTTTCAGTGTGACACACTGAAATCTTAATTTCTAATCGCTGTTATTAAAAGTCAAGAAGATGGTGCACTATAACTAATATACATTAGTTCATATAAACTGGAATGTTTTTAAAAAAGTGGTGTAATGGAAAATGTATTGTCAACATAAGTGTGGATATTCAAATTTAAATCTCCAGCTTAGTTTTTGAGAGGCTATTTATGAAAGCCATGCACAGTAAGAGAAGGTGATTTGAAGTTCTTTTCACTTATAGATAGGTGTAACATAATGAAGTTGAGATGAGAATTGTATTGACAAATTTTAAACACATGAAAATTTCCTATTACATGTATATCATAAACTTTGTCAACTTTTAATGTTATATTAACAATTCAATATGTCTATTAACATTTGTTTACCTATTATTATTTATTAATCTAATTTTCAAACTGCTTTTTCTCATGTGCAAAATCATATACTTTTCACATAACACTACAAATTTTTACTTTACTTAGTTAAACATACAATTTAAAAGACCCAAAAATGTAAATGATTCCAAGATGCATTTCAATATGTATCATGTTATATCCATTGACATATGTCATCATATCAATTGCTTTTGTACCTATTTAATGATAGCTACACCTATTCAATGTGTTTAATTTGCAAGGCATAGTTCATGTTAAAATGCATCTAGGTAATCATTTACATTTAAGTATAGACATTAAAAGCATAAAGTTAATCTAGTCAATAAATAATCAATATTATCCCAAAATCTCAATTCAACCAGACTAGCCAAGAAAATAAATTCTAAAACATGACCAATGGTTTCACTGCTACAAGCAGATTTCTCAAGTATAAAACTTCATCAAAATGTAAACATTAAAAATTTACACTTGAGAATTCTGCTTGTAGCAGTGAAACCATTGGTAGTGTTTTAGAGTTTATTTTCTTGGTTATTCTGGTTGAATTGTGAATTTGGAATAATTCTGATTAAATAAGTTTAGATACGATGCTTAAAGTAATAGTGCATTAAATTAATTAATTTTTGATTAATTTTTAAATGCTGTAACAAAATTTAAATTTAATAATGACATTATTTATCCTTAAAAACAATAAAAAATATTGATATGTAATATAAATATTAATCTATCTTATATACTCTCCTCTTTATTTTATATTGGGAAGTCATAAGTAATGAATACCATTATTACTTTGACATAATAAAAGTTGACTATGACATCTATGATGCTTTAGGTCCTGATGAGGAAAAAGAAGAAAAGGTAATCCATTCTTTATCACTGTGACTTCATTTTATTCTTCTTACCACTCTTGATAAAATCTTTTTAGACTAATAGTCTACTAAAATTATTCCCAGTGATTATGTACAGGTAGTAAATGCTCATATCACAAACAATCAAGAAAAATTAGTAGATAATCACTAACACATACACACTATCAAGGACATTGCAAAAGTATTTGTGCATGCCAATATCCATGGAAACTTGTAGAATGGGAGTAGCAAACCAGAAGTTTTGTCATAGCTAAATAAAATAATATCTGTAATATAGCTAAATAAAATAATATCTGATATTTACTAATTGCCATATATCTAGTTATAAATTGACTAATTCTTAATATACCAGAAATTTTACATTGCAATATTCAAATCAGAAATATTATTTTTAAAAAAAATAGAAACTGGTCATAAAAGTTCTTGTTTAATAAATAGTCCAGAATTTAAAAGTTTGTATTATAAAATTAACGACATAAATTGTTTTAATATTTTAAAATGCAAAATACTTTTAAACTATATAATCCCATCACCAAATACAACAAAAACATTCTATATCTATGTAAACAGTAGTCTAAAATATTTACCCCTTTTATTCATTTTGTATCAAACAATTAGTACTTATAAATATAATTTTGTATCTTTGATATAATAAGAGTTGATTATGTAACGTGACATTTCATATGCACTCTTAGAATTTTTTAAAATTGGAAAAAAATAAGTATGGTGGTATTTTTATTAATATGCATAAGGAAGGTTATTGCCTGCATTCTATAGACTGAAATTATAAAACATTTGAGAAGAGTTTAACAAATATCAGATCAATCTTCTTGAAGAAAATCATCCAATTCCTTAGATTTACAGATTGTAATAGATGTGTACAATTAGAAATGGACATTTTACTAAAGTATTTCAGAAAGAAAAG
The DNA here is from genome assembly GCA_028023455.1 of Epiperipatus broadwayi. Taxonomy (NCBI): domain Eukaryota; kingdom Metazoa; phylum Onychophora; class Udeonychophora; order Euonychophora; family Peripatidae; genus Epiperipatus; species Epiperipatus broadwayi. The sequence goes on along the minus strand of JAQFVV010006387.1, from coordinate 1,312,765 downwards.
TTAAATGGACCAGCATGTTCTACATGTGGATAGATTAGTTTGTATAATCTTTGTAAAACTCATTTCTAAAGTTGTTTTCTTACTTCACTCTCTCTTTTTTCTTTTATTTCCTCTTTTCTTTTTTTTTTTAGAGTTGGAATAGCTATACTCATTTTTGAGTGGCTGTTTATTATCATCATCATCTTTATTATTATTAATAATTATGATGATAGATATGTAACATCAGTCTTACATTCTTCAAACAATGTAAGCTACATAAACTGTATCAATTGAATCCTGATCTAAACCATTAATTGAGCTATGAAATAATTTTAATTTACAAAATTGTTTCTATATAGAGCAAAAGAGATGTGTTTTTCACGTTAAAAAATAATATCAAATTATTATTGTCATCAACTTAACAGGAAAAAGCAGTCTGGAATATGTCAGCATTCAGCCATTAATTGTCTTGTTCTCAACTCATAACACTATCTTTTCTTTATTATATCATTACATATCAGAAAACAGTTTCTTTTAAAATGGCAATTGAGCAAAAAAAAATTTGTTTGGTTAATATTGGATACTAAAAACTTGGTTGATCATATCAAATTGTCCCACTGTGATTTTGTACATTTTGATTACAAACTTTCAAAATATCCATTAGTCCCTTTTATAAAACAATACTTTTGACCACATACTTATCTATTCCTTACTTTTGTAACTGTCAGTATTGAAACATTCAACAATTTAGCTATTTTGGAAATCAACACTAACTACTTAAACACAAATAGCTTGATTTTCCTGAATATGATCAGGTCTGGGGTTTTTGTCACATATTTATGTAAATGACACCAATATTCTGTGACTTATCTTTTATTTATTAATAAAATATGTTATGTTTATATGAATTTTTACTTCTATACTATATGATATCAAAAATAGAATAGAATGTAAGATTATAAATGATTATTGGAGATTCATTATCATTTTAAAAAACCAAAAAAAAAAAAAACACTAAATATTTGTTGATAGGCAAAAATAATTATGAAAATAAGTTAGAGATTTATATATTAATTTTATCGATTTAGTTAAAGCATGTGATTCCATTAATTGAGAAGATTTGCAGCGTTATTTAAAAATAGTTGTTTGACAAAGAAAGTTTATTCACATTATGATGTCACTATACATTGGAATGGTAAAGGTGAAAATTTTGAAAATAAAAACTGGTGGCAACATTAATGTGCCCCAGTTTGAACTTTGTTTTACAGTTTTATGGCAATGTTTCTTGGAACAGTTTGTAGGAAGATTCATTAAATCGATATCAAGAATTATACAAGTTTGATGACAGACTTTTTAATTTGAATTTATAAAGCAAAAACAAAATATTCAACTATATGGATTCTAAATTTACAATTAGGATAATGATTATGTTATTTCCTGTTCAAAAATTAATCTATATAATCTCATAAATGCTTAGAATTTAAACAAAAAGAATTTACTTTTGGTAAGTGTGATTTAGTTAGCTATCAGAGCAAGAATGTGGATTAGTTTAAGTATCATAGCAGCTTTTAAGATATAAAAGTAAATTTAAAATTTGAGATATTGCACATATCCACATGCGAATTCACTACATTAAACAGTTTAAATAATGATATAACTACTAAACTAAATTTTTGAAAAGTTTTATTTAAAAATGGTTTATATTATTCTTTTTCTACAAATAATGGTATGTTATCATGTTTGCTACCATATAAAATGTTCACTCCACGTTTATACACAAATTCAATATCTACACAGTCAGCATTAGAAACAAAAGAAAAACCTCATATGTCCTAAAAAAGTATTAACAATAAATTTAGCGATTCTCATGAAAAGACAGGTCCTACTTTGATACACAAATTCAATATCAACACAGTCAGCATTAGAAACAAAAGAAAAACATCATATCCCTAAAATGTATTAACAATAAATTTAGCGTGGATTCTCATGAAAAGACAGGTCTTACATATATGAAATGCTTTCCAAAGAGATACAATATTGTTTTTTTTTTTTAAAAAAAGCACCATCATTACTTTGTAAAATTATTACAAAATGCATCTTCAATTTTTTGACTTTCCATCCTTTCAGAGTTACAATAGCCATACTTAATTATGATGTTCACAATAATTCTCATGAGCTATATAATCTAAAGGATTTCAAACTTAAACTTAATCTAAACAACTTTTTACTTCTAAAATGTTTTATTTTAAGAAATTAAGAATAATTTTAACACAAAAACAAAATAAAACATGAAATTATACTTGTTAAATGAAATAGTAATATATAAATATTAAATTTGTCCAAATCTGAGCAAATATTTGTACACTTACAACAGTCAATATGCACAGAATATGAAGTATACTAAATATCTTAGATATAATTAATTTTCATAAATTTTCAAAATAATTGTCATTATTAATGAATACTATCTTCTCATTTTTATTATATATATATATATATAGTATCAGTTGTGTTACATGGCATGCAATAGCATAGTGTGTGAGCACAAACATATATAAAATTGAAAGGAAAAGTAGAAATAAACAGATAAAAAATTTGTAGATATTTTCTACATTTCTGTGGAATAAAATAATTGTTGTAATAGATTAAATAATTTGGGACTTAAAATAAACTTTATTATAAATTAAACATTAAAAATGTTTAATAAATAGTTTTATTGAATTCTGATTTTGAAATAAAAATAATTTTAAACATCTTTATTATTTATTTTTAAAAATCTTTGTAGATCGTACTTTGTTCAAATTTCAAATGATTAAAATGAATTATAATCAACTTTTTTCAATCGAGAGAGATATGAAAAACAGTTTTTAATTAAGAACAGTTTTTAATTAATGTATTTTTGTCACCCTACTATAAAAAAGGGTGGATATAAAAGCTGGAATAGAGTTTGGCAGAATAGTTTGTTTTCATTTTTTAATGAATTGGCCAGAGTTATACAGACAACTACCATAAATCAGATGTAGCTGAATTTGAGAGAGCAGATCCAGCACTGGTCTACTAATTCATTATTCTGAAGTTTAGATGCATCTGGAAGGTGATCTAACATCTTTGTTCTCTATAGCTTATTAGCTAGAAGTCTAAGTGGAAACATTGAATGTTAACAGTTACTTGGACTATACCTGACTCACCAAAAAATCCTTGATGAAGAATTAAATTAAACGTATGCTGCTTTATCTGTATGCAAGAAACCACAGATAAACATATATTGTATTTGTATAAAGTGCAGCTGAAATTGGAGTGATCATGATTAATTATATGTATGCTGCTTTATCTGTATGCAAGGAATCACAGATAAACATATCATGTTGTATTTATATAAAGTGTGGCTGATAAGTTCTTTTAAGTAATTTTTTAAAATGACATTTTTAAAAAAAAGTGAGATATATACTTGAGAATAATATTATTTTAAATCATTTATTGAAGAAAAAAATTAAAATTTGTGTTTTAAGTTTAAAGACATTATAATTAACAGTGTTCTGTTAAAAAATGAACTTTAATCATTAAAGAGAATAGGTGAAATTTATATCATTTTAATGTGGAATTAACTGTGAAAAGTATATTTTAATAATCGAGAACTATATTTTAAATAATTTTTATAATGAAAGTGATATTTAAAATCTATATATTTTTTTTTAAAAAAGAATGAAATAAGTAAATAATTTTGCTTGGATTAAAAATTTAAGAATAAAGAATTGATTCATTGACCATCCTATTTTAATAAAAAAAAAAAAAAGAAGAAAACAAAAAAAAATAAAACTTTTTATAAAAGAATTTAATAACTGATTCATATTCCTTTATATATATATTCACATACAGGTAAATTTTATATATTTTCAACATTGAATTAATTATGAAAGAAGATATTTTTAAGAATTTTATTTTGGTAAATTAAAAGGTCATTGTATAAATGACAGCATGCACATATATTTCTATGCACACACACAGATATGTTAATAAAGATTTGTATTATTAAAATGTGATAAATTAAAATATAATCACATATTGTATTTTATATGATGATTGAAATATATTCATCAATTGGACTGCACATCTATGGCAAATACCAATGTGGGTCAGATACACATTTATATATAAATTTTAATCATTTACTGTATTATTTTATGACAATTTAAATATGTTCATTTTATATGATTCCACACATCTGTGCTGATATATGTAAACCTAATATAGGTAAATTTTAATCATGTACTTTATTTTATAGCAAGTCAAACATTTCCAGAAATTCTACCACATGTTTGTGTATGGATATATGTAGATGTTGTATATTGGAACATATGTAAACACAATAACTTGAATTTTGTATAGTAATCAAAATAAGAAGGCTTATATTGTATAACCATGTTCTGAAAACCTTAACATTTGTTTTTATTGTTATTAATAAAACTTATATAACATTATTAAAATTATTCCAGTGACTTAATTCTAAATAGTTTTTAGATTATTATATGCTGCATCATCTCTTGATCACAGTAACAGTTATAGAGTGTATGTTCTCTGAGCTAGATTCTTTCATAATGGTCTGATATATAAAAGGGAATGTATATTAGTGTTTATGGGCATTCAGTGCTGATGATAATATTCCCATCAATAGTGATGATGACATCCTGGTTGGCATAAAGAGTATATTCTTTAAAGTCCATGCACTACATTTTATTTTAGTTTAGTCTTTATTAGAATTTAAATTATAATTAGCCACTATATTAATGATACTAAGTGGCCAGAGCATGAATGATCAGCGTGTTTTAATATCCCATTCGTGTTATTTTAAGGTTACATATTCCAATTGATTAGCACTTAAGTTTGTGCATCCAAATTAATGTTTAAATAATTTCCCCAAGCTGGTCTACAGTAGACCCATTTCAAATCCAGTCACAAGATTGACTGTTGATTTATTTTTATTGTTAATCATTTATAATGATGAATGAGTATTGCTTATACTTATTTATAATGCTGGTGAATTTATGGTTAATGATATTTACAGTTAGTCTAGTGAGTTAACTGGGCTTATCTCTGAGAGATCTCATGATCTCATGCTCTTATAATAATAAACATTACACAAATAAACTTATATATATATTTGATACTGTACATTACCCATGCTCTTGATTTTATATTTTATATTTATTTTGCCTTGGGATTGATGATGATTTTCCATCACCCCAGGTTCACCATCCTTTCCATCCCATTATTACATATATATATATATGAAAAACAAGTTAAATTCACGTAACTCGCTATCACTTGTATTTATGATCAATAGATGGCATTTTACCAAAAACACCGAACAAGTGTAAATTTGTTTACATAAACGACAAAAGAGTCAGCATTCACTATCTCTTCCATTTGCACACCCTCAGATCTGCTGAGGGTGGGCAAATGAAAGAGATAGTGAATACTGACTTTTTTGTCATTTATGTAAAGAAATTTACACTTGTTCGGTGTTTGATGGTAAAATGCCATCTATTGATCATATATATATATATAGTTTTTTTAAATAAATGGACATTTTATTTTGTAATATATATGTATATATATGTCTGTTAATTAAAAAAATCCATAGTATATATATGATCACTAGATGGAGCTTTACCAATAGCTCCTAACAAGCTTTTGTTTACATAAATGCTGAGAAAGATAGAATTCAATATCTCTTTCATTGTATCCAACCTTCAGACCATGGTTTCAAGCTAGTTGGCTCACCTCAGTGAAGAATAGGAAGTCTAGATACTAGATCTAAATACTAACTCTACAATCAGCATTTATGAAACATGTTTCTATCAGTTTGAAAGCATGAATTTTTCAGATACGTAAATATCTTCAAATCCAGCCAAACAAATGAGACAGCTATATGGGTCTAAAATCAGTTCAGTTTCACCATATAGTAAAAGCCTCTGCAATATATATCATTGCAAAAACCTTCAAGAGTACATTTATGATAAACAAAACAAGTTACAAATTTTGTAACTTGCTTTTAGCTTGCATTTTATGATCTCTCAGCGTTTGTGTAAACAAAAGCTTGTTAGGAGCTATTGATAAAGTTCCATCTAGTGATCATAAAATGCAAGCTAAGAGCAAGTTATGAAATTTATAACTTGTTTTGTTTATCATAAATATACCCTTGAAGGTTTTTGCAATAATATATATTGCAGAGGTTTTTACTATATGGTGAAACTCGACTGATTTCAGACCCATATAGCTGTCTCATTTGTTTGGCTGGAGTTGAAGATATTTATGTATCTGAAAAATTCATGCTTTCACACTGATAGAAACATGTTTCATAAATGCTGATTGTAGAGTTAGTATTTAGATCTAGTTTCTAATCTTCCTATCTTTCACTGAGGTGAGCCAACTAGCTTGAAACCATGGTCTGAAGGTTAAAGACAACGAAAAAGATATTGAATTCTATCTCTCTCAGTATTTATGTAAACAAAAGCTTGTTAGGAGCTATTGGTAAAGCTCCATCTAGTGATCATAAAATACAAGCTAAGAGCAAGTTACGAAATAACTTGTTTTGTTTATTATATATATATAGCTAATTAATGATTATACCACAGAAGTATATGTAACTGACTATATTGTTCAAATGATTATCAGTTTTTCTTCATTTGAATACATCTCAATTATTCAGTCTTGTAAAAATCCTAGACCAGTCCTTTTTACTATTCATGTGTTGGGTGAATAAGCTTTACTTATTTAGTAGACTAAAGATTTATTAAATATGTATTTTTATACCAGCATATATATACTTTTTAATTTATTAAACATAGTTATACCCAAAAACATTATTTCATAAAACATTCTTTATCTTCAGAAAACACTTATTTTAATATATATATATATCAGAAAACACTTATTTTAATATATATATATATCAATTGGTGTATTATAAAACTTGAAATTATTTACAATCAAACATAGATATATAATGACTGGTGTCATACTTATATGTCAAACACAATATTTTCTTTATATATATAAAAAAGAAGGCTGTATATTCTTGTTTGAAGATCAAAGTGCTTTAAACTTTCAATTTACATATTGATTAATAATTTTTTTTTTCTACAATAAAAATTATATTGATTAATAATTGTTTAGAAATAGTCAATTTACTTAAAGTGGATGGTCTAAAAGTTTTTACACTGGTGAGTAGTTATAATATATGAAATATATCAGAGATATATACTAATAAAATTTTGACATTATAATATGCTTCCTGTATTTATTCAATGTAACCATTAATCATTACTTGTATCTTAATCGTGCAACATTTATGATAACCATTGTTTTCATTTTATGTGAAAATGAGGATATAGTAATGGTGGATCACTATGATAAATACAGATAAGTGTATATATATGACACAGTGAAAAGGTGACTGGTTCTCTCTCCAAGCTATCTGTAGTGTCATATCTAAATAAATAACATGTGCTACATAGCAACACAGTTTAGCTCACAGTAAAAAAAATTAAATGCAATTATGTCCAGATCACTAGTTAAGACATAAAATGTGTGTTTCACATCTCCATGGATCATCTTTAATGCTCTTTCTGCCATCATAAAATCTTGAAAACCAATTGAAAATATTATTGTAACTCTTGACTTCATTGTCATAAATATTATGAATCATGTTAAATATTTACAATAAAAATTTTCCCAATTTAGTATTACCATGTTGGTACATTTATAGGTTAATACACAAGATGTAGTAACAACGTAAAATTTTTGTGAAATATAACATAGCATTAATTCAGGGATGAGACTACCAGCAGCTTGGAGACAACCAGTTGCCTTTTCAATGGAACACATTGTGTGTGCATGCATATACATAGTGAATTTTCAGGTGGAAATTGTAACAACAAATAATTATTTATGATAAGCACAATTAAAGATGAAATTTTTCAAAATGTTACTAATGTATATCCAGTTGTTGTTTTTTTGGAATATATGCATACTTAAACCATGAACTTAATATTAATTATTTGATCGAAAACTGAATTATGAATAGTAATTTTCTATAGTGACAAGTTGAACTGCAGTAGATGTTATTTAATCTATCAGAAACATTAAGCATATATTAAAAATCAAGCAGAAACTTAGTTGTTTACTGCAACATTTTATTTATGTTATTCCATCTCATAACATTTTTCTTACACAGTTATTTCTTTGTAGCTTATTAAATTGATAAGAAAATAAAATTTAGACTTATCTGACTAATATATCTCCATTTAAGTTATTGACTTTTTAGTTATTAGAGCTATATCATTAATATATAAGATATCAACAAAAAATGTTATTAAATAAATTAGTTTTATATAGATAAGATACATCTGAAATCTATCTTTTTTTGTTTAGTTTTCGAAACTAAAATATTGTTAATAATCGACTAATTATAGCATAAAAATGGGTTTTTTGAAAATTGAATTTCTATTTTTTTGAATCATCAATAAAATCAGATAGATGTGATATTTCTAGTCATAGCTAAAATCTCATCAATATGGTCCAGGACTTCCAATATTTGTTCTGTTTATTTTCTTCACAAAAAAATTTGATGGCTCTGAATTGTATATTTATAGCTAAATGACAATCATTTGACATATGAATAATGATTAAGCAATCTACAATACATTAACAGTGCTATGGGATTTAAAAACCACTAGTACATCTAGCTTAAAGGCAGGAATCTCTAAAGATTTTTTTTATAGTTGTGAATAGTTTGGCTGCATGCCTAATAAATAAAACAACTAATACCATTGACTATATTCTGATCCCTTTTGGCTATTAATATCATATGCTATTTCTTATTATTTGAAAATATTCATTTAATTATTAGTTTTATTTTATTATATAATCAGCTGACCAGAAGATTTAATAAAATTCAAAAACCGGTTTTGATAATTTGTTTTTTAAAAAACAATAATTTTAAAGGTGTAAGTTTAAAACCACTTATAGTTTAGTTTTTTGCATGCCATTTGCTTTAGTAAATACCACTAAGTATAAATTAATTTCTACAATAATTCCATTTCTATTCATTATAATACCCCTAAAATAAACATTGCAAAAGATTTAATAAAATTCAAAAACCGGTTTTGATAATTTGTTTTTTAAAAAACAATAATTTTAAAGGTGTAAGTTTAAAACCACTTATAGTTTAGTTTTTGCATGCCATTTGCTTTAGTAAATAGCACTAAGTATAAATTAATTTCTACAATAATTCTATTTCTATTCATTATAATACCCCTAAAATAAACATTGCAAGTACCAAAATGTATTTTAAAGTTTACATAATACTATTATTAAAATAATTTAAATTAAAATCTCATCTCACTATTTTTAAAACTGATAAAATTATTGGTTCAAATTAAAATCTGTATCAGTAACCTTATGTTGCAGCTTAATTCCTGTTCCACATAGTTCTCTATAAACTGTTATAAGAACACTGCCACAAAAATAAAAATTGAAATTGACCTTATCAAATAAAAAGACCAAAGATATTGGCATTTTCTAAAGAATATTTATCATAATGCAATGATAGTGGTTAGATTATATGGTTATACTAAAAAGATGTATGAAAGAACAATTTCATGTGGGCATTACTTTTTATAGTGGTTTTATAAGAATAGATTGCATGATGATACTAAAAAGATTAATATTTCATAAGGATATATAAGAAGATGATTCCATATCTGCAAAATCTTTTACAGCAGTTTACAAAAAGGATTTTGTGGAATAAAATGAAAAATTAAAATAATAAAAATACATGGGGGGGGGTGGAAGATGACGTAGTTGTTTTTGTAAATAATGTGCCATAACTTTAGAGGATAATTGTCAAAGTTACTGTATGACCGTAAGAATCTATGACTAAAAGTATAATACTAAAAAGACCAAAGTAATGTTCAATGAATTCTCTCAGAGATAATAAAAAATGATAATCATGAATTAAAAGAAATTAGCTTCAAATACATTAATCAGATTATTAATAATGGAAACATAATGAATTAAGTTAATCATAGAAATACATACAACATTCTTTAAAATGTTGTGGATTGAATGGCATGATTAAAAATCATTGAAGATTTCATTGATCAATAGTCAAACAGGCAAACTCTCCATACAGTATTGCCACTCAGTGCAAGCGAGAGTAATAAGCAGAGTTATAAGCAAGCATAAGAAATGGTGAGCATGTGATGTTGATCAATAGTCTTTATGGTGTTAAATAACTGATTATCTTTATGGTATAGACTCATATCAACGGTTGTGAAATAGACAGTCTTAACTCTGCTGAAGCTTATTCCAATCTGAATTTAAAACAGAAGCTGAGGATGATTCAATCTAATAGAGAAATATTGAATTTCAGTGGCAATTATTGATTTTAATATCCCTAGCAAACATCACATGATTATCTTCACTGGCATTCATATCTGAATAAAGGGAGCATAAATTTCCTCTATTCACTCTGAAGATATCCAATAGCAAAATTAAGTTTGGAGATAAATTTAACATTGCCATTTAGTTGACAAATTCTTAAGAAAGCTTGCAATAGATGGCTCTAGAGTAGAATAATAAAATAAATTACTTCCGTTTTGCATATTATTTATGATAAAAGAAGCCTTTAATTCTTGTCAATATAATGTGGAATAATTAATTAATTCACCAGCCATGCATGCAAACTAGATATTTTAAATGTTAGTTGAACTTTTGGACTTAAACAAATCTTAGGGATTATTTTCAAGCAGTCATTCCATACTTATTATTATCATTTGAGCATCCTTATTTATTTTGGGATGTAACTCTAAGATAAAATAAAAGATAAACCATAAAAAATTTCACTGGCTTACAATTTATTATCTAGTTGAGGACAATGTTTTTTTTTTTTTTAAATTCCTTTATGGAAAAGTTTTTGGGTGAATCTTTTCCCGGAATGGATTATATAATACCGAGAAAGGCTGCACAGATAACATATATACAGTGACAGTCAACTTTTAATCTGCATACATAAATAAGAGAATAATGCGAACTAATAATGCTAAAACATTTTTTATTCCAATTTGCATTCATAATCTGGTCTACCCACTTAATCAATATCTCATTACTATTTAAGATTCTATTATGTTTAATTTCCTGTCATTGATCTCGTTTTAGTGGATGACTCCGTATTCACTCAATTTTCTTTTAAATGATGAAAATTAAGAAGAAAAAAGAAACAATATATTATGAAATGTTTTTTAAATTAATAAAAGTTAACTGTTTAAAAATAAATCCATTTAAAATAACTGTGGGAGTGAGCATCCAATCTTTTGCTGAAAAAAGAAAATTAAATTGGTAATGATTTTTTCCCCATATTTACATAATATAAATAAATGTTAATTAAAAATAGCTTGTAATAAAAAAACGTAATTAAAAAATATTTTTAAGAATGTAATTTAGTTGATATATAATTTTTTTATTTTATCGAAGATATTAAAGTTTAACACATCATTCAGCATTCAAAACAAACCAAATTTCTTATTAAATGCTAAGTTTCACAGAAGTAGACAATAAGACGAATTTTGATATAAGATAAAATTTAAAATCATATTTATACACTTACATATGTTTCCACGTATACGTGTATCTTTGAAGTTGAGGTGCATGAAGTTTGATGATTAGATAGAAGCCCTGCATAATGATGTGATGTGATGCACTGTGACCTCCTTATATGGAGTCAGGAGTCTCTCAGCAACTATGCCCAGAGAACCCTGTTAGCCACTTTACCTTGTCTTTCCATTCCCCACCCTAAGTTTTCCATAATCTACTCCATCCCATTTCCACAACGTAATCTTTGTCAACTCCATGGCCTTCATATCTAAATCCCCCTTATCTTTTTCTAAACCCGGCATAAAAACCAATAACCCACTTTTTGTATAGTTTAATGCAGTGGTAGAGTGATGAACTCTACAAAACAAAATCCATAAATGGTGCAGGAAGTGATAGAGTCAGGCCACGATTCCTGAACTTTGACCTCCAGAGTCAGCCACCATACCCATCCAGGTAGAGCAATTTCTAAGTAATAAACCATTAGATCATTTTTTTTATTCATGAAAAAACATATAGAATGCTTTTGAGATGACAATTTGGATGAAGAAGAGTTCTATGCTTATAGTTAAAAATGTTTTCTTACATATTTCCAAATGTGAATGCATTTAAAAGAGAAATATCACATGATCACTATAGAGCTTAATAATCATTGAAATCTGTTCAGATATTTCCTCTATTATTATTTTGATTGTAAACACTAATGTAATAACTTCTTGTTTAGTTCAAGGTGATATGACAAAAATATTGAATTAAATAATGAAGATCGGTACTTTGGAATTAACGCTGCCATAATGTAATTGTCCAGCCAGAATTGTTCTAATTTTGTGAATTATTCCACCACTTTGGTTTCATAACAACTTTGCTATCTGTGTTTGTGGTAGAAAAATGCCATACCTTTCTCCAGTGGAGAGGAGAGAGGGTGTTTGTGATGGCATTCTGTGATTATTATGAAAACTTAAAGTTATAGAATAATTCACAATGTTAGAATAATTATGGCCAGACAATTATGTCATGGCAGTGCTAACCCTAATGTACTTAAAATTCAAATGCTTTATTGTTTCAGAGAGGAGTATTGATCATGAGGCATATGAGCTCTAGAATGACAGAATTAGGCAATAAACCATGACCTTAAACTAAAGAGTTTACTTCTCTATCGTTACCCTAAACCATGCAAGTCAGTATTAAGTACTTTGAGTCCTGTATGTTTGGTGCCATGGTTGAAAGAAAACTTATGGAGCTGAAGGTCTACTGATTATGGCCTATAACCCTACCACTTTTGGTGTTTGAATATCTAATGAATTCCACCCAAAAAACAAACTATTCAATTATTAAGATTACTCTATTTGAATCTTATATGTTTAAAAGTTGATAGATCTTTTAATAACAAATATTTTATCAACCCTTGCTCACATATGCAACTATGCACATAAATTATTAAGAAATTCATGACATTGGATTTGCACATAAGTATTCAAAAAATGAATTAACAATGTAAGCCCTAACCTATGACTAAGTGGATTTTTAGAATAATATTAGTTATTCATTGTATAAGATATATAGTGATAGTTTTCCAGTAGTTCTTTTTTGATGTAGTGATGTAAACTGATTGTTTCAATTTATAAATAATTGAGTTATATTTTAAATTACTAAGTATAATCCATCCAGATCTTTTTATTGAATTCTTTTTTGATTTTGTAAATAATTTCTAATGTAATATCATTATGCATAGTGTAGTGTCTTAGATTTTGGCAAAAAATAAATCTAAACCAATTTCATATTCCATTACTGAAAGTTTTTCTTTATAAAGAATTTGTCAAAGTATATTGATGTCTTATGGTATTAATTTTATAAAATATATATTTTATGTTTTATATTGATTATTATTTTGATTATAATTTGCTGTCTATCTATAATGAGCTTCATGAAGATTATAGGTTTTTATTGGTCTTTGATGATATGTTTATAATTACATCCCTCCACAAGATGTTAAAAGCATATAGAAAAGATTCCCTAGCAAGAGAGAGAGAAATGTTATCCATTATTGAATAATCTTTAGTCTAATGAGAGACTAATAAAAATTTGTATACTTCATTAAGTGATTTGTATTAAAGCTGTTGAAGGCTGCACACTTGATACTTATCAATTAAACTGTAATAATTTGCTCTTTACATATGTCTTCATTATTTATTCAATATTTATCAATATCAAATAAACTATTATACTTTGATTTGTGTCAAAATTTCAGTACTCATAATGTTGACATCAACCACCTCACATAAATAATAAGCACCCTTTTTAATGTATTTATCTAATGTAGTTGATAATAATAATAAAAATTTCACAATACTAATATCAATAACTCATATATACAAAACACTCATTTATAATTTAAAAAATATGGATAAACAAACAATTTTTATTAAAAATTATACATTACATAACAGAGAAAATATAAACATTAATTTAAAAATGATTATTTGTAAAATTGTAATTAAATTTATTTATCTTGGTCTGTTTTGTTGTAAATAATTATCTTTAATACAAATTTTGACTGATAATTAAAATATTTTATAAAAATTAAAAACAAATTATAATTATTAAAGTCAATTATTAGTAAAAAAAAAAAAAAAACAGCATATGTTATTTGATTTACGACTGAAGAGATCTAGAATTAAAATATTAGAATCTAATTAAAATAATTATACATTAACCCATAATTGAAATATAAAAAAACTGCAAAAATAGATTTGTCAAATGCAATGCCAATGTATGACCATGAAATAAACAGAAAGGCTTAGGTAGTAAAGTTGAAATGTAATTTGCATTTTGTTTGCATTATAAATTATGCATGACAAAGACACAGTACATTGTAGAGTTGTTTTCCATTTAGTACATTACTTTGAGACAATCTTTTACTGTCCTAATAATTTGTCATAATTTTACTGAATATTTATAACAAGTTATGAACAAGTAATAATCCAAAACAATATATATATATATATTGTGCCCTTGTCTGTAGATCATAATAAGGTAGAAAGGTCAATTACTAAAAAATTTTAAATTTTAAGTTATATTTGTATGATATATAAATAATAGTAGGATAATTAGATTTTATAGTACAATTTAAAGCTGAAAATACCTGGTATATAAAAGTGTAATAGATTATTTTAAAAGAAAACAGTTAAATAAAGCTTAATAATATCCTTGCTTATGGTTGTAAAAGCTGGCCATATAAAATAATACAGCTATAAATAGTTAAAAGTATATTAATAATTTGAGTATAATATTTTAAAACTAATAAATTAAATAAATGCTAGATGTAATGTTATAAGTGTATTTAATAATCAAAATTAATAGAGTATATTTTATTATAAACTTTGGGATGGTGAGAATTATATTTAGTTCTACAAGTTTTAATTATTTTCCAAAAATTTTATAAAATATATCAGTTTTGGTAATTTAGACCGAGACGTAAATAAAAAAAAAAATCATCTAATAAAATTAGTAAACACGTGACTGTATATTATATACCTTCACACACACGCTTGTTAAAATAATAATAAAGTTTGTGAATTGGAAACTAAATATAATTGCCATCGATCTTTAAAGTAAAAGTTTAAAATATTAAATATTGTTTTAATATTTATTTTAAAGTCTAAATGATTTTGGTAAAATTAAAATTGAATTTAAAAATACTAGTCTAAATAATACTTAAGACATGACATCATCAATTCTTCATTTTTAAAAAGTCTAATCTGTATAAAACTAAATGTGTAAATTTGTTCGCGCTAAAATAAAGTCATTAACCAATCAACGGAGGTAAATTAGCAGACAAAATATAAGAATTATACAGAACGGGGAGAAGTAATGTGTAAGTGAAAGAGAAAGTAACATATTTTTTTAGCTGATAACACCGTAGCTGGAAAAGTGATATAAATTTAAAATTTTGTATTTATTTTAAAAGTTCTTCTGTAACATATAATATATTTTGACTGCCTCAACATGGATTGCTAATTTTAAAAGTTATCTTACCAGGGAATTTTATTCAAGTTTAACCAAAAAGCCTACAGTAGAGATAGAAGTACAAGGAAAAATATCTAAAAATATTGCTATAGGAAAAATATTTGGAAAATGTCTTAAAACAGATTTATTTATGCTCAACCAGAAACTTATTTTTGTCACTCAAAGAAATATAATTGGGACGCTATATGAGAATTTAAAAGAGAAGTTACTTGCCGTCAGGAAGAAATTATGACGCACCAATTTTATAAGGCTACTTTGAAGTTATGTTATACTTCTCTATGGAAAAATTTAATATGCGTTTTTATTATAAAGAAAAATTATGTAAATGTATAATGAAGAAAGAGTATTTATCTTTTAAAAGAGATCTTATAAAAAATATAGTTCCAGAATTTTAAAGTAAAGAAAAGTAAAGAAGAGTACGAAAGTGCTATTATGTATTTTATGGAAAGGAGCCGAAAACTTTATCTAATTAAAAAATATTATAAAGTAGTCAATGGAAGAAATGTTTGATTTAGAAAAGATAAAATTAAATTACTTAATGAAAATGGATCCATGGAAACAGAAATTTTATTGAAGATTTAAATAAAGTACCTAGAAGATGCATCGGAAAAGGTGCACGGGAAAAGACTAGCAGACAATATTAGAGGAGATATCAAGAATTAATAATTGTATACAATATTGTGAATACCAAGGATTGTTGTCTATGAAGATTTATCAAACAGAGCAGTAATTGTTTTACTTTAAAATAGAACATTAAGTGACTGAAGAAGAAATAAAATATTTTTTTTAGCTTTAATATGAACGGTTCAAGAAAGTTTGATGAAGAAGTATCGTAAATATAATTTAAATATTTTTTTTGCTAATTTATTTTAAATATAAAATGCTATGTGAGATTAGGGAAATCATATAAACATAATTTTAGTAATATTGAAAAATTAAATATAATAGCTTAATAGAATGATAGAAATATTGTTTTAAAATAAAGAGTATGTATGGAAATCATATATCTAAAAGAATCAATGGGATGGTGAAGCCTACAGAACGCGATCGAGAATATAAAGATCGTTTGGTAACTTTGATATTTATTTATAATGCATAATGTATTTTTTTTAGATCATCTATTAATTAAGAATGATGTGTGAAAGTTTAAATTATAAGTACACATTTTATACAACATTAAAACATATTATGAGATAGGAGTAATTTTAAATATGCATGCAATAAGTTATTTAAAGTATAATTAATAATATAATATAACAGAAAATTGTGATTCTTTTGAACTTTCATGTTGTAAAGTATTCAGATATTTTAAAATAGTTTGTATATGATAAAAATACGAGAAAAGTAGTAAAAGATTTTCTTAAAGAACAGCGGTATAGTTTTTTGAAATAAAATGAATTTTATTGTTGTTAGAAATGCAGATAGGAATTTGTCGATGTACTGTATAGAAAAATCATGAGAAATAAGATCGGATAGTGACTTGGTAGTACTAGTGTAGAGGAAACCAAGATGATGTTTTTGTTAAGAAATAAGAAAAGTAAAGTATTTGGATCATAGTTAGTTTGTGTGATTTCAGTATAGCTAACTAAGCCCTATCACTGAACACATATATTTTGGACAGTGTTTTTTGCGTATCTTTAAACTTCTTGATGTTATAATAAAGCTGAAAAAATAGCTTTAGCATCACTCCTATAATAGAGGTTGGTAGACAGATAAAGGTCACTCCTCTATAGTGTTTTTTTTTTAATTCACTGTGCCATTATTGTCAAGGTTTATGACGGATAATATTCTAGTTATATTTTTGATCCTATGCATCTATTTTCGCTATCCTTGTTTTCGTGAATCTGCATCGTCAGAAAGATATTTTCAAAGAAATAATGAATAAAATAGAATTGCAGAGATGTTATCATTTATGTAAGAATAATTTATTTGCTGGAATGTTTAGAATTGTGTAATTTTAAAAGTGAAAGTACAAAATATCATAAAGAGAGAAAGAATCATATAATACAGTTTAAAATTAATTCGGAAAAGAATATAAGATTTTTAAAAAGAAATCTAAACAAAGATTTTTATAAAAGTGATAATAAAAATTTTAATGTTTTAAATAATATTTAGAAAATAAATATTGCATATTTATTAAGAAAATAATTCAATAGTGTGTAATAAACATATACTTGTGCATGGTATGTTAATGGTTGTAAGTATATCATCCGAAGTAAGGCTTAAATGAGTATATTATGAGTAACAAACATCGGATAAGGAACAATAAAACTTAATACCGAATATAAAAGAATGTTTGAATTTGTAGGATTCCATACCACCAATATAAAGCTAGAATTTTATTGTTTTGTATAATGTTTAATACGAATGTAATTTTGTAAAATTAAAAATATAATTTTAATAATAGTAGGGATACAAAGTGTTAATAATAATTATATGAGAAACACATTTTGTAACAAGCTAACCATAATAAGAAATCCAATAATAATAATACTGTATATTCTTAAGCATTTAAAAGATAAGAGTTAAATAGAGAAAATAAGTAGAAGTTTGATTTCATTTTTTATAAACTAGTAAAATAATTTTGTGATAGGAGAGTAAAAGGATATCCAGTGTACATAATGTAAAATATTGTTATTTGTTTATGTTATTAATAAACTTTGTTGTAAATTTATTTTAAAGTTTTGTGTCCTCGTTGTTATTTCTCCACATGGATGCCTGATATCACAATACACTTATAATTGAAACAGACATATAGTTTTGCACAAAAAGGTAAACATAAAAGTATTATAATCATTTGAGAATTTATTGGTATGTTAAAATTTAAAAGATCATAATTATATCATTTATTGGTCATAAGTCGATTGCCACCATATTACATTAAAATATATGCTAATGTTGCCACACGTATTCTGTTGTCAGATTATTAAAATACTACCACGTACGTATTTATTTATTTCATTTAGGAAGAAATAAGATTATATTATACTATTGTTGTTATTATTATTATTTATTATTGATAGTTACTGCGTAGTGAATTATGACATAAAATTCCCTTTTCATAGTTTACTACCGTAATTTTAAATCAGTTAGAGTACAATTTATGAACCTGAGATTTATGTCATTTTATTTATTTTATTTATTTTCTTCATTTTTATTTAATTGAGCTAGATTCTTATTATAAAGCATATTAAGATATGATTATTATTTTAATCGTAGTGAAAAGAGCTTAGAAAGTCATAAGAATACTATAAGTTAGTTATTTGGTATAGCAAAAAGGGGGAATAGTATTCTTATGCCATTGAGGTAGTATCATGTGGATAATATCTCAATGTAGTCTATCCCGTTCCCCGTGTCGTCACTCCATGTCTCATGAAAATAGTAAATATTTGTTAATTTATTTTTACAAATATAACTGTATTTGTATTTTAAAGATTAGAGCTAGTAATCATTTAATTAATGCGGAATATTTCATTTATTTTATTTGTTAAACTGAGCTAGAACCCGGAATAAAACAGTATATAAATTTTGGAGAGGACGATCGAGCGGTGGTGGGGGGGAGGTTAGAATATATATATATATAATCAAAATTATCCAAATTCACAACTCAACTTAGCCAAAAACTATAAACTCTAAATCACTTTCACTGCTGCAAGAAGACTTACTTCTCAAGTGTAAAGAACTACAAAATAACAACATATTTAAACCATGCATTATCCACAATTCCATTTACTTCCCATCCACTCTTAATATTAAGATAACTTTTAAATAAGTTAATTGCTTCAGAATTATAAATTTTTAATAATATTATTTAATTTTTTTTTTATTTCTTTTCTCTCAAAGGAGACATTAGCCTCAGAAAAATTAATAGTGTGGCCTGTATCTTTTTCATGGATATATATAAGGAAGAACTAAGATATTTATTTTTAACCATACTTTTATGCACCTTTATTTTTTCATTTCAGCTCAAGCTACTCTATCCTATATATATACCTTCTTACAAAAACAAAGAATAATATACACTACTATCTTTCTCTTTTTCTCTCTCACACACAAAAATATCAATCTTGGATTATGTTACTATAAAATGATTGAACTTTTTGTCAGATTTATTATGTTTAGATGCTTAATAAATTTAACTTTTTTTTACTAAAAGCCATTTTATTAAAAAAAATTATATTATTTATTTTAAGCAGAGATTTATTTGGATTAAACACTAGTAATGCAACCAGTAAACACTATGTGACTCTATTATTCAGGTGATAGAGTCATGTGATATTGAATTGGTTTATATCAAATCCTGGCTATAGGAGAGAGATGCCTATTGGTTATTAAAAAGCCTAAGGATATCATCATATATAGAAACTGTACCTGTTTCAGATTCTATATGACTATACAACCAAATTAGCTAAGATTGAAAATATCTATATATTTTTCACTTTGGACTGATAGATTGATAATATAACAAACAAATAAATGAAGGTTGTTTGAGGAAAAGTACAATTGATCTTAAAGGTCCATGTGCACTGTTCCAAGATTCAAAACTATTCATACTGATGAGAATGATAAACTTGAAACTCATCAGGGGCAATTGGGTATGATAGCACATGATAGGGGTAAATTAAGCATTATCATCTAGCATCTATTAGTTAGTTACTAAATCTTAAATTCAAGATGCAGAGATGATGAAAGAAATTATAGTGCATATATAAAATAATCATTTTGCATAATATCCTAATAAAGTTTTATTGTATTTAATCATATAAACATATTAGATAGAAACACTCAGTAAAGTAGAAAAACATATTTTATAAAAGGATTTTAGTTTTAATAAACTTTAGAATGAATAGATAATAGCTTTTTCCAGCTTAATATGCATATGACATGCTCCTTTTTGTGAAAACAATTTTCCAAAACATGGAAAGTCATGTTGCATCCTAGGACTTGGCTAATAAAAAGTAATGAGGCATGCAATAAAATTCTATGTGCTATATTTATTGATACTATAAACATTAACCAATGGGATTATTAGAAAGAAGTTTCTAGGCAACCAGAAAACATCACAAATATTAAATATATGGTTTTCAAATAGAAAAATATGATAAAATTACTTTGACAACACATTAATGGTTGATCACAATATAAGTGTAGTTGTTCCATAATAGTAAATAATGATGCAATTTAAATTTCATTACTATTCACATTAGAGGAGAATCAGAATTCCTCTAATAATGTTTATTTTTTTCAAGTTCATTGTTTAACAGTGATTCTTGATTTAATGCATAAAAAACATGGTATGCTACCTTTGTTTCAAGTCATGTAGCTAATCATTCAATCACATTTAATGGTAGGTCTAGTGATGTAAAAACATTATTTAGTTTGTTTTTTATTTAGTTTGTTTTTTATATATCTACTGTTTATTACTTTTCCAAAACAAACTGACCCTATCTTCAGTATTGTACACATTTTATACTAATAAATTTCAATTCTGTAGTAAATTTTGGATATATGAAATTGAAAATTAAGTATGCTCTAAACTTTTAAAATGGGTGGATTTAAACAACATGCTTTTTATTATAATTCCAGGTCATAATGAAAATACTATTCATGGAGAATGAATACAGATACAGACCATGATTGGCTATGATCAACTAGGATTTATTTTCACTGCTACTATAAATATCTGTCTGATCTATCTTTTTAACAATTGTGGATAAATTGCATCAAAGTCATTCTTTCTCCATTTTTTCATATGTTTATGTTATTTATTCATGAAAGTTTTAGTAATCATCTTCTTGATCCATTCACAATTCCTATCATGATATATTTTTTCAAGCTTACCCATCTGTCACCAAAATAGTATATCTTTCTTCTCTTTACTATCTCCAATAGTTGTCTTTATGCTCTGACCTTCATCAAAACTCATTTGTTAGTGTTTTTTATCTGTTCAAAAATATCAAGCATCCATCAATAACATTTTATTTCATAAGCATTAAAATAACTCAGAAAGTTGGAAGGCAAATTTTATGTAGGACTTTTTCAGGCTAAAATGCATGTAGTACACTTCCAGACTCAATATAAACTAAGTTTCATTATGATGGAATATCCATTATTGTAAATAAAAGTTATCCATCTCCAAGATAAAATTTAGGTAATGCTCTCTGGATTAGTAAATATATGAATATGTTAAAAGATAGTAATAGAATTTTTTTCATCTTCTTTTACTGTGATATATTAAGCGATCTTATAACAATGGATGTCAAAAAGTTCATTTTTCAAGTAAACTGAAAAGATTTTATTTTAGACTATACAAAATCAGAAATTCCTTGTAAAATAAATATATTTTAAATCAAGATTCAGAAATTTCTGATAGATTTATGCAACTTTTTGCTAACAGAAAAGAAAGATGAAAAAGACCATAAAAAGCAAAGCTGTATAAGATCTAGGCAAAAAACTTGTTCCTTCTATGCTAGTTGATGAAAATAAAAATCCTTTTATATTAATCTCAACAGATACTGAAATTATCATTCTTGTAATCAGAATTTCAAACTCAAGATTTTCGAAGCATTATCATTAAACAAAATTCTTGGTCTCCCTCCCTTAGGGTTTTTTTTTAATATACTTTCCACTAATTGCATTAAACCTAAAAGAACACCTGAATAAAAGGATGTATTATGTGAATTTATAAGTTGTAAAATCTGAATCCACATTATCGTTGGAAAAACCATTTACTACCAAAGTTATCTACACAGAAACATTTCCAAATTTTTCACATGAAATCAGAACAACAGGGTTCATAAAATATCTGAAACATAATAATTTAAAAATTATTACTTTCTTGTAAGTTTTTAAAAAATAACCTTAACAAGAATTGTGGTAATAGTTTAAGATAACCATATATGCTGGTTTTACCAATGCAGTACTAGTTTTCTGACCTCTAGTTTTGGTTAGTTGTGAAATGTAACCAGTACTGTTTAGTAAATTATAAGTACTTTTATACCTTTTTTTATTAAAACTATTTTGTTCTAATGCTACACTTCATTCTTTTTGTTGTATTCCTTCATTTAAAGACAAAAAAAGATAAACCTAATATTTTTTCAACTTATATTCTCTGACAGTGACTATACGCATGCTATCTGAACTATTTCAAATGTTCTGGTTTTAAATTTGAAAAAAAATAGTAACTTTATAATAGTTACACTATTTATTTATTTTTAAAACAGGATAGACACCAGAATAAGGCTACTGAGAGCATGTTATAACTTTAATAAACCGAGTTTAAAAATGTTTTCAAAATAAATTGAATACTGGTGTTAACTTTATTCAGATAATCTTTCTTTATAATTCTGTTTGAACAAAGTAGCTTTCTCTTAGAGATATTTAAAATTATTAAATTTACTTGCCATAATTATTTTAAATAGAAATATTTAAGTAATTTTTATGGCAATTTAACAATTATAAAAATTTAAAGAATGTTATACCACAGAATTCAGTTCCTTTATTTCATTTAATAAATTCATAACTAATTATTTATAAACAAAATGCAAGAGATTCATCTATATTCATCATAAAAGTTGTTTCTCAGAAAAAGAGTCTGTTAATAAGAATTCTTAGCTACATCTTAGAGAATCACCTTATTTACTGAATATAATCTTCCAAAACAAGATCTTAATCCATGTTACATTGGAATAATCTTACATCATAATCTAATTTATTTTCATCATCTAATTTAAAATAATTTCATGTACAACTTCCATTTTACACTACAGACCAGTGTTTGAGATTATTATACAAATACTTTATAAGCAATTTCTTTATCCATTCTACTAAAATTGTGGTATTTTCATTTTTGGATAAATACATAATTAGAAAAAAATTACTCTTGCACTCACTCAAGTTCATTTTTAATAGTAATTAACTTTCTATTTACATTTTTCTTCTTCATATCTCAAGAAATGTAGTCCACAATTTGTCTAATAAATCAGACTTTTAACTAACCTGAAATATAATTTCACAATTAAATGATAAACCTTTCAAATAACAAAAGAATTAAAGTATGAAAATAGAGTATTTTCAACAGTAAAATCAGCTGCAGTTATCATCAGTAGTTGGAAGACAATCCATAATCTATGTTTTCCTGCTTATAAGTAAAATTCAACAGGCTATGATCTATCATTTGCTTAACTGCAGAACTAATTCATCATTGTATCCAGTGGCCACTTTTTATTTATTTATATTATTCAAAATAAAAGATTAAAATTCAAAAAATCTTTAAGGTTTTGAACACAAGCCAACTTATTTACATACATATGTAGATCTGATAATAGGTCAAAGTTCTATATATTTTAGAAATCCCAAATGTACACAAACTGTAAGCCCCTTTTTGTCTTTGTAAGGAAAGATTAATAGAAACAATAATATCATATGTCTTTCTCATAAGCTTGCTCATATGCTTCAAAAAGCAAATTTCTTCATCTTACTCTAGAAATATTCACTATAAGATTGAATGTTAATAGACATCAGTACTGCATCTATAGATTATTAGCTCATATTAGAATAAGATTAAGAAAACTGTTGTTTTTAACTTTGGTTTTTACATAGTGGCACCTTTGAAATAGTAAATAAAGCCGTCACAAACATATCTCCAGTTTATAATTTTTACAGATATTATAATGCTATTAATAGCTAATCACTTTCTTAAAAAATAAGAAAATAATTCTATATGTTATAAATGGAAATTATGAAATACTGGCATACTTAAGATATTTAATACACTGGGTAGAAAATTTATTTTTCTTTTTTTAAAAAATACATAATAAATCATTGTTTTTCAAATGAAATAAAATTAGTTTTGATGTCAATCCTATTCTTTGAATACAAAGATCTGACCTGATTTTCTTTTTTTAATTTGCCATTGTTTATAAAACATATATTAAGTTTTCTGCTCAAAAGAGGGTTAAATAACTTGAAAATAGAATGATCTAATCAAACGATTATAGTTGATTGTCATTTTTAGCCATTACCAATTTACTGCAAGGTGAAAGCTTCTTCAAGTTTAATCTAATTATTAGATGTCTAGTTTCTTCTCCACAACAGCTCAACCAACTTCTCTATTCTATACATCCAATAAGATGTCTCATTTTAGATCCATCTATTATCATCTTTTCTAGAAACATGTTCAATTTAACCCCATCTTACATTTTTCAATTATTTCAGTGATCCTATTTAATATCTCACCCATATAATTCGTTTTTGATCATTTCTTATTGCTCTTATTATAATTGTACATATTATATTTAAGATATGATCAGTTTTACAAATTCTTTTATTTTAGTAAAACACTTTTAAAAATCACTCTGATCAATAAAATATTACCACTTTATTTAATTTAATTTAAATTGTATATTTGATTTTAATTAAATATAAATCATCAAATGAGAAAAACTTCAAATTACTTTTATTTCAATATGTTTAAGACTGTTTGGCCTATCTCTTCGATTAAAGCAACTTGTAACATACAATGATGATATAGCTCACTAAGTTTATATCAAAACAATATATATTTGATAATTATGTTGTTGTATTGAATTAATATGGTTTTATTTGCTCATCTTAAGAAAATTATATAAAGATATTATGATTTTTTTGATATTCCATAGTTCTTTATTAAATATTATGTAAGTTTCCTTTATTTTTATTTGTAGTTAAAAAATGAAATGATATTAAAAGGGTCATTGTAAGTCTAAATCTTCTCCAAAATGCCATAACAAAAGAACACTACTATAATAAGAGCAGATCTCCCTTTCTCGATTTTACTGCCATCTATTGTTGGCTTAAGAAATCAATGATTAGTTGATATTCCAATTTAATTTTATCACCACATCATTTTCTAGTTTTACATTTTTAACTGTAAAGACTTAGGAGTCAATGCTGGAATAATGAATCTACACATCTAGAAACACAAGATCTTATATCAGATCACTAATAACATACATATTTCACTATGTTCAATCCAATTCTAATTGTCGGCATTATTTTTCCTTGAATAGGAATGTTAATGGGAGCATAATATCATGTAATTTATTCAACATTATAGGCTAAAATGGTGCTTATTATACTCCAGTGCCATTTGTTGTATGCTATAAAAAGATTCATAATTGTAACAGTGTCACATTTTAGTTTCAAGCCCTCTCTGGTGAGAGTTAAGTACACTACCATCTAATAATTACTGTTTAATCAGGCTAACAATAAAGAGCACTATAGTAAAGAGAGAACTGTCCTTACTCTTGATTTACTCTCTTGCTGAATAAAAAAAGTTGTTCTATTATCACTCTATAATTGGATGAATATCTAAAGAAAATTTATGCTGTACATAGATTTGAACATCAGGATCTTGAATATGGTAGATAGATTTTATTAAGCAATTCGCCATGAGAAACTGATTATGTATCTCTAATATATATAGTTTAAAACAGACACAAATTGTGTATAAAATATACACATATATTATAAAATTGTAAGAATTTTATTTCTTAGAAATAAACAGGTAGAATAACCAATTCGTGAAAAGTAATTAGGAAATGATCATCTCCGTTACTGAATTTTTCATTATAGTTTTCTATTAAAGTTTATTTTAAAATAATATTTACTTTAGTGAATAGAATGTTTAATTTTTTTAATGAACTTTGTAAATGTAAAATGATTTTTGAAATATTAATATTTGTTTTGTAACATTATGTAAAGCAAATGAAATTGTATGCAGTATTTAATAGAGCTTTGGTAAAATCTTAACGAAACAAAAAAAAAAATATGTACACTGAATAGTTATCAGAAAAATATCAGATGACCTATCATATGTCTTCAGCTTAAATATTGCTGTTTAATAGCATATTTTATTGTCTTCTGCAATATAATCTCTATAATACATTATTACAAGCTCTAATTATATTTTCACATGCTTATTAATCATAATAATTAAGGTTAGTTCAGGAATATGTAGTTCATAGTTCCACTGGTGTTTCTTAAGTTCTGTTCACACAACTGATGATTGTCAGTTGTTGTTATCTCTCTGTTCTGGATTACTTGGTATGGTGTCACTTATTTCTATCACTTCCATGTAACAGTGAATTCTGTTATTGGTAACCCTGGCTCTTGGAGACTCTCTCATACTCTAATGCACTTAACTCTTATCCATTCTTGTTTCACTTTTGCTGATCTCTTTGGAAGTTACAGCTAAAATCAAACACTACCTGAAAAGTCATAACGTATTTATGGGTACACAATCTAAAGACTTAATGCTATGTATTATGTTACTTCTCTTCAGTGTTTGAAATGAACTTATGTAATCCTTCCAGTGTGATGTCTGTCTGTGTATCTTTACATCTAGGCTGTCATCTTTTGATCTGCTTATTCAATGGTCACCTTGTATTTTATAGTTGGAGTTGTGCTATGCCTCTGTAGCATTTAGTCTGAGTGATGTGTTATCAGCTACTTGATGCATACCATTGTAAGTTTCTGTGCTTAGTGCTCTTTGTCTGGACTGCTCTGTATTTTCTTGCATTCTGTGTATTCTTTCCATCCTATATATTCTCTCACAGTTTATTCATTCTTCCCTGCTCTCTGTGTCCCTGAATATTTATACTCTTTGGGTGTATTTATCATATATGTGGATTTTTATGACAACCAGGGTCTACTACTTTTATTTTAGTTCTAATTGCCTTCCATTTCACATACTAGTTTTGATTTTGGTTAAATCTATTAACATTCTTTCTTTTTATTTATACTTTTTTAGAATTATTAAAAAACCTTTATTCATATATGACATTCCTTTATATATATATATAATATAATGAGCGTTAATAGCTCTTAACAAGCTTTTCTGAATATCCCTATCATGTGATATATAACTTGATTTCCTAGCATATATGTATAAAATAGTAATTAACTATATATACAGTCTTTCAATCCCCACAAATACTTTTGGTTAATTTCTTATCCCTCCTCAACTGCCATTAAATTAAAAAAAAAATGCAAGCAAACATCATCAATTCAAATCCTATCAATTCCAAATTTTAACATTGCAGTTTGTCTATTAATTATACTCATTTTGTGTTAGATGGTTAAACAGATTGAATATTAGCCAGCTATCTGAGAAAGAAAAATAAGCCTTTTGAAAAAATAATTTTACCATGGACTTGAAGCCTATGTCATAGCAGATTAGACAACGACTACACCTTCCCTCTATAATAAATAAAAATTCTTAGTTTATAAATGCTGAAGTTCACTGAATTGTCATATAATTAATTAAAAAGATCATTTTATTTTTCCTTCTTATGTGCTGGTTAAAATAAATAGTTTTTTGAACAACAAAAGATATTTGTAATTAATTACAAATAATTATATAACACCCTTCATTGTTGATAATAATTACATAAAATTTAATTAGAGAAAGATTGTGACTTATGAAAATGTATTTAAAATTTTTTGTAAATGTATTAGCTATAACAAAAAGATATAAATATATACTCTTCACTATTTTTTACCCATTTTTTTACCTATAATTTGGCAACAAACACATATAGTGGGCTTTACTTACAAGAACACACACTCGTAAAATATGAGCAATAAAAATAATTGAATTATTAAATAACCACTGGAAAAAAAACACTAAAATCCACATAAAAGTATGTTAAGTGAAGAAATTTTTGGTATGTTTTTGGTGCAATAGCAAAATGCCAGACTCTGTAACTCAAGACCCATGGGTCACAGCTCATCTCGGTCACTTCCAATGCTCAAAATTCTTATGACCTTCCAAAATATTTGATTATATTTTAATCAATAAGTATAAAAATATGGGTTATACATAGCCCATTGAAAGTAATGATGCTTAAGGGAGAGATGGGAGAATTAACAAATTGAGTTGGTGAAACTATATAGTAGACAATATATAATGTTTTATACTTTTCGGAAGAAATGTCACTATAGATTTGATTGTCAAAAGGCATAAGAGCAAGAACATGTCTATAAACTAAGAGCAGGATTTAAAAAAGGAAAGGCATTGGGTTACAAATCAAATTAGATGCATTGGACATATTCATTAGTGAATACGCATGTAAACATTGATATAAAATGTATTGTGAATATGGTTATAAAATATAGAATATAAAAAGTTTTAATGAAAAAAATTCTTAGATTTTAAAAGAACATTTTTACTATTGAAAATTGAGTTAATCCAAATATTTTACCAAATGCAGCCTCTTAACAAAACTATTAGCAGAAATTATATTTAAAAAGTAGTATCAATATTTAAAGCATTTATTAACAAAATGATATACAATAATAAAAAATGTTTAGCATTTTAAACTTATTCTTCATAAATTTCATATAGACATCATAAAAAAACAGATTCACTCACAACAATATGAGAGAATATTACAAAATTTGGTTTAGATAATTTTAATTAATATCTAATTTAAATAATCATCAGAAATCAAGCCGCTAAAGTTTAATCCTTCTACGCCATTTTTACTAATGTTTAAAAAAGTATTCAACCATGTATAAAGATAAATCTTCAGATTATTTCTATCATCTAGTTGAATTGCTGAATGCTTTAGAAAATTTCAAATTTTATTTATGCCTTTACAAACACATTAATCTGATAGTAAATTCATAGGTTAGTGTAAAACACTAAATTTGGCATGGTATTATCTTTTTTTTCAGAAGTTGCTAACTTGATCATGACAGCTAATGTATAAATTAAAATGGTGAACTTTAGGTTTATAAATACTGAATTTAAGGCTATGTTCTAACAATCACTGTTTCAATTTTTATGCTAGCTGTTAATGATTGACACCTGAAAAAGAGTGGAAAATAATATCACACAAAATATTGTGTTCAATACCAATACTAACCTATGTGTTGTTACAAGAAAATAAGTATTGTAAAGGGATAAATATCATTATCATCAACAACCATTATCAATCTACTGTAGGATTAAGGTCTTTCCAAGTTCAATCCATCTCTGATCTTTAGCTTCTCTTTTCCACATCACCCCTGCACACTTTTTTATTTCATCCATCTCACATGTGGTCTCTTTCTGGATCTTTGCAATCTCTTGGAACCCAATTTAAGATTTCAATTGTCCATCTATTATCATCTCTTCTAGAAATATGTCCAGCCCAACTCCACTTCAGTCTTTTAATTTTTTCAATGAGGTCAGTAACACCTGTTTGTTCTCTTACCCATAAATATAAATATAGTTTGATTTATTTCAAAAATACTCAACTTTTTATTGGTTAAATAAAGTAACAAAATTAAGATTAACTTTCAAAAATCTATTTTTTTCATATATGGTCTTCAATTTAAATAATGTTTTGTCCATTAAAAAAAAAACAATTATTTTTTAACAAATTTATTATTAAAATTAATTTTTACCATCCAATGAAAAAATTGTAAAGGTTATAAATTACTTTAAGGAAATAAAAATATTAAGCTTATTTTTTTCATATTAGCTATAATGATATTTTTTTTCTTTCCTGCTTATAAAAATTTAGATTCTTTTAAAAACCTCATATAATTATGAAAATAAATATATTTTCTATCTGTTAAATAAAAACATATTTCAAATTATCAAAATCTTGAAAACAAAAAAGAATATTTCTTCAGTCATTCGTGATTTACAATTGATGTGATGTAATGCACTGTGACTTCTTCTTATATGGAGTCAGGAATCTCTCAGCAACAATGCCCAGAGTAACCTATTAGCCACTATACCTTCCCTTTCTATTCCCCACCCTAAGTTTTCCCATATCCTGCTCCATCCCATTTCCACAACATAATCTTTGTCAACTCCATGGCCTTTATATTCAAACCCCCCCATCTTTTCCCAAACCTGGCATAAAAATCAATAACCGACTTTCTGTATAATCACTTTTCTTATATTTATTCTTCCACAACTTTATTATTTGTATCCTTCCTGCTTTCAAGCATTTACATTCAATTTATAGATGCATTATATTTTCTATGCTTTCCTTACACAACTTGCAGCATGTGATGTGATGTATTATGGCTTCTCCTTAAACGAAGTCAAGAATATCTCAGCAATTATGCCCAGATAAACCTGTTAGCCACTTTATTTTACATTCCCCACTCTAAATTTACCCATAATCTGCTCTATCCCATTTCCACAACATAATCTTTGTCAAAATGTGACCACGTGCTGCCATCTTTTGTGAATTACTTTTGAAATTTAACCCTTGAACTATACAGTTTTGTGCTCTACTTATATAAGTCCTGCTATCTATTTATAAAAACAAAATATACATAATGTTTAATGATCATTTGGAAATATTTATCACAAACTGCACTACAAGTATTAGCATACAGATTATTCCGATGGTGTCCAAGATAAACTATGACCAGAAAATTAAAGTTAATTGCCATCCTGAAGTAATATAGAATTTAGAAATAGCCCATTATATAAATTCCAGTAAAGTTCTATACCATCATTACAAACCTTTTTATAGGTTTTAGGAAAATGATTACTAAATCCAAGACATTAACAATTATATCCAGACAAAGTTCTAGATGAACAATTATTTTATATTTTATATTTCCATTTAAATGGTGCAAAATTCTTTACATCACTCTTCTCCAAAATAATTTATGTAAATATGAGATCTCAATGAACATCAATTAACAGTGGCCAAGCTGGTTCCCAAACTAGTTTCTATTAATCTTCAACTATGGTAAATGGTGAACTAGACATATTTATGCAGATGCCACTTTTATGATACTCATGTTTACTATATGAAATCTTATGTAAATGAAATATTTATTTTATATAGCATAATGTTTATGAATTGTAATAGACTAAAGGTCAGATTTTTAAGCTAATGTACATGCACTATATAAAATAAATATCTCATTTACTTATGTTTAGTTTCATTTCAGAATGACATATCATAAATTCTAGAAAATTTTGCAGGCGTCATTCATTCAGACATAGTAAAAAGTAATTTAAAGTGATTGGTTTATCTACACACTTTCATTTCCATTGCTTAAGATTTGCCCATACTTAAGCATTTGGGTTGAAAAAATAGGTGTATTCATTTCTATACTTTCACAAAGACTTTATCTTGTGTTGGAAATGAAAGTATTCATTTATTATTAATATTCATAAAGCGCATGTACATTAGCTTGAAAAATGATCTTTAGTTTATTACATGAAATCTTAAAAAACCCTAAAGGTATTTAATAAAATCAATGTACTTAACCAGCTATATGATTCTAATACTAGTTTAAAAATTACATGTGAGATGGAACAGACAGATAATTGGGGCTGCCAAAAATGTAATGCAATATAAACAAAAACCATATCATATGGTCACAGATATGTGCATAAAAATGGGTATAGAAAATCAACCAATGTATTTTAAGTACACCCAAATTTCTAATATATATATATTTTCAAGTACCATCTGCTCTCATGACATAGCAACTAACCCATAATATCAGACTGTAGAAGTCAATGAAATTATTTTACTCTTTTCAGTTTATAAAAATGGGATTTAAAATGTTAATCAGTTTCATCACTCATATTTCCACATACACAA
The DNA here is from genome assembly GCA_028023455.1 of Epiperipatus broadwayi. Taxonomy (NCBI): domain Eukaryota; kingdom Metazoa; phylum Onychophora; class Udeonychophora; order Euonychophora; family Peripatidae; genus Epiperipatus; species Epiperipatus broadwayi. The sequence continues at coordinate 1,280,495 of JAQFVV010006387.1, read as the reverse complement.
AAGGAATAAATTATTATTAGGTATTAATATTATTTAATTAATAACACAATTTAATTACCAAACAGGTTTCAATATGTATGATGATCCGTATATATTTGAAGATTTCATTGTTCCTATTATCTGACAGAAATAATTAAGATTTTAACAAGTGTTATTTAACTAACTATTTTATATTTAATATTATTAATATTAATAAGAAATTAAACAAAACAGTTTGATTTTTAGTTCTTTATTAATGTATTTTTCTTATCTGAGGTTATTAGTAGATATTTAAGTAAAACAAATGTCTTATTTATTAGTTTAGTTTTTAGTTATAACTGATTGATCAAGTCTTTATTTTAACTGGATACTTTCTTTTGTTAATTCTTTCTATAAAGACAGCAGTAATGTTAATTACTAATCCAATCTATGTCAGTTATAGTTTGATTCTAATAGAACAGATAAATTATTTAGGTTTTAAAATGTTATTTGCCATGCTATTTTCTATGTTTAAAATGTAACCTCATTTTCAGCAGCTTCTCTTAAATGATTATTAAAATTTAAAGTGAGTTTTTATGGCTTTTAGCACACTTGACAGAATAGCCATTGGATAATTCAGTGTTTTAACTCATCACCATTACTGACAGATCTTAATTACTGGTCTAAAATGTTATAAAATGCAAACCATAAGTTGATAACATTTTTAATAAAACTTTTTTGAAGTGATTATTTCAAAAATCTCCTTATCTACAGAGCATCTGACTTTTTACTCCAAAATTACTTTATATAGTGTCTGATTTCAAAAACAAATAAGGAAGTAGAGGAATTTAGATTTATTATTAGAGCACCAGACTTAATTCATCCTTTAATTAACTTGATAAATAATTAATTACCTCTTTATCATAAGGTTTTGTAATTATCAAAAGTACAACATATTTTGAAATTGACATTATTAAAAATAAAATTTATTTCCATTTTTTAAAATCAAAACTAAATATGTACCACATACATGTGAAAAAGATAAATGCTCTCCAACATACATATTTCATGCTGAAGTAGTATGACTGTAATATTGTCATCATCAAAGGCATTCGATCATTAGATTTTTAGTGGTATGGATTGTTAAAGTGTTGAAGAATGGAGGGTATTGAAGCCTGTCCCATTACATTAAAGTGTGTACATTTGCTATCTTAATATAAATTGAGCACTGATTATATATATATATATGTGTGTGTGTGTGTGGAAGATGATGATCTGGACCAACTGATGAGTGCTGGATGAAATATATACATTAGAGATCATTTATCTTTTCACATGTATGTAGCCATGTGTATTATATTGGAAAGAATAGATGACTGTAGAGAGTTTGGAAGTCTGAGTTCAAATCTCCTTTAATGACATAAGTACAATTTTTGAACAAAAACTTGTTTAGGCATTACAAATTAAATTTAAACAATTTTGACTTTTTTAATTTAATGTGTTTATCCAATAATGCCATAGCAATTTGACAAGGAAAAGTAACACTTCTTTTTTAATATTTCTGCATATTTAGTTTTTAGTTAAAATAATGCTTTTAAAAATAATTTTTGTTTGTAATGTATATTTCTAATGAATAATTCAAAATTTCTGAAAATATAATAAAAAATGAAAATAAATTTAATCGGGCAGTTGGAAATTAAATCCAATTATTGCTAGGACCTTAAGATAAATAAACAGTTGAAAAGTTAAAATTGTTTACTGCTATTTATGCAAATTTTATTAATTAATTCATTTAAGATCTAAATAGGAGTTATATAAAACTACCTATATTACATGATAAATAAGTTCTGGAGATTATATTGATAATTTCTATTAAAGTAATACAATTCTTTTTATTTGAAGAGAAACATCTCAATTTTATTAATCCTTTAGTTCAGTGGTATGAAACTGAAAAATCACAAATCCTTTAATAAAAGATGTATTTTGGTTCAATCTCTACTTTCAGCTATTAGTCTTTAATCATTAATTAATAAACTACAATAAAAAGAAGCATTTTTAGTTTTAAAAGAGATAAGTGAATACACTTACGCTTTTAAACTATTACTAGTGTGTGCATACATGTAGATTTTAAAATACATTTACAAACAATGTATGTATAGTGTATGACTGAAGATTGATTTCCTTCTTCACTATTATCATAATTTTTATTATAAAATGATTATATTAAGTTATAATCTTAATAGATACATTTTACAACAACATTCAGTAATAAAATACATATATATGGGTATTATTTTTATTTTAATATGCTGTTTTTGTTTAAATTATGTTGAATTATGATTAATATTAGGGCCTTTACAGAATTTTTGCTTAAATTACAATAATAAAACTATTTCTAGATACATTTCAGATATGAGAGTAAAGTTGTAAAATTATTTTTATTTTAAATAGCTTACATTATTTTTTGACAGTTTCCAATTATATTAATTTGAAAAATATTGTTAAAATAATAGAATTAATATTGTATAAAATTTGATGAAAAGAGCTAACATTTTTATTTTTCTAAAAGCCATTAAAAATAAAATTTTAATATATAATATACAAACGTATCACTCTTTATATAAGGAATATTATAACTTCAAATATTTGCTAAATAAAAGTGCTTTTAGAAAATAGGTTTGCAGATCCCAGACAAGTTCAGAAGTCTATTCACAACTATTACTTTAGAATTAGAACAATTATAAATCATATCTCTTTTAATTAGCCTTTATCATATGCTCATATTGTCTTTGTTTTTAATGTCTTGCTTCACAAAATCATGATTTCAAGCAGTAAATGCCTTAGTCAAATTCTAATCCTGCTCATCTTCATTCATATCACATTTTAAAATTCTATTCAATTTTTTTGCTCTGCTACCGGTATAAAAACTTTCTACCTTTTCATGTTAGTGCTTATATAAGTGATTGTCTGGAAATGCATAAAGTATTGCAGGCCTTTTTCTATGTGATTTTATTTTAGGAGAGAAAATGATACACTCAAGAATTATAATTTTCTAAATCAATACTCAAATGAGAAAAATAAAATAAAGTCTTTATAAATAACTATTTTCATTATCTAACATTAGATAATGAATGTCTTTAGAAACGTTTTAAAACTTTATTTCAATTTTTCAAATATATTCAACTGTTGATGATATCACAGGCTAGTATATATATGCACACACACACAATGTTTCAAGTGGTAATATTCTTTTCTCTTCTTCAGATGTTGCTGAACTGAATATTGAATTTTAAGGTAAAATTCTAACTAACTGAGCTATTCTACCTTCAAGGGTAGAAATTAGTAGACATATATAAGGTTCCTCCTGATGTCTCAACTTCTTCCTGAGACTAAAGTTAATTAGTGGTTTCCAGAAAATGCACACTAGAATGACTTATGGGGTTATTTGTCATTATCATGTGAGCAGTACTTTCTGAATTTTTCTTTATTTTTTTACTCCTCTATCCAATATTTTTTTATTTCCCAGTCAAACATATACTCATTGGTACACACATGGTCTGCTATTTTGAACACAACTATTTTCTAATCAGCAAGTTGTGTTCTTTCTATCACTTTTCAATGGAGAACATCTCACCAATATACCTTCTTTCACATTTACATGCAGTTTTTTGTTTTTCACCATTTCAAGTTTAGGCTTTGTGGATGTTAAAATTTATTCAAAGTGTGGTATAGCCCGAAAAACTGCTGATGTTATATTGATTGCAGATTTTTTTTAGTTTGTTTGCTGTTTCTGGTATGTATGGGTACACTACAATAACAATAATTGTTTTTATTTTGATGTTTCTTTTTGTTGCCTATTTAAAAAATTTTTAATGACAGCTGATGGATAACTATACTTTATGAAAGTTTGTCCAATGTAGACCTTTGTTTTTCCAGATCACTGGTTTCCAAACAAACACATTTTGCTCTGTCCCATAGTGATAGTAAAATCCCATGTTTTGTGTTTCTGGTACGATTGAATGAATATGATAAGTACTGCAATTTTCTGAAAACTGTAGTTCGATTTTGCCATGAGTGAATCTTATCACAATAATATATAAGAATAGAAATTTTGTTATTGTGCTTTGATTCTATTGTAAATTTTTTTGAAAGTGATATGTTGTTGATGTGTGCACAGAATGTTTATAATAGTGCTTCACCAGGTGACCATATAGTGAATCCAAACTTTACATGGATATGGAGTCCTATGTATGGCTGTGGTTTCAAATTTTTCCATGTAAATATTGCTTATTATGGTCATAAGGTGAGCCCATTACCATCCCTTTATTTTGTTGGATGAATTCTGTGTTGTATTAAAAGTATGCTGATTGGATGCAGAATGTTAATAGTTTTATTATACTATCAATGGGAGAGTTGTTTTGGTTTTAAATTATTATCATCATTTAATATTTTCCTTACATTAAACAATGCTTCATTGCATAATAACACTTGTGAATATACTTTCCACATCAAAACTTACTAATAAGTCAGTTCTTTCAATTTTCATGTTATTAATTAACTCTATAGAGTGCTTATAATTTCTGACAAGGAAATGTGTTTTGTATAAGAAAATTGAGAAAAAATCTGGACATGTTTTGACAAGGCACATTTCTAGAACAAGTAATAAATTTGAATGGAACAGTGATCTTATGGATTTTAGGTGGACCATAAGTTGAGTAATTTTGCTGAAATATGATGTTAATTTACTTTTTTCTGAATCATGAAATTACCTGTGATGCTTTCTGAGTATTGCTTGTAACTTTGTTTTTGTATTCAATAATGTATATTTTGTATTGGCATGCTTTGATGATCTCTTGTATTTTGTTAACTTAATCAGTTGCATCACTACAACTGTAGTGTTGTTTTATTATCTGAGAGAATGATTATAAATTTATCTACTTTGAAAGATTTAATCACTTTTCTCTCATTATAGGTAATTTTTGTCTTCAGTTTCCCTGTCTGAATTGCCTCTTTATTCTCTGATATAATATTGCTGCTTTTTCTAAAGACAATTTTTGATTGATTTTTCAGTGACTGCCATTATATCTAGGAATGGAAAGTAAGATGGTGTGATGGCAATGTCTTTTCAAAAATAGAAATTTCACCATCTGATTGCTATTTAGAACTAAAATTTTTAACAGATGAAGCTGTTAGGTTGCTTGCTACAGTATAACTTTTGATATGCCCATGTAGATTTGCAATTTTTTCTTTTGACATTAGTAATCATTAGTAAATTTATTTTTAGGAAACATTCTACATTACCAATGGAAAGCAATGTTTGATACTTGAAAAACCTTTGAGCATTTATTCTTTTCCCTTAACATGGCTTCACGTGCTCTCTACATGATTTGGAGATTTACTTGCAAATCCTTAGTAATAATCTCATCACATTGTAACAATCATTTCAGATTTGCATTTAGTCTAAAACAAAATGAAACAGATCATTTAACTTTTTTGTTCTTAGCAGTTTGCAACTAAAGCCTCCAATTCACTCCCAGACAGCTGAAAAAATTAGACAGAGAGCAAATGAGGCCTTGTTAAGGAAAAGAATAAATGCTCTTTGGCTTGCCAAGTCAAAAAACCTTGCATTCCACTAGTAATAGAGAATATTTTTTAAAAAATAAACTTACTGATGAATATTTCATAATGTTTCTTCAAGCAGTAAAAATTATATTGAAAAATAAAAAGATGTCAAAAAATACTTGTAAACATGGGCATATCAAAATCATAATGTACCATGCAAGTTACCATCTTCATCAATTAAAAGTCACAGTTAAAACAGGCAAAACTCACTATATATATATATTACCACACACAGCAAGCTAGAGTAGTCAATGGATGCCAGAAGGCTTGTGCATAAAATTTCAATCTAGTGCCTACTCATCTAATATTTTCAGACTAGTTTTTGGCTTATGGCCTTCATCAGTGAGGAACCTTGGATCTGAGTTATACACAAGCATAAGAGGAGGTAGTCATGTGATGTTTATTGGCTTAAGAGTCATAGTTCTAAACATCTAATAAATACTGAAATTTCTTTTTTTTTTTCAAAAAAGGATTAAACTTTGCTATCACAAAATATTACTTTATTAGATATAATGGCAACTACTGAGAAACTCACTTAAAAATTGCTTTAGGAGAAATAATTATATAAGAATAAAAAGAATATTTCAGAGACATCAAATACTGAAGATTGACATTTCCTATGATGAGAAGAAAGTGATTATATATTTCAAATGAGATAAATCTATAATCTTTCCCTCTGCTGACAAAGTCATACTATAGCTGTGATGGGTACACTGATCATGATAATAAAATATAAGGATGCCTAAAAGAAGCCCATTACAAAAGAAAATGGGTAAAAGAAAGCTGATACCGAATGTAGAAACAAAGTTGCAAGTGTTATTTAGAAAGCATTGCAGTGCTTCAGTGATTCAAAAAAGATAAATTAACATTATATTTTAACGAAAATCCTCATCTTTATGATTTACCTAAAACCACAAGGACCATAATCTATTAAGATCTATTGTTAATTTTAGAAATTTACCTTGGCAAAACTGGTCAAGATTTCTTTTCAAAATTCTTGGTCTTTTGGCATATAGTCCTTATATAATTATAAGTACTTTGTAGAATTAATCAAGAACATAAGAATTGAAAGAATTAAAATATTAGTAAGCTTTGATGTGGAAACTTTATTCGCAAATGTCCCATGTGGTGAAGAATTGTTTATTGGTAGATGTTGGCAAACTTTTTAACATGAAGAACTATTTTATTTAAATCTTCATCCCTTTTCCTATAAAGAGCCACAAGAAAAGAGGTATATCCCCTTCCCACTCATTAAAGAGCTGCAAGGAAAGATATGAAAAATATCTTCCTGAAATATACGAATTTCTAAATTGCTAAAAGGAGTTTGTCTTGACAACAGTTTGAAATTGTTAATTGTTATTGATATTGGTATTGTCTAGCTGTTGACTGGTTCTTAGTGAATTTCTAAATGTAAATGATAGTAGATATATTTGAACATTTAGTTTAATAATAGAACATAATAGAATCTGTATATATCCAAGGGGAAATTTTTTTAAAAAATAAATTTAAAATATTTCTAATACTTAAATTATAGAATAAGTCTGAATTCAAGAAACAACTTAAAAAATGCATTTTTTCTCTCCAAGATGAATATGAAACCATACATAGGTTTTGAAAATGCTAAACTTAATTTAAAACATAAAAATTCTAAGTTTTCCTTATCACAGTATCCATGCACTTGAAAATCAAATTACAAATTACAAAAGAAAATAAAAAATGTGTCGATGTATAAAAGAGACATGATATTGGGATCAAAGAGACACATTTAACTCAGGAGCCATAAGTTGGTCTATTGTAAGGAAAAGATTAAATTATGGTACAAACCAGAACAACTCTTCCTATTGATAGTATTATAGAAGATTCAGCATAATAGTAGCATACTAACATAATTTTTCTAACAAAATCAAAGGGAGGCTATAGGCTCACTATTATCACCCCTAATTAGCAATATTTATATGAAAAGTTTAAAACCACAATTATTAACAGTTATCAAAAGTTTGGCATTGCTCTGCTAATAATACATTTGTTTTGCATGGCCACATGGTGAATCATTATTACAAATATTCTTAATGCATATTAACAACATATTAATTTCCATTAAATTCACAATAGAATCAAAGAACCAGAAAAAAATTGGTATCCTTATATTTCTTGAAACAATATTCACTCCTGGCAAAATCAAAACTACATTTTACAGAAAATCTACAAATACAGAAAAATACTTAGCATATACATTTAATTATGCCAGAAAAACAAAATGTGGAATTATACTATCATGATGGAAAAGGGCAAAAGATATTTGTTCAGAAACCAGTGATCTGGAAAAAGAAAAGATCTATTTAGAATAACACTCATGAAGAATAGTTATCCATCAGCCATTATTAAAAAAATCTTAAATAGACAACAAAAAGAACCATTAAAATAAAAAAAAACAATTATTGGTAAGGTAGTGTGCAAATAAACTAAAAAAAATTTGCAGTCAATATAACATAAGTACAACTTTCCAGTGCCATATCACACTAATAATGAATTTTAATATCTTAAAAGTCTAAACATAAAATGCTGAAAAACAAAAACTCCATATATAAAATAGCATGTAAATGTGGAAAAATTATATTGGTGAGATAAGTCACACTATTGAAAAGAAATTGACAGAGCACAACCTGATGATTAGTAAAAAATATTTATACAAAATAGCAGACTATAATGTGTATCAATGAGCATATGTTCAATTATGAAAAATAAAAACAATGGATAAAGAAGAAAAGCTACAAAGAAGATAATTCAAAGGAACTATTCATAAGATAATGACAAATAATCCCATTAATCCTTATTGTAACAATGCATAATGTCTGGAAGCCACTAATTAATTTTGGTCTTAGAAAAAGTGGAGACATCAGGAGGAATCTTAGAGATAAATATATGAAATGTCTATTGATAACTGCCATTGGCAGAATAACTCAGTTGATTAGAAGGTTACCTTAAAATGTTACCTTAAAATTCTATCTTCAAGAATCTAGAAGCCAGGTTCAATTTTCATGCTATTACTGTCTTCGACCAGGGCAGCAACACCTGAAGAAGAGAGGATAATAATATTACTTAAACAATGTGTATATACTAGTCTCTATGCTATTACTAACAGTTGAATGTAATTGCAAATGTAAATAAAGGTTAAATTTTTTTAGACATTCAATATTTAATGTTAGTTAATGGAAATAGTCCAACATACAAGTAAAACTAAAATGCCGTCATCACACATTTTCAGGCAAACCCTAAAACAATTTCCCTTTAGTGAATTGATGAAGAGACTGTTTAGTGAGTTTGAACAATGCAACTTCATCTGTTGAATATCTGATTATAAACTGAATATTATAGATAAGTCTTTTCAATGAGTTTCCTGCTATTTTTAACTAAATGATTAAAATATCAGATTATACTGAGATTGTTATATAAATATCAATTAGTAATCAAAATACTCAAGAGTAATTTGATATAGACTTCTGAACTGGTGGAGGATACCTTTGTTTAGCAAATTCTTTTTTTTAAAATAATATTTAGTCTGTCATAACATTTTTTTAAATCAGTGGATTTTATTTTTCTATTCTCTTCTTTTATACTGAAATGCTTGGTCAAGATCTCAAAAATCATGTAATTTTCAATTAATTTCCAATTTTTTATTAACTTGTATTATATTGAGTGTGATATAATATATATTGTGTACACATGAATTGTAAAACTTTTTTTTTATTTAACTGATATCAATGTTATAATTTTTGTTTACAAGCAAAAGGAACTTTTTTTTTTCATATGTCATGGCATCAGCCAGGACACGAACCCACACCCGTCTGCAACCAATTACTTGCTTGCAAGGCAGCTGTGATGACCTCTCAGCTAACAATGCTTGACGAGCAAAATGAACTTTATAACAAATTTTTGCTTAATCTTCAAAATGTTACTTTTGATCTTTAGTGATAAAGAATCTAAAATTAAGCATTGTCTATGTAGAAATCTTAATAATTACCACAATCATCTTGGAATTTATTGATTAAAATAAAATCTGAAAATATTTGATATTATACTGATCTAGAAGATTTTAGAAAATTTCTATGGGAAAAACAATACCTCCCAAAATATCTTGATTCATTCATCTATTCTACGCTACAAGCTATAGTCTCTGTTTATTACCTATTAACTCTTTGCAGTTATTATTCTATAAGATTGTTCTGCAATTATTCATTGATGTGGCTTGCTGTTATAAAAACTCATTGGTAAAATTGAATGTTCAAACTATTTCAGTTGTGGCCTTTGTTAATATGTGTGGCTAGGCTTCCTAAAAAATGAACTTTTTGTTTCAAGCATTAATCTCATCCTCCAACATGACCTGAATTTACTATAAAAAGCTGACCTTCTTAAATTGCTGATTATCAACCTCAAAACTGAAGCATCTCTCAACTAACCCATGACCAGAAAGACCACTGATAGATATGAACATTAAGAGGATATAGTCCTGACAAACAATCCATAGAAAGAAAATTTTACACCAACCATGGACTTTTGGTAATATGAAATCATATATTTCAGTAAGCCTGGTATGATTGAATTTGTATTTATAAACTTATATATATATATATATTAGTATAAGTAAGGTTAGATTAAGTGTATCTATTACCTAATTTTATTAAAACACAATTTTGTATTGCTATTATTAATTTCATTTTATAGATGTGCTGTTTTGTTGTTTGTTATTATATTTTAGGAGCACTTATTAAATATCCCTGTTCTTTCATTAAAGTTTTGACAGTTCAGAATAAAATCTTAGTTTTAGAATGAGTTTATTATTATTGTAAAGTTATCAGATTTTCTCCCTATCTTTTGCAAGTGTTAGAAAACTAAATGCCACAGTAAATGAAAATAAGTCTTAAGTATTAAACGTATTAAAATCAAATATAGATTAACATCCTTTTAATATAGCTGTTCATAAATAATGTTTCAAAATTAATCTTCTTTAAATGCCTATTTGTAAATAGTGTTTATAAATATTGTATAAATGGTTATTTTATATATATGTGTGTGTGTATAATTGACTTTTAGATATATTAAAAGGATTGGATGCCTTGTGCATTATATTTTATTATCAAGTATAAATTAAAGTGGTATTCCGCGTGTATATGTGTGCATAAAGTTGCTCCATTTATAAAGACCACTTGTGATATGTTTATCTATAAGGTCTTTTATTTAGCCTTTGGTCAATGAAATTTCTGCCACGTTCATTTTATATAATAACTCTTATGTAAACAAGACATTTATTTTTTATATAGCGCGATGTTTTTATAATCTATAATATCAATAAGCCAATAAGCTAATACACATGCGCTTTGCAGATGTCACTATATAAATGAATACTCCCACTTTTTCAAACCCAAGATAAAGTCTTTAAGAAAATATAGAATGAATCCACCTATATTTTCGACCCAACTATATATGTATGGGCAAATCTGAAGTGTTTGAAATGAAGAGCGTGAAGTTATTAATTGATCACTTTAAATTACTTTTTTACTACGTAAATGAATGACGCCAATGAAATTTCTAGAATTTATGATATGAAATTCTTATAATTAAACATATGTAAACAAGACATTTCATTGGCGTCATTCATTTACGTAGTAAAAAAGTAATTTAAAGTGATCAATTAATAACTTCATGCTCTTCATTTCAAACACTTCAGATTTACCCATACATATATGGTTGGATCGAAAATATATGTGGATTCATTCTATATTTTCTTAAAGACTTTATCTTGGGTTTGAAAAAGTGGGAGTATTCATTTATATAGTGACATCTGCAAAGCACATGTGTATTAGCTTATTGGATTATTGATATTATAGATTATAAAAACATTGTGCTATATAAAAAATAAATGTCTTGTTTGCATATGTTTAATTATAAGAATGACATATCGTAAATTCTAGAAATTTCATTGGCGTCATTCATTTACGTAGTAAAAAAGTAATTTAAAGTGATCAATTAATAACTTCACGCTCTTCATTTCAAACACTTCAGATTTGCCCATACATATACGGTTGGGTTGAAAATATAGGTGGATTCATTCTATATTTTCTTAAGGACTTTATCTTGGGTTTGAAAAAGTGGGAGTATTCATTTATATAGTGACATCTGCAAAGCGCATGTGTATTAGCTTATTGATATTATAGATTATAAAAACATCATGCTATATAAAAAATAAATGTCTTGTTTACATATGTTTAATTATAAGAATGACATATCGTAAATTCTAGAAATTTCATTGGCGTCATTCATTTACGTAGTAAAAAAGTAATTTAAAGTGATTAATTAATAACTTCATGCTCTTCATTTCAAACACTTCAGATTTACCCATACATATATGGTTGGATCGAAAATATATGTGGATTCATTCTATATTTTCTTAAAGACTTTATCTTAGGTTTGAAAAAGTGGGAGTATTCATTTATATAGTGACATCTGCAAAGCACATGTGTATTAGCTTATTGGCTTATTGATATTATAATAACTCTTATAATCCAGGTCATCTACCACTTGAATCATGATTTTTACTACTCTCACATAAGTAAAGCTTTGTAACAACTTTCTATGCTTTTTATATAATAATCATTTTATATTTATGAATCCTTTGTAGTTTTTGGTCAGCAACATTTCTGCCAAGCTCATGTTTACATGTTATCTCTTTTAACACTTTTTGCATGAGCAAGTTTAGAAATAGCTTATTGTACCTTTTTATATATTTGGCCTTCTTGTTTAATTTTTGTTAGGCATGGTACTTATCCTTTTCCAGTGATATGGGTCTTGCCACACACAGAATCCTTAGTAGAAAATGTATACATAGTGATAGTTGATTATATGATAAATTATACAAAGGTTTAAATGACAATAGTTGTTCTGTCCAAGTGAATACATACATCTATTTTGGGAAAACAGTTTACCAATGACTATTTTATTATTGTAATCAGTAAGTGGAAGTTAAAGGAGAAAAGGTAATCAATGAACTATCAAGGCTGTCTATTTAAATTGTTTCTTACTCTATTAAAACCATTCATAAAGTAGTTTATTTATTTTTATTATCTGTTTTTATTTTCTTTTATTTATAACTTTAATAAATGTTGTTATTAAGGGTTAAATTTTCCTGATGTTTGTTTACTTTTGTCTGTCTATCAATTGTTTATTACAATAAGAATCTCTTTCTCTCCCTGATCTAGTGGCAGTAATCTATTCATATATTAAGAAATGTCTATGAGTCACTAGATTGTAAAAGACCCAGAAAGAGACCACATGTGAGATAGATGGATGAAATAAGAAAGTGTGCAGGGATGATGTGGAGAAGAGAAGCTAAAGATCAGAGAAGATGGATTGAACTTGGAGAGACCTTCATCCTGCAGTGGATTGATAATGGTTGATGATGATTATGATGATGATGATGATGAGTCATTGTTAGTTAATATCTGATCATTTAAAATAAATTTTCTAGACTAAAAGAATACTGATGGTGCCCTCTAATGACATATCTTTTATGTTGGCTGTCCAGTATAATATACATCTTTTTAATTCAAATTTATTTCTCATTATACTTTGAATAATTGTTTTATTAAGGCTTATTTAGAATGTATGTAAAAGTTTAGCTTTTATAGTCTCAAACACTTTATATATTTTAAAATAATATTACTGCATCCTACTCTTTTACTTCTAGTGTAAATTTTATTTTTACAACTTTATTATTTATTTAAAATATGAGTTGTTCCATATATTACAGATATAAATATTTTTATAATTAGTCAATATAACTTTTATTATAATTTCAAGATATCTTGTAGTGGAATTATAATATTTTTCAAACATAAACCAGGTTTTTCTATATATCATTAAACTATGAGACCAAAGATGTCTCTTCTGTTTTAAGTTACACTTTAAATTATATAAAAGCCTTCCAATTATTTATCACATGTTTAAAGATTTAAAAATTTTAAATATAAAGTTAGATATTTGAAATACATGCACTCTTAATATACCTGGAGCTTAATTGTAAATATAGGGGATTTGAACATAGACTTTCAAGTAACCTTCAACTATCCACACTATCTCATACCACTGACACACATGTAGAAAAGATAATCACCAATATGCATATTTTGTGCTGAACCAGCACTCATAAGTTCATACAGATTACCATCTTCCACATATATATATATATTCTAACCTAGTAAATATTTGAATCGAACCTAGTAAAATAAGAATCGTATTCCATAAAGCGTAAAAGAGAAACTTCACTTCTATCAAATCACTTCCGGAAGCCTAATTCTATTAAAGAGAATTCGGACGCTTCCGTCTAGGACGGGTAGCACACCCTCTATTACCTAATATAGCTCTACGTTAGGTTAGTTGTACTAATTCAGCTACAGCGATATGCAGTTCAGACAGAGATAGAATAAAAAAAAAATTATCATTAATAAAATAAATTTAAAAAGAAAAGTTAGAATAAACTAACATTCTCTCTCTATCCAAAACACATTCTCTGAGCTGTAAGTACTTGCACTGTTCGACAATGATGATGATGATTTTAGGTCATTGTTAATATTACTGACTAAAATAAAACATTCATTAATTTGCCAATATGATCTCAATATTTTATTATTATACAATCAGAAGTTTCAATTTCTTTAGCCATGCCACGCTTGTAATATTGATCATAATTAATCAATTCTTAATTTAAAAGCACTTATAATAATAATGACACTAATCTCAGGGTTCTCTGTTATTTTTAAAGAAAAATGCTCGGCAGTATTGTGTTGTCGCATATGACTGACATTCTGGTCGGCTATAGGAAACATTTACCTTATTTAAATTCCAGGTGTCTTCATCCACATATCAACTATTATAATATTTAACGAGATGATAACCATATTCAATAACAACGCATAATTTTGAATAATACAGCCCTTTTTAAATCCAGAATCTCAGTCGGAATGATGAAAAGACAAGGGTGCTTTTGTGTCCTTCCATCATCCATGACAACACAATAATTTAACTAAGATTTATTACTTAGACACTTCACTTAAATGTGTATGGAACAATGTGCAACCAAAACCTACTAGTTTTGGGAATAAAGTGATTTTACACACACATAAAATAAAATGTTCTGGTCTGAAGTTTTCAATTCCACAAATAATTCTTATTAAATTAAAAATATAATGAAATATTCTGATCTGCTTACAATTGTCTATCTGGTGTATTGAATTTAAGATTTCATAAATTATTTTGGACTCAAGAAAGTATTGCAAGTATTATGCCAATACACTTTTATTTAGCACACAAGAAAAATGACTCAAAACAACTTGTAACAAGACTATAATTTATTATTAAATTTTAACAATATTATAATTTATTATTACAGTTAACAAAACTATCTTTTATGATTAACATAATAAACAAACATATACAATTTATTCGATCCCATATGGATAAAACAAAATATAACTAACATTAATTCGTCTATACTTTTAGACTTGGATTCGAACTACTTCTTCATCTTCTTTTTACATTTATGCAAATTGAATATAACAAAATAAATATTATTATCGATACATTAACTCCTCCGTTTAGTGTATCTTATATGAACGGCTGCTTAACTTTATTAACTAACTATTTGTTTTAAAATAAAAATAATCTGATTCTAGGCAATGCGTACAAACGATTTTTATAATCATATCTTTAATTAAATGATAGTTTCTATTTAGATAACTTATTATAATTTATGGGTTATTTATCAGAAGTTACACTTTTTTTTTTTTAATATTTACCTTAATAACAACTGAAGTTGTTATACACACTGTTTTTCTCAGTATAAGTTATATTGTGAGTGCTACTTAATACTTAACCCGAATTAAACCTAGTATTTGAACCCTCCATTGGCAAATAAAATTTTCTAATTCACGCAATTTTAAACTTACTCTCTCCATTGACTTACGTGTGGATTACCAGCACTATTCCGCCGCACAATCCAGACATTGATCATATATACTAGCACGCTATTTTTACTAAATGGATCGTAAGGAATTAACCTCCAATATACCCGTTATCTTGCCATAACTTTCTAAACAAAACACAATATTCAACACCTTCCGTGGTGGAATTATCTCTATTTTCTCATGAGGAATATGGAATAATACCGTAGGTCTGTAGAGTTAACTACTACATTAAAATAGTTTGGTGGGTCCTTGCCTCTTACTTGGGCATAATAGGAACACACACCAATATAATCCTCTCCTGGGATTTTAACGAATGAAATACACTAAATACGATATAAATTACTGATCGTCCTAACTCTGAGAAGCGATCACTTCGGTTATAAACATACCCGAATTCTAGATTTATCTATTCCCCTCATGGAAAATAAAGCTTTTGGGGAGATCATTTTCCATCCCACAAAATAGATACATTACAATTATTACTAATGCGAATATTAATCATATACTGATGCTATATCGGGGCAAGACAATCAAATACACTAATTACACTAAATTTATGTTCCGGGGTATACTTAGATCAACGTCTGAAATCAATGGATATCACAGAATTAACATAATAATTTTCACCTTTGCCAAAGAAACGTTCAACAAGTAATTGGTAGTCTAATATCTTGAATTTAATTAAGTGAATGCGTTAATAAAGAATAATTGGGAATAAGTTCCGCAATTAACATAGTATAAATTTGTTTCAAACTTTAAATAAGTAATATCCTGTATAGCACTTCTCTTTAATTACTTCTGATAATTTTAACTAGATATTTTACCTATTAAGTATCTAAATTTTTCTTCTTTTACGCATCTAACATATAAATTTATACCCATAATTGCATATCATAAGTAAACACATTTTATAAAAAAAAAATTTCCATGTCAAATATAAATTTAACCTAGAATAATTACAGGAAAACATACCTTTATGATTACAAGGTCATTTAAATATTACTTGACTATACAGCCTTTAACCTGTTGATAAAAAAAAATACACATAATTTTACAAATTAGTAAAAAAAAATCATTACTTAACAAGTGCTTATTATTTCACTAGAAAAATGTTTTTCCGTTGGGCAATTTATCTAGATGAAGAACTTGATCCATTCGTAGTTCACGAAGCAAAATTTTAAAATAAGAGACACATTTTATTATTTCATTTCTATAAAAGTTGCCTCCATTCTGGTGCATTTAATAAATTAAGCAAAGAAAACATAGTAGCGTTGGATGTTAACTCTTCCTTGAATTAACTGATATAATTTTGGGATCCAAGAAAACAATACATATTTTAACATGACGAATATTTGACGATTGACGATCACATATACAATTCTTTTCTTTTTTACTATTGGCGATACGTATCATTTTTATTTAGCTAGCTGGCTTAGGAATAAAACTAATGCGCGAATTTTCCAAAATACTATTCTTATAAGGACTGCAGCTGACTTACGTAGATATAAAATTTTAATGACTCCAGTTGATTTATAATATAACATTATATTATGGTTATAATTAAGTCACTAATGTTGGTAGTTTTTTTTTTCCTACTCTAGGAATTATAATTTTTCTTTAATAAGGAATTCTCCGTAAAATGCACACATACAAATTTTCTGATATTTGCCTTGAGAAAATTTATATTTTTTTTTTTAAAAAAAATATACAGGTGCATAAGTAAATATCCTTGATCATTAATATTATTTTTAGATAATTTTCAGTGAATAAAACATATTTTAACGTGGGGAGCTTACATTATTTTTAAACGCAGACAATTTCTGTTAGAAAGAGCGTGAAATTTTATAGTTAACTTTCCTTGGCTTTTATAATATGTCTTTTAAATTATAAATTTTCTTTTATACCATGAAAAGATTATTAAATAAGGTAAAGTTAACAAATAATTGTTAATTTCCTGGAAATTACTTATATTACTTATTTTAAACATAATGACGCTTTCCGTGACTACTGTAGTTAATACGGTCATTTTGAACTTTAGCATAAGATAGTACATTTTTGCGTATAAAAAGCTTTAAAATAGGTAGATGGCCACAGAAAACAGAATATCTTATCAAATAGGATTAGCCACACATGATATTATTAAACATTTACTGGACTTATATTTATTTCTGCAATAAAAAAATATAAAAAAAATTTGTTACCGAATTTCAGTACTGCTTTCTCCTTGTAAAACTAATGTCAGACTAAACTTTCTTCAATTTTGGCGGTCTTGTTTTAGCGACCTCTTACAGAAAAATAATCATTTAATTATACATAACAAAAGAAAGGGAAAAAAAAAACTTATTACAATTATATTTTTCCGTATGATTTAAACAAATTACAAAGTATATTGACAAATAATGAAAAATAATAAGTACATTTAATTAACAATGTTTATTAGTGGTGTATAGTTCTGTATATATTATTATCTAAATTAATTTAAAATTTACCAGAAGTTATTGTGCTTTATGACAAGATATTCATCTACTCTCCCTCTACCCATCCAGAATCAATTACTGTTTATGATATGTGCTTTTATACTATATTAAATTGCTCTTATTGTTAATATTTTAATTAAATTGTTCATGCTCTTCTTCAAAATGACATCACATTACTAAATTTATTAGTTATTTGCTTAAAACACGTTAAAGTGAGTAAATAGCATACTTTATTAATCACTTAATATTATTACTATTTTATTTTTTTATTTTCTAGAAAAGGATAGCATTGTTTTTCTGTGGAAACAATGCCAAATAAACCAAGTGTCAATAACACTAGGTTACAATATATATATATATCAGTGCTCAGTTTACATTAAGATAGCAAATCTTCATACTTTAACAGACAGGCTTCAATCTACTCCAATCTCTTCAGTTATCCATACCATTGAAAATCTGATAATGGAATGCCCCAATCCCATGCTGATGCCAATATTATTGTTATGCCCATGTTGACCTCAAGTCACTCTGATCCCTCATATATAGGACTTCTTCCATTTAAATACACAAAAGAGGAATGGGCAGGGTACAGGCTTAATGTGTAATATTAGAAATACAGGCACTCTTAATATACCTGGAGATTAATTGTAAATATAGGGGATCAACTGATGAGGACTGGTTCAACATGAAATGCATATATTGATAATTATTTATCTTTTCTACATGTGTGTGGTCATGTGTATCAATGATATGAGATAGTGTGAATAGATGAAGGGTGCTTGAAAGTCTGTGTTCAAATCTCCTATATTTATAAATATAAAATTAGTTAAATAAAATTTTTTTTATAGGATTATATGCGAGTTGGAATCTTTAATGATGTTGAATAGCTGTCAAAAAATTAAAATTCAAAATTTTACTGATTAAATATCAAGATAATGTCATGTGACTTACTTTAGTGATGTTTTTCCTTAATAAACAATCTCTGGCAGGGACTCGATGAAATCGAGTGAAAACTAATATAGTACATCCAAAAATCAAATAAAGATAATTTCTTTATAAAGTTACAAAACATATACTAAAATAAATACTCATTTTTGGAACATTAATGTGAAGTCAGTTTTATTAGATCTGATATTTTTAAAATTAAATATTTATAATAACAGGCACTTAGCTATAGAATAGCATCTCCTTCATCTCAGTCAAAGGCTTCATCATATCATGATAACAATTTTGTTATTGGCTCTTTCTTTTACTATGTGTCTCAAAATATTTAGACAGATATTGTCTAACCAGTCAAATTAATAGTTTGCAGAGTTGAATTAGCTACCTGAAAAGCTCAGGCTTACTTAGAAATCCTCTTTTACCTGAAAAAAATTTTAAGTTCTATAAAGTATATGTACCTCAGGAAATAAAAAACATAAGACATTATTGCTCAAGAGTTCATAAGAACCTTGAGCACCTTCATAAGAACCTTGAGCACCAGACCTATGAATGCCAGAATCAATCCTGGCACCGTTTGATCTCACATCAGGTGCTCTACTAGCTATGCCAAATTGCACAGATCTTCAGGAAATAATAATTGACTAAAGCCTTGAATATATAATATTGAAGATAAATGATACACAAATCATATATATCATATTATGCAATTTTACTTTCAATTCCTAGGCAGTATCAAGAGCACATATTGGCTAAGAAACTTATTTTGGAAATTTGTAGACAGTGCTTTCTTCATTATTAAATATTGCTAAATTCTATGTTGCTTACTGAATAAACTCTATAGTGAAAATATATGTTATTGATTTTTTTTTTCTCATATGTCATGGCATCAGCCGGGATGCGAACCCACAACCGTCTGCAATCAACTACTTGCTTGCAAGGCGGATGCGATGACCTCTCGGCTAACAACACTTGACTATGTTATTGATTTTAATATTTAAATTCCACAAATGATAAAACAAATGACTTTTTAATGATTAACCTTTTTATTGTGAACTTATGATGAAAACAACAACAATTTTAGATATGTGGATGTTTATTTATAGGAAAAATGCATAAAATGTCAAGTCACTAATAAAAATTAAAAAGCAGAGTGAAAATATGTAGTGCAGTGAAATATTTAAAAAAAATGAAGATTATAATAATGGATATATGTGTGACTTTGAAATTGATAGTAAAGTGCAGAAAATTTGTTGGATCAACAACAAATGATCCAAAAATTCACTACACATAAACATTGAACAGAGTAGCAGTGAGAAACCTGGAAAATAATTTTAGATGTTGAGACATAATTTTAAAACTGAAGTTCGTAATTGTTCATGTTGTGATGCTTCCAATAATTGTGAGTGTGAAAATTAGACATATTGATGTTTTTGAATGATGATATTGATGATGATTTTGAAAATTCAATTGGCAGCAAAGAAACAAACATATCAATATGATCAAATCAGGTCTGAACTCACATTTAAAGCCCAAATGACCATGTTGAAATTGTTACATTTTGGTCATCAAATTATGAAACTATCCAAGTAGTCTTTGTACTTTGAAAAGTTGGTATTGAAAGAAGTTATCATTCCTAATAGGAAATGTTCCAAGATGTCTACAGACTAATGTTACATAGTATATGCATAAGGCAAATCTAAGATAAGATAGTACACTTACATATAAGAAGCTAAATATGAAATGTAACAAATTTTTTTAATTTCTAAATATGTGGTGTAAACTTAGAAGCTTTTATCATAGTATAAGGTAATCCACTTTTACCACATCAATAGTGCTAAGAAAGGAATCTTTTTACCACAAATTATGTCGCCAACAGGGGTAAGTCTACCTTAAATAGGCTTCGGATTTTTTTTTTTTAAGTTGCTTATTTTAGTAATCCAACGAACTATTCAAGTAATGGTCAGCACATGGTTATCTAATTAACGTAAAAACCGTTACCAAAAACAGGTACTAACCTTATAAGTAATGAAGGCGTTTGGCCCTTTTTTTTTTTTTTGAGCCATTAAATGAATAAGCGAATGTTCTTTTTTGTTCTGGAGTTCGCAAAACGTCCAAGAACCGGAAGTGTCGAGCGTAACTGCGATTAATATACAACTCTTTCACTGATTACACATAAAAAATGTATGTTTATTAATAAAAGTGATCACAAAAATTAATAACAAATTATTTAATCAAATATTTCATTTAAATATTATAAACATTAATTTCATTTAATTATGATCTAATAATAAAATATTTAGACGTTAATATCTTTACGCAAAAAAATTTTAGTTTCATTTTTAAATCGTAAGAAATTTCATGCAATACTGTTTTTCTCTTGACATTTTTTTGGGCTATATTTTGTATTTTTTAATACTATTTTGTTTGACATTTTGTAATTCTATTTACATAATTATT
Organism: Epiperipatus broadwayi; assembly: GCA_028023455.1. Lineage (NCBI taxonomy): Eukaryota > Metazoa > Onychophora > Udeonychophora > Euonychophora > Peripatidae > Epiperipatus > Epiperipatus broadwayi. The sequence goes on along the minus strand of JAQFVV010006387.1, from coordinate 1,259,023 downwards.
AATGTTCTTTAAAGAAAATAAACAGATTATGAAATTTCACAACTATTATTGCTAATCGATTTTTTTTTCTTGTTTAAATTTGAAAATTATTATTCCCTTTTCAAATTATTTTCGCATATTTTTTTTTAAATTTTAAAATTAAATTTGCATTTATTTTCTCTCATGTGTTTTCAATTAGTTTAACCACTTGAGTGCAAATAAAATCCATTTATAGTAAATTACTAGTTATTATACTACCAAGTTTTATTGGTTAAAAATTATTATTTCTTACATTTCCTGAAATATAATATATAACACCATGTCTTCAATCGAATCTATTTTGAATGAAAAAATGTCTGATAGTGCATTAGCGAATTATCATACAAATGCTCTCTGCAGTTTAATATAGAAATAAAATGGCAGATTTAAAAGCTAAAAATCCTTGAATCAAGATTTTACTGAATCTGTTGGATCGAATATATAACACTATGGTTCTCAAACATCACCTATCTTTCCAAACAATTAATCATGTATTTCTTAATATAAAGTTAGAACAAAGCATACATAATTGAAATTGGGTCACATTTCAATTGCTTATCTCTTATGGTCAGCAGTCATCTATCTAACATTGTTTGATGTTTCAGCATACAAATAGACGTCTATTTACTGGGTGACAAGATGATTATGACACAACTACCTAAAATAAATCCTACGCCACTTGAAAATTTTGAAATATCTCCTAGCTCCACTCAGATTTTAATTCAAAGTCAAAAATACAATGGTGAAATGTGATGCCCACTATATCGCAAGGCACATTATTCTACATAACCTTAACTTTCTTTTAAGATTATTTTTATTGAAGGTACAACTATAATGAAAGGGAACTATGAAGCCTTATCTAAATCATTTGATATAATGTTAAATTTTTAGTTTAGATTATTTTAAAAAATGAATTCTGTGAATCATGCAAAATTTTTATATCTTGAATTATTATTATTATGAATTTAGAATCCATTAAAGTATGAAGATTGGCTATCTTAATATAAGCTGAGCTTTGATTGTATATATATGTGGAGACGATAATCTGGACCAACTGCTGAGTATTAGTTTAGCACAAAATACATATATTGCTGATCATTTATCTTTTCAACATGTGTGTGATCATGTGTATCAGTGGTATGAGATAGCATGGATGGTTGAGAGTTGTGTGAAAATCTGAGTTCAAACCCCCTGTATATTTAATATATAAGTATAGGTATGAAAAAAACCTGTACTTTAAAAAAAAAAAATTCAAATAGATATTGTAAAATCTATGAATTTGAGTTGTTTGCTTATAGTATTCCAAGGATATTAAAAATAAACTATGATTCAGTGCTTATAGGGACATGGCATTTCTCATATGTATGAAAAAAACTGCTATACTTGAATTGTCTTTTTATAAATCACTGTTTAGACATTTTTCTAACCAACTCATATTAACATAAAATATTTATTTTGGAGCTAATGAAACTTTTTACATCAATTATAGTACATTTTAAAAACATTCTAGGCTCTGGGTGACATTAAAATTATCTTTTCCAGCAAATGTGAGCCAGTATGTTGGTGTACCATTGATGTAAAAGTTTTTTTAAGTTTATGTTGTGACAATGAAAACATTAAGCTACTGTATCCTTAAACAATGGTTTACTATTTTTAATGATAATTAAATATTATAGAATTACAATTTTAATTACTATTTTCTATTAATTATCTTTGTATAAAAAACTAAATGTTTCCACACGAAATGACATTTTTGAGCTACAAAGGCATATAAAAGTATTGCTGTTTAAGTTATTATGACCTGTTTTAAATCACTAAACATCATGTGATCATTTTTCCTATGCTTACACAAGCTGTTAAAACACAGCACTGAGTGGCAGTACTGTATGGAGAATTTTGCCTCTGTTGTGAATTTTTTTTTAGTAAATAAAGCATTGTAATGAAAAATTTATTGTTTATTTTAAAAAACTGAAGATGTTTAAGAGTGGCTATCAACAGCTTTTTATTTTTGACACTAACAAAAATTTCAGAGGTGAGATAATATAACTAACATATAGCTTCGTAGTTACTAATTGTAATACTTATGTATGAAAATAAATAAAACAACTGAATATGGATAGTTTATGCACAAGCCTTCTGGAATCCATTGATTATTCTGGCTTGCACTGAGTGGCAATATGTATAGAGAGTTTTGCCTGTCTTAATAATAGTTTATGTAGTATATATCTTTCCACTTTCTAATAGATCAAACTGTCTAAAACTTTATTTGTTATTAATATAACTAAAGTATGGTTTCTGAGCTAATGTTAGACATGCAATTTGAACTGGATTCAAACCCATTAGATTTTAGAATTTCCAAGCTTTACTTAAATAGTAAAATCTGAGCAAAAATTACATTTGATAGAAAAAATGCAATTTATAACATGTATGGATACTAAAATTGGTCATGAAAGCTTTCTGATCATATAAGTTAGTTTTCAAGTACTAAATCAGTGTTTATGCTCTGTATGGTTCAGTGCAATGGTGGAGTAGAAGTTGAGGGAATTAAATGTTCATGGATCTCAGTTTGATTCTGTTATCTCTAGTGGTCAAATATCATATGACTTCTTGATTGACAACCTATGAGATTCTTACTATCAATGTTTATATAAATTAAGCCATCTTGCTTGAAAAAAACTAAAATATATAAAAATGTTACAATTAATCATTTTTGAACACTGTTAAATGATCATTACATTCATCATGAAAAGGGCATTATTGGATGACATTTCTCTCAATATCAATGATAATCACAACTTAAAAGTAGTCCATGTATATGTTTTAAGTTTATAAAACATATAAACATACGCACCCTTATATATTTATAATAAAAGGTTTCAGGGCATAATGATTATTATTTTCTCATGTTATAAAAACACCAAGTGTTTGAATCTGAAACTTTTTCAGAGTTCAAATTTAAAAAAAATTTTCAGATAGCCCAAATCAAAATTAACCTGTTTGTTCTCTAAAATCAAGCTCATAAACAGATATACAAATATTCTTAGTTTAAAAATGTAAAACAAAGACGGAGAATATCTTTAAAATTCTATCATCACTTTGTTATTGGTATGTTTGATGAGTTAGACTATATATATTATTGGGGATAAATTTACTCTTAACTATTTAAAAGCTATTTTATTTTTACCAATATATATATAAAATGAATATTTTATTTTTACCAATATATATATAAAATGAATATATATGATGGATGACATGTAATAAAGTAGTGAAATAATATTATGGCAGAGAAATTTGATAAAAGTTTGATATAAAAAATACATTATTTACTAAATGCAATGCCAGACTTTTGATACAGAGTATCTTTGTCCAAATCATGAGTGACACAATTGGCAAGGATATTAGCAGCTCTACTTGAATGTGAACATAAATGAAACTGGTCTCCAATTTTTAATAAATTTGCATGTATGAATATTTGTATGAAAATCAGTCAGGCAATTAACTATCCTGTGGAAATAAATGATCAATATTATTTGATTACTTTATTATAAATATATAGTGTGTGTGTGTGTCAGAAAATGTTTTTATGGTGAAACAATTAATATAAAATAGACTTTATTGACATAATACATAATTCTCAGTGAAAAAAAGTTTTCATCATCAAAATCAAATAAATTAGGTTGGTATAAGTGATTTTAAAAACTATATCCTCCACAAATACATTCACTGATGTTTCAATGAAATCATATACCTCTTCATTATGTCTAATGGATTTTGAGGCTGATGGGATGGAAATCATTGGAATATCTTTTAAAGATACATTAATTATGTAGACGACAAATGAGGTGTTATTAAAACACCAGTCAACTACTTTTTTAGAATTAACAATATCTGAGAGAAAGAGGTTTTCTTTTAAGACTTTAGCAACATGATCCATTATGTTCTGAACACATATTTCTTTTTTTAAAAAAATAATTTTAAATCAATAAATTATTTGGTTAAAATTTCACAACTAATATAGCATAATGAACAAGATAAACAAGGGAGGTTGGTTCAATTCCCAAATATTTAAGAAATTTTGATTGACTATTTATATAGCATATGTATTAGTAAATTGAAAAGTTTGAATTTAGAATTTTTTAGTCTATATTCATCATCCACTCCATCTCAAACAACTGACACACTTGACTGCATACATGTAAAAAGGATAAAGGATCCCCAATATATGCATTTTGTGCAGAACCAGCACTCATCAGTTGGCCAGATTATAATCTTCCATCCAAATATACAATCAGTGTTTGGCTTATATTAACATAGCAATTCTTTAAACTTTAATGTGCAAAGCTTCAATCTTTTCACCATTCCAACTATTCAACTACCCATTTTTATTAAAAAACCAATGATGGATCACTGAAAGTGATTGATAGATTTAATATTGTAGTTATACCCATGTAGGTATTATGCCAATCTAACTCCTCATTTAGATATGATTACAATATCAAATCCATCAAGAGCATTGGAAATTCCATTGTTAGTTTTTCAATAAAATAAATGATTGAATAGTTGGCAGGTTGAGAAGATTAAAGCCTGTTTATTAAAGTTTAAGGAATTGCTATCTTAATATAAACTGAGCACTGATTAAATATATGTGTGGGAAATTATGATCTGGACAATTGATGAGTCCTGGTTTTACATGAAATATGTATATTGAGGATCATCTACATTTTGCATGCATGTGATCACCTGTATCAATTGTTTGAGATGGAGTGGACGAATATTGACTGAAAAATCCTAAGTTCAAATTTCTCTAGTACTTATATAAAAAACATTCAGTAGGCTGAAAGAATAGAATAATAACATATGTAATCATTTATAAATCCTAGGAGAGCACTGAACACATTATCATCGAACTAGAAAGATAAATATCATAAAAGATTAACGTAAACAGAAAATATTCAGTAATCCAAACTAGTTTATGAAAAGTAATACCAATACCTTCAGAAATATATCTATATCTTTTTAATGATTGAAAATTTATTTCTGTTGATTAATATAAATCACCTTTACTTCATATTATATTCTTTTTAAACCTTCCTACTTATCCTTCTATCTTTCAAGCAATCATAGATGCAATTACATCCTATAATCATCATTCAATATCTTTCTTATATCTTTTCTCCTTTCACTATTCACTGATTTCCTGACTTCTTTTATAATAATTCTATCTCCAAAAAATATTTCCAATTCAGTTTTCTTTTACTTGTACTAAACAATAGGTTTTCATTTATTGTTTTCAATTTTTGTTTTATTGCTCGATCTTTGTTTATATATAATCACAAAAGCAACAACAACCTTAACAAATATTTACAATTAAAGTAATTAATATTTATATATGCTCGTGATATGCTCGTGAAATTATTGGGGTTTTTTTTCTTTCAATTCGATATTGACGAATAAGATAAAGAAAGATCTTATAAGAATAAGCTTTTTTAAAAAGCAAAAATCCTTCATTTTCCTTTACTGTTTTACACCAACAAATATTATTTATTTTTTTATTTATAGAGTATTAGTGATATATATGAAGAGAGCTTTAAACTTCATTTTGTTATTTCTTTCTACATCACAAACATTAATTATTAGACATATATATGTTTAAGTAGGTAATGGTTAAAGGATTTCATAGTGCAGAAATAACACATAAATCTGTTATATCTATACCCTATGGTCTGGATGTAGACCAGGCCTTTTTTTTTTCAAGTGTCTTCAGTATATATTTTTTTAGGTATCTGCTTTTAGCCAAATTAGTTAGCCATCCAACGTTGATTATCCTTAGCAAGAAGATAAAATAAGAATGGAAAATTGCTTAAATCCTTGCTATTCAGCAATTTCTAATCCTGCTAAAAACCACCTCCTCATCCACTGTTTGTTTATGTAGGGCAGTCGGAGAGGTATTTTTCTGCAGTAGCTAATCTTATTTAAAAGGCTTCTTAATGCTTAACCCATTTAAAGTAAAAGATTTCGAAAGCCTTAAATAGTCCACTGCAAGGAAAAATACCCAATCTTTTAAACTGTGACAAGAGATTTAATCAATTTCCATTTTTGATTTATTCTCTTAACTAAATTTTTTTACTATCTAACTCTATTCAAATCAATATGCATTATTGTTTCAGGTATGTGCCAGATATCTTGGAAAATAATCTTTAGCCTTATTAGGAATGGAAAAAAATTTCAACTTTTACTTTGCCAAAGTAAAAAAAAAGTGTCACTGCAGCCATAATTTATATATATTGAAACAGTATATTTTGGCTCTCATATCTGTTTCACTTTTTTTTCTCCCCATAGCTCCATCTATGCCAGATTCAAACCTCTCTGAGTGAATGTATATTGACATTAATACAGTTATATGTGTATAGGTTATAACCAGCTGTACTATCGTAGATTTATATATACTACAGCAGATATATTTTATTTTGAAAATCCAACCTTTTAAATTATATATTTTGTTTTCTTTTAAATAGTCAGTTTATTCTTTTTACATTGAAAATTGCATGTATATATGTATAATTCATGTAGTACCATGATACATATATAATGCAATGTTATGTAAAAGTTTCTTATCATTCTTAATTTTAAATTAAAATAGTAATAAACAAAAATCACGCCATTTCACACCTGTGTCAATATAACATGTGAGCGAAATTTTAAATCTTATTTTTACAATAATGTTTTTATTTGCTGCAAGTTATAACATCTAAAAACTCAGTGAGTTAAGAACTCAGTGAGTTAAGTGTGAAGATATTTAAGATTCACGCTTGCAGATCTAAGTACTTTGGACTGGCTTGGATATGTAGACAGACAAGTAAAGAATAGAGTGGAACGACTCTTTTCTTGTTAAATTCTTTGTCCCAGTATTTTTGATCTGATTGGCTAAACGCTTGAGAGGTTTGCACTCTCTCAGTTTGATTTCAATAATGTTTTTTCCAAAATGTATTTTATAAATAACAAAATCCACTGAGCTAGAACTATTGCCAAGTCTTTGGAAATCAAAATGGCCAAGTTCAATTAAAAGTATGTGGAATAAAATTTAAACAAAAGTTTAAATCAATTTTGTAAATTAAAATATAAGACAGTAAACAAGTGCTAATTGATTTCCCAGCTGTAAATCCATCTTGTTGAAAAAATATGATAGGGTCCAAAAATTGTAATTTTTTATACTCTTAAGCTTACTCTGTAAATTTTAAAAAGCATTGCTACCCAGAATCCACACCCATTTTAATTTTGACATGATAGAGTAGGAGGCTGTAGATTTTCCATTTTCCTGTGGAAAGATGGTGATCATGAACTCTACTCTACATAATGCAACAGTGATCAATCATCATCATGGAAATGGAAGATTTTCCAGAAACAACCTGTTATCAGAAGAAGACATCTAAACTCATACAATCTATCCAGAGAAGAGTGCCACTAAGCCTACTGTCTGATGTGCCTGAAGTACCAACTGTAATAAAGAAGATTGGTAATATTTTCTCAAAAACAGTCTTAACCTTTATTATTATAGCTAGGTAATATAATGTAATTGAACATTCGTCTTTTATTCTTAATATTCTCTTTAAAATAATGCAAGTTAAATTTGTATAAATCTTGCCTGAATTCATTTTTATAAATATAATTACTTTTCTAAATTGTAATAACTAATTAATTATTTATCTAAAACCTCTTATTTACTGCAGTTTTGCCTATATCTTGTTTAATCATTTATCTCAGTTTATCTTATGTATGTTACCATATGTCAAGTATTTCCAAATAATGAACATCATAATTCTAGTAAACATTTAAAGGAGAGATAATTATTAATATCTCCCTTTCATACCTGAGTGCTGTTTTGAAATCCTATTATGTTAGATAATAATTTATCACTCTGTACTTGTTGTTATCATTGATTTATATTATATTCTTGTAGTTTACCCAGTCTGAATTATTATAAATTATGACTGTTAATATCCATAGTTAGAAGTGATATGCTAGCTAGAGATGATAAAGTATATTGTTTGTATTTATTAATGTCCATTAAATGTACTTATATAACTAGATTGACAATTTAGTTTAACCCTTTTACTTAGCATGAATAATGTGCTAGTTTAAAAACTGGATTATGTTAGTTTCACAGATAGAAGCTATCTGTTTTTAACCACAATTAATTATATATATATATTACTTATGCATTGTGAGTGTGTCTTTACTAAGTACACTTGTGCATTGTCTTGCTATCTTTCTGATGGATTTGTGGTGGTGGTTGCTCCTATCCATCTTAGTTCAGGTATGGCTTCTTTAGAACTGAAACACGAGGGTCCAGACCATGTTTAAAACCTATCTGAGTTCCTGAATTAGATATGTTCATATTAATGGTAGCAAGCTGTCTAGTCCTAGGGAGCCATGCATTTTGATGTGGAATCCCATGAATAAATACTCACTCATACTGTGAACTTATTTCGTAGTGTTTATTTAGTTCCATAGCATATATATGTGAATCTAAAGGTAACAAGTTCTTTCCTCCTTATTAATTAACCAATCAGACTTGGACTGAAACTCAAATCTTGGTTGCTAAACTGAATCTGAATTTTGCTTGATCTTAAATATTTGTTTACCCATAATATATATGTAACAGCCATTTTAATGCTGTATATAGTAATCATCTTGGTTAGATTATCCACATGTATCATGGACAAACAAGTGTAGATAGGTTTGGCATATTAATTAAATATATGTCTGTCTTATTAACCCTTTAAACATACACACACACCTAAATAAATGTAAGATGAGATTGCTGCAATAATTATCTCATCCACTATGTAATGCCTGCATACATTGACCCACATCTTAATACATTAAAGTTATTGTCTTTTTTGTTTATTTATTCTTTTAATAAAGCTATTTAAAATTTAACATTTTTTTCATATCGTTCTTGCTCACAATCCAACTTCAATTTATTGTTATTATATATATATGATATACATTATAGTTATCATTAGATTAACCTTAATTTTAAATCAATTTGCATGTTAAATAGTCTATTTTAATCCTTTAGTTTAATTATTGGTTCTTTGCTGAGTCTCATGTTCTTCCCTGTTCAGAGCTGGCTTGCAGAAGAAATTGAGACCCATGTGTAACCTCAGAAATGTCATTCATAATGTTTTAAATCACAGGGTGCTGGTGAATGAGTTAAAGGTTAGTCAGATTTGGGATCTCACCACCCCATTTCAGTCAGCTTTGGTGTATTTTACCTGGACTCTGGATTTTGTTATGTGAATGTACAAATCTGACAATTTGATCTACAAGTGTAAAATATTTTGCTCTCACATTTTTAATACTATTCCCTGTAGTTAAATAGTTTAAAAATCATTACTAATTATTTATTAGGCTAGAAAATATTCTATCTTTTTTAACCAGATGTAAGTTTTATACTCAAAGATTAATGTATTTGTCTTTTATTAGATATGACAATCTAGATAATATTAAGTAAACATTATCCTCATATTGTGAGTTGAGCCAATTAAGGTCTTTTATCTTTTGTATGGGAAATAGATGTGTTAACCAGACAACACTTAGAAAATTCCAATATAGGTAAAAATCAACAATCTCAAATTGTTGTCAAAACAATCTCCTTTAACAAGAAAGGGATTCCACTTTTATTGTTAAAAGGAGGTTGCCTTGACAACCATTTGAGATTGTTGTTGTTATTTATATTGGTATTGCCTAAGTGTTGACTGGTTTCTAATGGTTATTTATAAACCCATTTAGTGTTGAACATTAATACACTTATTATATAATACTTTGTATATCTTTGTAATATATATCCTTATGTTTTTGAGAACATAATAGTAATATAGTAGAAAATTACTTAATTAGTCAAGCATTGGTGGTCGAGAGGTCAGTGACAGCTGCTTTACAAGCAGTTGTTCCGAGTTAGCGGGTTCGCTTCCCGGCTGATGCTATGACACATGAGAAAAAAAAATTACTTAATTAGTTTCTAAATGCTTAATTTGTTTCTAAATATTTTATAAATTTGAATTACTTCATAGTTACAACCTTTACATATGTATGTGTCTATGTGTATGCATGTGAAAAAGTTATTACAAAACTTTGTGAATTTTAACTCCAAAATTTTACATGTTACTGTAGTCAACAAATAATTGTCATTCACAAATTGCCTAAACTATTTTTTTAAATAATTTGAAGGCATTAAACTTTGATAAGAAATAAAATTTTATATGATGGTTTCAAAAATGCTCGCACTCAAACGTACGCCTTGGGTACATAAAAATTCTAAGTATTTTTTTAAATTTAATGTTGAAATAGTTTATCATTCTGATTGATTAAGATTTTTTTGAATAGTTAACAAATTGTTTTATTTTTTAATTGGAATCTGTTACTTAAAAGAGACTTAGATTCAATTTAAATTGATTTTTAAAAATATAATGTCATCTTCAGGAATTATTGTGATGAAGAATGGTTTGGTAATTTTTTAAGAATTTGGCAAATAGTAAATGTGATACTTCATTTGCTTTAAGCATCTCTGGGCTTATGATCTGGTGATACTTAATATCATCTGTGCTTATTTGTTTTGGCTGATGAATTTACTGCTTCAAGAATAGTAAAGGCCTTTGTTATTTTTTTCTCATGTGTCATAGCATCAGCCAGGAAGTGAACCCACCAACCTGGGACAACTGCCTGCAAAGCTGCTGTCACTGACCTTTTTGACCACCAATGCTTGATTATTTGTATGTCCCAAAATATAAAAAATATTGTATCCACACATATATGGTTTGGTGTGACAGCATAATGGCAGATTCTGGAACTCAAGTTCCCAGATTATGGCTCCAGTTCTATCACTTCTGGTACTCAAAGTTCTTATGATCTCTCAAGTAATAAACTACTCAATTATTTTTATATATATTTTTCCCATTCATCATTTCCTCTGTAAATAACTTTTTATTACTTACTTACAACACACTTTTCAAATCCACGTTTTTAAAGATTCTAATTATATAAATATATATTTTTATATGAAACATACTTATAAAAGAAGTATATGGCTTTATTGTTCAGGAGTTCATAAGAGGTTTGAGATCTAGACCTGAAAACACAAGAAACAATCCTAGGACCTTTTTAATTTCATGCCGTTCATAAGAAGTTTGAGCACTAGACCTGAAAATACCAGAATCAATCGCAAGACCTTCTAATTCCATGTCATACATAAGAAGTTTGAGTACTAGACCTGAAAACACCAGAAATCAATCCTGGGACCTTCTAATTCCATGTCATTCATAACAGGTTTGAGTACTAGACCTGAAAACACCAGAATAAATCCTAAGACCTTCTAATTCCATGTCATTCATAACAGGTTTGAGTACTAGACCTGAAAACACCAGAATCAATCCTAAGACCTTCTAATTCCATATCTTTCATAACAAGTTTGAGTACTAGACCTGAAAACAGCAGAATCAATCCTAAGACCTTCTAACTCCATGTCATTCATAACAAGTTTGAGTATTAGACCTGAAACATCAGAATAAATCCTAAGACCTTCTAATTCCATGTCATTCATAACAAGTTTGAGTACTAGACCTGAAAACACCAGAATAAATCCTAAGACCTTCTAACTCCAACACTCTACCAACTGTGTCAAACTATGCAGGGCAAGTATACTTATAAAAATTTATCAAGCATCTCTTAAATTTTGCTTTGCTCTACACTATTTTAGCCCAGTATTGCTATATCAATGTGCAATCTTTATACTATAAACTTTCACTTCTAATACTAATTCATTCACACACCACTACTATATACATGTTTTATTATATGATCTCTCAATTCTCTTATTGGTTAAAAATTATAGATAAATATATATTTTAAAACATGGAAAAAGCATTTCAAATAAATATAATTTCATACCCCGCCTCCTTCCACCAAATATCTGTAATAAATTAAAACTATATCAATGAAATTAAGCTGAAGCCAAATTATGAAGAAGTGATGTATCAACCATTATACCATAAAATTCTTACTTATATACATATGTTGTCAAAGAAATATCCTATTCATTTGAGTCAAAAGTTGGAATGGAGATTTGAAGTATATTTTAAAAGCTATTATATATCGAAAAAGAGAGATAAAGTTGAGTTATTTCAAGTGTTTACACATAATTAAAAAACAGCTATATTAATATTTAACTGAAGTTTAAAGTTTATATTTGATCTAAAGATAATCTCTAATTTAATAAATGATTATTAATAATCATTAATATACTTATTTGTGATGACTGATGTCAAAGTTGTGGGTGCAGAAAATTTGACACTTTTGATATCTATTAACAAATGATGAAGACATATGCAAGATATTGATACTTGGGCCAACAGATGAGTTCTGGTTTAGTATAAAATGTTTCATTTTGGAGGTCATTTGTCTTTTTCAGATGGCTTTATTCATATGTTTCAAGAGTAGTAATGGAATATATCTTAAGAGATAAGCCATTAACTTGGTTTAAAGTTCACATTTGGTTTAGATAATTTTTAGTATAACAAATGATTATTAATAATCATTAATATATTTATTTGAAGTGATTGGTTTCAAAATTGTGGTACAGAAAATTTGACTCCTATAAATTGTAATAATTTGACAATGATATCTACTGAACAAATGATGAAAACTTTTGCAAGATATTGAAACTTGGGTCAACTGATGAATTTTGATTTAGCACAAAGTGTACATCTTGGAGGTCATTTGTTTTGTCCATATTGTCATTCATATGTTTCAAGAGAAGGTAGTAGAATGAAGGTTTAATACATGTATATTTTAAGAGATAAACTTTTAATTTGGTTTAAAACTTATATTTGGGCTAGAGATAATGTTTAGTATAAAAATGATTATTTATTTGAAGTGGTTGCTGTCAAAGTTATGGGTACAGAAAATTTAATACCTGTAAATTAAATGATAATAAATGATATTGATATCTATTGAACAAATAATGAAGACATATGTAAAATATTGAGACTTGAGTCAAACTGATAAGTTCTAGTTTAGTGCAAAATGTGCATCTTGGAGGTCAGTTATGTTTTTCAAGTGTCTTTATTCATGTATATCAGGAGTGTGGGATAAACTCATAACTTCATCGTATTGTGATATTTAGCCACCATGTTCAAAGCTCTCAAATGTAATGAATAAAAATAAAATCATTTTTACTCATTTTTCTAAGTTCTTGTAGGAACGGATTATAACTTCAGAGAATGTTAAATCAGCAGCTTCCATTTTCCTTCATTGTGTTTAATAGTTGAGACATTGAAAGACATTGCATAAAGTATCACAATACATTAAAGCTAAAAGTTTATTTCTCCAATTTTATTTTACATGATTTAGTGCAGTTTAATTTATATATACACACTTGGTTGAGATTTTATGAAAATCGTGTTTTTATATGTAAACATTACTCTTTTTTTTTTTTTGTAAATATTTTAAGCAGGTATCATGAAATTTGATCGTATGTTCTAGATATTCGATTCCTCCAGGGACTGAAATATATATATATATATATAATTCTAATCCTGAAAAGTAATTGAGTGAAAAAATGACTGAAACTTATTTGAATGTCAATGAAGATCTTGTTTGTTAGAGAGTGATAATACAACAATCTGAGACAAAATGACTTCTTGATCAACTGCAATCACTTTTCTAAATGACTGTGGAAGTGGTTATACATAATAATTGAAAATAAACATTAGAAGAATTTTAAAAAGATAAAATGTCATGAAAGTGTATTTGATGAAATACAAGTATCTGTGTGTGTGTAATTTTTTTCGAAACAATATAATGCAAAGATATATGTATGATAATAAACTAATTATGTTTAAAACCGCCATAAATTTGTTGTATTAGTTATGAGTTAAGATATTGTTTTATCTTTTAATTGTAAAAGAATTTGAGGATTTATGTGTGCTTTTTGGAAATATAACATATAGATGTTGAGATTAAACAACATTGGTTTTGAGAATAATGAGAAAAGAAATGAGTGTATTTATGCAGTTATAATTATCTCCCATTGTTTATCAACAACTTCAGTTTATATATAATGTTAAACTTAAATTCATTACATAAATTATATGTAATAATTGGGCATTTGAACCCAGACTTCCAAACTCTCTTCACTTATCCATTCTCAGACAATCGATAGACATGACCACACAGATGTTAAAAAGATAATTTCTGGTATACTTATTTTATACTGCACCAGCACTCATCAGCTGTTCCAGATCATCATTTTCCACACACATATATAATTAGTGCTCAGTTTACATTAAAATAACAAATCTTCAAACTTTAATGGACGGGCTTCAATCTGCTCCATCTTCAAATTCTTCAGCCATTCATACCATTGAAAATCTGATGAGGGACTGTCTAAATCTCTTGTTGATGACAATATTATTGATTCAGCATGAAATACATATATTGGTGATCATTTATCTTTTTCACATGTGTGTTATCATGTGTATCAGTTATATGAGATAGAATGGATAGCTGAAGAGAGCTTGAAAGACTGTATTCAAATTACCTCTAATTACATCCAAACTCATACTTGTATTCAAATATATAAATTATAGTAAATATAATTATCATGTATATTTACTATTATATATGTGTGTATCTACCTAATTATTTACATATTTGTGTAAACCCATGTAATATGTGTGCAAACATATATATATAAACTTATTTTATGGTGCAAATAGGTTTGAATACATCCCTAAGACAATTTACTAGGTAAATCCCAAAGAATCATATAAATAATAAACCTTTAAATAATATCCAGATATAAAAACAAAACATGGCTATTATCTACAAGTTTATTTAAATGATTTTTGGAGAACTTACTTAAAAATAGTTTTAGTAGCATATTTAAACTTATTTGATCTATGGGTTACTTATTTGATAAGCTGTACAATTATTTATTTGCTAATTAAAAATCATTACTATTTGATACATATATATTGCAGTGGTTGAATCAATAATGAACATGGAAAGAGGGGAGAACATCATCATCCCCCATATAATAATTAATCAAATTAAATGTAAAAAGAATATAGAATGAATATAAAATACAGAGAATAAGAATATACGAGCAGTTACACTAATCATAGGTATAAACTCTAAATCACACAGCATTAAACAAAAGTAATCAAAATCATTACCCTATCAGCAGCAATCAACAGTCAACTCTGTGACTTGATTTTAAATGGTACATTATAAAACAGGTTAAGAAATGAGAAGAGGTGACCATGGAGATATGGGACAACATCATCATCCCCATTTAATAAATCATCCAAATGTAAAAGTAATATGAAATTTATGTGGAATAAATGAATATGAGGAGAGTCAGCATAAACAAAACCATAAGATGTATCACCAGTAATACACAAGATAATAATCATAAAATCAACAATAGTTTTCAATATAAATCATAAAATCAATAGTTAAACTTGTGGCTGGATTGAAGAGAGGTACACTATCAAACAGGATACTTATCAATCCGCTGCCAAGCTTATGGTATAATATAAGACAATTACTTGGATGCACATATTTAAGTGCTAATTCATCACAGGTAACAGTAAAAACATTATACTGGTATAAAGAAATATGCTGATCATCATCAATACTCTGGCCACATAGCACTATTAGTGTACTGATCAATATAAACTAAATTTCTAATGAAAAGAAAACTCCTGTCAATGGACTTTAAAGTTAACACCTTTGCAGCATCCACAGTTTTCATCTGAATATCACAACATCAACATAACATGTACATCCAAATAATTAACCCTTATGCTCTAACCTAGTTCAGGAAGTAAGAACTCTATGAACTGTTACTGTGAGCAAGATATAAATAAACATAACAGCTTATTGTAATTTATTTTCAAATAACTTTACTGGGATATTTTGAAAACAATCCTTCAAATTCTAAGCTGTATGAAATCAAGTCACACACACTGCAAATTCATGGAACAGATAGCTGAAGGAATAAATACATTAACACTAGAATATTTTAAACAATTATTTAATAAACTAACTGATTAACAATAAACAAAAATAAATAAAATGACATAATAATATGACAATTTAAATTTATATATTTTATCAAAAATATAATCTCATGAAAAAAGAAATATGATCAACAAGTTAATTTTATTCATTAAATTAATTAACTTTTAATTCATTTAGTAATTTCTTATTAAATAACAAATGGTGGAAAAGCATTTTTCAAAAACAAAGATAAAATTATTTAAATTAGCTTAATTTTGGTGGGAAAAAATCAAATGAATTTTAAAAAAACATGTTAAATTTAATCAAATTTAAATTACAAAAAAAAAAAATAAAACTTATAATTTAGAAAGAAAAATATCAAATAAATGTTAAAAAACACTACTAAAATTATTAGTTAATATCAATTGCTACTTCATTTAAAAAATCCTTTACAAATTTAAATAAAATATGCACATTTAAAGAAAAAATAAAATACCATATATCATGATTTTGATTTTCTTTGATGTCCTTCTTTGCATTTGTAATGTACAATTTTTCAGATAAATGTAAAGGCTTCTTAATTCCAGATTAATGTACATGTTATTTTTTTTTATTTTGGAGTCAGGATAACACACATAGCAAGAATGTATCCATTTTCTTTCCAATAAAATTTCTAGGTCAGGCTAATACATAGAGATACTCATGTTTGGGCATTTTTTCTTTTATATTTTCTTCAGTAAAGCAGGTTACATGGAGGACATTGATGTTCAATTTTTAGCTAAATGTAGCATATAGTTTTCATGGTAGAAAACATTTTTATAGCTAAACTTGGTGTGCCTTACACAGCTGAATTAAAACTACTGTTTTCTTTTAATAGCTTGGAAAGACTTCTGCTATTCTCTACAACAGCTTGGTCTTGATTAAAACTTCTACTAGTTCTGTCTTTTTCAGCATCTTGATTAGAAACTTTTAAAATAATATTTTATAAAGAAAGCTTGACATCACTTTTCTTTTATGCAACCGTTCACATTAACTAATATTACTAATATTATTATTGCCTCTAATCTGGATTTGTTTAAGCTTACAATCTCAATATCTGACTTCATTTCTCTGATTAAATTTATTTCCCCTGTGTTATTTTACAATTTTATCCTACTCATGTATGTGTTTCTGATTTCTGAATGCACCATTATTTTTAGTATTATTTATTTTAAGTACATATCCATATATAAAAGCAAAGTTCATATAACAAACTATTTGCCAAAACTTTTCTCACAAACAAAAATAAAAATTTAATTTTTAATTGTTTTAATTAAATTTTGTCCAATAGTGGTGAGTCAATGACTTTTTATTATCGTAAGTCTAAGTTCTTATTTTAATTTTAAACTTTTAGTTTACTCTAATGGAGAGAAAAAAACACCCAAGAAAATGAATTTCTTTGGAAACAAAAATTTCAATTTTAGATCACTTAGTGAAATCAGAAGGATCAACAGCGATTGGAAAACATTTAGTTTGGGTGAGTCCACAATAAGAGCAATTAAAAAAATGAAGTTGACACTAGATGTATTTTCTCTAGTGATGAATCTGATGTCTTACTAGTTTACAAATGAACTTGCATATCATCAAATAACGATAATGATTAAAATATTGTACATGTATGCAAAAGTTTAAAACATTGTAAATTACTCATAAAAATATATTGTTTTCAATAAAATTAAATACTATAGTTAATAAAAAAAAGTAAAAAAGTTTGTCTTGTATCAATTTTTTTCAAATTTGAATTTTTTATTAGTTATATTTTATTTCCTTATTTTTTTTTAATGCGAATTTTAAAGTAATTTTACATTGTTGTTTTATTTTATGCAATTTTTGAACAGTACAGTACCTATCACCCATTTTTCAAGGTAAGTGAAGTCTATTTTTGTGTGATTTCTTTTGTGCACATTTTTTGCGGAACCTATCTATTGCATAAAATGAGACCCAGGGTGTGTATAATAATTTCTATACAATAGAATATTAATTTACAATAAATGTTTTTTTTAATAATTTAATATATTATACTCACAAATATTAATAAATTTTACACATAAATGTATCTTTCATAAAATATTGTAAAGATTTATAACAAATAATTATCATTACTCAAAAGTTCTCCCATATATCTAGTACAATCCTTATTTTAAATATTATACCCATAGATTAACAATAATACACATAATTCCAGGTCAATAGTAAAATATTATATACTTTTCATGACTAAATCAGAATAGAAAAACTAGTGTGCAGACACTTTATAGGTTTTAAAAAGATAGTGACAAATATTATGCAAGATAAATAATGCACTTATATAACACTAATAATATCTATGTTGGGAGTGAGGAAATAAATATGCCCAACACTTATAATATATTATAAGTTTAAAATCATGGCAGAACTAATAATAAGTTATAAGATAACCATACCTTTAGATATTTGCAAATTATAAATTATACTTAACATTGAAATTCTATAACAAAGGGGATAATGAAAATACTAACAATAAAATACAAATGGGAATCTGATAACTATATGTAGACAGTGCCAATAAATAAACAAGCCATACTATCACTCATGGAGTGACTAAATGCATATACAAAGCAATATAATATCCACCTAAAATTGCCTAAAGAATATCACTAATAATATAAGGCATGAAGCTAATAATAATAATAAATAATTATACCTCTTGCATGCACATACAGAAGTACATCACATTCATTTGGTCTAATACTATGTGTACATCAATGAAGCTGTCATTTCATAATGATGACATTTAATTTACAAGCTATCTAAAATTCTCACATTCACATTGACATTCATAGTAATTTCACATATGAGTACTTATATCAAATATATAAAAAGGCTGTTATACCTTGGATACAATTATTTATTTAAGCTTAAACAATAATCCAAAATATTCCAGAATAATAGTAAAAATTAATACATACAATAAACCTTTTGTTGTATACCCAATTCTCTTTCTTGAACATTATCATTATAAATAATATTAATAATAATAATATAATATATAAATTATAACTACAAATAATTTTAAATATACTAAAAAAATATATATGATAAATATTAAACCTTCAGATTAGAGATTAAAAGTTCTGCTCTCTTTATAATGAAATTTTTTTTTCATTCAAATCTCTTTTTGTTACCTTCTTAAAATGATATGGTAATATAGTCTTTCATTAAGGTAGAGACGCACATATATGAAGATTTATAGCAGGGATTTTTTTGAGAAAATGTTTGCAATTAAAGTTAACAGATTTGAAGATGACAAGAGTTGATAGTAGATATTTTGAATAATACAGGGTTTCTTTATAATGTATTTCTAATTGTAATATGAATTGGAAAATAGATGACAGAAAGAGAATATTAATTAACAATGGTTCTTTAGAAAGTTTCAAGATCGGAAGTTGGCATTTTAACAATATCATTTACAATAACATAAGATTAAATCACTTTGTACTTTTTTTCTAAATGTAAAGCAATGTATTTAAACCAAATAAGCAATTTTAAAACTATTCTAATGAGTATATAAATCAACTTATGGTAATATGACATTAACGTATTCATCTTAGTATGACAATATCTGGATAAAATCTTTTCTTCAAGATATTTGAAAGATTGAATTTTATGACTTTGTTTTTCATTATAATTTTATAATCCAAGTCTACACGACTGTCACTTCTCTTTTTAATTAACTCATTACTTTGACATTAGTTCATTATTTTTATATTTTAATTTGGTATGAATATAATAACCCCCTTAGTAATTAAAATTACATTTAATAATTAATTAAAAGAGTACTTAAATTGTTGAAGATAATTTATTATAGCAAAAGTTCCAATTCCACTAATGCTTTAGTATAATGACAAAATAACATACTGTTTTCATGTGTGCTCTCTTTTTCCTTTGTCTTCTTTTGAAAATTACTAAGATTACTGCTTGATAAGTCAAATGAACATATATCACATTGTAGTAATGCAATGGATCACTTTTTACTTTCTATTCAGCCATAAAAATGATAAAAAATATAATTTAACATTTTTAAACTGATTCAAAAAAATTGTAAAAAAAAAAGTTAAACTAAACCAATCAATTGAAAAATATAGTGAAGTGAAGAAGCATAAGATTAAGATTAATTTTATAATAATGTGTGTGTTTATATACATACACATCAAGATTTTTATTGCATTTCCTGTAATGTGATATTGCTAATCAAATCCCCTCCCAATATTTTGTCATAATATGTAAAATATTGGCATATTTTATCTTTTATAATTGATTAATTCAATCATGTAATGTCTAGACCAAAAATTAAAATACAAATGAACATTATTAATTAAATTTAATGATTAAACAAATTATTTATTTAATCAATTTAAACTTAGTGACTTATATATTCTTTTCTATATATTACACCTTTACTCAAAATATACTCTATATAAAAGCTTATAATATTGCATGTACCCTTTTTAATTAAAATATAATTTTTAATAATCTTTTAAATTTTCCATTTATTCACATGTATGCACATATATCCATACATTCACATGGATACTAAATATAACCAAGATTTTAAAACAATGAAAATAAATATAAGTTACTAATATTTATTTAAGTAAAACTTATTTAAATTGAAACTTATCCCAATTATGTTTTAAACTTAATATCTCTAAATTCTAATTTTAAACACTCTTATATAAATTAATATTTAATAAATCATTATTTTAAAATCATTTATATAAAAAAACCTAACAAACAAAGATCCTAACAGAGTTAAATAACCATTTTCAAACAGCATAAAATAACTTTGTTCATAGCATTTATTTGAAACATAGTAAGTTTTAAATTAACTCTTCTTTAGATTCAAACTATTAATTTTAGTCTTTTAAGTAAATATTAACTGATGTAAATATTTTTAAATAACTAAAAGCTAAATAGTCTTAAGTAAATTATTTTAATTCATAATATTAAAACACTTAGCTTAAGACTTTATGATAATAATACTAATAAGGAAGTGTGTTTATTATAATCTATAAAAAAAATTAAGCATTATAACATATATATAATCCATAGGGTTAGATATATATGTGTATGTATAAGAAGAAACAGTTCTCTGTTCTAGTATTATCTAATACTAATTATGAGTAAATAATGACAATTAGATTGCAGTGCATTCAATTTTAGATTACCAGACTAGTCATTAACCATTGCCCTTATCTATATGCTGGAAACAATACCATTAATTCATCAGGCCATCATCTTTTACACTTTATTTCACTATTCAAGTTAAAAATCTAAAATTTAAAACACCTTAAACATTGATGAAACTTTAGGTTGTGTTTTAATATTATTTTTTATGCTGGTCTGGTTTAATTTTGGATTTGGGGTAGTTTTGATTTGATATATATATATATATTGTGCCCTTTTATATGGGTCACCATTTAAGTTTTGTGCTAATCTAGTAGAAAATTTTAAATTTAAGAAGTATTTTAAATGTGTGATGTTGACTTTGCTTGTGGTAATGTTACCATAAGTTTAATTAAAGCAATCTATGAGTGTTTGATATGTGAATTGTGTTGATATTGAGAAGATATTTAAAATGATGATGATTATGATGTAATACTGCATTAATAAATTTAATAACAAATGTTTAAAGCTAAAGTATTTAAAAGACAAGTTAAAATTAGACAAAAATATTTATTTAATTTAAAATATATGTTAAAAGTGAATAAAAATATTTTAAATTATAAGTACTTAAATTGAGATTAATATTTGATTTTAATCATATCAAATAATTATTTTAAAATCTGATATAATATCTTATTTATTTTTAAAAATAAATATTTATTTTAAAAAAAGCAATTGTTAAGTTTATTTTTAGCAAGCGTTCTTGTGTTATAAAGAATAGATGTTATACACACACGCGTGGAAGTTGTCTAATGGAGTTGCAATTATTATTTTACAAAATCATGTTATAAAATTTATAAATAATACGTGAGTTATCACGAGATAAAAATAAAGATATTAATGTAAAATATTAAATTTGATTTTAAAAATATTGTCTTAAAAATATAACGTATTTAAAAAGATTTAGTTTATTTTAAATGATCTTATAAAAGTTAAGATTTAAATTAAGTGAGAAATAATATTTCAAAAGAATGTTTAATAGATTTAAATAAACGATAAATATTGTTTTGAAAGAATTTGATAAAATATTAAATATTAAATAAGTCATTATTATTTATTTTTAATATTGTGTTGGTAAATATGTAAATAAGAAATTTTGATTGTTTAAACCTACCAATCAGATAAGGAGTTTCTGGCAGTATATAAGCTGGATTCAATTGTTGAGGGGGTCTCTCTACAATAAAACTTCTAAGTCGTTTGTGCTATTAAAAAATAGCTGAGTAAATTTATAAACGCTCTTAAAATCAGTTGTAAAATCATAAGAGTGTTATTGAATAATTTATAATATTTTTAAAGTAATGAATATGCAGTAGAAACTTAATAATTCCCTATCATCTTCTCAATATCGAAACTCAATTTACGTACAAATAATCAATGGAAACCTCACACATCGGAGAAATATATCAGAAACTTTATGCTATAGAAGTAACAGACGCTGGATTAGTACATAAAACTACAAGATGGAGAAAAGTAGTATTTTGGACTAAAAATAGTTTTCAAAAGTTAAATTACTATTGTCTATTACTAATAGATATTTTAAAAAAATATAAATATTTCTGTAAAAGAAAGTATTTTGACAAATTATAGAAGTAAAATGTATATCTTATGGAAAGATATAAGATGCAGTAGTAATTTTAAATAAATACTTGCCTTGTTAAGTCTTTATGCTTAAAAGACTAGAGATTGATAATTTGAAAAGGCAAATATATTATAAGTATAAGTATTTTAAAAAATCGTAATATAATAAAATTATTTTATTAAAGTTATCTAAACGCAGGACGTTATAGATGAAGAAATTAATTCTTACCGGAATATGGTATTTATAAATGCGCAAGTAATACATGGATATCCAAATCAAGTTAAATAAGCCAAGCCGAACCAAGTTAATTGAAAAATAATTAAATGACAATTTTATCAATTATAAACTAAGTTGAAATAATAACTTTCAAATAATAATTGATGAAGAATTGGATCCAAAGAACTTATAAACTATTTTAATTTTATTTGTTTTCTTGTGGGAACTTATTATTTTTTTTAAAAAAAAAGAACGTTATCATTTTTATTATAAACTTTCAAGAAACACGTGATACAACGGAACAGGAAATAGTGTTTTATTGACTTTATACGGAGGATATTTGTTAGAACTTTATGGTAGGACAAAAATCAACGCTGGACTATGTAATATGATTTTTTTATTTTATTTATTTAACATAAAATTTAAATATTATTAAACTCTTAAAAAGTAGGTTAGGTACATTTATTAAATAGTAACTTAAAAATAATATAATAATTAATTACATAAACTTATTTTATAATTAATATAACACGGAATATTCTAATGAATGTTTATGAGTGAAAATGTGAATGATTTTTATTTTATGAAGCTGCAAATTCCGAAGAATACTGGATAGCAGAATGGACAATATTATTATTATGGTAAAAAATATTGTATAATGATTTTTAATGAATTTAATATGTTTTTCTTTAGATCAACTGAATATTATGTTGTTGTAGAATGAATGGATAAATATATTATGAAAACACATACATTACAAACTTTATTAAAATATGCATAATTTTTAATTTATAATATAAACATGATACAACATTATGTAAAAGCTTAGAAATAATTATATGATTCTTTCGTAAATAATTTTGATATTTTTATTTATGCTTAGTATTAAAATGATGTTTATTATTTATCTAAGTAATTATTTTATTTTTGCAATTTAGAAAAGGATTTTAAAAGTCTATATTTTTGTGTATTTTGTTTATTGAATAAGTTAAGTTACGTTATGAGTAGAAGCCTATATTTAGATTGAAAAGTTTACTAAGTATAGACAATATAGTATGAGTAATTTGGATAATGAATATTTTATTTGAAGTTGATATTTGTTTTCCGGAAAATGTTTTAAATGAGTTTAGAATATGTTTTATAGATAGAAATTTATTAGAAAGGTTAGTAAAGCACATAGGGTAAAATAATGATTTTACACAGAAAGGAATCATAAAATTTATCTAATGTAATGTTTTATGAATTTAAAATTGATAAATGATTTAAATATTAATGTTTGAATAATACAGATATAGAATGCATATTTTATAAAACATATAACAGGAATTACATTAGGTGGAATATAATTATAGCCAATCATTTGTTTTACATTATAAAGAGATATTAATTTTATATAAAGCTCTTAGGCAATGCTAATAACAAAGTGAATACATGATAATACATTATAAATGATATTTAATTAATGTAGTTATTTAATAGGTAAAGCTACATTATGTACACATGCTACATAGATAATCTTGACATGTATTATTATTTGTAATAATTAAAGATTACTACTATTTATTTTTCAAATCTAAGTTTTAAGAAAACACACTATAATAATGTTAATATAGCATTTGAAGGAATGTGTAATTGCTTATTAAGTACATAAGTTAATAACAGTGTAAGCTTCTTATATTTGTATTTCTTATTTTTATTTTATTTGTTGTTATAAGTTATAAACTGTAAATAGTGTAAATAAATTTTATTTGAAGTTATTGTAAATAAATTTGTTAATTTGTTTTAAAAGTGTGTCGAGTTTCATTATTTTTCACCACAGCATTTGACATCAGATGATTTGAAATAAACATAATATTTGCACAAAATTGAATTTATTATTATTACTTAGAATTGAATACCATATTTGCTTAACATTACTTTATAAGAATTGATTGACATAAACAGAAAATATTGCAATGGTCATAAGATGATTATAATACACATTATAAGAATACAGTATTGTTTATTGCCACAGATTATTAAGTCTAAGATTTTAATCTATTTTAAAATGAAGATACCATATGAAATAAAAGATATACATATGATTGTTTATTCATTTAATGATTGATTATATCATAAAAATATATGAGATTAAATTACACTATAAGATTAGTATTATTATTATTATTAAAATAAGTTAGGTGTATTTAAGTTTGATATAAAATCCCACATCATACTTATTTACATGAGTTATTATTATTTTAAAACAGCTTAGAAGAACCTGAGATTATTTAATTATATTTTAAGTTAAAAGTTAGGAATTATTTAGTATTATTAAAGATAAGTATTTCATTTAAAAGTCATAAGAGTGCTATAGATGTAGTAGTAAGATGATAAGGTAGTGGTAGTATTCTTATGCCATTGAGACAGTATCTTGGGAGATATTGACTCAGTGTAAATCTGCTTATTACTTTGTAACTTTACTTCGCAGTCTCATAATTTTATAAATACTTATTTAATTAATATAATCTAGAACTATATTGATTTTGATGATTGTTAATAAATTTAATTAAGATATGATAATATAAAAGTATATTAAAGATAAATATGCAAATTTTAATGAAGCATAATAATGTAACTGAGCTAGTTGTATTTTAAACTATTTTTTATATCAAGAAGTAAGGGTACAATATATATAGTAAGTTAAAGATGGTTGCTAGATTCAATGCTACCAAGCCCTATTGCTAAAGGCAAAGGTTGGAGACTGATGTTGGATGGAGATTTAAATGCTATCACTGATGGATAAAGTTTTCCATAGATGGCATTATAGGCAGAATAATCAGAAATGAGTATGATTATCAGAGCAGATATAATATTGTGGACAGTGGACAACTCTGGCCATGCCAAGATTACAAGTTTCTTACATTTAGAATTATTTAATTAATAAGGAATATTTAATTTTCCCACATGTTTTTTAATAATAATAGTATTTAATATTATTATATTCTTATAATAAGCCTTGATTTAGATATTTATTTTTAGTAAATGATAATATGAGGTCTCAAACATTTTTTAATAATATGAATATTTTAATATGCGGTATAAATGTTTGTAAAAGAGAGAGAAAACTATAAATCAGATAAATAGCTTCATTTGTTCTCTTTCTTCGATAACTTTATTTATTTACCAATTTTAATTGGTACTAAGAGAAAAAAAAATCTCTTCACTAAATTATTTACTAATTTTAATTTTAACTTTTTAAAAGAAATAATGTAGGTTAAGTTTTATATTTAATAGTATTTTTAAAAAAGGGGGAAAAATAATAGCAAAGGTCTAACATTTTTGTTAAATGTTATTTTAGTTAGTTAAACTTATTTTTTTCTCTTTATCTTTTTTTCTCTCTCTCTTTCTCTCTGAATCAAAGATAATTAAAAAATTAACTTATTTTGGTATAAGTAAAAAATAAGTACAGGAGAATTTTTTTTACTTGTTTTGCAATAAAAAGAGAAATAACTAAACAATTTTTATTCTGTAAAAATAGACTTTATTGGTCACAAGTAAATTTTGTCATGTGGGAGATATAATTATGGTTGGTGGGAGTCAGATTTGTTCCAAAAATAGATGTGTGGGCAAATCAGAACTCAATGTCTTGTAAGAAGAGATAAGTTTTAATCACACTGTTGAGAAAAGCAATCAGCCTTGTTCCATCTTCTGAAGAAAACAGTAGAAGAGTTCTAATCAAGTTTCTGAGAAAGACAATAGGAGAATTTAGCTGTGTAGAATACATTATACATTTAACTATAAAAATGTTTTTTAAAGTGAAGACAACCATATGCTAAGTTCATTCAAAAGATAAATATTGTCTACCTCCATGTAACCTGCTTTATTGGAAATAATGTAAAAGAGAAGATACCCTACAGTAACGAGCCATGAACCTTGTATCTACTCAAGAGCATGAGTATCTCTATTTTATATGCATAGAAGCCCTGGAAAATTATGAGATTACAAAATGTATAAATTTAACCTATGAAATTTGAAAATATTCTACTGAAGAAATGGTGAAAATTAATTGTGTACATTGGCTTAAAATTGGAAAGCCTTCAAAAAGAGAACCCACATGGAAAAATTACAAAGAATAACTCAAAAATAAAACCATGGTTAAAGGTATTTTTATTAATGTGCACATTACATTTAAATTTATAAAAAAGTTTTAAATTTAGTAGCAACTGATATTGATTAAGAATTTTATTAGTAGTTTTTTAATTGAAACATGTTTTTTTAATTCATTTGATTTTTCCCTTCAAAATTATAAAAAGGATTTTTAGAAAATTTAATTTTTATTACATTTAAGAATTTTTAGACATATTTTTCTTTTTATTCATTTGATTTTTCCTTCAAAATTTGATAAAAAATTTTTTTTAGTTTAGTTAGATTTTTTATATCTGAATATGAAAAAGTTGTTTTCCAAAGTTTGTCATTTAACAAGAAATAACTAACGAATTAAAAGTTTATTAAATTAATGAGTAAAAATCAAATAGTGAATCATTTTGATTATATAAAATTATATTTTTTGATAAAATGTATAAGTTTAAATTATCATATTATCTTGTCATTTTTCTTTAATTTTTTAATTATTAATCAGTTAGTGTATTAACCAAAAGACTGTTTTTTACGAGGCTCCTCGTCGACATCTGACATCACTCTAACTCAGCCAGTTTTTATATGAAAATATTCGTTAAACACGTATTCAATTCGTTTTTAAAAGTTCTGTAAGATGGTGCCATCTTCCGATTTATTTTACAAGTAAAAAATAAAAAAAAATGTATTTAAACCTAAACAAAGAAGGAACATTATTTGTGATTGGTTCTTAGCATGCTCTCAGACGAAAAAGACATTCTGATTGGCTGGAAAGAACAAAGAAACTGCCTGATCAAAGAAAATAAAGAAAAACGCTGAGATTTTCATTTCGAATACGATTTAAATTATTATAAAATTATATTTATGGAAATTAAAAAATATTTTTAGAGAGAATAATAAAAAAACAAAATTATTTTCGAAAAATATTGAAGATTTTAGTACAAATATTGAAGATGTAGTAAAAAGAAATATTTACTTTTCTATAACGTAAAAGTCGATCTTTTTGTTTATATTATAGCTTTTATGTTGCCGATATTGAATATTTTAGAATAAATAAAAAGCAACTTATTTTTGAAAGAACTTTCGTTCTCTTCACAACCTGAAAAATTAATAATATACTTTTTATAAACGTATCTGAGTTGAATTTAATATTATAGGCGAATATGTTTTAACAATAGGCTTTGTCTTCAGTTTGTGAGTTGGCCAATTAAAAGCTTTGATTTTTACCTCATACAACCAATGATTTAATTAGTGGTTAAAAGGTTAAACAATTTTTAAAAATATATCTAAATATTAATGTCTTTATTCCTTCAGCTATCTGTAACATAAATTGGCAGTGCATGAAATTTGATTTCATGACAGCTTAGCATTTGAGGGATTTTTAAATTTATCCGAGTAAAATTTATTTAAACTAGAATAAGCTGTTATATTTGTTTCTCTTATTCACAATTACAGTTCTAAGAGTCTTGTGGTCTTTAACTAGCTCTAGAGAATGTAATGATTAGTTATATGGGTGTAAGGATTTATGTTTGTGTTTAGACATTCAGATGACAACTCTAGATGGTGCAAAGGTATCACCTTTAAAGTCCATTCACTGCATTTTGGTTTTTCTTATTAGAAATTTAGTTTGTAGTTGGCTACTACATTAATGGTATAATATGACCAGAGCATTTATCAGTGTCCACACATTAATTGTATATTCTGATGGCTATTTTAGTACCAAAGTATGTGCCCTCAAAGAATTGTGTCATATTCTGCCCTGAATTTGGAAATGGCTAGATAAGTAGCCTGTTTGTAGTGTACCTCTTTTAAATCCAGTCACAAATTTGACTCAACACATTGGTGATTGTTGATATTATGCTTAATGTTGATGAGTTTATTACTTCTGTTTAATGCTGGATAATTTGTCATTTATCACTTATTGCTAGTGTAACTACTAATACTTATTCCATGCTGAATCTCCTTTGATATCATGCTCCTTAAATATTTACTCCTTTGTTATATTTCCTCATCATTGATTATTTATTTATGGGATGTTGATGGTTTGCCATCTTTCCATTAATTCACCCCCAAATCTTCTGGATCATTACTTATAAGTAGTATTAATACAACTATATATTGTTAGCCTCATGCTGAGTCGCATGCTCATTCCTTGTATATTACCTATATATTTGTACCTCTCATATTTATTCTATAATTGTTAATTTTACTATGATTTTGGGAGTGATAGTGGATTTCCATCACCCCATATTATCCCATTCTTTCCATACTATTACAATAGATAAAGCAGGATGTTGTTTGGAGTACATGACCACTCAGACAAAAAATCAAAATGCAAAATTGTCATTAATAATTAGAGATTATGGGTTGGATTGTGCTTTGCATTATTTTTCTACTTCTTAAGTGGCAGTTAAATTATATAAAGTTGTTCTAAGTAATGTATTATAAATTATAATGAATTTTTTTATAATGAAATCTGGAGTTTCTATGCATGCAAGCCCATATGCCTAATCCCTCTATTAGTCAAGTCTATCATTAATTTATTTTACTGATAGTTTTTTCTATTGCTGTAATCCCATATTCGTATTTATTATTCCTTCCAAATCAGTAGCATTTTAAGAGTCCATCAAAGACTCGTTGTAAGAATAAACTAATATACTTAATTTAGGAATTGAAAATATGCACAATTTTTAATTTTATAAAAAAAATCATGTCTTAAAAAAAAGTAATTATTTTCATTTATTCATATATTTCCCTATTCCATTTTTTTTTTTTTTTTACCTTTTATGAATAATTTTTCGGATCATCTAAAGGGTGACGTTAGCAACATGATCTGTTTTTAATTTTTTTCTCTATAATATCAACATGCAGTACATTCAGATTTTTTTCTTTTTTAAAAAAAGAGATTGTTATAAACAAAATTGCAATTTTTTTTATGTTTAAATTTTGTCAGTTAATTAAATTCTTAATCTTTTGTGAATTCGAATATGATCTCCTATAGACAATTTTTAAATATCGCTCGTAAACACGCATTCAGTACATGCTAAAAATCTTTTAACATACAAACTAATTAAGTTATTATAAAGCTAATCTTTTCATTGTTTTGTCAAGGGACACCAGGAGCATTTTGAAACTGAAATACATGTAACATAATAACTAGTTTTAATTTATTTCATAATCTTTTTGTTGATAACTTATTAAATAAATAAAAATATTCAAAATATATTGCTTGCTTAAAATTAAATGTGAAAACTCTAAATCTCACTATTATATAATGATATAGTGACATAGTTAATCTATCTGCCTACCATAACAACAGCTCGAGGTTCGAATTCAGGTGGAGCCTAAACATTTTGTTTTAGGTAATAAGGATTTGCAAGCCTAAAATTTCTTTCTAAGAAATCAACTTATGGCAAATTTATCTAATTGGTTTTCAGTAAATGAATATCTAAGTCTTATTCGCTTATTAACGAATGTCCCAAGAATGTAATTTGGTCAGATGAGTAATGATGAGCTAACTATGATATATGGTTATAATATATTTTTCTAAACACTAGTGAGAAGGTGTGATCCTTGGATCTTTATTTAAAGTTTTAAATTACTTTTCACACTTATTAACAGTGTTTTACAATTTTATTATTAATATTTAAATACAGGAATATTGTCAATACTGAAATTAATATAATTAGAAGGAATTTGAACTCAGATTTTCAAACTGCCTACAGCTTTCCATTTCATTTTATACAACTGATACTATCTTAATACAAAATGAATGCTGATTATATATGTGTGTGGGAGATGATGTTTAGGACCAACTGATGACTGCTGGTTCAGGACGAAATACATATATTGGAGATCATTTATCTTTTTCTCATGTATGTGGTCATGTGCATCAGTTGTATAAGATGTAGTTGAGAGCTGTAAGGAGTTGTTTGACAATTCAAATCCTTTTAATTTTATTATTATTATAAAATTTATCAAATGATGGAATATTGTTTAATTTTATTTTAATTAAAGAGGATATTAAGATCATTAGTATATTTAATATTAAAAAATAAAAAATACATGTTTCTTTGATTAATTTTATATATATTAAGTATGTAGGTAAAAATCTTTAATGTTTTTTAATATCGCTGTAAACATCTGATCTTATCATAGTTCATTCACTGAATAGTTGGCTTTGCATAAACGTTGCTGGCTCATATCTCAACAATTTCCAAATATATGTTCAATTGAAAAAAGTGAAATAAAGTATTGGTTTAGGCAATGGAATGCAAGTATTCTTACACTATTTGCAATTTTATGGTGCAAGCATTTCTTAGCCTTCTCAGGAAGAATTATCACCACCATCATTAGCTGTCAGTCAAATGATCCCTCTCTAACCTAATCAGACTATATCCTCAAAGCCCTTTGGTCTTCTGCTCTACTTTTCAAGTACTTATAGCTATGCCTCAAGATTATCAGCCTGCTTTTTTTTTTTATTCTTTTTTTTTAATATGTCTTTTGTTTTTCTGTTGCCTGAAAATAGACAGCCAATCCAACTGCTTCTTTTTCAATAACTAATAATTTTCAATTAAACTTTTCAACAATTCTGCATGGCTTATTTTAATGTTTCCAATTTAGTTTTCTCATTCTTTTTCCAATCTGTTCACTTTTTCTAATTATCCTATTCAAAAAAAATTATATACAAATACTGTAATTTTATCAATATAAATAATGATTTTACTCTTATGCCAAGTTTTCATTAAATTTGAATCAAAAACGTGTAATCTGTATTTAAAAAGTGATAGATTTGAATGGAAGTTCGATCAGTCACTTCCTGTGCTAGAAAGTCACATGATTTTCTCAGCGACTAACTACTTAATAACTTTCAGACTTTGAAATTAAAAATAATAGAAATTTGGTGATAACCTATGCATAAATATCTGTAAAAAGATAATTCCATTACAATTTAATACAAAATAGTTGCAAACCTATGTATACTATATATTTACAATAATAGAATAAAATTTCACTTTTTAAATATAATTGTGAATAAATAAAGCAACCTTACACTCATTTGCGCTGGAGATTATGTGATTTTTAACCACCAAGATAGAAACTTGATAACAACAATTTGCTTCAATTGATGAAATTGAGATTTATCCAGCCTAGAATTGACTCATATATTGTGAAGCAATCCTTTATCACTGCACTAAATCATATAGACTATATTTGGTAAATAAATATACAACTGCACTGTGTGTTTTATTAGTGGCAGACTGGTGAACTTAGGGGTCAAAGGAACACAAATCAAGAATCAACTCTGTTACCTATGCTGTTTGAATGCCACATGGTCTGCCAAATACCATTCAACTAATTTTTAATAGAAAATCATATGATTCATTAGTCATGAGATCATGTGATGTCAATAATCAGACACAATAGTTTAACTGCTATCCAGAGACTTTAACTTTCTAATACACCACTCTATTAGTGCTCTACACCACACAGAGCAATAAAACGATAGTTAAACTATTAAAAAAAGACTAGATTGGGCAAAGTCATATTGACCCAAAAGGGAATTCATAAAAATAAAATTAACCTTTGTAGTTTCTGGTGAATAGATGATTATAAGAAAAAGAGAAACAACCTGTATCAAAGTATATGAGAAGTGTTTACATAATGTGTGTCCTGCATAGTTTAATGACGTTGTAGAGTGATGTTCTGTGGAGCTTAAGGTCCAAGAATTATAATTCCAAATCTGCCATTACTGGTGCGTCAACATCGTATGAACTGCTGAGCAATAGATATTCAGTTATTTATTTACTGTAATTTGTAAGAAAAATAAATTATGAAAATAACTTCACTTTCACTAAGGCAGTGATAGAATAGTGGAGTATATCACATACACCCGCCATATTTTAACGTCACATGACCTCCCAAGCAGTTAGCCATGCGATTATACATTGCAGTTTTTTTATAATAATTGAAATAATTTCCAATGGTAAAAGCAAAATAAACCTTAAAATAGCCACCACTTTCACATATAAATGCCCATATTTAAATCAAACTATATATAAATAATGAAGTATTTGAATAAATGTATTAATTAATATACTGTATTAAAAATATTTAATAATTAATTTTTTACTTTAATTATCACTTATTATAACACATTAAGGGATCCTCTTATTTTATAAAGTTCTCGCGTTGTGTACTTATTATAGACAAAAAAAAAGGAGAGAACTATAAACTTTCAAAAGCCAGCATTTGACTAGTTTGATGAGTTGAGTATTATCTTTTCTTTTACTGTTTCTCTTTAGAGAGATGCTGGGAAGATTTTTCTCTAGAGCGAATTATTGAAAGGGTATTTTATATGTAATTATTATAATGAGCTGAATGTTAAAAAAAAAAAAATTATCGTGAGTTTAATGAACATATAGGAATCTTTAAGTCAACTATTTATTCAAACATTATTATAAATGGTATTTCAGAAATAGAATTATTTTTAAATGTGAATATCCGCAATAAGTATAAATCGTAAATAAACTTTTTAAGAACTTTTATTCAATTAAAAGACGGTTTTTTACGGGGCCCTCTGAAGACACCTGCCGCCCCCTTACCCCGCCCGATTGTTTTGTGATAAATTCTTTCTTTTGTTTTTTGTGTGTTTTTTTATTTGTTTGTGTGTGGGGGCCTTCCTCCTTTTTTTACTATTTAAAAATAAAAAAAATACAATTCAATTCAAACAAAAAAAAAAAATGATAGTTTTTTGTTTTTGGGCTTTCTCAGCTCTCACACACAATCTCTTTTTGGTTTGAAAAAAAAAACCAACAAACTCAAATAAAAAAAAAAAAAAGAGAATTACAGATATTTCATTTTTTACCATTTTAAAATTATAATTATTTATATTAATAAAAATTTATATTTATTATTAAAAAAAAAAAAAAAAAAAATAATTTATATTATAATAATAAAGATTATATAAAATATAATATATAAGATAAAAAAAAAATAAATTTTTACATATGAAAAACTAACCTTTTGTTTATATTATAGCTTTTATGTTGCGAAATTGAATATTTTAGAATAAATAAATAGCAATTTATTTTTGAAAGAACTTCGTTCTTTTCATAACCTGAAAAATTAATAATATACTTTTTATAAACGTATCTGAGTTGAATTTAATATTATAGGCGAATATGTTTTAACAATAGGCTTTGTCTTCAGTTTGTGAGTTGTCCAATTAAAGATTTGATTTTTACCTCATAAACCAATAATATAATTAGGGTTAAAAGGTTAATGGATAAATATATGCGTACAAATAAACATCAAGCGTATTTTAACGCACTTTATTACAAATACCAGCGTTAAGAACGTGGATTTGCTTCAGCGTGACTGCCTTGCACTTGCAGGCAGTTGCCCGGGTTGCGGGTTCGCGTCCCGGTCAATGCTATGACACTTAAAAAAAAAAAAAGCGTGGATTGCTATAAAACGATTGAGCAGTTTTCTCATATCACACATGTATTTTGGCAAAACTATTTTATGATAAAGTTTTGAATAATTGCCAAAAGATACTAGAAAGTCTCATATTTAAGCATCTTGAAGCAATTTGTCTTGTTTTAAAGTGTGAACGTATTAACATACTGTTTGCATATACACATTATGTGGTAAGATAATTTATAATCTCATTTGCAGTCTTCTACAAATTGCAAATATAAACTTACCATTATGTTAATCTCACTCACCCTTTGTTGCTAAATATCATAATAGGATGTCATATTCGAAAGCCAAGGGTACATGGATTTTATCACTTGCATGCTTGAATATCGTATGACTGCCAAAATGATTAGCTATTCAATTACTTTATTAATTATAACTTTAATTAGAATATATATAAACAAACAACAGACAGATTTTAATACATTTTGCTGCATATATATTGTAACCTAATTAAAAGGTGGTCCACAAATCCAGTGTAACAAAATTAAATATGGTTCAAATAACTATTACCATATCTGAGTTATCTACAATATATATAAGATCATAATATTTAAAATAACGTTGGATTTCTCAAGATATCCCACTATCAATAATTATAAGCAAATTATTAATAACAAGTATTATAACTCAGGTATATAAAATCACGTGAGGTGAGTACACTAGTAATTCAATAAAATATAACTCAGGTATACAGACAGTAGATCTTATCCACTTTCATTTCTTGGTTTGATGTTAAGTGCATGTTTAAACAAATACTAAATGAATATGGTCTAGCAGGGCGCCACTAGATTATCTGAATCTAGACACGGTTATATCTAATAACCTTTCACATGTACCAGGTTTGAATCCCCTTTTTGGTACTTTATTTCTAATAAAAATAAGAGATTTTGATTTTTGAGCCATATCACTATACGCACTAATATTTAGGTAAAAGTAAAACATCTTTAAACCGAAGTGGAGTATATTAGACATAAATCATTTCTTAGATCTTAGCATAACAAATGTGTTTCAACATTTTTATAAGTTTACTAGCTCAGATTATATATAACTAATTTAGGATAGCAATTCACTCATCCTTGCATGAAATAGATTACGGGATGTGGTTATAATAATACGAAAAAATCACTAAATATTATGGAATCATTATTTATTTATGGCCTGTAGACATTTAAACAGCTCATTAATTAAAACATTGATGATGATGATGATAATAATAACGATAATGACAATGGTTTCAACTACAGCTCTAGGACTAAGCCTAAACATAAAACTAATTTTTAATAAAGAAATTCATAATTATTGTTAATCTTAGCATATTTAATCATATCTTAAACAACTAATATTTAACCATTGATGATGAATGAATGATCACACTTAACAAAGACTACACTTAACTCTTATAATGCATGACTCGTCTAAAAACGAGAAGATTTGACATCACTCTAAATCGGCTACTTTTTATCCCACGTATACATATGATACGTCATTAGAAAGAAAATCAAAAGTTCTGTAAGATGGTGCCCTCTTCAGAGTTATTTTACAAGTAAAAAATCAATAAAAATGACCATATATGTCAAACAAAACCAAAGCACCGCCTCCTCACCAACTTTTCTTGAATCTTATTGGCTGTCCCACTTCTGTCAGAAAAGGTAATGGCTGCCAAAAAGTAAAAAGTTATGTTCGTTTTGATTTTTATTATGAAAATGATAAACGAATGTTTACAACATTTTAAACAATATTTGAATTGGATTACAAATTATTATTGATAAAATAATACTAAAAATCAAATTATTTTAGAAAAATAGTTAAGATATTACCAAGAATTATTTATTTATTGCTACATATTGATCGTAACGTAAAGTGAAAAAAAAAAGATTGCATCAGCAATCTTTTTTGGTTGGTTGAATAGCGGTTACTTTTATTTCACCGCAATTGAATATTTTTTAAATTATAAATCAAGTTTTATTTTTGAAAAGATTTTCGTTTGCTTTCGTATTCTGAAAATTGAGTAATATACTTTTTACAAACGAAACTAACGTATTTATAATATTAAAAGTGATCTATTTTAACAATAGATTTTGTTAAAGTTGTGAGTTGTCCAATTACAAGTTTTAATTTTTAACTCATTCGGCCAATTATATAATCATCGTTCAAAAGGTTAATGAAATATATACGCCTCGTTTAATAAAACAAACTAATATTTATTACTGCATTTCTAACATATACATAAAATTTTCTAGACATACATGAAAATTGACATGAATAATAACAATAATAATAATTGATTATATAACAATCCTTAGATTAATTTCAAGTTCTTCCCCCTTTCCCTTCAAATGTATTTTGTATTAAGTTGGATGTCACATTGACCATGATTTTCACTCCATGAGAAAAGTATTTAAAAAAAATATATTATCTGCTCATTAGCACACATACTTTATAAATCTAATATATAAGTAGAATGTTAAAAAAAATGTTAATAGAATTGAAAGAGCAAGTTTTAGAAACAAGTTTTAAATTATTTTCTCCCCCTCTCTTCTACCTCTGAAATGCTATACTTAACTTAAAACAAAATAATCTAATATTCTAATACTACTTGTTACTTCACATTCACTCGCAATTATACACATATAAAAATATTATTATGTATGTGCGTGTTTTATCCCATAATAACAAAATATTATTTAAAACCAAAATAATAATAATATATTAGTTAAAACTAGAATCATAATACCAAAAAAAAAATAATTATATTACACATTAATATTTCGTCTGAAAAATACGAAGGTAGGGACCTCTATAGGTCTTAAAACACAAGCTTACGCTATGAAGAAAAGAGAGAATCCCAAGAGGGATTC
Source organism: Epiperipatus broadwayi (assembly GCA_028023455.1). Lineage (NCBI taxonomy): Eukaryota > Metazoa > Onychophora > Udeonychophora > Euonychophora > Peripatidae > Epiperipatus > Epiperipatus broadwayi. The sequence goes on along the minus strand of JAQFVV010006387.1, from coordinate 1,221,439 downwards.
TCTCTTTTCTTCATAGCGTAAGCTTGTGTTTTAAGACCTATAGAGATCCCTACCTTCGTATTTTTCAGATGCTTATTTCTAAGGTTACAGCCTTAGTAAATTATTACTTAACATAATAATGGGCGTTTAATAAAATTTATAATTACAACTTTAAATTAATATTTCATAACTGTAAAATTAATAAACAAATAATTTTGATACAGTCAAGATCATTTATGAAGCTCAAAGTTATTAGTAAGACATTCTTGTTTTTAATCGATCTGAATAGTCTTTAAAAGTTCTTTAAATAAAATATACCACTTTATTGCTAAAATGTTTATTACGACTCTGATATCATAAAGAAAATAGATATAAAAGTCATATTACTGATCTTTTGTTTGTGGCGAATTTCCAAAGGTTCAAACTTGTCTTGTATAATGTCTATATTTCTGCAGCTACCATTTCCATTTTATGTGGGAACAATCTCTTTCTTGAGGTGTATAACTATTTGATGATGATGACTCTATTGAGGTTATTTGCTTTAGTGGACAATTTGGAAATCATTATATTAATTTTTCTTCTCTTCCTGTCAAGCATGATTCTTTTAGTGGATGAAATACAGCAGTTGTTTTCACATTTATAAATTTTCTTGAGTTTAAAATCAGTTGTTGGAACAATTAATTGGACTTGATGATTAATATTTATCGGTAGATTAATTCATCTTTCATCGAATGCAGGTGAATGCTTTCTTCCTTCTATTAAAAACATCTTATTTCTCTGGTCAGTTGAAAGGTGTAGAATATTATTTTAGACAAAACATCTTTTCTTTCCTATGTGATGTGCAGCTTCCCCAGATGGTCCGGAAAGATGGGACATACATATAATTTTTCTAGTCAGCCATTTCTTATATTTTCAACATTCAATTTAATAGTCTAATAATCTGAATCATAATCACAATAATAATTCTTCAAGATTTTTCCAGCTTTTTATATCCAATTTTTAGCTAACTTAACCAATCAGAGATAGCGTCACTTGCTATTTTTGGACAAATTCATTTTAATTAGATCTCTAATTTATTTTCAACTAAATTATTTTTCAACTGAAAAGTTTAATCCTCTTTCCAGACACTTTTGTTAAAAAAATAGACTTAATCCTTTTTTTTCTTTTCTTACACCTAGGCAACATTTCAAATTTTTGAGCTTCCTTTTTTAGATCTTAAGATAAGACAATTAGAGTTCTCACCCAGATTAAGCTCCCAAAGTGACAAACAATCATTTACAAAAACAAAATTGCTACAAAAATAGATATCTGATTCAACAGATTTCCTCTTTTAACATAAAATTGTACAAAAAAAAATAATTTGACAGATTTAACCCTTCCTTTTCTTTCAATATTTAATAAATGTAAATTTCTGTATGTAATGTACACACATACTTCATTATTTCAAATCATTCATAAACTAACATTGAATAATATAATTGCTAGCTTAGTAATTATAACCCTATTATTTAATTAAATCTGTAACTTTTAAATCCCAATTACAATTATAGAAAAGCAAAATAAAAGTATAGAATAAGATATTAGAATTGATCAATCATAGGTTAGTTTTAAAGAAAGTTAAAATGTTGAATAGTTGAAAAACAATTAAATAGCTTACACATACACTGCCTATACGTATGCATTATAACTTTGCTTTTTAACAGAAAATTTAAATATTACATGTGTGTGCTGCTCTTTTTGAGATTTATTAACACACAAACAAGTAAAGCATATAATTGTTGACCCACTCTCTTTCTATCTAAAGCTTTTAGAACTGGACCTTGTAGGGTTTGAACTTGGATGCCCTACAACTTCATTTATTGTTATATAAAAATGTGATGATGATTTTGTTTTACATTTTCCTACATGCACATTACTATAAATTTAGCTAATGACTAAATTGTAATGGCACTATATATATATATATATATATATATATATATTCCTAGAATTTTACAATTAATATTTAACAGCATACACTGAACAATTTTACTTATGACATTTAGGATACATTTCAGCTAAACAGATTTCCCTGAATGTTGTACATCATTATTTTATATTTATTCATGCATATTATGCAAATTGTCCTTTAAAATACATTTATTTTAGCATAATATAGTTGTATTTTATGTAAATTTAAAAAATATCAAAGATTAAATGAAATGAAATTTATATTAACAGAATAAAACTGATTAATGATAATCAGGTATTATGAAAACTCGTGTTATGAATGGATGTATGCTAAGATATAAGCATCAGTAGGCAAATTTGTTATATATATATATATATTAACGTTATATTTATTAAATAAACAGAATTTTCGTTATTGGCATTATTCTTATAAAAGCAAGGGTACCATTATTTATAAATTCAATACCCGCAATTTTCTTTATTAATAAATCAAATTTATTTATTTATTTATTTATTCGGTAAATGACGAGTAAATACAGTACTATAAACTAGATACAAGAAAAGTCTCGAGACAGGAATTTAAAATATCACAGGTAAAATATAAAACTATATAAAATCCAAACCATTGTAACAGATAAAATATAAGGCATAATATATATTGTAACGATATATAAATATGTCGTTACATTAATTTAAAATAAAAACTTAAAAGTTCGCAAATAAAAGTAAAAAACTAAACGCTAAAATTAAAATGTTTGTTGAACGTATATACATTCGCACAGATGCCAAACTTTAAAAATATTTTTTTTAAAAAAACAAATAAATAAGTATTTGAACGTACTTTTTTATAAAAAAAAAGTACAAGATTTAAAAATAAAAACAGGTATTAATTAATTCTTGTAATCTGTAAATGGAAATGATTGTTTATAAATTGTTTGAAAAGCAAGCTAGCCTTGGGCTCTTGTATAATTAAAATGATCTGATGAAAGATAGATAAGAAAATAAAGAGAAATTAGCTTGACCAATGGAAGCACTAAGCCTTGGCTCGGACCCTAACGAAAGTGATGGATTAGTGACATTTTGTTGATTGAATCCGTGTGGATAATATAAAAAGGGAAATACAGTTTTTTCTGGGAGTTCCAGCATTGTGTGTTTGAGAGTTGTGGTAGGACGCACATACCACACTCTCTATTTAAAAAAGGAAAAGACTGTGATACCTTGAACCAGCTATTGCCATCTCCAGAACATTATCTTCCAATGGAGGCATCGCGGGAATTAAAAGCAGAAACCTGGACTCTTCTACCGTAAGCTATATTGACATGAACTCTAAATTTAAAAATAATTAAGAACTTTCGTTCAAGCTTATGAACTTCCATCTGACTTTTTTAAGTTTAAAATCAAATTAATAATGTTTAATTTTATATGTTTTCCGATTGATAAAAATCATTTCCATTTTTTTTTCTCTTATTGTATAAATTATTTATTGTTTAAATTTTAAATGATGAAATTTAGGTTGGGTATAGATGTTGCATAGATTCGTTAGCGGTTGATTATGTTGTGGTTTTTCACAGTCAATTAGAACATATAGGTCAATGATGTTAATGCGGGCATCTTACGATGAATGCCATGGGGCCTTGTGTATTCCCTTTTGCAATTGATGTTATCGATGATTTTGTATTTTGATCGATTGTGTTTAATTTGGATGTTTTTGACCATGGAATCTGTGCAGCCGATCTATACTCAACATTTTAAAAACAAATTTATAAAAATAATCTGTGCGAACGTATTTAAATGTTAAATTTAAGTCAGGTGTGAATGGCTATATAGTTTTGTAAAGTTATATTAAGGGAGGGTAATCTTAGGTTATTCATTTCGTAGTTGAATTGGTTCAATGGATTGGATATATTTGTGTAATTGTAGATGTAGTATGAGATCCGCTACGGGCAGGATTATAGATATACGCCACACACCTTCTGTTTGCCTATGTTTGGGTTTGTAAGATGGCAAAGGACCGCAGTCCATTCCTGTGGAGTTTTGTTCATTGTTCTACTCGCCAACAGATGTGACATTCCTGTTGGTGGAGAGACAATGTCTTCTCTAATTCTACTTACTGATCAGATGTACATTCCTGACTGTATAGTATTTTGTGTTGTCGTATTTTCATGCTGCATTGAATACATAAATGTATCAGATGAATTGGCGTCAGTTTGATTGCAAAATTTGTTGCCTAAGGTTAAATCAGGGAAGAATATTTTCTTTTCAAATGCAGATCTATGTAGTCTATTCATAATCGACTCACTAAATAAATATTAAACTCATGGTTGTAATTTACTTAAATGTAAAACTAAAGATTAATAGAAAAATCTAAAATGTTGAATTTATTCCTCAAAATTTAAATATTATTTTATATGTGCGTAAATAAATATTTTTATGTGTTAATTTCTGGCAGTGGCTTTTATTCTTTTATATTTAAGATATAAATTAAGATATAGATTTTTATCTCTGCGTCTCCACTGAACTAGTGACTTGGGCGAATGATCTGAATATTTAAATAAAGTGGAATCTTAACAGCATGTATATGCCTACTCTATAAATTTTCTAGGTTTAAATGCCTAGATGGCGCCTTGTAGAGCAGATATCGTAGTTTGCAGTTAGATTCGATCTTCACTTTCATTTCGATCGTTATAATATATATATATATAGTTTTTACCATAATACAACAAAAAAAATATTTTTTTAAAAAATCAAATAACCAGTAGAACTTAAATCCAAGGAATATAGCTTTGCATACGCATAGGAAATTATATGAGATTTTTATACCTAAGCTGCTTCGGGTTGAGGTCTTAAGAAAATTGGGATTAATTAATTGATATTTAGTAGGCAATAATGTATTTACAAAAAAAAAATTGCTCTACACTGATATAAATGAACAACATCAGTATATTATGTGTCCCATAAATATCTTTAGCAGATATGATATGAGGTATGCCAAAAATAATACTCATTATATAATTCTGTAAAAGATATTGGAGTACATATCCCTTGAACAAAGCTATTATAATGTAATATGTTTTGATAATTGAAATATAAGTGGTAATTAAAGCTGATTGAGATAAAAACTTAGATAATTACTAATAACATATAATTTAATTTTTTTTTCATATGTCATAGCATTGGCCGGGACGCAAACACATACCCGTCTGCAAACAACTACTTGCTTGCAAGGTGGGTGCGATTTGCATAAGCAACAACAAAGAAAGTCAAATAAATTTAAGCAGATAATCTAAAATCAATAAATATATTTAGAAAACAATAATTATTAACAAATAAAATATTATCACACGTACAAATAATATTGTAATGCAAAAGATAATTATTATGAGTAGTTATGTTAAGAAAATATGATATAAATTTATAAGAAAAATCTATCAGTTTTGTTTTATTCCGATTAACTGATAAATGATTAAAAGTGAATGATTTACTAATTAAAAGTAAACCGTCATTAACTATTAAGTAATATTTAAGGTATATGAGAACAGACTTTCACATGACCCACCGCTCACCACTCAATCTTATATCACTGATACACTTGAACACATATATGAACAGGCTTAAAGTATGAAGATTGGCTATTTTAATATATATCTGAGCACTTATTGCATATATGTGTAGAGATGATAATCTGGACCAACTGATGATTGCTGGTTTAACATGAAATACGTATATTGGTGATTATTTTTCTTTTCGACATATATGTGTTCAAATGTATCAATGTTAAGAGATAGAGTGGTGAGCGGTGGGTCACGTGAAAGTCTGCGTTTATATACCCTATATATTACATATATTGATACAGGTATATAATAAGCCTGTATTTCAGTTACTAAAAAAGTAAATGAAACTGTGGCACAAAATAAAACAATATCATCTGAAAAATCATAAACTGATTTTAAATGGAGTGAAAATATCTCACGTAAATTAAAAATGATCCAGGACAGAGCCTTATAAAATGCCATGATAGAGCCTTATAAAATGCCATGATTTAATATTATAAAAGAACTAGTAACATCAACAATATTTGTAGGCTACTTCTTATCCTTTTAATAACTTGGAAGGTAAAAAGCAAAAAGATCATGAAATCCATATGAATGTAGATATTTAAATAAAATTTTATGAGAGAGTCAAATGTTTTAGATGTCTAAACATATAGCAACAGTATTGAAATCATTATCTAAAAATCATTTATCAAATTGTGTACATCAGGGGTGGGCAATTGTTTTGGCTCGGGGGCCGCAGAGGTAGGTGGAGGGCCACATCAGGGGCCACTTTGTGGAAGCGAAGGTTAGTGGAGGGCCGCACCTTTTTTTCATGACACAATAAACACACTTCTTTATTCCCTGTATTACCAAAGAAATATTTGTTTGTCCATTCTTCATTAAACACATGATATTCATCACTGATTTTACATTTTTTCAGAGGGTTCATGGTTTCACTAAAGTTGTATATATTTGCTAATGCAAAGACAAAATTGAAAATAACCAGATCAACTGGAAAAGCACTGCACATCATATCTACACTGCACATGTGTATTGACATGGCCATCATAGTGGAAAATACGAGATGAATCTTCAGTCACACACAAAAAGGAAATCTCAGTTCAAGGTAGATTTTTCTGATTGTCTTGGAGGGCCACATAAAACCTCTTAGCGGGCCACATGTGGCCCCTGGGCCGCTATTTGCCCACCCCTGGTGTACATGATTATTAAGAATTTTTTGCATGTATATAACTATTTATGCATGTTTGTATGCATAAATTATAATATTCATGTTTGTTATTATTTGTCATGCAATTCAATATCTCTAAACATATTTATAATTTTGTTTTTAATTAACAGGATATCCAACTTCCTTTTTTTACTTTGGATTACTTACTACTAAATATTATTTTCTGTAATTATGGATGTCAATGGACATTAGGACTTTAGTCATACATTTAAATGTAAGTATTTTTTTATCTATTAATTTATATATATATATATATATAGGAATAAAATAATCTTTTAAGCAATCAGAAGCATTTTAGCATTTTTGTACCAAACTATTTATAGTATCATATGTCGTAATTAATTCAATTGTAACAAGTTAAAACTTGATACTAATATTGATATGTATTATAGCATATGCATCTAAAATCAATTTATTTAAATCATTAACAGTAAATGGATGCAATTAATTTGTTTGGGGATTGTTGTTTTTTTGCTTTGCAAAAATAATTTATATAATTTAAAGTACTTAATTCTAAGGAATAATGAATTATAGGAAATGTTGGTAGATGACGCTAAGTATGTAATATTCATGTTGCTATTACTGAAAAGGGTAAAAAAAAATTAGAATTACAGAAGGCTTTTTTGTATATAATTATTATGTTAATGTATTTATAAGTTGTTACTATAATATAATAAAGATTTATATTTTATTTTATTGATAATTTAAAGTATATATTAATACAATTAAATGTTATTGTTGATGTTATTATGAATAATAATTTTACAATTTATTTATTTTATTATCGCTTTTGATGACATAGTTTAATATGATATAAAATTTATAATGAAATGATTTTTAAATAATTTGAAATTTGCTAAAAAGTTATTTAAATGTATATTATATTGAGTATATATGTAAAATCTTTTTCTATTATGAATAATACAGTATTCCTTATTTTAACTAAAGGTTAATTTATCTAGAATAAGCAGCTTAATTATCAATCTGACATTACAAACACAACTAAGTAATAAAAGTTTTGAGAGTTGTAATTTATTATTTATTTTACTCACAACTATCTTGAAGTAATCAAGCTGATAGCATTATTTATAATCCCAAACTAGTTTTTGGATATTGGCCTTCAACTGGATATAGATATATTTTTACTATCAAGTATCATTAATTACTCAAACTTACAATAGATGGCTCTGGAGTAGAATAAGTAGAATAAAATGTTGAATATATGTAAACTATGTTATATAATTTTTTATTAGACTAAACCAGGCATAACCAATTTTAAGAACATAGTTTGTCATGAATGGCACATTTACCTTATATATTTGTACTATAATTTATGTAAAATTTATCTTACTGTTCTTTAAAAACAATTTTAATTTTGATATTTGCTTTTAGTGACATTGCCCAATTTATGATGAACAATATTTTGTAAAACCCACTATATGAAAAAGATTATCAATACTTGGTCTAAACAATGAATATATATCATCATCATTTTTATATTGTTGTTACTGATATGTATATTTTTATTGATATATTTAATAACGTTTTAAAATATAGATAGGATTTATATTTTTAAAATGTTTATATTTTAATTTCATATTAACAAAATATAATTATAATAAATCTTTAGTTTCAAATAACAACTTTATTCACACCTTAAGAAGATACATATGGATATCATTTAACCTCTTTTTATTATAGGTTACATGCTTACAATGTACAGTGGCTCTACAATGAAAACAATAAATAAGAAAACCTAATGGTAAAAAGTAAAAAAATAAAAATTACATAAATATAAGCTACTTAGGAATTATTTGGGTCAATTTGTTGACCACCAAATTCAGAGTTTTAACAATAAATAACAATTAAATGGAAAGGCCTGGATTATATTAATGTGACAACTTTTAGACTCTGCATAGGAGTCATTATGTCCAGTTTTTTAATTTTGCCATGACAGTACTATAAATACCTAAGTGTTTTGATCTTCAGATCTCCAGTTGGTCCCATGTCTGACTGGCTAACCAGTGCTGGCATACTTTCCAATCGTATTCTTTGGCCTCACCAAGTAACTTGAGAAAAAGCTCTTCTGGATTATTATTCAATCCATTGTCAAAGACTCTCTTATTTCTCACTATCCATATAGCAAAATTTATAAAGGTGGCCAGTCTAATTTTACCATAAAGGCCATCCTTTACCACCTTTGCAATATTTGTACCTGTAATGTCTGCTTCCCTGAATCTTTTAAGGGCACAATAGCGTAGGTTATTCCATATTTCACATTTGATCTAGAATATGGCTCATTGTCTCTTCATTTTTATTACATATCGGGCAAATTGGATCTATTCTATATCCCTGCATGTAACACAGAAAGGTGCATGTTGGGGGGCTCCAAGGTTGACTTTTATCAGGAAATCCACCAGCTTAGGTTCGAATCTTATCCTTTTTGCCAACCTAGCAAACATGGGATTGCTGATTGAGAGAAGACTCTCCACTGTGGACTCATTGTTTTGTGTCATACTAAATGCTTCCCAATAGTTAAGCTTGAAGCCAAACATAGTCGCTGATGTCTTAGCTTTCCCTACAATCATTGACACTTGTTGTTGCAACCAAATGCTTGTTTGTTTGGGCGGAGGATGATCCATTGGTTCTACCTTCACCAATGGCAAGGGGCTTTCCATACACAGGTTTTGGCTAAATAATTTTACTAGTATATTATATGTCCTTTGAAATAGGAATGTGGAGATTGAATGTAGACCAAGCCCATTATGAGCCTTCGGTTTTTCGAGAAGGCTGAGACTTATGACTGGGGCTTTTCTGCCCCAACATAGTCTTCTGCATTGAGTTTCCACCTTATTTGGCAATACTATGGCATTGAGAAGGGCAACAATGACAACTGGACCTTTGATTGTGAGGTAACTGAGTTTACAACTTTCTTTAGCAAGGACTCTTCAAGCTCCTTCCTCATGATGTAAGGGGGGGAGACCAACATGAATCCTAGATACTTTTGTGGAGTTGCTCTGAATCTCCCCAGGATTTGCTTTCCAGATTTGATTGAACACATAGCCAACTTGGCCTCATTGACTTTTAGACCAAATTCACTAGCAAAGTGATCCAAGATCTCCTCTAGCCTAGCAAACTCATCCTGAGATGAGAGAAACACCACCACATCATCCATATAAGAAACTTGATGAATGCTCTCTCAGCAAAGGTATGGCAACACCCAAGAGTGTTACCTCGATGTGCAACAGCAATGGGTTTATATAGGCTGTAAAGAGGACTGCACTTAGTGGCGAGCCCTGCAGGATGGAAACGCTTGGCTGAAATCCTGGAGCAACTCAACCATCCAATGAGAGAAACAATTCTCTATTTTGTAGATGGTTCTCAATCATTTGGAGATATGCCTTGGAAACTTGAAGATCTTCCAGTACACTAAGGAGCACATTGATCCTGGCACAGTCAAAGGTACTGGCAAAGTCTAATTGAATTAAAACTGTCCAGGACATTTTTTCCCTGCAAACATGATCGACAATGAGGCAAAATCAGCTGATGGCATCTGCTGTAGAGCTACCCTTTTTTGCAAACTGGCAGGCAGACAGTTGACTGATGATGTTCTGCTGGATGTCATCTTTTATCAGACCCTCAATGGTCTTTATGAGAAGAGGGCTAATTGAAATTGACCTGAGATTTTCAAAGTCACTAGGGCCCTCTGGTTTTTTAAGCAAAGGCACCATAGCAATGGGATAGAACCCTTGAATGTCCCAACTGTTATCTGCCATTAGGTCCACCATCCTTTTAATGATTGGGATGGTAAATGATCTTAGGTGTACCAGCAGAAATTTTGGGATTCCATGCAGCCCAGGATGTGTACCATCAGGGAGTGCTTTAAGTTTTGCCAATATTCTGGCTTCGGTAATTTTATGTGGCTCCTTGCCCGTCTTCTTAAAATTTCTGTGGGTTCCTGTTATACCTAAAGGTTGAATCTTTTTCTCATAATAGTCCCTGATCATGAGCAGCATAGATTCACCTACATATTTTCTCTCATTTATCTTTAATTGATTTTGGAGCTCTGGAGTTTCTGCCAGACCCAAGGGCCCATTTAAGGTAGCCCCTTGTTCAGCAATGTTGATCATTTAGATATTGCCTAGCATTTTTTATTGAGAGGTATACTGCAATGGCTTTTTGTTTGACTCTATATCTATTTTTTTAAGATCAATGAAACCATGAATGTTTTGAGTTTCATAAGGCAAGGTCTCCAATTCATTGGCAATTCTATCCAGTTCACTAATCAGGTGCAATGGACCCTTTGTTTTTTTGGTATAGCAGCTTATTAGTTCACTAAGTGAGCTTGTAAATGTCAGCCATGCTTTTTCAATTTGGGAGCATTGATAATTTGACTGTATTAAATTCAATATAGATTTCAGAGATTAATTGGATTGTGTCATTTAATGTGGTTAGCATTCGAATTGTATGTGGTAAGTTAATTATGGGTCCCTGTACAAAGGCCACTGGCCATAGATGAGCCTCAATCACTGGTAATAAGGATGGTGACATGTACACCAGGTCTATGAGTATCCATGTATATCATGTAAAATGAAAATGCACCCTCTGGGAACAAATCTCTGCCACTTACTAGGGGCTGGTTGAAGCTGTTGACAAATTTTGCTTGAAATGTTTCATAATTATGGTTGAAATCACCAATGATTATGGTCGGGAATGGACTGGTTCTCAGTGCTATGTTTATTGAGTGAATAGCATTGAATACAACTTCAAAATTTTGGATAAATATAGGTTCACAAGGTTGAATGTCCAACCTCTATACTGTATCACTGCAATCAGGCTATTTGTGTTTATGTATAGAATTTGATTTGTGATTTATTGTTAATCATTATTGCTATTCCTCCTACAGCAGTATCAGAAAATGAATAATGAAAATGACCCAATGACTGCATTAATTGGATAATTCTTGGGTCAGAGTTATGGTGCAATTTTGTCTCACAGAAACAAAAATATCTGGTTCCTGGCACCTAAACCAATATGACAGAGCATAAGCTCTATCATGAGAATTCAGGCCCCTGATGTTCACAAAAATGATGTTGAACATTATCAACTTGATATTGGATTATATTGCTGAGTCCTTCACCACTTGGTCTGGGTTGCCTTGATCGCTCTTTTTTGACCCAGACTCCAGTAGAGGACCTCCTAGGGCACTTGACTGGGTGTAGTTACTCTCAAATTGTTTAGTAATAATAATTTGCTCATAATTCTCACTTCGATCTTGAGGCAACTTTCTTATACTGCCGACAGATTCATCTTGTACTACATCATTAGGAAGATCCACGAGGTTCGGGGAAAATTTAGTTTTCTTCTCTTTGGAGTAGTGATGGTTGGTCTCTGCTCTTCTAGATCAACAAGGTCCCTTACAACTGCAACCTCTTTACAAGACATAGATGCGTTTGAGGATGATCCACCCCTCCTGGATTTGTATTTCCTCTTTCACTGAAAAGGGGCATCCTGATGAGGCAACTTGATCCTGAAATCAGTGGCCATTGTGACTTCATCCCCAATTCCCATTCCCTCTGACATGGCTTCTTCATCATCCGAGGATGAATGACTGATCTGTGTTCTAAGGTATCTTGAGGGACCAAGGGACAATGGACGATACTCTAAAGCACCTGCTTTTGGTTCAGATAAGCTTGATTCCATATGTGGATGGGTTTTTGACATTTGTCTAGATCAGTGCATTCTCATGCTTATATGCCTGGAAGGATTTCATCAGAAGGGCAGGAATTGACTGATTGAATTTATCATTTATAATTTTATATTGGTTTGGGTCCCATCTACCTCCTTCGGTAATTATGGATGAGTTGTCCATCATGGAGTCTACAGCAACTGAAGCATTGTCTAAGCCCATTATTTCTAAGGCCTTCAAATGTCTATGGCTGTCCTTATTAATAAGGCTTTTGTCTTGACTACTATTTTTAATTTGTCCTACTGTATGAGATCCTACAGCAGCCTTTTGAGCATATGACATTGGCTCTTGGCTTTTATTTTTATCAACAGGATTATTGTTTATAGTGTTTTCTCTGTTCACTTGTTGTGGTGTGGATTTAGGTCTTAGTGTTGGAAATTTCGAATTATAGCTGTTGTCTGCAGCGATTAGGTCATTTCCCAAACCTTTCTTGCTTCTGGTGTTGTAAGTTGCCCTTGTGGTTTTTGGAATCACATCTTGGTTATGAGAAATATGATAGCTTTGCTATTGTATGTTAGGCTGTGATTCAGTTATATTGCCCAGATTTTTACCTTTAACGGTTGAGTTATTATCATACTGCAAAATGTTCAATGTTACTGAGGACTTTGGGGATCCAGGGTTTGGACTTAGGTGCCCAGAGTGTATTGTGTTTGTTTTTGGTTTTGTATTCTTGTTTTCTGACTCATGAATTAGATCATTGTGTTTTTGTTGTTGGTTTTTAAATTTTTTATTTCTGGGTAGCGCCCTTGTTCCACCGGAAGTGGGCTTATGGCTTTCATTCTGATCATCAGAACTACATACTTTTTGCTCAGTAAGGTAACTCATGTCAAAATCTATTTTATCAGATTCATAATATGGTCGAATTAACTTTCTGAGATGATTTTCTGGTCTGCCATGTTTTCCCGCATTCAGTAACTTCCAGATCGACACGTTCATATCGTAACTCATTTTCTATAAAAGTTTGAGGGTTGTAACTTTCTACAAATGGGGTTTCAGGACTTGCTTTTTTTTTGTAAGTACTTTTTACCATTACCTATCTCCCCTGACTGGTTTACAGCTTTGGATTTGTGTTTTCCTTTTGTATTTTCTATTTTTAGATTAGAATTCCTAATGTTTACTTTTTTTCCGATTTTTTCGCCCACATTTTCACTATCAGTTTTACTGGATATTTCTACTTTTTCCCCAGAATAAGATTTAGTGATTTTAAGAAATTTACTCTTAAATGAATTTATTTTCATATTCTCAAATTCTATATCTCTGTTTTCATCTAAGTTTATAGATTCTCCTGAACTACTACGGCTGGCTTTAGCCTTTTCCATGTTAGCCATTAGCGTTAAATGTAGCGATGTCCAATTTTATAATTTCAATCAATTATTCACAATTAATTTCTTAAATAATTATCATTACAACAAAAGGAAATACTCACTATTAAGTCTCCAATTTTTTTCAACTATTACTTTCATTCTTTTAGTGTGAACAGACTATCTCTGGCCAAGCTTTAAATAGCTAAGCTAAACTATTCACTATAGCAACTGGAAGTCTATAATAATAGATATAATAAATCTTTATCAGGCTAAATTTGCATAAAATTGGAAGTTGATTTTAAAAAATTTATGTAATAAACATAAATTGTCTACAGCGAATTGATTTCTACATATAATTTGCATAACCAAAGTTTAATAAATAGAATATCCATAATCTATTTTCAATGCAACCTCTAAACCTATAGAGGTTACTATGACAACAGATTGTGATTATTCTATTAGTTTATTAAGCTTTGACTATTATAGCATGAAAATCATAATATAAATAAATAATTGTAACACATTCTTCTATGCATTTTACACAATGCAATAATTTATTATTTTACACCTTCAAAAATAAACAGATAGTTTTGTCTGTTCAACAGCTTTCTTCAGAAATTAGTCCCAATTTTAAAAAATGTTTTTTTCTAATCATGGTTCTCTGTGTTTAATAAAATAATTTGTATATACATTGTAGTTTAAAGACTCATTTTATATAAATTAAATTAATAAGTCAATACTATCAATAAATACAATTTAAAAAATACTACTTTTTGTTTTTATTTATACCATTACACCTTCAATAGATTGAATTATTAATTTCTTATTAATCTACTCAAACTAAATCAGTGATTCTTAACCAATAGTTTTTAAATCTTAATGAATCCATGGATTCAGAATTGTCCTGCAATCTTTTATCCTGTTTCTTACAAATTTGAATTCTAATCTTCAGTTTTATATGAAATGAAATACAATGTAGATTTAATAAAATACTAATGATAAAGTGAAATTATGCATGTAGTAAGGGCAGATATCTATTATTTTTAATTGTTGTATTTTTACAATAACTAAGTTCCTTTAGTCGGCTTTAAAAAACTTAATTTTTAAATATTTATTATAAGAAAATATGTTGCCATATATAATTAATGTTGGTATCTATATTTCAATCTATGCAACAATTAATGGCTGGTTTTATTATTATTAATTAAATAAATATTTAAATTAATGCATAGTGCAAAAATGTTTCCAATTTGGTCTGTATGTTGCAAATTTGGAAGAAGTAAAACTTCATAATAGTCAAAGCCTGCTAATTCTTGAATTTTTTCGGTATTTCAGAGGATATGCCTAAAGTTGATATTTCATAATACATGCCTAGAATTCATAGCAAAACTCTTGTTAAATAGAATATAGATTATATTGTAACACCTGCTTCTTTTGATATATCAATTATAATTCCATCATTTCCTGGAGCCTTTCCTTTCTTCATACACTTAATTGCATGTCTCACTTCTTCATTTAAAATTCTGGGCAATTCAGAAGATGTAATAGATATAGGAGGTACTTGTTCTTTATTACTATATAATTCTTGAAGCAGGTGAAGAAATAGAAACAATTTTAGCAAAGTTATATACCAAATGTCTAAATGATAAAGATGTACCGGAAGATTGGAAGAATGCAGTAATAATATTAATATTTTAAAAAGATGATAAAGAAGATATTAGAAATTACAGACCTATCAGCCTTTTATCGGTTTTATATAAAATTTTTACCAAGATAATTACAATTCATCTACAGGGAACTTTGGATTTGGTTTTAGTACAATAGATCATATCCAGGTATTGAGAGAAGTCATAGAAAGGACAAATGAATATGAGTTGTCATTATGTTTTGGATTTGTAGATTATGAAAAGGCATTCGATTCTATACACATTTCTTCAGTGATTAAAGCATTGGATCATCAAGGTATAGATCCAGGATATTGTCATATTTTAAAGAATATTTATAAAAATGCAACAGCAACAATTAGATTACATAATGATACTGGAAAAATTAACATTGAGAAAGGTGTAAGACAAGGTGACTCCATATCTCCAAAACTCTTTACAGCAGTGCTGCAATAAGTATTTTGTGGATTAAAATGGGAAACTGAAGGAGTGAAAGTAAATGGAGAGTATTTAAGTCATTTAGATTTCGCAGATGAAGTAGTTGTTTTTGCAAATAATGCTTCAGAGCTGCAGGAAATGTTGCAGGAGTTAGCAGATGGAAGTAGAAAAGTAGGACTAAAGATAAATGTTAAAAAGACTAAAGTAATGTTTAATCGATTTGCTCAAAATATGAAAATAAAGATTGATTATGAAGAATTAGAAGAAGTTAACAGTTACAAATACCTTGGTCAGATTATTAATACAGATGGAAACATAATGGAGGAAATTAATCATAGAATTAAACTTGGTTGGAGTGCTTTTGGTAGAAATAACTTGATACTAAAACGAAATATGCCTATGTGTTTGAAGAGGATGGTTTTTAACAAATGTGTTTTACCAGTTCTTACTTATGGATCTGAGACTTGGACACTTAATAGAAGAGCAATACAGAGACTTCAGACCACTCAAAGGTGTATGGAGAGATGTATGTTGGGAGTAACAAGAAGAGATCGAAAACACAATGTAGGGTAAGACAACAAACAGGTGTTACTGACCTTATTGAAAAAATTAAAAGATTGAAATGGAGTTGGGCTGGACATATTGCTAGAAGAGATGATAATAGATGGACAATTAAAATTTTAAACTGGATTCCAAGAGATTGTAAAGACCCAGAAAGAGACCACATGTGAGATGGATGGATGAAATAAGAAAATGTGCAGGGGTGTTGTGGAGAAGAGAAGCTAAAGATCGGAGAAGATGGATTAAACTTGGAGAGACCTTCATCCTGCAGTGGATTGATAATGGTTGATGATGATGATGATGATTGTAACAGTCAAAATTTACAGCTCATATGCAAATTACCTAAGAAATTTGCATGGGATCTCCATACTTCGATGTCACCAAATATACAATCTTTTCTTACTGTTAAGCTAAGATTAATAGCTGAGGTGAAGCTATAAGTTTGTTGTTAGTGAGCCTATTTATGGACTTAGCACTTTCGGAGCACCTCCAGCTCCATAATCATAGTCCTTTACATGC
This sequence comes from Epiperipatus broadwayi, assembly GCA_028023455.1. Taxonomy (NCBI): domain Eukaryota; kingdom Metazoa; phylum Onychophora; class Udeonychophora; order Euonychophora; family Peripatidae; genus Epiperipatus; species Epiperipatus broadwayi. The sequence continues at coordinate 1,204,493 of JAQFVV010006387.1, read as the reverse complement.
TGTTGATTCTATGCAAATGCATGCAAATTATAACATCCACCTTTTCGAGATTGTGAAGCACGTGTCTTTTCTATTGATTGACATGGCATCACTGGTGATGTAACATGCCTCTTTATAGTCTGTTAAGATTAGCTATATACACAAAACTCTATCATACCCTAATTAGATTATTGATTGCAAAATAATGACAAATGCTAAAGATAATGAGACAATACAATTTATTCATATATATATATACATTTTTACAATACACACAATAGCATAACAGACTGCAATCTAAAGAAACTATAAGCATATTTCACCCATGATTAAACCTACATATTTATTTTACTGCCCTGTCAATTTTTTTAAACAAATTAATATGATAAGCTATTCATGGAATCTCTAATTAATTTTATACGCACATAGATAATATATAGTATAATATATTCTTAATTGTTTTTGAACAGGGATAAACTTTACACATAGACCAATGATTACAACTAATTATTAATTTTAAGATTTAATAAACCAACAGTTTAAGGATATGTTGTATCCATTAACTACGATAAATCATTTCATAAAGTATTTGAAGAACTGAACTACCATAAATACTATCAGGCTGTGATGCAGGTAATTAACTAAATGTCATATGTGTGAATGTAAAATGCAGGAAAACAACATCTGCATTACATTATTTACAAATATACAAATACATGTAAGCTAGGAATATGCTCTATGATAGAAATATTAATCTATCATGTACTAGTATAAAGGTACTAAGCATAAGAGGGACTGGCTATCACAACATGGAATCATCCAAGACATATATACAAACAAAGCAGATAATATATGGTAGAAATTTCCATCACCCCATACTATTGCTCTAAGTAAAATAGTGAATGAAATTGACCAGCAATCACAATGGTATAACAATCATCTATGAATAGATAAAACTCCTATAAACTAATCTCATATATAAACAAAACAGCTCAAAATAAAATTACAACAGTTCTTTTACATCAATACACTCAATTATTCTTCCCCAAATTCTTTTACATCAATACACTCAATTATTCTTCCCCAAATCTGGAGAAACTGTAAACTATTAACAGATAATAAAATATATACTTAATTTATTCTGTTTTTGCAGCCTGTTTATACTTAATTTATTTTGTTTTTGCAGCCTGTTTTGTATCAGTCTAAACTTCATCAAGCTATGATTAAATTATTATGATGACAATTTTTTATATTGTAGATGGGATAATTGACTGGTTTTAAAATACTAAATCTGTATCAGCATGGCCAAGGATTATGATAAACAAAACTAATTGCTTTACATAAAAATTTACTCTTGTCTTATGATTTATACTGTCTAAATTGTGGTATGATTAAATAAAATAACAGAACAATCCCTAAAATCAATAATAACAATAATTTATAAAATACTTTCTGTATAATGGTGATAAATACTTAATGTTAGTGCTAGACATTTATAAATATATTTTTAAAGTTCATTCCCATTCCCTTTCATTGCTAAGAATTCAAGCTCAGACTTCAGGGATTGATATACTTTTAGTGGACTTGGTTCGTTCAACCATAGTTGGTGCAGTGGTATTTTTTAATCATACTGTTCTTAATTCCACAGGCAGCATTGGATGTTAGTTTAATGGTTGACTGACAGTTGGTGTCTCCTCAAAGCAGTAGATACTTGTAGTTTAGGTATGTAATAGACCCAATGTCTCTTAAGATATTTCTACGTTAGCTGATGGCTCCTTTCCATACTTCTTTATGAACTTTTGGCCTGCACTCTTCCATGTGTTCAAGATAAAGCAGATGATGGCTTCTCTATTCCTGCATAATATTTCAACACCAAGCACAATCAAAGATTAATCAGCAGCCCAAACTTCAATTGAAGCACTTCCGGAATAATAATTCAACAATAATCCATAATGATTTACAACTCTTACTTATAATTCCTGGAGTTGACTTATCAGCAAAATTGGATCCAATGGTAGTTGTTTCAAGCCATTGATCTATTGGTGGTAAATAGCTCTTCATTTTGATCCATGAATTATTTGTTCAATCATGACATTTACAAACTTTTATTTTTGAAAGAGATTACCAGACTAAATTGCATCAAATATTTATCTTCTTAATTAATTGTTTATAAGAATTTTAATTGCATTTTCTAGGATAATGTCATTTCCACTTTATAATTGTCAATAAAAGAACTATCTTATTTTCAATTATTTTTAAAGTGAACTTATAAATAATCATACCATATACATTTATCTATGCATATAAATTATATACTTTTTATCTATTAAAATTGCTGAAATTATTGAATTTAAAACTTCCATTGAATTTTTAAGTTACAGATCTGAAGCATATATAAATATTGCTTTAATATATATAAATATATTTTGATTTTCTCTCATTATAACTACTAATGTAAAAGAAAAAGACAGAGTTCAAATTTAGTAAAATTTATTGTACCAAATACACTTTCAATGCTTTCTCATTGTGCTGAAACCATTAAATTGTTGCTGATTTGAATGCTATTTGATTTTTGACTCATTATGTATTCATTTTGGGTAATGAACCATGTCTCTCTTATTTTACATTTGCAATCTTTTCTCAATTTTCACATAATTTTAACAATCTTCGGAATCACAACTATGACCATATTTACATCAAAAAGAGTGTCCATATGAGTTAAAATGACCCAGCATTTTCTAATGTATAGAAAATCTAAGACAAAGTCCAATGCCATTAATTCACCAGTCTTTCATATCATGAGAGAGAATACAGCCATAGTTGTGATCCAATTGTTATTAAAATTATGTGTGAAGAGAGAAATGATGCAAACATAAAATAAAAGAAGTGTGCTTCATTATACAAAATGAATACATAATGAACCAAAAATCAAATACCATTCATCAGCAAAAAATTAATGTTTTCAGCAGACTAGCCTTGAATATGACATTAAAGTGTTGAAATTATACTTAGTGCAATACATTTTAATAAACTTTAATCCTGATTTGCTATTTCTTTTATATTAATATATATATAGTAAAAAATATATTGCTAATAATAAATAAAATATCATATATAAACCGATATACAAACGTATACATTAACAATTATACATAAAAAACATATAATTATTAATATATTTAGCTGTTATATATGGTATTTTTGTTATTTATTATAATTTATATTAAAAAAACAGCATATTGGACTTCATTAATTTCCATTTTTGATACTATTAGTAATTAAAATTTTAATTAAATAAATATTCTTTTTTCTTTTAGTATTTTCTACAGAAGTTGCCCTTCTTTCACAACTGTGATGTGTGATAACCTTATATATACTATATATATTAAATTTTAATGAACATAAACAAAAATGGGTATTGGATAGATTCCAAGATTGATTCATTTTATTTTTAAAAATAATATTATTTGAATGCTTTTTTTAACAAAAATGTAGATTATTTTCAATTGTAAATATTGATGACAACCCAAAAATATTTGATTACGTGTAACTTTGTTGTGATTATAAATTACAGAATGTTTTATTTCAAATTCTATTTGTTTAGACTTCAAATTTACATTCCCTCTTCGTTTGAAATTGTGGAAAGAGTTGTAAACTTTATTTGACTGCTAAAAGACAACTCGTAAACTTTTCACATATCAGAATACACCAAAAAGTTTTAAAGTCTCAAATTATATTTACATGTATAAATTACTAAAAACAATATTCAAAATTTTAAAAATATATATTTGTTTCAATCTTTCATCTTTAATTAATTATAAAGAGAACAAGCTGTGACCTTCATAAATTCTTATCTAATGCAAATATTCTATTTCTTTCATATAAAGAAAAACTGACTAGAGAATTAATATTACTTTTTCAAATAGAATAAAAAAATTATTTATAATATTTACTAAAATAGATTATTTTATATCACTAAAATTCAGTATAGATTTTTTTTAAAAAAATTCAAACATCCTTTTAGTCTTGAACACTTAAATAATGGTGGGGGGGGGGCATTTTTAAATGATATTTCGACTCTATTCCAACTTAATAATTTCGATTTTAAAGTAGATGTTTCAATGAAAATGTTTGATTCTAGAGAGATTTTGTCGTCATTAAATGAAAGTTTAAATTGAAAATATTACGTAGTTTATGATATCTTTTAATGTATGATAAATGATATATAATAAATTTTAAATCAAATTGTATTAATATTTCTAAAATTGCCCAAAAATATAAATAAATAAACATCCCACTAATATTTTTGAATCATCTTTTATTAGAAAAATAAAAATAGGAATGATGGAATCTTTTAATGAATTCTTATTTAATAATAACTTAGATTTCGAATTTTAGCTACACGGTTTTATTAGAATTGAGTGAAAATTAATTTTAATTCTGTTTAAAAATTACCATGGTTCAAAATGGTAGAAGAGATAAGTTATAAGACAGAGTCACAAGATGTATCCAATATAAGGTCAAGTTAGCTAATCATTATTTGATTTATTGTAATATATATATATGCTCATGTTGTCTTTGATGCTTTTTGGGGGCAACTTTTATGGCGCCCGTGTCTCCTATACTGCCTTCAAAAAAGCAAAAACCATATCTGCTATTGATATGTTGTTTTTTTATTAAGGAAAATACACATACAATAACAATATAAATCTTGTTGGTACACATTTGTTTGGGTTTGTTACACATATTATAACAATCATTAGTAAATAATTTTCCAAATTATAAAATATACCTATTTGATGCATTAGTTATTATTGTAACAAATTAATTTCATGATCAGAGCAAGAAGCTCATCGTTCAAACTTAGTCTATAATTATTGTGTACTTGTTTTATATCAGAACAACTGGCTCTTCATTTAGTGACTTAGCCAGTGATCATTGTGCAGTCCATATTTTGATTGACAGTGATCATTTGTCATTCTCCATCTAACTGAACCATTTTTAATCTTGAATTAATTTTTAATTAGCATGCCTGAGGATTGGCTCTTCATCCAGTGGCCTAAGTTGTGCCCAAGTGTCCCTGTAGAGATTTTCCGGCATTAATAAGCGATCCCTAAACATAGTCCTTTGAATAAATTTTTTACACATCTCCCATGGTTCTTTACTTCATTATTTAAAAATGAAATAATTTCTCATTAACCACATGGCATAAAGCAGGAGCATTCCTATTCTAATTGCAGCAAAGACACCACTCTTTATAGCATCCTGATTCTTAGAATTTTCATGTTAGCTGGCAATACTCTGGTTATGATATTTTATCTAGCAAGACTTAAAAATGGGCAAGCAGTAAAAATATGTTTAATAGTTTCATTGACTACTTTACATAAGCTACATAGTGGTTTGAGAAATTTCTATGATTTACCAAAAAATGATTGGTTGGCAAGGCTTTTAAATTAAATTTTATGATGAAGTCAATATGTTTGGCTTCCAAGTAGCAAAATTTTAGTTTCCTGATTAGTAATTTGGTAGTTGTTTGTTCTTAATTTAAGATGTTAGAAGCATTGGTTGAAACACTTTCATAATGAAAACGTTCATTTGATTTAGTAATATAAATTAAATTAAGTATAATTATTATCACAATAATCGCAAAAAATGGGAATTTCTTTGGAAAATTTTTATTGGTAAGTTTTGATATACCCTTTATATAGAGATAATGTTTTTGACATGTTTTCTTATCAAATTAAAAATTTAAATTATAGGACTTTTATTCTCAACTTTGTAAAACCTTGTAAACTTTCTTTACTCTGAAACTGTTTTATAAAATACAAGATGAAAATATTGGATAATTTAAAGACTTGGGGATGACAATCAGAACTGCAGTGAATTTTTTGAATGTTCAATCGTGGAAATATTTGTTACCTTTCTCTTCATTGAGTATGTAGTAGCTGACTAATTCTCATACATAAAAAATAGATGAAGCTTTTATAATAAATTAACAAACAAATTTCAAATAACTGAAATAAATTTATATATATTAATTCTAATATTCTCATGGATAAATGAGGAATTCGTAGTATTATTTACGGGAGTTGGTGTGTAATAAAAATGTAAGCTAATATTTTAGTACAATAACAACTACTTTTCTTACAACTTCTTCTTTCACAAATTATAAAAATTTATAAACAAAGCAAAGCAAAACTCCATATAGTAGTGCCACCTGTGCTAAACAGAGTAATCAATGGATGCCAGAAGGCTTGTGCACTACTATATGGAGTTGTGCTTTGCTTTGTTTATAAACAATTATGTGCTAGTATTGGAGATGTGGCTGCAGAAAGGAGTTTGCTATTAACTAAAAGGAGACCCTTTGATTCCTCTTGGAGGCCTTAAAGGAACCGAGCAGGGCAAATTCCTAATGTCCACTCCATACGTTCTTGTCGTTGCAGCTGTTATTACGATGTGTTTATTCATATAGTATATGAACATGGATGGGCTGCTCACCAACACGCATTAGCCAGCGTGGTGAGTTTATTGGCTTTTTACCTCTGAGTTTAAGATCAAGAAACACCATGGTCTTTCTTCTCAGTGCCTGATAAGGCAGAATGAATGTTTGTGTAAATGATAAATATTTTTCCAATACATATATACAATTATGACAGACAAAAATAAAGCATGGCCCTTATTCCCAGGAGACTGTAAAGTCACCAACCAAGGCAGCGATTGGTGGCCGAAGGCGGAGGGTGCTAAGAATCCCCTGATTGCGAACCCAGGTTGCCATTTGATGATGACTTTTTATTTAGGTACTTACAACTGCAGATCACTTTCAAGTGAAGGAAGATTGCAAGAATTAGAAGAAGAACTGTCTTATATTAAATGGGACATTATTGGACTTTGTGAAGTTAGAAGAAAAGGAGAAGAAACAATTGATTTAAAAAGTGGACATATACTCTATTATAAAGGCACACATATTGGAAATACAAGTGGAGTAGGATTCATTATAAATAAAAAGTGGAAGAACAATATTGTGGAGATTGATGGTGTATCGGACAGAGTGGAAAGATTAGTTATACAACTTAATAGCAGATATCAAAATTAGATAATTCAGGTTTATGCCCCAACAAGTTCTCATAGTGATGAAGTAGTAGAAGATTTTTATATGGATGTACAAAAGGCTTTTGATCAGAGTAAACAACATTTTAAAATTGTTATGGGAGACTTTAATGCTAGAATTGGTAGACAAATGAAAGATGAAATTGCTGTAGGTAATTTTGGTTATGGTAATAGAAATGAGAGAGGGCATAGACTTGTGGAGTTTGCAGAAAAAGAAAAACTTTATGAATTCATTTTTTGAGAAAAATGTTAAAAGGAAATGGACATGGAAGCATCCAAATGAAGGTACAGCTGAATTGGATTATATTTTGACTAACAGAAAATACATATTTCAAGATTGTAATGTTCTTAATAAATTTAACACAGGAAGTGATCATCGATTAGTAAGGAGTAAGTTATGTGTTAATGTAAAACTAGAGAGACAAAAATTATTAAGAAAAACAATATTTACAGTTGATATTCCTAATCTTCAGAAACATTCTAATGAATTTAAATTAGAACTTACAAATAGGTTTCAAGTGTTAGGAGATTTTGAACATGATACAGATTTGAATGAAATTAATATGAAAATAACTGATACACTTTTAAAAACTGCAACAAACATAGCTGGTAGAAAAAAGCAGCAATTGACTAATAAAATTTCTACTGAGACTAGAGAATTTATGAAGAAAAGAAGGAATATGAAGATATACAAAAATGATGTATTAAAAAGAATTGAATATCTCAAATTTTGTAAAATAGTACGGAAAAGAGTTGAAAATGATATAAGAAAGTATAACTGTGAAATAGCGAGGAAAGCTGTAGAAGAAAATAAAAGTCTCAAAAATGTTAAACAACATTTTGGTATTGGTAGGAAATTTATATCTGCAATAAGAAAAAAAGATGGAATTATTACTAAAAAGAGAGATGACATCATGAAATTGGTAGAAGATTTTTATCAAGAATTATATAGTAATAAAGAACAAGTATCTCCTATATCTATTACATCTTCCGAATTGCCCAGAATTTTAAATGAAGAAGTGAGACATGCAATTAAGGGTATGAAGAAAGGAAAGGCTCCAGGAAATGATGGAATTATAATTGATATATTAAAAGAAGCAGGTGAAGAAATAGAAACAATTTTAGCAAAGTTATATACCAAATGTCTAAATGATAAAGATGTACTGGAAGATTGGAAGAATGCAGTAATAATATTAATATTTAAAAAAGGTGATAAAGAAGATATTAGAAATTACAGACCTATCAGCCTTTTATCAGTTTTATATAAAAATTTTACAAAGATAATTACAACTCGTCTACAGAGAACTTTGGATTTCCACCAACCAAGAGAACAAGCTGGATATAAAAGTGGTTTTAGTACAATAGATCATATCCAGGTATTGAGAGAAGTCATAGAATGGACAAATGAATATGAGTTGTCTTTATGTTTTGGATTTGTAGATTATGAAAAGGCATTTGATTCTATACACATTTCTTCAGTGATTAAAGCATTGGATCATCAAGGTATAGATCCAGGATATTGTCATATTTTAAAGAATATTTATAAAAATGCAACAGCAACAATTAGATTACATAATGATACTGGAAAAATCAACATTGAGAAAGGTGTAAGACAAGGTGACTCCATATCTCCAAAACTCTTTACAGCAGTGCTGCAAGAAGTATTTTGTGGATTAAAATAGGAAACTAAAGGAGTGAAAGTAAATGGAAAGTATTTAAGTCATTTAGATTTTGCAGATGACGTAGTTGTTTTTGTAAATAATGCTTCAGAGTTGCAGGAAATGTTGCAGGAGTTAGCAGATGAAAGTAGAAAAGTAGGACTAAAGATAAATGTTAAAAAGACTAAAGTAATGTTTAATCGATTTGCTGAAAATATGAAAATAAAGATTGATTATGAAGAATTAGAAGAAGTTAACAGTTACAAATACCTTGGTCAGATTATTAATACAGATGGAAACATAATAGAGGAAATTAATCATAGAATTAAACTTGTTTGGAGTGCTTTTGGTAGAAATAACTTGATACTAAAAGGAAATATGCCTAAGTGTTTGAAAAGGGTGGTTTTTAACAAATGTGTTTTACCAGTTCTTACTTATGGATTTGAGACTTGGACACTTAATAGAAGAGCAATACAGAGACTTCAGACCACTCAAAGGAGTATGGAGAGGTGTATGTTGGGAGTAACAAGAAGAGATGGAAAACCCAATGTATGGGTAAGACAACAAACAGGTGTTACTGACTTTATTGAAAAAAATAAAAGATTGAAATGGAGTTGGGCTGGACATATTGCTAGAAGAGATGATAATAGATGGACAATTGAAATTTTCAACTGGATTCCAAGAGATTGTAAAAGACCTAGAAGGAGACCACATGTGAGATGGATGGATGAAATAAAATGTGCAGGGGTGTTGTGGAGAAGAGAAGCTAAAGACCGGAGGAGATGGATTAAACTTGGAGAGACCTTCATCCTGCAGTGGATTGATAATGGTTGATGATGATGATGATGATTGGAGATATGATCATGTGATGCTCGCTGGTTATAAAAATTTATGTGGTAATATATATATTATTATTCATGCTACATCATTTATTGTAACCCTATGCATTCAAATCATAAGATTGTGTGTGGTGATATATATCTCATTATCCATGCTATATTATCTATTGGAACTCTAGGCATTTACCAGCACATCTATGACTATGATTATGATGTCATCTATATCTATAAAAGAATGTTATGTTGTATATGAGTTTTATAGTTAAACTTTCAAAATATGTAAAAAGGCATAGCGCTCAACTTTATTATGAGAATCAGAGAATACGCCAATGATTAATTCGCACTTTAAGATCTTGATATTTAGGTAAGGTCACTACTGCTGTATTATATTTGAAAAAGAGCTTCCATAAAATGTAAGGATTTGAATGCTTGGATAAAACATTAGCATATATTCAAGCTTCTATGAAAGGCTTAATCCTATGCTTTGTTTATGAATCTTTTTAATATGTTGAAATTTACTAAGTTTCTTTAAGTTATGTTTGGGCACTCGTACTTTATTTATCAAATTGATTTTATATAAAAATTAATTTTTAATATTTAAGTTGTAATAGTTTCTGTGAAAATAAATTTTAGTAACATATTATATACAGTATATAATATAGTGACAAAATTATTTTAATTCTAGTAAATTAATAACACAATTAATTACATTTATGATAAATGATCGTAGAAGCAAAATTAGAATGCAAATAAATATGCAAGATAAAATTATCTTTTTATTTTTTTAATGCTGTTTTAAAATATTTTTAAATTTATGAATTTTTTAATCTTTCTAACATAAAAAAATAATTGGACTCGTAACTCAATCTATCATTTATTTCGTTCCTTATTCGTTTGTAATTCAATAGTTAGTGAAGGTCCACTATGACGGAAAGATTATAAAATTATAACTTCTTTTCAGATGTACAGCTTAGTACTATTTTTGACCAGGCCAGTTAAATACATATCACAAAGATAGGTTTATAGAAAAGAGGACTTATAGGTTAATTAGTATGCAAATTGTTTTATTTATTTCATAGGTGTTATTTGCGGTGAACCACATCTCTTTGTCTTTTCTCTTTCATTGCACTCAATGCAAACAACTTTGATATAAAATGAAGTGAAATTGTGACTCAAGTCATCTAAACCTATGCAAATTAAAAGATGTCTTGTGTGCATATATTCTTAAATAAATTAATTACTAATAAATTGTTTTATACTGCAACAAAAAATTACATCAAATATTCTTTACTGTATACCTAATAATAATAATATATTCACATGATTTAATAAGAAATATGATTTACTTGCTAATAACGTTTAGACTAAGATTGATTTGAGATTTTGTACTATTTTTATAGATAAGAAAAAAAATATTTTGTTATACAAGTTATAATAAAAAAAAACAATTTATTCATTTTTATAATATATGCATGTATCTCATGTTAAATTATACATGGATTTAAGTAATTGTCACACTAATGCTAGGAAAGGTGAATGCAGTTAAGAAGCACTTATCCTTATTGACAATTTTATTTTATGCTATGAGATATGGGTCATCATATAAATTATTTAAGCAACAAGACCTTATCCAGATAGGACATTCATCAAAAAAATAAAGAAGCCATTGAGATCCTTAACAAAACAGATTGTATTTGGCAGCATGATGGTACATATAAATTACTTTTTAATTGGATTTTTTTAATCCAATATATCTATTAAGTTTATATTAGATTACTCATCTATTATCACCCTTGAGTTCATATTTTAAATTTTTTTATTTTTTACCATAGTAATTCATAAATACTGCAATGCTGCAGCAACCCCCTCCCCATAAAAAAAATAATTTTAAAATTTGTGCTTGAAAATATCAGTAATATAATAATCATTCAATATTTTGCATAATTATTATGTAAATACAACTAATTAAACTGATTTTTAAAAAGAATTATTTTAAGACATGTTTGAGATTCAATTCAAGGTGCTGCTAATTATGGCAGTGCCAGAAATGTCAAATTTGGAGAATTTTGGCAAGTTATGCTGAGATTTGTTTGCCTTTATCAATGCATAAAACTAGCCCATTGGAGCATCTCCTGCTGCTGCATCAACAGTCATTTGAATGTGGTATGTTTATCTATTCTGTTTTTTCTTCAGAGTGAATAAATTTTTAAAGTTTTTCATTTAGGATGAACAATAAAATACTCTCACAACCATTAATGTGTTGTTAAATAGTTGCTTGAAGCACAAACCAGGTTAAAATTGCTCTATTTTGGTCATATCATGAGATAATCTAAATCATTAGAAAAGCATATGGTGTTCAGAAAGGTTTCTGTATAAAAGAAGAGGGTTCCAGAAATGTCAAATTTGGAGAATTTTGGCAAGTTATGCTGAGATTTGTTTGCCTTTATCAATGCATGAAACTAGCCCATTGGAGCATCTCCTGCTGCTGCATCAACAGTCATTTGAATGTGGTATGTTTATCTATTCTGTATTTTCTTCAGAGTGAATAAATTTTTAAAGTTTTTCATTTAGGATGAACAATAAAATACTGTTTTTTTGTTTTTTTTTGTAAGTAGCATTTATAAATCAACATATAAATATTTATTACAGAAAAATATAACAAAATAATAAAAGAAGTATTTTAAAAATTTATCATGACGGGTGTTACTGTTGAATATATATATAAAAAAGTTATATTTCCCAATTACCGTTATGTAAAAAAATTGAAATAAAAGCCAAAGAACAATTTACTCCGAATATTATTATTTGTCAAACAGCAGTTAGTAAAAATAAAATATCCATTTGCTCATTAGTATGGAAAAATAAAATGGTTGGGTTGTTCTGTTTTATTTTCCTTGCTTATTTTTTGGCAATGATAATATAATAAAACACCCCCAAAAACTTTAATGGCCACCACTGGTTTTTATTGATTGAACTTTTAATCTTGTTATATGTGTTGTTGCTTTTTAAAATAATATTCATTACCTAATCAATGGCAGAAATAACTCACATAATACTACTAATTATCATGAATAAGTATTAATTATATACCACTTACATATTTTGCCCATGAACACCCACACACACACATATATATTGTACCCTTAAAATTGATACAGATAGATAAGGTAGGGTTTGAAATGTAACTATTTTTAAAAAAAATTAAATTTAGGTGATTTTCTAATATATAATTATAATGTCATAGATAGTAGAAGTTCTGACTCAGTAAATAGGAGTCTATAAAGGTTTTTAAATCATTTAGTCATTTCAGTATGTTAGAATAATATAATATATTGTTTAAAAGATAATATTATTTTTTATTTATTATATTCAAAAGATACTATAATGATATAATAGCTTAATTATAGCAATAAATATTTTATATAACATATTTAAGGTAATTATTTTGTTTAAAATATTATTTAAATGTTAGTTAATTTAATATTATTCTAGAATGTTCTGAAAGTGTCACATGGTCTAAGGTGTTTGTGTGAGCTTTTAAGAGTTAGGAAATAAAAACATTGATTTCTAACTTGTTAATGAAATTTAATGCATTTAAAAGGTTGCAAATGTTAGATCTAAAGGTAATGTTTTAAAAGTAATAATTAGAAATTATTATTATTTTCTTTAAATGTAACATTTTATTTTCAAATCATTTTTAGGATCTTGTTTAAGCAAAGATAAATAATTTTAATAAAGTGTTTATTATTTATAAGTGATAAATGATTTAATGTAATATTTTAGAAAAATGATAACTCATAATTTTAAAACTTAATATTAAAAAATGAAATTGATTTAGTTATGTAAATTAGCAGATTTTTACAAGCAAAATTAACAAATGAAATCACTAGATTAGTCTAGTATAAAAACAGAGATTAGTTTAGTCTAGACAGTGAAGTGAAGAGTACTAGTACAACAAGTAACAGTAAAATACAGTTCAGTTAGACAGCTATAATTTTTATTGTGATAGTAGTAAATTTTTTAATTATTATTAGTGTTTAAAAAAATAATTTTATAACTATTTTAATAATGATTGAATAAACACAAAACTTTTTATCAGAGGATTCTGCTTGAAACTTAATTTAAAACTACAATAATTTTTATGGAATATGGTAATAGTCATTTGAATATTGGAATAATGTATACCAAATGCTGAAGAATATTCTGCAAGACTGGAGATTTATGTAAGCAATTTATTTTTTAAAAAAACTAATCTGCTTAGATAAATGAACATTTAATTTTAATAACCTTGTACAATTATAATGTAACTCATTTGTCAAGGAAACTTAAATTAATGAAGAGGAAATGAACATTTTATTAAAAAAAATCATCATAATATTATGTTTGAGAATAGGAAGAGAAAAGTTAATACTCTGCATTTAAGTTACAAAACTAGATTAAAGATAATTTTCTGTATGATATGCCAAAGTAACTGTTTGTTCTAAGAATGCTAATAACACATTTTACATTTTAATTTATTCTTAAAGTTTAATCCAAATGTATTTTTATGTTTGAGAATGGTGTATTGGAAGAAAAATTGGAAAAAATGACTGTTGAATGTTTTATTCTTTTAAAATGATTTATTATTGATGAAATCAGTAAATAAACTATATACTTTAAAATGATTTTATCTAGAATAAATGAACTATAGTACATCTGTTTAAAAGATTGATATTATTTCAATTAATGAATGTCTTGGATGGTATAACTATCATTTTACCTGAAAAATCTCTAGTTAAAACATATTAGTTTTAAAAATAAAAGTCTTGAATATTTTAAAGAAAAATATTTACCTTTAGTTTATAAAATACCTGTCTTCTGAAAAATATACTAAATGAATAATTTTATATTATACGTTTTACTAATATTTTGACCAATGAAAATGCAAATATTATATGTGTTATATTTATCATGATACATCTTCTATATACAACAGCTAGAATTAAGAAAAATGTATATAAGAAATATTTTCACATAAATGGATCCTTGAATTATTACTTTATGGAGATATTGCATGCCTGAATAGATGTTCAGGAAAAAGGGAATAAACATTTATGTTTTCAGGATATTCAACATTTTTCCTAGATTTTATAGGATTTTATTTTATTTATACATTTTATTATATGGTGCTGATGGGAGGAGTATGCTTTTGCTCAGAACTTTATCTCTGTAACTAGGCAATGGGGAAAGATTTCTGACAAGCATTCAACTTACAGGAGGAAGAGAGACTTTTTGTAACTTTAAAATTCCTTATTATTTTTTAGTGTAATGTTAGTATTTATAATATTATTGTTTTATTAAAAACTAACCTGTTATTGTAATGTATTTTAAAAAATTTAATCTTAAAATAGATTATTATTATTATTATTATTATTATTATTATTATTATTATTATTATTATTATTATTATTATTATTATTATTATTATTATTATTATTATTATTATTATTATTATTATTATTATTATTATTATTATTATTATTATTATTATTATTATTATTATTATTATTATTAATATTATTATTATTATTACATTAAATAAAGAAAAATGGATTTTTATAAATTAGTTTTCTGATAGGTAATTAGTAATGATAATTTGTTTGAATCTATGCCAGAGAAGCAAATTGCCATTACGTGATTTCAATAATTGTTGAAATCACAGATAATTTCATTTATCATTTACATTGCATTTGCTTGATAACTTTTTTAAATGTTATATTTTTAAAATTAATACTTTATCTTATAATTATCACATTGCTTGAAAATACATAATGAATGGCTGAATGAACTGTTGATATAATTATTATTGTATATGTGTTTTATAAAAAAATGATGTAAGTGAAAGTTTTGAAATATCTAAGGATATTTTTTTAAAAAAACATTTGTTTATCATAAATGCTTGAATATGCATGCATTTTATAATTGTTGAATTATTAATGTATTATCTTTATGAATATTATCTGTTAAGACATAGATAAATACAATAATACTGATCTCTAAATTATATAATGTAACAACAAATAAATAACTGTATAAAATCAATGAAAGTTTTATCAAAATCATTTGTGCTCAAAAACTTTTAAAAAAGCATTTTGAAATAAAATTAGATCTTTGTTGGTTTTTTTAGTAATGTTGTTTGGAAATTATTTTAGAATGAGACTTGTATATTTTTATGATGTTAATTAATAGAGTTATTCAGTGTGGAAGATATAGGATGGTGGTCAGGGAAGTAATTATTATATGAAATCCTAGGTGTTTAGGGATTGTTAAAAGGAGTTTGTGTGTGAGTTGTATTGTCACACTTTGAATTCATTAAATATATAGGTAACAAAGGTCTGTATATTATTTTTCCATGGACAGTTGTATTCCCTTATAATCAGTAAGAGCTAGAATAAATCCATGACATGAATTTTAGGTGCCTGATAAATACAGACCTATTATTTTTTGCACTGTATCCATGCTGATATTTTTTTATTTATTTGAGTCATTATTGTTATTATTCCATACCCTACACTATAATTGTTATCTGCACTACCGGAATCACATTGCAGATGATAATTTTTAAAAGATGGTAAAGTAATGGCTAAGCTTTAGAAGTGGATAGTTTATGTAAAAGTAAGATGAGACATAAAAAAATTTCTATTGCAAATGATATTGAAATATTTGATGCTTGTCATAGTATATAAAATAGGAGAATGATTAATATTCCCATAAGTATTAGAGATCATTTAACTCAAATAAATGCATATTTGAATTGGAATGAAACTGAGAGTAATGAAGAATGATTTTAATGCTATGGCGAATGCAAAAATATAAAAATAAATGAAATACAAAATACCAAGCAATATAATTTATTAATAGTTTTTTTTTTTTAATTTTGCTATAAAAAAAGAGAAACTTATTTAAAATAATCCCATGAAATTATATTTCAAAATATTTTTTGGATAAGTAGTTAATTTTCAGATGAGGTATTTCATATTTTTCTTTATTTAAATTTTCTGATATTAGAATATCAAAGTATATTCAAATATCAAGAGGATGCTTTGATGAACTGCAAAGGAAGTACTTTAATTTTTTTTTTAAAAATTATTTTATTATTTGTTAGTTTGGATAGATGTATTGTAGATCTAAACTTATATTTAAGAACTACATTATAATAAATATATTTTTATAATAATATAAATGTAGCATTAAGTTTTTAGAAATTGGAGAGATTTATTGTAATTATTTCCCACTACAAAAACAATAGAACATTGTTTTATTAAATAAGGTTAATATAGCATTATTTCTGTAAGATTTTATTTTATTTGAAGTGGCTGGAATGAAGACTATCTTATTTTTATTTTTGTTTTGTAATGTTAATTTTTATATTACTATTTATATATATTTTAATTTTATAACCTATTGTAATAGCTATAATGTTGTTTAATTATAATAAAATTGTTAATTGTTTTAAAATTACTATCTTAGTTGAGTTTTGATTTGTCTGCATGTTATTCATTTGATTCTCCATTCCACATGCATGATCTTTAGAAATTAATGGTTTCAACATTATTTATTTCGTACAAGATTTGTAAATATTACTTTTAAAATAATATTTTTATTTTATTTGATTGAGTAATAAATTATACAATTATTATTAGTATTGTAGAAGATATAATCATTGGCGATTATTTTAGAATGATCCAACACAAATTTGAGATACTTGATATTACCACTATATTCAAATATATTATATTTTAAGAATGCCATGTAAAATAAATATTGTACTTTTTTAAAAAATCTTATTATATTATTTATATTTTATTGATCAACATTAATATTTAAATAGATTTAATGTTAAGAGTCATTAAGTTATCTTAGTTGTTTATTGTTGTAATTATTGTAAGGGTAGTTAGATATCATATAAAATCCCTCATCATATTTAACTATAGGGACTTAATTTATTTATTTTTATTATTAGTGTCAGAAATAAACTTGAGGTTATTTTTAAAAGAATTGTAAATTTTGTTTAAAAGAGGATAATTAAAAATTATTAGTTGAGGTTAAATTTTTAATTAGCATTTTTATTAAAGGAGTAGTAATCTATTTATTGTTATTTCTATAACAAATTTATAAATCTTTTATGTTAGGGTTATTATATGTGTGTGTAAAGACATGAGAGTAGTACGTAGTAATTTTGTTATGTGAATTTAGTGGGGTATTATTTTTATGCCATTGGGAGTGTATCCTTAGGGATGTATCCTCAATGTTTTTGTATCTTGCTAAATGTCTTATGTGAAGAGTTTTCATAAATGTATTTTATTTTAATCGAACTATATTTTATTTATAATAATGAGCTAGTTATAAATTAAATTTAGTATTAAAATGAATAAGTTGAATATTCTAGTTGGAACCCTAATTATTTATTGTGAATATAAGTATTATTATATTTTAATTGAATAAGTTTCTTATATTCAATTATTGGCAAATATGGTTATTAGATCTTGTGTATTAATACTATATTTTGAGCTAGTCATAATATTATTTTTTAATAGTCATTGTTTATGTAACTTGACTGTAGTATAATATAGTTATATTCTAGTTAGCGGAAAGTCAATCCTAGATTTATTATAAGTAAGGGTGCAACATATATAATTTCACTATGCTGAGTAAAAAGTCTCTACAAGCTTAATCCAGTGACTCTAATTATTAGTTTCTCCCCTCCATATTACTATAGCAACCTTTTTCTATTCCATTTATATATATGTGTGTGTGTGTGTGTAATAAAATGGTTTAAGCTCTGAAAGCAACACAGATGGACTACAATCCATTAACCCTGAGTTTCAGAATTTGCCACTCTACCACTGTATCAAAGCATACAGGATAATCTTCAACACAATTCCTTTTTGATTATTTTATGGTATTTTTGAAATTCTGTTTAAAATAATCAGTTATCCATAAAGTGTTATCTTTTGTTGAGATGTATGCAGACCAATTTTATTTCAAACTCATCATTTGTACAATGATATCAATGATAATTGCTTGTTCTCTTGCTCATGCATTTCATCTCTCCTTACTACATTCGACATATAACTCTCAATATTTTGCTGAGAGTTTCATAAATGTCCAAAACAGAACCAGCAATTTTTTTCATAATTTTAAAAGCATTTTTGCACAGGGTTTGTGCAATGCATATTTCAAATAGTTTACATAAAAATATTGCATTAAGACATTAAATTAAATAGTAAACTCCCTAGGTTGTAAATATTTGAAATTATGATTTTCTTTTTAACAATTTGCATGAAAATTACTTGCTTCGTAAGTTAGTCATATAAGTGAAATAGTATTAACATTTTATAATAAACAAAAATAAGTTTGGTATTATTTGAATATATTAATGGCAAATATATCAACACAAAATTATTTAAAATAATTAACACATCTTGTTATCTATCTTTTATTTGTTTATCAAACATGGAATTTCAAATGACAGTTTGAATAAATAGCAGAGCATGAGAATTATTGCTAATATAAGAACCTTTCAAAAAATAGAGTAATTTAATATTTGTTTTCTTCTTTGTTAAATATGCATTTTATAGAATGAGTTTTGCATCTTAATGGAATAAGATATGTTATTATTTCATTGTATAGCTTAACGCTTCAGAGATTATTATATTTTATGATATGTTTGTATAAGTTAGCTTTAAAATTAAGAAGTATGTTCATTACTAAGTTTTTAATAAAATACAACAGTGAATGTCAGTAGTAGTTGATCTAAAATTTGTTGGTTATATGCTCTAGCTACGAAAATTTTAATGTATATATATATTTAAATACTAAGAATACATTTTTAATAGTAAAATTCAACAGATTATAAAAGACCCAGAATGAGACCAGATGTGGGATGGCTAAATGAAATAAGAAAGTGTGTAGGGGTGATGTGAGAGAGAGGCTAGAGATTAGAGATGATAGATTGAACTTGGAGAGACCTTCATCCTGCAGTGGACTGATAATGGTTGACAATGATGATGATGATGAAAGTATTTTGTTATTAATCTTGTCCTATAAATTTAGTCTGCTTAGTTAGTATTGCAACTATTCATACTCTATGCCCTGATGTTATTCATGATGGCATTTTATGGTTTATATACTGATGTTGGCATTGTAGTTTTACAATGAAAGTTCCAATGGAATAGAAATATATTTCACTTTTCATTTTTTTTATTCCTAGATATCATGAATTACAAATAGATATGTGAAGTCTGTAGTGCAAGTGTCAAACTTTTATATTATGATGACATTTTTCTGCATTACATTAGTAAAACATATTTTAAAAGATAGTTTTTTTTTTTGTTTCAAATTTATTTTCATATAATTCCTGAATGTAAAACAGATATTTGTGATGGAAATACTATCTCTAAAACATTATTAGAAATTTTCCACTAGCTGTCATAGGTATCTATAGGCTCTTCCCAGATAGGCAGTTTTTAGAACCATAATTATCCAACAAACATCACATGATAACCATTTCTTATGCTTCCTCATAACTGTTATTAAAACAGGCAAAACTCTCCATACAGTAGTGCCACTCAGTTCAAGCCAGAGTAATCAATAAAGGCTCCTCCCTGATGAAGGTCACAAACCAGAAAGTAGTCTGGGAATATTGGATGAGTAGGCACTAAATACGAATTTTATGCACAAGCCTTCTGGCATCCATTGATTACTCTGGCTTGCACTGAGTGACACTACTGTATGGAGAGTTTTGCCTGTTTTAATTATCCAACAAAAAACAAATATTCGTAAAATCTTACTTGGAAAAAACAGCTGTACTATTACAAGTCTTAGATATCAATAAATCATATTAAAAAGTCTAAGAGCAATATAAAATTGAATTTGAACAGCTTATTTCTAGAAGTCTTCTACTGTGATATAAGAAGAAAACTGTGTATTTCCTGACTCATTAAAAGTAGCAAGTACTAAATGTAATATTTTAATGTACTGATCAACAAGATTTTTCTTTATATTCCAAGATATTATTTATTTTGTTAGGATCTCAGTGTATAGTGGTAACCAATATGCTTGCTACATCTAACAACTGTTTTATAAAAATAATTGGAATTTTTTGCAGGTAATTAATATTTAGCCCACCTTATTGGTCAGTAAATAATTAAAGCAGCACTTCTCAAGTTTCTTTACTTACATATCCTTTGGCAATTGTTCTTCATATTCGTAAAATTTTGTAAATAATAAAGCTGCTGTTATCTCACATACACATGTTGTAACTGTAAATAAAAAATAAACTAATGGAATTACAGCTATCAAATGAAAGTAATAAAATAAAACTAAAGATAAATACTAAAAAAGATGAACATAATGTTCAAAGGGTTTCTTCTCAGAAGATGAAAATAAAGATTGATAATCATGAATAAGAAGATAACAATGACAAATAGTTTGTTTTAATTATTAATACAAGTGAAAGTGGAATAGATGAAAGTAAACACAGATTAAACTTTGGCAGAGCGCTTTTGATAGAAATAACTTTAATATAAGTGGAAATATGTCTATGTGTTTAAAAAGAAAGGGTTTTAATAGATTTGTTTTACAGTTTTTACTTATGGATCTGAGAATTGGGAGACTTAAGAAAAAAACAGTGAACAGACTTCAAACTACCCAATAAAGAATCTACATTATGAGTAACAAGAAGTCAAAAATAAAATACTTGGATAAGAAACGACTAGCACTGACATCAATTAATGATTTCAGAGATTGAATTGGAGCTGGGTGGACATATTTTCTAAAAGATATGATAGTAGATAAACATTTGAAGTTTTAAATAGAATCCCAAAAGATTTTAAAACCTCAGAAAGTGATTATATACGAGATGACTGGATGAAATAAGAAAGATTATTGATATGATGTGGAGAAAAGAAACTACAAATTTGAAAAACTGGATAAAATTGGAAAGATCTTTATCTTCTGTTAGATTAATAATGATTGAAAATTGATGAGTGATGAAGTTAATTAAAAAGCAATATAATAATGAGTGTACATATTTATACTCAAAACATATAATGAAATCAAGTAAATACATCACAGATAACATTAAAAAAAGAAAGCTATATTACATTAAGTAATTGATTACGTGCAATTTTTGCCTCTTTTTTTTTTTTATTGTATGTACTCCTGAAATATTATCTCGATTTAGAATCACTGATTGAGAGGATAAATATGATTGGAAGTCTCAACAACTTGAGGCATCGTGAAGAGGCCTTTATACTGTAGCAATCAGTTAAAGCTTTTTCCTTTTTACGTTATTGTTGTTGCTTGTCGTTACCCTGCAAAAAATTGTCCGGTTATTATCAATATTCTTATTATCATTATTAAATTTACTAATATTAAATTTGTTAAAAATTTAATTTCTCAAATGGTTTAAGGTTTTATTTAATTAAATATTAACCCACTTTTTTTAATTAAAAAAAATGTAATTTTTTTTTATTTAATTAAAAAAAAATTGTAATAAATTATCTTACAACACATCAACTTCAGAAGTGTCAATAATTGTTTAATGTGTGATTAATATTATTATCCAAAGATTGAATTAATCTGTTTTGAAACAACACAAGATTTATTCACCAGGGAATGAGGTAAAAAAGATTTAAATCATAGAGTTTGCATGCTGCGGCAGGTTAAAAGAAAAAATGTTAGATTAAAAAAAAAATTATTACATTACTCAAGTCAGATTACTGGAATAAATCGATTTCAATTATAGAATTTTTCTTAAATATGTTTATATATGTAATTTTACTTGATTGCCAATTTACTAATAATAACGTGTCACCTTGCAACACGCTAAAAATGACAATTCATAAAATAAGCGATGCGATGCACTATGGCTTCTCCTTTATCGGAGTCATGAACCTCTCAGCTACTATGCCCAGAGAAACCTATTAGCCCTTCCCTTTTCATTCTGCACCCTATGTTTTTATTCTATTCTTCTCTATCCTGCTCCATCCCATTTCCACAAGATTATCTTTGTCTACTCTATCTATGGCTTGTATATCTAGATCCCTCTTATCTTTTTCCAAACCCAGCATAAGAACCCACTTTCTGCATAATCACTTTGTTTGTATTTATTTTCCACAACTTCATTATTTGTACCCTTCCTGCTTGTAAGCATTTACATTCAATTAATAGATACCTAATATTTCCCATCTCTTCCTTACATAACTTGCAGACTAAATCACTCACATTCCTCCATTTATGTATATATTCCCTTGTGTACAATCCTGTTTGAGCCTTAAATGTGAACTACTTTCCTTGCTATTATCATAAATTAACTCACATCCAAAAATGGCTATCTACTCTAATGTCATCTAGTGGGAACTTGAGTTATGAATGATTAAACACTTTATTACATTTTAATTTCCATCTCCAAACCAGTGTTTGGCTTTTTCCTTTATCAATTAGTCTTTGACTCAAAGTTGGTGTTAGCCATTTATCAATCACTTTTAATTCCATTTCATTATTCAAGCTGACAATCTGAAATTAAAATTAGCCTAAGATTTTGGATCAAAGTCAACTTTTTTGCCACACTTGTTTAGATTTGATTCCAATTCATCATGTATACATTTAGTACTCTTAATAATAAAGGGCTTGTCTTATTTTGTCATATTATAATTATCTGAAGAATTAAATGATTTGCTGTTAATATTAATTCATCAGAATAAGTCATTGAAACCATTAAAAATGTATTAAATTTGTAATCTGAAAAATTGTTTTGATATTTGTAATTTTTTCATTTTTATTCCACAGTTACTCATCAATCATCAGTAATTAAAATATATTAATCTCAAACCATAGTTACTGAAAGAGTTTGGAGTAGCCTTTTTATTTGGAGGTCAAATATAAAAAGAAAAACGTATCTGTGAATAACAGTTTTCTCCATAACAAATTTAGCAACAATATGAAGACAGGAACATAGCTATTTTAATTAAGTATAACTTTTAATAAATAATGTACTTTTTTTTTCATAACAAATTGATTAACAATTTTGTTACTTCCACATAAGCATGTTCTTTATTTTTGCTATTTTAATGTGGAAAGTGTTAAAAATATATATTATTAGCTACGATGTATAACAATTTTGATTCCATTTAATGCCATAAATATTATTAAATTTGAAAGTATTATTTCAGTAGAAATCAGCTTGGAACATAAATAATAGTTACTCATGTAATTGAGCATTATTTGAATGAAAGCTTTAGATTCATTTTGTAGCAAAGAGCACAATCCATGATTTAAATTATATCTTTTTTTTCTGATAATATAATCTGCTTGTTTGAAAATGTATACAGTATTATTGCTAAAATATTGATGTAACAAACAACAGATAAGATTATAGATTCCCATAGATAATTTATTTTTAAAAAGGTGAGGTTATAACTTATCAGCTGGTTTCTTCTTAAGCAGATGTTGTATCATCTCTCACAACTTTTTGGGTAATCAACGTCAATATTTAATATACATCACTTAATTTGGAATATAATAAAATAAAATTGTCACTTATAAAGCAGTTGGTAGCTCTAAATTACAAAATTCAGGTCTGATTTTTTTTCTTATATACACATTTATACTTAATAAGATAACTGAATAAAATTGGTTTAATTAAATAAAAATGTTAAAAGTTAAAGAGGATTAAAACAAATAATATGATGTTTATTCTTATTAACATTAATATATTTATTTTTAAAAATAGCAAAAATGAACTTTCATAGTGAAAACAATATTTGTATCATTTTCCTGTACTTATATAAATATAATTGAAATGGTGTCAAGCGTTGGTGGTCGAGAGGTCAATGTAGCTGCTTTACAAGCAGTTGTCCCAGGTTAGCGGGTTTGTTTCCCGGCCAATGCTATGACACATGGAAAAAATATATATATAATTGAAATGGAAATAACTTCAACTTCAATTGAGTTATGCTTATAAAATGTCAATGAATGAAACGAATTGAATGATACCACTCATTCCTTTAGCTCTGTTTATATTTAAGCTTAGTTTATTGATGTTAGTAAAAATCAAAGAGTAAAATCTGTATATAGTTTGATTTATGTACAGCAGGGATGGGGAACCTCAGGCCATTGGCCAACTCTGAACCTCAAAAGCTCTCAATCAGACCCTTGAACATTTTCAGAAATGTATATAAGCTGACTATATAAACTTCCATTTAAACACATATGTGTAGGGCAAATATTGAATTAATGGTTAAGTAAAATAAAATATTTATTTTCTTAAGAAATTATCAGTATTGTGTGCTCTATCTGATTACAGATGTAATCTATGATGCTGAGGACATTTTGTTTGTTTTTATAGTGCTTTTTACAAATAAACATGTACTAATAAAAATAAAACTCAAATTTTGCTTCTTTTATTATTATTTTGCATTTAATTTTTTTTATTATCATGATTGACTGAATAAGGAAAAAAAAATTGGCACAGAAAATTATGCATTTTAAAAAAAATGGATTAATGCATATTTTTTTATAGAAAGAAATAGTAAATTGATGTGCCTGATATTTCTGGGAAATATTTCAGTTAATAAAAAACACAATATTAAGAGGGACTATTTATCAAAACATTCTGATTACAACAAAATTGTTTGGGAATAAAAAAAATTAAATAGAAAACATGAATAGGAGCTTCATTGAGTGGCTGATATCTATTTCATAAAATGTTTGAGCAAATCACAAAATTTGAAATCATTTTCTAAGTGAAGTTTATCAAAGTTGGCATTAGAACTTAAAAAGAAATTTGAAAATATAAATATGTCATAAAGAATGGTTATAATACAGACTGAAAAAATTGCTACTAAATGTGGAACAGATTAATGTTATTTTATTTTTAACACAAAAAAGGATGTCTCTTGTTTAAAAAGGAAAGTTGAAATTGGCCTGCCAGTTAAAAAGGTTGTCCACCCCTAATGATTATGGGCAAATTAACTAAATTTTGGATCAAATATAGCAGACTAATTTTTAAATCAATAATTTTGTGTAACCTGCAAATGATATTATAAACATCCAAATAGCCTTTGGAAAAAAGATTCCCCACCTCATATAGTGTAAATGATATGAAATCACTATTTATTTATTCAGAGGAACATGACAGTATCTTGGTTTCAATATTACCCAAATACTAAATGAAACATCATTTTAATAAATGCACCTGAAAATAATCATATATTAATGATATGAAATTGAAATGGAAGTAACTATGACTCCTACTGAGTTATGCTTAACCAACAGTTTAACATTAACAAACTATGAATAGAATGGAATGATACCATTTCAATTTTAGCTCTATTAATATTTAAGCTTAGTTCATTGACATCATTAGAGTAAAATCTGTAGATTAGTTTGATTTACAAACAGTGTAAATGCTTTGAAATGAATTTTACATCATCAAGTTATAATTCATCATCAACCATTATCAATCCACTGCAGGATGAAGGTCTCTCCAAGTTCAATCTATCTTCTGTGATCTTTAGCTTCTCTTCTCCACATCACCCCTGCACACTTTCTTATTTCATCCATCCATCTCATGTGTGGTCTCTTTCTGAGTCTTTTACAGTCTTTTGGAATCCAGTTTATGATTTCAATTGTCCATCTATTATCATCTCTTCTAGCAATATGTTCAGCCCAACTCCACTTGAGTCTTTTCATTTTTTCAATGAGGTCGGTAACACATAATTATTTACTATTATATGTATTAAAGTGATGTTTCATTTAGTGGTTGGGGGTTGCTAAAATTAAGGCATCACATTGATTTTATGAATAATTAACCAATTATTTCAGAGCGCTTTCACTGTACACAAACAAACTAATATACAGAATTCATTCTTTGAATTGTACCAATGACAATAAAATAAGCTTAAATACTAACAGAGTTATAGCACAGCATGCTGTTATTTCATTCTTTTTATAATTTGTTAATATTTAACTATTGGTTAAGCATAGCACAATAGAAGCTGAACTTACTTTCATTTCAATTTCATATTATTAAATTATGTTTATTTACAGTATAATTAAGTTGATTATGTTTATAAACAAGAAATAAATAACTAGCACACATCTCAATGCAAAAAAGGAACTAATGGTTGCCTTGATGGTATCCTGTAATTGGGTATTTTTTCCAGTGTCCTTTGAATTATAACATCAGCTTTATTCCAAACATGGATATAATGATATATAATTCTTAAATCAGAAATGCAAGATTCTATTCAAAAATGAAATAAATTCTTCAAACACACATTTATATATATTAAAACTTATAAATAGTATGCCAGAAACTGAATCCCATGAAGCTAATTACCATATATATAATTATTATATATAAGCACACATCCATGCACAAAATATAATGAATGAGTGCATTTAGTGTCTTTTATTAATTCATTATTTACTTGAGACATAAAATAATATATAACAGTTAAATTATGAACTATGAACTGTGATAGTGCAAGGTTGCAGGACTATTTTCCGAGGAATCCCATTCATCAGTTGTGAAAATCTCCACTATCATGATCACAAATTAGAATAGGCTTAAATGTTAATTATATTAAATAGATTTTACTTGATTTCTTTCAAAGTGTCAAAGATGAAAATTAGTTATAAACTAATAGAGGATAATTAAATGTGTTCATTTCCAGTATGATGATTATGATGGAAATATATCAAATTGTTTAGTTCAATTGGATTTTACATATTCTACCACCCTTGAGGTTTAAACTAGTAGCCTGTTATACATCATCAGATATTAAAATTCTTTAGGATTGCATTTTCTTTGTGTATCATATTATTAGAATTAGTTGCAGATGCACCACATGATATGACATTTGGACTCATAAGAGTTTTATGTCAGTAACATGTGTCTGAATTCAGTTAAATGACTTTTGATTTAATATTTCATTGACAGGCATTATAGATAATAGACCTGAAATAAAATGAATTATTAGTCAATTCACCTGAATCAATTTAAAATGAGATATGGTTCTTTTCAGCTCACAATGAACCATTTCTAAATTTTCAATAATCGATTTCTGACAAAACTTGTACCTGAATAATTCTGCTAATCATTTTTATGACCAAGAATTCTACTTTAAAAAAACAATAACGATATTACTAATATCAATGTTTGTTAACCTGATAATTAAATTCTGTTCCTGTGCACCAGCACAATAATTCACATCATTGTAAGAAATATTGTTGTTAACAATTGCTTGGCCTAAATATGAGTACCATCTGAGCTGATCACTTTCTTTTAATTGTTTGAAATAATTCTTACATGATAACAGATCACTATCAAAAATTTCACAATGGGAGAAACTTAATATTTACATTAAGGTAATATGGAGGTCCTAAGTCAACAATGATTAAATAAATAAATAAATAAATCACAAATATTTTCTTTTTTAAATTATTTTTTAAGGGCAAATATAAAATACAAGAACATTGAATAGTTGATTCACGACTAATATTTTATTACCTGCTTAAGTTAAAATCATAAAAAACATTGAATAGTTAGTTGCAAAGAGGGTCATATAACATTTTAGCATCAAAAGTGTCAAGGTGAGGTTTGATCCAAAATTTGTTAACTTGTGAGTCTGTCACACCACCATTTTAAAAAATAATAAAATAATTGTTTGGTAGGTCATGTGAGATTCAAGCTACAAAATTGACAAGTTGAGCTTCCACTCAAGAATCGTTAGCTCATGAATCAATCAGCTAATCTTTGCACCAAACTGTAATGGGCAACACTAGACATTTGCGAGGTGGAAAAAAAATTGATTAAAAATATGCTGTTCTGTTTTTTGAAACAATTGGTTTTTTTAGATCATTTTATGAAGAGTCAAAAAGATCAAATATTGTAAGAAATTAACAGCAACTGAACTGAAAAATTCAATATGGTCGACTATCAAAAATTTAAAGTGCATCGAATATTAGGCTTTTTTAAAATATTAGAAGTTAAAATAATCTATACCGATTTTTTTTAAATCAGTATTTGCAGCTGATTAATAGACAAAAGACGTAATTTATTTTTAAAAAAATTAAATTAGTTTTAATTTTAAAATATATTGTTTAAAAAATATAATTTAAAAGCTTTAAAAATATCTTTAATTAATATTGATTATTACTTTCTTTACTGAGAAACTAAAAAAAAATTTTAAATTATGAAAATATATTGCATGAATAATTAAAATCTGAAAGAAAAATTATTGAGCCAACTAACTTGATCAGAGCGCACAAACTTCTGGTCGAATGATTCTTTAATATATTAAAAATTATATAACTAAAGGCTAGCCTTTACAAATAGCATCACTTAAAATCTACACTCAAGAGAATGTCGCAGTAATGTATGTGCACAAATTATATATGTAACTTAAAGCTCAAAAAATGTATATACAAGTCTTTATTTTACAGTAAATTTTATTGATAATATTAAATGTATTTATGAATGTATAGTTATGACTACATTAGTTATATAAATAAAATTAGATTGTATTACATAGACCTGAATACTTTAGAACAGTGAGAGATGTATTTTAGGGCTCAACGACACAGGGATTCATCGCCAATTGTTATTTCCAGAGCTGAAACTGCTTATGATCTCCTGGGCAATAAATCAATATTATTTACTCCATATTTTATTGTATTACGTTAGATTATTTATGAGATACCGAATTAAGACGCAATACCGGAAGTTACAAAAATAAATATTACTGAATACAAAAAAGTTATTATAATCACTCCAGTAATAAAATAATTTAAAGTTGTAATTATAAATTTATTAAACGCACATTGATTACGTAGTAATATTTACTGAGGCTATAACCTCGATAATATGCGTATAAAATCGATAGTAGGGACCTCTACATAACCTCGATAATATGCGTATAAAATGCGATAGTAGGGATCTCTACAAGTGTTTTAACCACAAGCGCGTAAGCTTGTGGTTAAAACACCTGTAGAGGTCCCTACTATCGCATTTTATATGCATATTATTGAGGTTATAGCCTCAGTAAATATTAATAAAATAATTGTAAGCAGGGCCGGAGGAAGAGTCATCAGAGCCCTTATGCAAAACAACAACTTGTACCCCCCAATAAAACAAATTCTACGTGATTTTATATATATTTTACTGTTTTATTAAAGATAACAATGAAAAAAATTACTATTACGTAATTATAAATTTACTTTCCGAGCTTTTACAGAATTAAATTTAGATACAATATCATCAACATCAAAAGAGTAATGCATACATGATTCTCATAACACTGTCAAATTTACTAACCAATCTTTTTATAATTTTTAATTTCGAAATATAGAAATCATAATGTAAATAAGTCGTAAGTGGTGTTGTTACCGTGGGAACTCCCCTCTCTTTCTGTTGTTAATTAGAACATGTAATAATGGAGTATATCAGCATATGATAGTGGCTATGATATTTTCAAATTTATGTAAATTAATATTCATTACATACAATTAAAAAAATATAGAAAAATTAATATATTATAAATTCATTTTAATACAATCTACGAATAACATGAAATAGCTTAAATAGCACATTGAACGATTATGCACACACACACATACTAAACCTTCAAAGTATAGTGTCCTTTTATTTTTTTAAAAAGTGTTTTTGAAATTCATTATTAATATACAGTCTGTTGATGAAAGAGAATACATGGCATAATATTTGAATTCCTGTTGGCAAAATATCTACCATCTAGTATCCATTAATTATTTAATCTTACTATAGATGGTTCTGTAATAGAATGAAGAAAACTGTTATTGAAAGCAAATGCTAAAGGTAAAATGAGAAAATCCTATGATGTTTTGCAGTTTAACCATTCACAGACAATGCTGGAAAAACAACTACAATTAGTATAAAAAAATGTCTGGTTTTAAATCACTATAAGTGTGCTAAGTAAGTTGGTTTGGATTAAAACTTTAGGAATTTTAATTTCAGACTGTTAGCATGATAGTACAAATATGTGTAAACATGGCTACTTGTTACATAAGTGCCTTAATTTGAACTAAGATAAAACCTAAAAACTATTTTGAGATGTATAAATACCATGAAGTATCTCTTGATTATTCAGACTTATGGTAGACAGCTATGAAGAAAGATTAATAATAAACTGAGAGAGTTATGTGATAATTTGTTGCTTTTATGTTAGCAGATATAATTGTACTAGTTATTAAACTGACATGTATTTGATTAGTTTAATTTTTTATGCACTAAAATTATTGGTGGTAAGACTTCATTACTATCTAGTAAACATAATACCATTTAAGTTTTCAAAGAAAGTTTAAATGCACCTCAGTTAGACATGGTACTAAAAGAGATGATAACTAGATAGGAAACTGAAATCCAAAATTGGATCCAAGAGATGGCAAGAGATCTAGAAAAGATTGAATGATAAGATAAGTCTACTGGATTGAGAGACTGAATTAAATTTACTGTAAAGTAAATATTTAAAATTTAATATCATTCATTTTAAAAAGATGACATATTATAGGTTAGAAATAATAATTAAGTTTTGATAGAATAAAAATTTTATTTATGTTTCAATATTTTTACCTTTTGTTTTTTTTTTCTTTCTATTTTGGAGAATAACAAAAATAATTCTTTAAATATTATACTTTGACATTGTAAAATATTATACAGTTTGTAAATATATTTATGTTAATTCTCTTATCATGGCTGATTATTTCTGCAGATATTTCAACATTATCAGGACAACCATTCTTTTGTTTTTTTCACATCTTCCAGTAAAATATCATCTTTGATATTTTCAAATAATGATCTAATTTTAGTAACTCTTTCACCCCCCCCCATTAAAGTATTTTTTATATATAATTCAGAACACTTGCTACTATTTTACACTTGTCAGTAAACATCTTTTTATGTTTATCTTTTATTATTCTCTGCTTTGACTTTCATTTTCTAATAATAATTTTTATTCTCTCTGTGCATTTTACTGGAACTACAATTACAGTGATATTATTTTATGTTTTTGCACTAAACTTTCTATTGTTTTTGTCCATATTTCCTGTTTGACTTCTTTACACTACTATCATCATCATTATCAACCATTATCAATCCACTGCAGGATGGTCTCTCCAAGTTCAATCCATCTCTAATCTCTGGCTTCTCTTCTCCAGATCATCCATTTCACATGTGGTCTATTTCTGGGTCTTTTAAAATCTCTTGGAATCCAATTTAATATTTCAATTGTCCATTTATCATGTTTTCTAGCAATATGTCCAGCCCAATGCAACTTCAGACTTTTAATTCTTTCAACAATGTCAGTTACACCTGTTTGTTCTCTTATCCATACACCTGGGTCTCGTTTTACATGATAGATAGGTTCCTCAGAAAACACGCACAAAAATAGATGTAACTTACCTTGAAAAATGGGGGATACGGACTGTGATTTTTCAAAAATCGTGTAAAAGCAAAGCACCAACGTAAAATTACTTAAAATTACGTAAAATTTGCACAAAAAAAAATAAGGAAATAAAATGTGATTAATAAAAAATTTCAAATTTGAAAAAAATTGATACAAGACAAACTTTTTTTAACTATAATATTTAATTTTATTCAAAACAATATATTTTTATGCATAATTTACAGTAATTTACATTTTTTTATACACGTTTTAATTATTATCACTTTGCCGATAAACAGCTTTGTTTGCAAACTGGTATAAAATCAGATTCTTCACAAGAGGAAATACAACTAGCACCAATGTCACTCTCACGCTGTGTTAATTATTTTCTGGTGACAATGTAATTAGTAATTAATCTAACAACTAAAAATTAAATTCTTATTTTTGTCTTTAATTTTCAATTTTAATTGTGCCCACTGCTATTACTCACCTTTTAAAAATAAACTTGGGGACACTAAATGATTAATAATTGATTACGTTCTTTTTTAAAAAGCAAAAACTGAATGTGATTTAAAATGCAAAATTAACATGCACAATGTTTGAACAAATTTACATTATAATGTTGTAAAATTTAATGTGTGTATACATAAAATGTGGAATCATAATTTTAATTTCATTATTGCATGAAATCTTACAATTATAAAGCACTGAAAATATTGAAATTACTAAGATGAAAGTCGAATTCCAATAATGTGCTATTACTTTCAATATACGTGAAATTTATTATTTAAAGTAATAGCGCATTATCGAAGTTCGACTTCTGGAGAAACGTGAATCGCATAACTTCAAAATTGCGTTAAATAAATCCGCGTAAAAAGAGAACCAGGTGTATATTGTTTTTCGATCTCTTCTTGTTATTTCTAACATGCATCTCTCAATACTTCTGTGGGTGGCCTTAAGTCTCTGCATTGCTCTTCTATTAGGTGTCCAAGTCTCAGATTTATAAGTAAGAACTGTAAAACACATTTATTAAAAACCTTCATTTTCAAACAGATAGATATATTTCCTTTTAGGATTAAGTTATTTTTTTCAAAAGCATTCCAACCAAGTTTAAAAACTGAAATCTTAATAAGTATTACTAAAGTTATTCCTGGGAAAGGCTCAATTTTGCAAAAAAACATATTGAAATTATTCTAGGTAAAGCAAATGCCGAAAAGCTAAATGATACTTGAAAACTTACAGGATATATTTTATTATATTGAGTATTATATTGCTATTATTATAAGTTTTCAAGTATCATTTATCATATAAGATATAACTCCTTAGCCAATTCAGACTTACCATAGATGCTTTCTGTAATATATTAATAGTAAGCAACCATCTAAATCAGCTGAAAAATCTCTCTCCAATTGAAAAATGGTCTAAACTAAAAAAAATACTAAACACATGCTGTTCAGATCGTCTACCACACTATAATTCAAACAACCTTATAAAGTGATGTATCGAAGACATAAACCCAACCCTTAAAACTATAACAAGGTTTGATGAAGCAAAAGATCTCATCCATAAGCTCCAATGTGAAAAAAACACTTAACTCAGTTATATAACCAGAACAACATGGTTTTTAGGCTGAGAAAAATTATACCAAATCTATCAGCACTAACAAAAACCACAATAAATTATGCAAAATTTCCAATTCCATATTCTTGTGTCATTCCCATTATATCAAAAGATAATTCATTCCTCTCTGGTACTAAAGTTGATGAGGCACTTCTGAACCACTTGAAAGTTTCTCTTAAAAAATCTCAGAGCACTTCACAGCTATCAACAAGTAAAACAAACTTCACACAAAATTACTACATATCAAAACAACAAGTTCTTGATGAAATAGTGTATTTAAAACAACCTAGATCACTAGCAAATGATCTCATTTCAACTAATATATATAAGCAAGTGGACTACATTATATCTCCATTCCTACAGAAATATTATAATCAACTTTGTTCGAAGGAATATCACATCCCTCACTTATCAACAAATATAATATTCTGTATAAGAAAAAACTCTAAAAATCCACATCAATAGAAAATTATTTGTGTCTCATAACATTAGAAGATATTGATCAGAAAATGTTTGCTAGAATCATACTCAAACAGTTAAATGTCTATGCTTTACCTAAGATTTCCCCTTCACACTTTGCCGTCAAAGGGCAAAAAGCATCTCAAGCAATATTATTAGCACAAGAAATAATATTCTATATCAAACAAAATAAACTAGCAATCTATGTGGAATGCCAAGTAGACTTCAAGGCAGCCTTTAACATTGTAGAGTGGAACCTCTTATTCTCTGTACTAAATCAAATGTTATCAAATCACACACATCTTGTTACAGCTATTAAAAACTATCTTAACAATTAAATTTAAAAATTACATGAGACTCTCTCAACCCTTTAAGCCAAAAGAGGCATCCCACAAAGCTCCCCACTTGCATTGTTACTATTTGTGATATACATAGACCCCATGATTAAGGACATAGAGCAATGCATAGATGGTATTTTTCTTCATCACCTAGGCACAACCATCAAGATCATATCATATGTCGATGATGTTTTGATAATATTTAGGGACCTGCGAAATATACCTATGATACTTCATAAATGGAAGAAATTTGAAACTGTAACAGGATCCACAATACAAATCAACAAATCATCCTTATGGCAAATAGCTATCAGTCACAGTCTTCCCTCACTCTTCACAGGTACATATTCTTTCTTTCTTGGCATACCTATTAACCTTTCAAAAACACAACTAAGTCATGACTTAAATCTTCTTGTCATAAACAAATTTAATATAAAAATAAAGTGTTTCAACTCAAAATTGCTATACCCTATAATGAAAGTTCGCATCATCAATGCCATTCTAGGAGGGATACTTGCCTATTACAGCCCTTGGATGCATCTCCAAAAAAAAATTTATTAAGAAATTTTATGAGAATAGCAAAAACATGTATATGGGGATCAACATCACAACTTTTATCAATCAAAAATGCCTGTTTCCCAATATGCAAGGGTGGGCCTAACCTAATAACTCCACAATCATTCACATCCTACATTAGGGCTAGGATGTATATCATAACCACTATTAACCCCTTCCTAAAGACACTCCTCCTCTACTACTGCTTTCTATTACTCCATATATGAATTGCCATTTTTTCACAGATCATGCCATTGAACATGCTGATTTACTGGACAATTATAACATTAATACTTTAATCAGTTTATCATACAAAGATCTAAAAAAATCATTTACCCCGATAGGCAACTTTGGTCAACACTATCTACTGCCAGAACACTGACTAAATTTCAAAATTTATGCATGCCTCACTCATGGCTAAAATTCCTGCATAATCTGCTACTTGATATAATACCAACAAAGTTATTTCTCATAAAACACTTTAAATTAAACATAGATCCTACTTGCATACTATGCAAAACACTCCTGGAAAATACATCCCATATCTTTGAGACATATCCATACTTTTCTCCCTTACGTTGCTTTGTATTCCACAAAGACACAACTAATTTAAAAAATATGCTCATAAACAATATAAAGAAATTAAAACCATTCAATGCCTTTGTAAACATTCACACTCTCAGAACAATATGGCTTGCCTGTTGTGCTGTAATCTTTGACAACAAAAAATATAATGTACTAAAAAAAAATAACAAAGAATGACATAACATATATCTATATGCTCAAAAATATATACCCAGTAATGTCACAAAAAAAAATATGGCAAAGCAATATATTCCTTAGCTGCTCATTAATTCAATAACAGAAATCATCTCGTTCCACAATTCACTGTATTCTAAAAACCTCCTAAGCAATGTAAAAAAAAAATATTTTTTTTTTAAAAATGTAAAAAGCTCTTAACGTAAATATACTAATTCTTGTAAATATTTTGTTACTACTAAAGTCTACTTATATATATATAAAAGTCTCATTTAGCTTTTCGGGCATTTGTTTTACCAGGAACAATTTCAATGTTTTTTTGAAAAATTGAGCCTTCTCCTCTCCTTTGAAATAATTTTAATAACGCTTACTAAGATTTAAATTTGTGTATCTAGATCTTTTTTCTTTATTCAAACTTTTAATTTTCTTTTTAAATTATTTCTATTTTAAACTATTTTTCTACTATTTCTAATCTCATGTCTTTGTTTTGAAAAATAAAATTTATTTCATTTCTTAAACTTTAATGACACTTTTATATAATAACGATAAATCAAAGGTATTGGGGATTTGATTTCTAGATTAACGAAATTAAATCATTTTTTGTAACCTTAAAAGTAAAGTGGGTGTAGGTTCTGACAGAATATCTTTTAAATATGGTGGTAATATGTTA
The DNA here is from genome assembly GCA_028023455.1 of Epiperipatus broadwayi. Classification (NCBI taxonomy): domain Eukaryota; kingdom Metazoa; phylum Onychophora; class Udeonychophora; order Euonychophora; family Peripatidae; genus Epiperipatus; species Epiperipatus broadwayi. The sequence continues at coordinate 1,168,040 of JAQFVV010006387.1, read as the reverse complement.
CCTTTAAAATTATTGAGGTTTTTTTTTAGATATATATGGATACATATGCACGTGCTTTTGATTTTTAAGTTGCTTTTATTGTTTCAATTTATAAAAGTGAAGGGACAGTAGTAGCTGTTATAATTAGTTAGAAATATCATTTCTAATGACTACAAGAAAAAACACTTTATAACCTTATATTAAATACGTACTTCTGAGTCATAAATAAATATGCCAGAAATTAGACTCTTAGAAAATCATGAGGCACTATATATATGATTTTAGTTTCCATACAAATACAAGTTAAGTAATATTTACTGAGGCTATAACCTCGAGAATATGCGTGTAAAATGTGATAGTAGGGACCTCTACAGGTGTTTAACCACAAGCTTACGCTATAGAAGTATATTAGACAAAAGTAAGATTTATATATTATCATTATGAAAGTTCGCAGACATTTTTGTTTACAACGCTTATATATAGTTGGTTGTTTATAAAATGTTATTTATATTATTAAAATAGTAACAAAATCCTCAGACAATAATGCCGTCCAGTGCAAGCCTTGGTAATCAATGGATTCAAGAAGGTTTGTGCATAAAATCTCTATCTAGTTCCTACTCATCCAATAACTTCAGACTAATTTCTAATCTGAGGCCTTTATCAGTGAGAAGCTTTGTATTTGAGAGTACAGCATCTAGATTTTAGGATCTAATGCAACTCATCAGCAGTCTCTTTTTCCATATTTACTTAACTATAATGCTATGAGTTCAAGATAAAAAATGCAATAATGTTTTTAATCCAAACTAGGTCACTTATATACTCATACATATCTGAACCTACTTCAATATCTATACATTTTGGTGTCTTTGGTTTTTTTAATAAACACAGTAATCATTATTCTATGGTCAGGTTAGGTATAAAACCATTAAAATGTCACATGATCATTATTTCATATGTGTATGCAAGCTGTTAAAACAGTAGCAAACTCTCCAGACAACTGTGCTACCCAGTTCAAGCCATAATAGTCAATGGGTGCTAGAAGGTATGGTGTTTTCAGATCCAAAGCTCCTTACTGATGAAGGCTATAGACTAGAAGCTAATCTGGAAATATTAGATGAGTAGGCACTAGATAGATATTTTATGCATAAATATTTTAGCAGCCACTGATTACTATGTTTTGCATAGAGTAGCACTACTGAATGATGAGTTTGTTACTTTTAATAGCTTGTATAAATATAGAGAATGGTAATCATGTGATAAAAAACATTATTATCCATAGTAAAAATATTAAACATTTGATATTAAAATAAGATGTTTTTAAACACAGAAGGATGCTGGTTTTAATCTTGTTTTCTTTTTTATGATAGTTATCTTTGAAATAATTTGTAGATTATATTATAAAATAAAACAAAGTGCTGGAAGTTGTCAAGCGTTGGTGGCTGAGTGGTTAGCACAGCTGCCTTACAAGCAGTTCTTCCAGGGTTCACTTCCCAGTCGACGCTTTGACACAATAAAAAAAAAGTGCTGGAAGTTTCAGTATTGGATTAGATTACCAACTTTGCACTCCAATTCATAGACTTTACCATTGTATTAAAGCAGATATTATGATTGGACTTATGTTTGATAGTAGTTTTTTTTAAAAAAATTTGAATAAATTGAAAACAATTAATTGTATTGGGTTCTAGATTCATTGGATTCTGATCAATATGATATTCTTATCACTTCAAAGAGATAATATGTAGAATGTTCTTAATATTTTGATCTATAAAGATTTTGCTATATTAACTAATATTTCAAAAAGCTTAAATCATTTATCAGCCAATAACAGAAGAACAAATTTCAGCCATTTTTAACTTGAATGATCAACAACTTGTGAGTGTGAATCAATTTGAATTCAAAAATATATTGGACGATGAAGAACAACACAGATTCGAAGTATATATATATGTGTCTATTACAAAGAAATCAAATCATATGTCACATGACCTAATTTAACAAGCTTGCATTAAGAGCTTATTTGTGAGCTCTATATATAATATAAGGCTTTTATATTTCATATTTGATCGCATATTTGCATTTGATTAGCTAACTGTCATTTTTACTTAAAATACTACCATGGACGAAGACTTTTGATTTCTTTCATTTATTGTATATTTTGTGGGTAAACTATATTTTGTTTATGACTACAAATAAAAGTGTTAAACGGAATTACATTACCGCTAGAAAAAAAATAAATTACTGAAAACTTGACATCCTAAATCTGGAATCAATAAAAATGCAAAATGTCTATATTTAATGTTGAAGTTACTTTATTAATTACCATCTTTTGCTTATTTTTATTTCATAAACATTTTGTGTGTGGACTATATTTTACTTTGTATTGGTTAATAAACGTTTTTATTTTGCAAAATATATTATTTTCTTTATTCGATTTAATATATATCGGTATCATAAATTTAAAAATAAATGCAGATATTTTATTATTTATTTATTGGTTTTGCTTTTGCTCAATACCAAGACTATATAGATCAATCATATGGCAGATCATACACTATAGGAGCACCCATTTAGAAATATGATAAATGCATAGTAAAAATTTACTTTGATCTTGACATATTTTTACTAAATTAATAGTATGATTAAATCAACAAATCTTTTGCCCTTTTTATTTTAAAAATCTGTATTAAACCATAAATATAAACAATTAATTTGTAACAAAAAGTATTTTGTAAATATTAAGATACTAGAATACATTATATTAAATCAGAAAACAATCCAATAGTGTGTCTCTCAGAGGAAAGGGTATATGAAAGTTGAGCAATGGAAGTATTAAAATTGAGTTGTGATCCAGAATTTTTGCTTTTTGATCAGTTCTATTTCCAATGATCTAAACTAAACAAGACAATACATTATGTTTAAAGAATGGTAAACAGAGTAAAAATGCTGCTGTAAAAATAAGGTATGCTTGGTTTATAATGCTCTACAAGGGGGTATCAATTATTTTCTAACGGGTGAAAACCTTCTACAAAATTCTTCCACTACTAGATGCCTTTTGCGGGAACACTTTGCATCAGTTTGCCAATTGGCATCATTGAATAAAGTCATGAAGCTATGTAATAAATAGTTTTTTTAAGTCCATATTGGTTATTTGTCAATTTTTATGATGGCATCACATTGGAGCAATATGAAATTCTGTTTTCCACAATGGCAAGGAAAACAGCTGTAATTCTTGAAACAACTCAAAAAGAAATTGCTCTGAAGCAAACAATTTTTTTCTCATGTGTCATAGCATCATCCGGGAAGTGAACCCACTCCTGACCTCTATGACTGATTTAATGGATAAGTTCAAGTACCATCATGTTTCAAAAAAATATAGTGAGTGAAGTCCAATGTCGAGACTGCTGTTTTTATGCAAATAACATTGTTCACTTTCAATTTGTAATGGTTCAGGTATTTTTACTACATATTTTGAAATATTTGCATGAGAGAGTAAAATAAAAGTGTCCCGATCTATGTCAAAGTGGGAGTACACAGTTCACCACAAAAATGTGCCAGCACACAAAGCCTTGATTGTAAAACAATTTTTAATAAAAAATAGCATAATCCATTCACCATATTCATCTGACTTCACTTTCTGTGACTTCTTTTTATTCTCCTAAATGAAAAAATACCTCAAAAAAAGTGGTGAAGAAAATAATGACAGGCATTAAAAGGTATCATTTGCAAAAGGTTCAGAACTGCTCCAAAAAGTGCAAAACCCATTTAGATTGGAGCATTGCATCACATGTACAGTATTTTGAAGGAGAGAAAATTTCCATTTGCAGCACCGAAAATATATACAATTTTTTTTATTACAAAACTCCAGGTTTATTTGAGGTACTTCCTTGTATCACATAGTTATTTCAGTCTGCCTTTGAGTAGCAGACTAAATATACACATATTTAAACATGGACTATTAGTATAAAAACAAAACACTATTTTTTTTCTTAGTAGCAAAATTTATCACAACAACTATTAATCTTTATTTAAACTTTTCCAAATACAAACAATTGCTAGTAATATCATGTATAGGCAACACAGGTTAGTAGATTATCTAATGTTTTTAAATGCTATTATTCTGCACTTTTTCGGGTGTTGCTGGTCTGACCAGTGACAATACTAGCATAGGATTCAAACTTACACCTTTAGATTCTTGAATATTGAATTTTAAGGCAATGCTCTAACCAACTAAGCTACTCTGTCAACAGCATCAATTAGTTAAGGCACTATCTTACAATTTCAATATTCAAGAATCTAAAGATGTAAGTTCAACTCCTATGCTAGTATTGTCACTGATCAGGCCAGTAACACATGAAGAAGAGTGGAGAATAATACTATTCAAAATGATATATAAACAACTATTAATGTTTTAAGTAAACTTGTTGACTATCCTCAGAATGCAAAAATGAAATTGTAAAGAAAGCTGGAAAAATTGAAAATAAAAATAATAAATAATAATTATATGTTAATATTTTTTTTGTAGTTGATTCTGAAGATGGTCAACATAGTTTAACTGAAACATTAATTGGTGCAAATAAATTTTTCTATTAAAAAATAAACAGTAGTTTGTCTTTATCATCATCATCAATCATTATCAATCAACTGCAGGATGAAGGTCTCTCCAAGTTCAATCCATCTTCTCTGATCTTTAGCTTCTCTTCTCCACATCATCCCTGCACACTTTCTTATTTCATCCATCCATCTAATATGTGGTCTCTTTCTGGGTCTTTTACAATCTCTTGGGATCCAGTTTAAGATTTTAATTGTCCATCTTTTATCATCTCTTCTAGCAATATGTCCAGCCCAACTCCACTTCAATCTTTTAATTTTTTCAATGAGGTCAGTAACACCTGTTTGTTCTCTTACCCATATATTGCATTTTCGATCTCTTCTTGTTAATCTCAACATGCATCTCTCCATACTTTTTTGAGTGGTCTGAAGTCTCTGCATTGCTCTTCTATTAAGTGTCCAAGTCTCAGATCCATAAGTAAGAACTGGTAAAACACATTTCTTAAAAACCTTCCTTTTCAAACACATAGGCATATTTCGATATGTGTCTTTATATTTATAGTTAAATGAAAAAATAGTATAGCCTTTTTACAGGTGAATGAGTTTTACAGTTTATACGTTTAAATATTATTTAATACTGAAAGAACTTTTAGTTAAAATAAAAACTGTACTTTTGCTTTAATAAAGACACATATATAATTAATCATATTATTTATATTTTGCTTTGTGTGATTTAAAATAACAAATTCAAGAGCTAAATCTTCCTGGATTTAAATACAGCCTATTACTTCTGTGAACCTTAGTCGATCTCCTGAATAACTAGCAATTTGATTATTTTATTTTTACTTAATACTATGCAATAGTAAAAATATATGTATTTTTTAGAATGTCATTTTGTAAAAATAAATATCTGCAAAGAAAATAAAAATTATATATTGTTAAGGAAATGAATAAGTAATGATATTAAAAAATATAAATGGATTATACAATAGAAGCAAAATAAAATCAATACATTTGAAATATTTTTTAACAATAAAAAACACAATGTTGTTCATCAGCACAAACAATACTGAACTTAGCTTCACAAACCATAATGATTACAAAATTATATATATATAAATCACATCATTTCAGTCAAAGTTTAAAATAAGCCAATAATATATTGGGCAATTTATTAATCTATCTTTAAACAGTTTATCCTGACCTGTTTAAGGATTTCCATTTATTATCTGAGTTATATCTTGATATCAGGTTGCTAATATTCTATTTGTTAATTTTAAGCATTGATTGGATTTGAGTGTTGCCTTGACAATGGATTGTTGATATTCTATTGGTATATTTTAAACATTGGCTGGGATGATGTGATTTATATATAATAACCAATTAGCTATATGCAGTTAATTTAATATATATAAAAACTAAGTTGTGTTGTGTCCTCAATTAGTCTTCCAAGCAGCTGATGATAAAAGGTTTAATTGACATAAGTATATGACCTGAAAGAGATTAAGTGATTTTTAGTCAAATATTTTTATATATAAAACCATAACTTTCTATAAATTTTTATAGAGAGTATAAATAAACATCAGTAAATTACAGATTTAGATTGTATTTAATGTATATATAACTCTGGGATTTCTTTTTGGTTGCAGTGTTCTAACCACACTCTTATATTAATCTAAATACATGTAGAAAAATAGGTATAAATATATATTCTTAGTTCGAAAATAAAGTTCTAAGATAATTTAAATTGGTAAAATGAATATTGATATTATGTGATTATCATAAGGGGAAATCTTCACCTTAGATCAGAGAGATAGAGGGCATACTTCAGTGCACTGAATTCGTGGTTACATATTACCTTACCTTGACCTTATTATAAATGTCTTCATTTTTTTATTTAGTTGGTTGAATTGTTGAGCAAGGTCTTGCATTGTAGTAATGTCAAATGGATGTTTTCAAAATATACTGACATCAATTCAAATTATATCCATAATAGTCTTTGCAGTATCTTTTCTGACATTAAAAACACGTTTGTTTTTTCTGACCTGAATAAAAAATATATTCACTGTTCTCAAATTTATAATTTCCAGTTTACTTTTAATAGAAAATGTTTAATCTTTTAATGGTATATCATTAAAACTTTAGTAATTTCATATTTCCATCATATCAATCTTTTTGAAATTTATAATTTTACGTTCCAAATCCTTTTCTAGTTTTGATTTTCTTTCACCTAAAGTAGCATCAATAACTAAACACTTCAGTGCTTTAATTTAATCATAGCCTGTAATGTAATATCAATGAGGTAGATAACCTGGGTGGTTTGGTGCAGTTGGTATAGCATCTGACAGGATTGGAAGATCCCAGGATTGAGTCTGCCACTCATAGTCCTTAAACTTTTTATGAACTCTAAACAGTTTTTTTTGTTTATTGGGATAGTTTATTTTTAGTAATATGTTGAACACCTCTGGTTATAGAAAATTATTTTTCATTATTATAATCTCTTCCCTTCTAAAAATTTATTTTTTATTATTTATGTAGTATTTAAAATAATACTTTTACATGCCATTTGTAATTGTATTTGCTGTTGATATGATTGTGATCATCTGCCTAGATACTACCGTAGAAACCTTATTCCCAAAAAATATTTCAAAAACTAAAGTAAACATAATTATATAAAAGTCACATGATGAAGATAAATAAAATATAAAGATTCTTTTTTAAAAGAATTTCTAGATAAGGAAAAGTGAAATTTAATGTGAGTTTTAGTACAAAAAACATAATTAAATGACAAAAATATTACACAGACTTTTATATCTAAGTTTTTCTTAAATTGTACTTATTAAAGTTGTGAGCTCATGTGTGCTTTGCTGAATATGATGTTGTTTTTTTACAAATTTATAAAAAATAAATATAATATATTTTATATGGTTTTTAAATATATATATATAACATATTCATGGAAGAATTAGGTCCAAGAAACATTACTAAGATAATTCACAATCCAGACTCCCAAAAGATCATTTAAATAAACTTTCAAATCCTTACACCCACCTCTTATTAGATTATTGTCAATCTATTTGTCAGATAAAGCAATTTTTTATCTGATAAATAGACTAACATTGATATAAGAAAATGTGGATGTTATTTGCAAATTTATTTAAATGATTCTCTCTGGAGATCTGGCTTTCAATTTATCTTAGTAACATTTTCAGACTTGATTATTCCATAAATAGATTCTATTATCAGCATTACATTTTTGAGAAACTATAAGAGGTTGTCAAAAATCATTAAAATATAAACTGCATCTAATATATTTAATTAATGAATAATCATATTAATATTTGTAATTTAAATATATAAATAAATTATAAAAATGCTCAGTTGCTGTTACTTAATCATTACCAACTGCACATAAACATAAAACGCATACATTAAATTTCACAATGCACTTTTTTACATTTTATTCCTCATGCTTAGTGAACTTTCATATCTCTATAAAGAAAATTACTACTTTCTCTGTTAACAAACATAGTTTATTTTATTCTTATTTTCTTATTCTTTTTTTTTTTCACTATATCTAAATTAAATACAAATCATCTAATATATTTTAACATTAATTATCTCTTATAAAAAGTGTTGTTCTTTAAATCTTTACACATAGGCTAAACTCTCCATACAGTAGCGCCACCAGTGCAAGTCAGAATAATCAATGGATGCAAGAAGGTTTTCATGTGATGTTTAGTGGTTCTTTAAATCTCTTATCAGTAAACAGCAGTTTTAACCAATAAATGATATCCCTTAAAAGCAAATGATTTTTTATATTATATTTAATTTATTCAGAAACCATTTTTAAAATCCACAATCGAAAAGATTTTTATTATTTCCCTCATTTGAACCATCCTGAAAATATACTCAGCTGTATCTAAGAAGAAGTAAATATTTCATAAGAGGAAAATAGTAAAAAACATTTTTGGTCATGATCATTAAAAATATTTTGCCAAATAAAATTGCAAATATAAATAAAAAGAGAAAATGGTAATATTACATTACTTTTGTAATTGAAATAGAAGTAACTATCTATCACTGAGTTATGTGAAATCAAATATCATGAAAAGACAGAATGATACCAATCTGCCAATAAGCTCTGTAGTCCATAAGCTTAGTTTTTGATGTAGTTTTGAAATTATAGGATGGTTTTGTCTATTGCTTTAACTTATGTATAGACTAAATAGCCTCCTTCTGAATACTAAATGAAATATTAGTTACAATAAATATAATAATAATAATAAATAATCATAATGTTTAAATATTTGCAACTGAAATGAAAGTAACTATTTTCCATTGATTTATGTAATTATATATTAATGGCGATTTCCGATTAGTTAGTCTGTATGTAAACTAAAACAACAGACAAAATTCATCTTGTAATTTCAAAACTATGTAAAACTAAGCTTATATAATAATAGAGTTTAAAGATAGATTGGATATCATACTGTCTTTTTATGATTTTTGATGTATATAAGTGTTAGTAGTTATTTTTGATTTAAAAATTATAATTGTTTATTATTATTACATTTATTAAGACTAATATTTCATTTAATATTCAGTAGCTGTTAAAAGTAAGACATAATTCTTCATCCTCTAAATATATTAATGATGATTTTCAGACTTATTAATATACTTCCAATTATAAATTTATTTAAATACACATTGATTACGTAAGTAATATTCATTAAGGCTGTAGCCTCAAGCACATGTGTATAAAATGCGATCGTAGGGACCTCTACAGGTCTTAAACCACAAGCTTACTCTTTATTAAATGATTTGTGTCAAAGTCATGAGGGTAACAAGTTTAACACTTGCCAATTAAATTTTGGCTATTTATATATTGTAATGGTATATATAATTCAGAGCCTCACTTGGATGCGCCATATGTAACGGTATGCCCCCTCTCAACAAGATAAGTTAAGGAGTCGCACCTCACTATAGTCAGATTTAAGGTCTTCATATAGGATGCCACGAATGATGTGATTTAATTTTGATATAAAACTATATTTGTTCCCAATAACTAATTTATTATTTTAAAAAAAATTATTATATCCAACCACATCAAATCAATTTTCACCTTAATTAACTTTACCGTTATGCTCAGATTTCGAACTCAGGGAAGTTTAACACTTTACTCTCTTCAGGGGTTCCTATCAATATTTTAAAGTAATATTAACAATGAATCTCACTAACTCTTTAATTCAAATAAAACAAAATTGAAGACTTCATTTAATATAAAAAACATACTTATTTATTTAACACTTAAATAATTTAAATTTTACAATATATATAAAAAAATATTTATATATCTACCTCCTTATATTAAAAATATAAACATTCTCTTTGCTTACGGTAGATATATTTTCTAAACCTATAACACTACGTGATTTTACAATTTATTTAAAATATAAGTATCCTAATATTTAGACAATTATATTAATGCTAATTTACACTAATTAGATAATACAAATAATAATCCAATTATTTGTATATAACACCTTCATTCGTTAAAATGATTGTCAGTCAAGTTATATTTATTAATATAAAAATATATACTTCACAACAATGTTAATCATTTATTTCTTTATCACACATTACATTTATTAGTCTATTTTGATTAGTATAAACAATGTAGTGTCATGTCATGGAAAATAATATGTGGATTCAAAAATAGTTTAATATCTTACCTCTATGTTCACATTATCCCGTTCCCAAAATTAACATTTATTAACCGATATTTAAATCTTTATTAATCATAAATAAAAACAAAAATATTCTAAATTATTAATTCTCTCTTATTATTAATTTTTATAATAAAATGAATACGATGATAAAGAAAATGAAATTAACTTTTCCTAATTATAATTTTCAAAAATCCCAAATGGCATTTATAAAAGTTAATGTTCCTCGTGAGAATGAAAATCCTTCGAAGACGCAGTTTTTTGATTCCTTTGTTGTTAAACATTAAAGAGAATAATATTAGGATATCCTAAGTTGACATTTAGTTTCCTCTTTATATTCATCTTCTTAATATAAAGTTCCTTCATTAATATTTATAATTCCATTTTGAAGATCTAATTTTTATAATTTTAAGGCATTCATAATTCCATTTTGAAGATCTAATTTCTTTATAATTCTAAAGCATTCGGCAACGATGTTATTCCCACATATATATGTTTGATTAGGCAAGTGCATTTTATCTATCCCATGATAAATATTTGTGTTCTAGCCACTCTGCATTTTCTTTATAATGAAAAGTACATAAAATTTGAATGAAGTTTTTATAAACATGTTCTTTTTTTTTAAGACACTGGTTAGATTTTAAAATGTAATTCAAACAATTTTTTCTATAAAACACAAAAATATATTTAGATTACTTCTGTTGAACAAGTATAAGAAACTTCTTTTAATGAGTATTAAATTGTTTAAAATATAAACTTCAACTTACACTGTTATTTGTAATCAAACATAGTAAAAGTTTTTATGAAAATATAGCTGATAAAAATAGAATCCTTATTCTTCTAATAACAAGAATAGAAGAATTATTTCATGTCTCGCTCTATCAGCTCGCTGAAGCATACCCATTCTCATTGTTGCAATAACAATTAGATATTAAAACACTAAGTTAATTTCACTTCCTTTAATTCGATAAACTGTGAACCCAGAGGTCATTTATCACCTTGTCAACAGTCTTTTGTCAACAACGTCATTTTTCATTTTAAAGAATGAAAAATAGTAACTTTATATATTTATTTTCATAAGTATAATAATAATGTAAATATAATCTATACATATTGATTACATAAATGTATGAGTATGTATGAGTATATATATATACTCCTACAATATAGTGAACAATAATAAAGATATGTGTAAGAGGTGTAATCTGGGGCAACTGATGAGTGCTGATTCAGCATGAAATGTGCATCTTGGGGATCATAAATCTTTTTCACATGTTTTTGGTTATATGTTTATGATTGCACCCCTACACATATATTAAAAGTAGATACAAACCATCCCCCATCTTGCATGAGAGTGGTATAGTGAAAATCACACTGCAGAAATATTATTCATTCAGACTATAATTAAAACAATAGACAAAATTCACCCTGCAATTTCAAAGTTATCAAAAACTAAGCATATATAATAACAGAGCCTAAAGTCAAATTGGTATCATTCTGTCTTTTTGTGGACATCATATAACACCATGGGAAACAATTACTTCCATATCAATTACAGGTACTTACAAGTTATGATTATTTATTTTTATTACATTACTTTTGTATTTTTTATCAATGCTATCTTCAGATTATTAAATAGTCCATTTACATTAAGTGATGCATTCCAACAACAGTGTAATACTAAGAACAAACCTATCATTTTTATATTATTTTTTGCATTATGTGGTATTAAATACCATTTTTATTATTATTGACATTATCTAACTTTGTTCTGAAATTTTATCTTTATGACAGATTCTTATAGTGATAACAAGCATATAGCACTTGAAATAGCATATTCTAATGTATCAGTAAATATATGCAGTGTTTCCTTGTGTCAAAATCCAGTAAACTTACAAGAAAAAAATCCACTTTCATCTTGCCTTCCACAATTTTATTTGTATATGCAGATTAGATAAAAATAACAATAAGAGAAAATTTCAAATCTGTCAAAATATTATGCCTTCATTTAAATTGATGTAACTTTAAATTTTATTATAGAGTTTACTTCTTATCGTAAACTACTAAATATCAATAAATATGCCATGATAGAATGTTACCACACTGATAAATATGTAGCTTACTAGTAAGAATGTTAAATAATTAAAAATAAATTCTATCCTATAAATTTGATTTAAATTAAGCTAAGAACAACACCTTAAAAGATTTAAAATTCGTCCTTGATGTTATCTCCAATGGCAGCCAATCCATAAGTCCTGCAACAAGTCCAGCACCCTCAGAAAAAAAAATACAAAAATTAAGCATTAAATTTGTGCTTGAAAATAGCAATAATGTAACAATAATTCAATATTTTGCACATTTGTTATTTAAGTACAACAATTAAACCATTTCTGTCAAGCATTGTTAGTCGAGAGGTCATCACAGCTGCCTTGCAAGCAAGTAGTTGTTTGCAGTCAGTTGTGGGTTCGCCTCCTGGCCGATGCTATGACATATGGGGAAAAAAAAATTAAACCATTTCTAAAAAGAATTATTTTAATCAATGCTTAAGATTCTATTTAAAGACTCTGCTAATTATAACAGTGCCAGAAACATCATATTAGGTAAATTTTGGAAAGTTCAACTAAAATTTTTGTCCTTGTCAATGCATGTAACAAATGCCCCTGGAGCTGTTTATTGAGGTGTGTCAGTAGTTATTTGAGTGTGATATGTTTATCCTGGTTTGTCTTCAGAGTGAATAAATTTGTATTATTTTTATTTAGGATAAGCAATAAAAATTTTTTTTCATTATAATTAACATTTATAAATTAATATATAAATAGTTATTACAGAAAAATATAACAAAATAAAAGAAATATTTTAAATATATCAAGATGAGAGTTAGTGTTGATATATATATATTCCCAATTGACATTATAGGAAAAAATTGAAATAAAAAGTAAAGGTCGATCTACTCTAGATATAGTAAAAATAAAAAATATATTAGATCTTTTAACAATGATTGATATGGAAAAATAAAATGATTGTGCAGTTGTGAAATTAGAAGTGCTCTGTTTTACTTTCTTTGCTTACTTTTCGGTGGCAGGACTATAATAAAGCATCCCTGCTCAATAATTTCACTGTCCACCACTATTCATCATTATCTAATCTATAAAACATTGTATAATCTTGGATGGCAAAATGAAAGTGAATTCATTCTTCATCTGAGTGCGGTAAACTTTGATACTAGGTTGTGTTGCATTCGTGTGATTAGTGCTTCAGGAATTTAACTCTTCAAGTCTTTTATAAATGTGTGAAGTTTTAAATAGAATGTTGTAGATTTATTTAAATTTATTTAACTTAACGTTTATATCTATGGTTAAATAAAATGTCATAATTTCTAATGTAATAATGAATGATTGATAAACATGTATATCTTTGCAAAAAACTATTGATTGTGAATAAATGCTTGCTGAAAATTATAGCACTTATTTAAAAATGTGTAATGTACAACAAAAAAATACAATGTAGCAATACATAACAGTTGAAAAATTATTAATAGGGATTAATCCAGCTGAAGAGATCATGTTGGTGGAAATGCAATCTGAAAAACAGTAGTGTGCAATTATGTTTAAATTGCAAGAGAGAGCTAATACGTATATATATATACTTTAAAAATTTATTTTCCAATAAATAATAAGCTTAAAGTGTTAATGTTTTTACATTTAGCTAATAATTTCTACTTTACTGCTACAGCTAAGGAATTAAATGATTTTAACTAATCCTTTATAAAGACATTTGAATAAGAACTTCCCTGTTTTTTATATGTTAAGAACAAGTAAGATAAACTTTAATTTATTGATTTTTACAAATAATTTCAATCTCTCTACAAATAATAATAGCAATGTTTAAATAACTTCAGTAAAATCATGATTATAATGCTATAGTCACTATTTTACTTACTACTTATATACCTGTAATGTAATGAGCTTTCAAGAAACTAGTTGTGATATAATTGCATTCAGAAGCAGCTACTTTTACTTACTCTAGCGCCATCTGTTGTAAATTTAAATAATCCAAGGCAAATTTTTTTCATACTTATTGCATTGTGACAAAAGACATATTTCTCAAAATGCATGTTTTATCTCACTTTATTTAATGTATATGCCCATTCTGACTGGATAGCAGTCTTCTTCAGATATTAAAAACATCTTTTACCTATTGCTAATTAGTCACTATTATCATATATATCACATAAAGCTTTATAAAAAGTGATTTTTGGTAAATTGTGCCACATGTTGTAAAGATTATGATCTTTATAAGTGAGAAGTTGAAATCTAATTCTGAACCCATGCCCTTATACATGAAGAATTCATTTTTTAACTCTGTTCTGTCATGTTAATAACCTAAAATTTAGAGAATCTTATGTAAATTTGACCCTATGTATTCTAATGAACTAAGTTTTACATTAATCTTGAATGCTTTTTTTTTTAAATTTTTAAACTATTATTTTGATAATATAATGGTATTAAAGTTAGATACAATATGATTAATTCTATTATTTACAAAATTAGATCCAAACATCTACCATAAACCAGAAACCAGTCTAAAAATATAGACGTAATATTACTACCATAATGTTTTAAAATAATAGACTCTAGAAGAAAATAATTATTCTAGAAGGCATGTATAATCATAAACAAAGTTATGTGGTATTTTATTGCAATTTTGCTTATAGAATATCCTCTAAGTCCAGATTCATAAAATTAGGATTCATTTTCATAGTTTTTCAGACCATTATGTATCTAAAAAATATTATGGTTATAAATTGGAAAAACTGCATTAAACATGAATACCTTTTTACCCTGCTATAGGTTGAAATTGATTGAAAATGGAGATGATGAATTATAAGAAGTTACAACTACAAATATGTTGGTCAGATTACTCATATAGATGGAAACATAAGGGATATCTTTTATAATAGAATTGAACTTAGATAGAGTACTTTTAGTTGAAATAATATTAAACAAAATATGTCTATGTATTTAAAAAGGAAGACTTTTAATATACGTATTTTTACTAATTCTTCCTCATGGATTTGAGACTTGGGCACTTAACAGAAGAGAAATACAAAGATTTCAAAGCATAACTAAGTAACACAAAAAGATTAAAAATAAAATACACAGGTGAGAAAAACAACAGTTATTACTCACACCACTGAAAGAATTAGAAGACTCAGATGAAGCTGGGATATGTGTATTGCTAGAGAAATGATAACAGATGATCAACTGAAATGTTAAACTGCATCCCAAGAGATTGTAAAAGATTCAGAAAGAAATCACATGGAACTGGATGATTGAAATAAAGAAGTTTGCTGGTGTGGTGTGGAGAAGAGAGGCTATGATCAGAGAAACAAGTTTAAAACAAGTTCTGATGTTGATCAATAATGACTATAAATTATAATGATGATGGTGAAAATTTATTAAAGTTGATGAGATGTGAAATTAAATTGATTTGAATAGATAGCAAACCTCCTAAACCATAATAAACAAGTGCAGCATAATGATATGGTACATGATATAAATAGCTTCTCATTAGACGAAGACAAAAATTTTGTCGATTGGCCGTATGCTTAGAAACCCTTTAAGTCAAGTTAAATATTCAGTAGAATGATTCTTCCAGTGTTGATTCATTTTTAATTACCTAATTATTTTAACCTATTTTTGAACAAGAACTTGACTTATTTTCTTTTACGATTAGCTCATCTTTCTCTTTAACTAACTTTTGTCTTTTATTCTGTGAATGTGATTCCCCTTTTTTACTCCACACACTTTTTTCAAACTTTTTCTTTAGTCCTTTACTAGCTTATAGTTGATTATTAAAATAAACAGCAATTTAATAAATGAAGGGTTATCTAGTTGTCTGTCGAATAATTTATTTAATAATATATTTTCACAAAGCAGTCTAACAATACTATTTAAAAATATTGAGATGAAAATGATCAGAAATAGATCTATTCTTGTAAATATTTTTAGATGAAAAAAAAAAGATATAAACCTGCAAGAAGTGAGTAAATTGATATAAAAATATCATAAACGGAGTTCTTTTTTTTTTCATACAAAATAGTCAAAATGCTATTTCCTCATCAGACCTTTATTGAAATAGGCATCTTTTAAAAAAAAATCCATTTATTTTAAAAGTCGAATGTCAATTTAAATTCCTAGTGAAATCTTAAAAGCCCTTTTAAGAATAAAAAATGTGAATCTTTGCAGTAATAGAAAACTAAGACAATCAGATTAAAAAAATACATAACTTTCAACTGCGTAAAATTATTGACTCTTGAAGGGTCAAGGCACAAAGCTAATAAAAAAATAAAAAATCGAAACGATACTATAATAAATATTCAATAATTATCTTTAAAAAAAAATCGAATGATGTTCAAGCACCAAAGTGATAGATTGAGCATACTATTCTATTCATTTCATCAAAGGGAGCTTTTTTCTGCTGAATATTCATTAAGAAATCTTAAGGCTGTGAGTTTACCACTTTTCAAAGCCCAGAGGGCAAATAAATAAATATAAAAAGGTGCTTAACTTGTGTAGTAGCGATGATGATGATTTTTAACCAATGGTGCCTTAGTGATGTGATTTTTTTTTGCATTGCTTAATATTTACAGGACATGAGTTACTATATCAAGTTTTAGGTTTATTCAGAATGAGTATTATATATATTTAATTTAACTTACTCTGTTTTTTAATACTTCTGTCTAGATAAAATATTGTCATTCAACTTTCACCCACTTCACAATTTAAGATCTAGTTGAAACTCTGTATGCAAATGTACTTCCACTGACAGCCATTTTTTTTAGTGTTTGCAAATAATTTTTATAAAATATTTGTAAGCAATTTTAATCGTATAGTAACATTAATGTTAGCCGTGTCTATCATTCGGTGTAATTGAAAACTAAATTATTTATTGCAAACATATGCAATTTTTTTATAAATTCATCTCATCATTACATTTGACTTTATGCATCTTAACTAAATAAATAAAAACCAAATTTTCCTGCTGAAGCTATTATATTTATAAAAATGAAATAGAATAAGAAATAAGTATGGCACATTGGAATTACGGCAACAAGCATTTATAAAACTAGAAAGAAGAAAAATTAAAAAAATAACCAATGCTTTTATTGACATAAATGCATTAAAATGTAAAAAATGCATTTTTCATTCTAAACATGCATGTCTAATGCTTTCAGTTTTTTTTTCATGTGTCAAAGCATCGGCCGGGAAGTGAACCCATGGACCTGGAACAACTGCTTGTAAGTCATCTGTGCTGACCACTCGGCCACCAACGCTTGACATTTGGTTGCATAATATCAAGAATATTGTAAAAGCTGAAGAAAATTAACTTTGTATTTTTTTGTGCTTTTATGTAAAAAAAAAAAACTGCATCTTTAAAAATATATACATATATTTTAACAAATTTCTATTTTGCCTTACTTTTTTAAATTTCCTTTGTTTATTTTTTTCAATGTCTCATTACTAATATTTATATTGAATAAGTGTTGATCAGAGTAATATATATGCATAGGGGGGGGGGGGTTCCAGACACTTGGCAATAAATTAATAAAATCCCAATAGTAAGGAGTATCAACAATAGCAATTTATCATTGTTTATCATCCCTTAATATTAATTTATTAACGCATCTCAAATTTAAAGATACTCCATAAGCTAATGAAGCTTCAGATATTATTGAAGTGCATGCATAGATTTGTCATAAGTGAAACTGGAGACAGATTATATTAATGTTGCAATGTTGATGAGGCTTATTTTGAACATGTAAAAACTAATCAGGACCCATTCTGTATGGTAAATATATAGTTCTGGCCCACCTTATATGCATAAAAAAAAACATAAATTTATCCCATATTCTACATTCAAAATATTATGTCTGGACCAAATAATCTAAATTCATACATTCTCAGAATTGATTTAGAATTGAAGTGACATCATAATCATCATCATCATCATCATCATCATAATAATAATAGTAGTAGTAGTAGTAGTAGTAGTAGTAGTAGTAGTAGTAGTAGTAGTAGTAGTAGTAGTAGTAGTAATCATCATCATCATCATCATTGTCACCATCATCAACATCAGAGCAACCAATGACTTCATAAATATTTTGTACTCTCACTAATTAATCTCATGACTTATGGTTCAGTCCTGATTAGGTAAGTTTCAGATTTTTTCAGATAGTCTATATTCAAACTAGTTAACCATTTAATATTGATTAGCTATTTTTATTTAGAGAATGAAATAAAAGATTTAGACAACTTTACTCAAATGAATGAAATAATCAACCAAATATTATTTAAATGATTAAGAAAGTTCTGTTTTTAAAAAAATTTCTAAATCTGAATTAAAATATATTAACACTTATACTAACTACAATTCGTGTAGAAACAAAATGAATATGATTGAAAACTTTTAAAAAATAAAATAGCATGTTTGATATGGATAGTGGATATATAAATATCATTAAAACCCATCAACGCATAGACAATCCCAATTTTAAACTGTTGTCAAGGCAATCTTCTTTTAGCATTAAAGGTGAAATATATATATAGCTAAATAAGTCATTTAAATAATAAATGCTGTTATAGCAAATAAGGCACATCCCTTTCCAGACAATGCAATAATTAAAAAGTGGTAACCACTTTTAAATATGTGATGTGATGCATTGTGACTTCTCTCTTTTTTGGGTCAAAATCTCTCAGCCACTATGCCCAGAGAAATTTGTTAGCCACTTTACCTTGCCTTTCCATTTCCCACCCTAAGTTTTATTCATGTTCTTCTTTATCCTGCTCCATCCCATTTCCACAACATAATTTGTCAACTCCATGGCCTTTATATCTGAATTTCCTTCCCCCCCCCCCAAACCCAGCATAAAAACCAAGAACCCACTTTCTGTATAATCATTTTGTTTATATTTATTCTTCCACAACTTCATTATTTGTACCCTTTCTACTTGTAGACATTTACAGTCAGTTAACAGATGCCTAATATTTTCTATGTCTTTCTTACACAGCTTTCAGACTAAATCATTTACATTTTTCCATTTATGTGTATATTACCTTGTTGCTAAAGACCTTGTTCAAGCCTTAATTAGTAAACTACTTTCCTTGCTGTTATCATAAATTAATTTGAACCCAATATTCCATTTATTTCTATATATATTTCAACTCATTTTACTCTCCATACTAGTTCTCCATCTCTCCAACTCTCTATTCTTTATTAATGTATCTATTCTTCTATCCCATTCCGTGCCACTATAGCACTCAACAATTGTTCTAACACAATCATCACACCTTTTGTATAAGTATACTGACATAAATCATTTATCCAAATCTGCTGTATACCATACTACCTTTATCACCCATTTTGTTATGTGCCCTTTACTCCTAACTCAATCGAATATTATTTTGACTATTCTCTTATTATCCATAAACTGCAATTTACTGAACATTTTCATTTTGCTTTTTGCATTTCTCATATAAAAATCTGACCATCCCATATCTCCATGAATTGCCTCCTTTGCCATCCACACATCTGCATCTAATTAATCTCTTCCAATTCCTCTTTATAATTTTTTAAATAATCTAACACCCATTGATTAATGCATAATGCATCCTTTCCAAAATGTTAACCCTGCTATTACCATTCCCTTCATACAATTCTAGTTACATCATATTTACTATATGAAAACATTGATTTTTTTTATCACTCCCTTTCTTGCTTCATTTATCAATTTTTCCTCCATTCATCCAAGCAATTTCTCTGATTACTTAAGACAATTCTCAACTAGTTATACCTATTGACCACATTTAACTTTATATCCCCCAATAAAAATTCTTTGGCTTCTCTTTCCCCAGTATTATTCATCATTACTTTTTCTTTTTTCTTTATACAGTAGTGCCACCAGGTGCAAGCTTTCATAATCAATGGATGCAGAAAGATTTGTGCATAAAATCCTTATCTAGTGCCTACTCATCCAATAATGCCAGATTAGTTTCTAGCTTGTGGCTTTGATCCAGATGTCTGAGCATATGACATGGTGATCATGTGATGTTTTGCTGTTTTTACACTTTTAATTTAGTTATTTTTATATATTAAGAATATTGTCTTGACAAATTAGAACAAAAGGCATGAGAATAAATTAATCCAACTATTTATTGCACATTATTTATTAAATTGATTGATTTTTATTTAACTAAGTAAAGATTTTTTTAAAACTTTGTAATAATCATTTAAATGATAAGTATATAATAAAAACAATCACAAAGTGAAAATATATGATGTTAAATAGATCATTACTGCATTGTTAGATGACTAAAAAGGTGTGTGTCTTATTTTCGATAGCAACATTTATTATTTAAATGATCTATTTAACATTGCATATTTTCATTTTGTGATTGTTTTCGACACTTATTTATTGTTTAAAGGTTTATAGATTTTAAAAAATAAGAATATTTTTATTTTGTTAAATAAAAATCAATCTGTTTAATAAATGACTCGTAACAAATAATTGGATTGATTTATACTTATATTATCTAGTGTAGTTGTTCAAGACAATCTTCTTAATGGATAAGGAAAACTAAATACAAAAGTGGATCTATCAATTTTATTACCATATTATTGGATGACAAGTGGAAAAGGATCTTATTTACTATAACCATATTTAATATTTAAACAATCTATTTAACATTATATAATTTCACTTTGTGAATGTTTTAATTACACACACATATACATCATATTATAAATCGATGCCTGTATTTCTTCAAAATAATATATGCAAATTTATAAATCAATATTTAAAAATACAGTATTTAAAAGCTTATAAAAAATATATGTATAACCGTCACTTAGGAGCACTTTCAACTAACTTGTAGCTTTGTCAACTATCACATTTAAAATGTCAGCTTTCCCATAATTCTATGATGTTAACTTTCCCATAATTCTGTGATCTTAATGTTTGCTGCTTGCCTATTAACCAAATGTTGCTCATATTTACATATCAACATCGCCTCTTTAATTTTCCTTTTATTATTATTTCTTTCAGTTTCCAATATTTTTACATTGTTATAATTAAAATCCAAACCATATATACATGATTTATTATGGTCATAAAATTTTAGACAGAAGCTGATAAATTATCATTATTTTTAAAATTTTGTTTTGTATTTTGAACCCTTTTAAATAACAATAAGTGTTCCTTTGTTCTTTTTTCCAATGTGCACCTCGATTCACCTATATATTCACGGCCACACTCACATGTCCATTTGTAAATGATACAATTTTATTTGTAAATAAAGTTTTATCCTTTGCATTGTTTATTAATTTATTTAATGTAAGTGGTGCATAAAATGCAATATCACATCTTCCTTTATAAATTTTCTTAATGAAACTTGTCTGTTGATTTGAAATATATGGTATTGATATCCACAATTTTTTATCAGAAGAATTAACACAATTATTATTTTTATATTTATAAGTAAAATTTTTAATAGTATAATAAACAGAATCATAATTGTATCCAACATTTAACAATTCATTATAATAAGTTTTAATATTTTTAGTTTTATCTGATGCATATTTACAAAGGTTATCATTTCTAAATAAAAAGGATTTCAAACCTGCTATTTTATGTGACATTGGTACTTTTGATTCATATGGAAAATATCCTCTTTTTGCTATTGGTTTGAGAGTCATATAGTAATCCAGTTTATCCTTGTTTCTGGTTATCTTGAGATCTAAAAATTGTATAATCATTAAATTTTCATCTGTTTTAATCCACTTTAAGCCCTTTATATTATTTAATTCCTTGAACAAATCATTAATAGCATTTAGCTTTCCACAAACAAAAACATCATCAACATATTGATTGTATAAAATAATATCTTTCTGATAATGATCCTTTTTTAAAATATTTTCTTCATATGTATATATAACAAAATTACATATCTGGGCAACTGTAGGAAGTCCCATTGGCCACCCATTATTCATTTTATAAAATTTGTGCTTAAAAATTGCATAAATGTTTCTATCAATAAAGTTTAATGTTTCAATAATAAATTTTATTATTTTAATGTTAACATTTTTTAATTTCAATGCATTCTTAATTATTTCAATAGAAGTCACTCTGTTAATTGATCCGGACATTTCACTGATATCAAAGGTACAGATTACATCATAATTATCAATAACAATGTTTAATGGGTGGCCGATGGGACTTCCTACAGTTGCCCAGATATGTAATTTTGTTAAATCTACATATGAAGAAAATATTTTAAAAAAGGATCATTATCAGAAAGATATTATTTTATACAATCGATATGTTGATGATGTTTTTGTTTGTGGAAAGCCAAATGCTATTAATGATTTGCTCAAGGAATTAAATAATATAAAGGGCTTAAAGTGGATTAAAACAGATGAAAATTTAATGAGTATACAATTTTTAGATCTCAAGATAACCAGAAACAAGGATAAACTGGATTACTATATGACTCTTAAACCAATAGCAAAAAGAGGATATATTCCATATGAATCAAAAGTACCAATGTCACATAAAATGGCAGGTTTGAAATCCTTTTTATTTAGAAATGATAACCTTTGTAAATATGCATCAGATAAAACTAAAAATATTGAAACTTATTATAATGAATTGTTAAACATTGGATACAATTATGATTCTGTTTATTATACTATTAAAATTTTTACTTATAAATATAAAAATAATAATTGTGTTAATTCTTCTGATAAAAAAATGTGGATATCAATACCATATATTTCAAATCAACAGGCAAGTTTCATTAAGAAAATTTATAAAGGAATATGTGATATTGCATTTTATGCACCACCTACATTAAATAAATTAATAAGCAATGCAAAGGATAAAACTTTATTTACAAATAAAAATTGTATCATTTACAAATGGACATGTGGGTGTGGCCATGGATATATAGGTGAATCGAGGTACACATTGGAAAAAAGAACAAAGGAACCCTTATTGTTATTTAAAAGGGTTCAAAATACAAAACAAAATTTTAAAAGTAATGATAATTTATCAGCTTTTGTCTTTTATGACCATAATAAATCATGTATATATGGTTTCAATTTTAATGATAACAATGTAAAAATATTGGAAACTGAAAGAAATAATAATAAAAGGAAAAATAAAGAGGCAATGTTGATATGTAAATACAAGCAACATTTGGTTAATAGGCAAGCAGCAAACATTAAGATCACAGAATTATGGGAAAGTTAACATCATAGAATTATGGGAAAGCTGACATTTTAAACGTGATAGTTGACAAAGCTACAAGTTAGTTGAAAGTGCTCCTAAGTGACGGTTATACATATATTTTTTATAAGCTTTTAAATACTGTATTTTTAAATATTGATTTATAAATTTGCATATATATATATACTAATAAAAAACACACAATTACATCCTTATAAATCTGCTTTAATATTTCAACCAGCAGACTGGTTTTCATCAGAAAGCACAGCAAAACGGCTATTTCCAGAATTTAAATACTAAAATATTACAAACATTTACATATCAGATAACAATATTAAAGCAGTTTTATAAAGAAGTAATTCTATATTTTTTTATTAGTATTTTTATATATTTTTATTTTTTCTTGAGCTAGTTATATATATATATAACTTTTCTTGTCTAGTTATATATATATATAACTACCCTGTCTACTTATCAATAAAACAACCCAGTACATTATATAATATTTATAACACCTTATTTGTAATTTTTTAGCAATCATCAAAATAAGAATCATCTGGTCCTAAATTACACTAGGTTGTCAAAAAAAAATATTATATAAATAAACAAATACAAACAAATAGTGGAACAGGTGTATTATATATATAAGTGCAATTTTAACAATTGTAATGAGATTATAAATAAATTATGCCTTATTAGATATATAATGCTGATAATATCTAATCACAGATCACCAAGTCTTAAAACATTACTACCAATAGTTTCGCAAGTCAGATTTACAAAGAATTACTTAAACAAACTTGAAAATGGCACTTTTTTATATCATTGCCAATCTGATAAACAGATTGTTATTGGTTAAAAAAAGTAGCAAGTGAGTCTGACTTGCAAATTGTCATAGTAATAATCCAAACTTGATTGGTCTGAGATTAGGTTTATATATTAGTGTGAAAAATTATACTTGTTTTTGTACTAATATTGT
This sequence comes from Epiperipatus broadwayi, assembly GCA_028023455.1. NCBI lineage: Eukaryota > Metazoa > Onychophora > Udeonychophora > Euonychophora > Peripatidae > Epiperipatus > Epiperipatus broadwayi. The sequence goes on along the minus strand of JAQFVV010006387.1, from coordinate 1,143,520 downwards.
TGCTCTGTATAATTTATAGTCTATACTGGTAGTTACTAATCTGTATTTCACTTGCACCCCATTAGCAGCTTTTTTTATAAACTACAGCTTTCACATTGGCAAATTGTTTCTAATTTATACAGTTGCTGTTACTTCAAATTTATTTGTCGTGGAGTGAAAAAAAATAGCCCAAGAAAGAGGTTGAAATTAAAAAGTAATGTAATAGTAAAATAATTGACTTTACATTTATATTTACATTCAAAACTCAAATGAAACAAAGAATTTAAGTAAACATATCATAGATTTCAAATACACTGAAAATCTACATTATATTAATTAATTGATTGTGGGACTTTCACCACCATTTTTTTTGTTTTTATTTATGTATCTTAGGTTGAGAAACACTGCAATTTACTGTTAAAGTACTATATCCAGTATATATGTTTTTTCATGCTTTTCAATTAAGTGAAAAAAGGATGGCCTGTAATGTGAAATGCAGTGGTAGAGTGATTGGTGTGAGAGCAAATGGTGCTTAAATCAGAGCTCAGCATACTGCTTCTGGTGCTCAAACATCAAATCTCCTAAGCAACTAACTATTTAATTATCTGGTTAGGTATATCATTTACTTCACTTGTTTCATTAATAGTAAACTGTTAAGAGAGTTTTTTGCCCTAAAATTGACTATTGAAAGAATGGCATGTAACTCTCTCTAAAATCTACTTTGACAGTAAGTGTGATAGTTTTTACAAAAATGACTCCAGAATCGTGATGAAGATTGGATTACTGCTGTGATTTTAAGATTTACTATGGTAATCAAATGATTTGTTGCTTGAGAATTTATTAAAAAGTTTTAGCATCAAAAAGGTTAGAGGGAACCACAGTCTAATAGCATTGACCCTGCTGTGCTGACATGACTGATTTGCTCTGCAAGATAAGTTAAAGTTTTATATATTTTTAATAACATCTAGATAAAAAAATTATGTTACTGGAGAAGAATATTTGTTTAGAGAGTAGATGAGAAAAGAGAGTTAGAACACAGGGGGGTAGATTTAATTGGATTTGGAAAGATTGAGAAACATATTGCTAATGCTTGGAAAGTGACCTGATATGCTGATATTTCAAATATAAAAATAAAATATTTTTTGTGAGGTGTTTATGCAAGGAGGCTTTAAATTAAAGCTTATGTAAGATTAGTTGGATTTTAGAAGGCTTGCTATTAAAAAAATTTTCAATTTAAGTAAGAGAGTGATTTATTTGAGAAAGAGGATAATATTTAAGATATGAGTTTAAAGAAATGTGTATATGTTTATTGATCACCAATTAAAGAATTTTGTTTTCTTTGTATAAAGTGATTTGTAAACTGGTAGAAAAATTACAAATTTAAATATAGAGTAGGGGAATTGGAAAAATTAGGAAATATAGATTGCATTTGTATACCACAATGTATGTATGATGGTCAGAAGGAAATTAATTATACTTAAGTAGAGTGTACCGTATGGGTTAAAGTTTTCCATATGAATTTCTTAAATAAGACTAGGAAAGATATAAAAAGTGTATGGTTATGTAGTATCAAGTATAAATGTGATAAAAGAAGTGGAAAAAATGTTTGAAGTGTAGATAATTTAAATGGAAAGTCAGGAGAAATGGAGGAAAATGCAGATAAGGATAATAGAGTGGAGTATATATTTAGTTGAGTGACAAGATATATGGATGACAAAATAAATAGAACAATGGGGATAATAAAGTAAAGAATAAGTAAGATAGAGGAAGTGGTAAAGGATGTAGAAATAAAATTAAAATTATTATACATGTAGTGTGAGCAGATCAAAAAATTAGCGAGTAGAATTAATAAGGAAGAAGTAGATAAGGAAGTATAGAAGGTGAAGGATAATGTTACAGATGAAGTAGGGAAAGTAAATTATGAGACAGACATGATATAAGATTTGCTAATTAAAGAATGTGGAGATGTAATTGCAAGGTAAAAAATAGAAATAGGTATGTAAGAGTATGTTTACCTGAAACTAGAGTTAGGGATGTTACACATAAGAGAAAAACATGAGAGTATAGATGTTTATGTTACATAGGGACAAACAATTTGTCAGAGCCATCAGAGAGAATGGATGAATACAAAAAATTGATTAGCAGTTTAATAAGGTTAAAGGAAGAGTAAGAGTAATTGGATTACTTCAAAGATTCAACAATAAGTATAAGTTAGATAGGGCATTTTCTATAAATAAGAAATGGGAAAAATTTGTGGGTGTGCTTGTTTTTTTTTATTAGTAAGAGGGAGTTATATAGTAAAAATGAATTGCATTTAGCAAAACAAGGAAGTGAAGCATCAGGAGGTTTGATTTATGAAAATATTATAGTTCAAGAAACTTATAAAGGGAAGTAGGATTTTAAATTGCACTGTTACCAAAAAGAAGGTTAAGATGGATAGAATGTAAAAAGTAAACAAAGAGTATCCAATCCAGATATAAATATAGATGTGAGAGTGAGTGGGTCAGTAAAACTAATGAGTGAATGGGTCAGTAAAACTAATGATAAACAAAGTAATTACAAATGTAATAGAGAAGAAATAGTCAAAAGTGTTAGAATTGGATATTTGAATATGTGAGATGGTAGGAGACCAGAAAAATGGCTAAAATTAAACAAAGCAGTTAAAAATAAAGGTGTGAGGTATTAACAGTAATGGAAACACATCTAAGTAAAGAAGTATCTATACTGTAAAATTTGGTATGGCAGAGTATAAATAGAAAAGGGAAAGGGGGGTTGTGGTATAGGAGTTATGTCAAAAAAATATTTAAATACTGAAAAGTGTCCAGAATATTTGTGGTTTGAGTTAAGGTTAGGAAGACAAGAATGGGTGGTGGATATAGTGTATATGACAATGGGCCATAGTCAAACTATAATGGAGTAAAATAGTATCATATATGAATGCATATTTAAGTATATACAGACTTTCAAAAAAGAGAAAGAAAATGAAGAAATTGATGATATTGATAACAAGAATGGACATCTTTTAAAAAGTTTTGTCAATGAGTGAATTTGAGCATTGGGCATTTATTAAATATTAATGAAGGACAATACACATGGTCTAGAAATAATATATTTCACACAATAGATTATGTATTAGTAGAGAAAGAGGGAATAAATAAAGTATAAAAAATTAAAGTGTTTGATAATGAAGAGAGAATATGGAATAGTGATCATAATTTCTTTATAGTAGAAGTGGTTAGTAATGTGATGGAAAATAATAATCAAAAGAGAAAGGCTAGTGAAAGATGTGGTTGGAGAATGAATGATAAGAATAAAGTAGAAAAATATAAAATAAAAGTAGAAGAAATCATGAGTGTTTATTGGGAATGAATATAAAGACTTGTATGGTGAAGTAGAAAAAGTGACAAGTAGTGTTTTAGATGAGAATATTCAGAAGAATAAAAGTAATAGAAAAGTGAGAATTAGTAAAAGTATTTATGATGGTACAAGATTTGGGGTGAACCAGGGATAACAGACATCATCATCAACCCCAAGTAAATATATAAAATTAAATATAAAAGAAATGATCATGAAAAACTATAAGGAATGAGCATGTGAGCTCAACACACTACTAATTAAAGAACTATAAGTAAGTATAAGTTCACTAGAATTACAGATAAAAGAAATAATCAATCAGCATCATGAATGATCAACAATAAAAATAATCTACAGTCCATCTTGTGATTGGATTTAAAATATGTCTACTATAGACTGGCTAATTATTAATCCTTGTCAGCTTGGGACAGATTATTTAAACATTAATTTGGATGCACAAACTTAAGTACTAATCCATAAGAATGTAACAATTAAAAAATAATGCTGTGATACTAAAACATGCTGATCATCATCAATGTTTGGCCACTTAATACCTTTAATGTACTGGCCAACTATAAAATTCACTTCTAATAATACTAAAGTAAATAAAATGTAGTGCATGGACTTTAAAGAATATCCTTTTAATACTAATCCATGATCATCATCAAATAGATACCCATAATAACTGAATATAAGCCTGTTTTATATAACAGACCATTATGCATGAAAATAGCTCAGGAACAAAAGCTCTATAGCTATTATTGTGAACAAGATATAATGCAAACATAATATTCTAAATATAATCTGATTGAGTAAATTTACTGGGATAACTTTTAACAATGAAATATCAATTTATTAATAATGATAAAAATAAAATTAAAGTCTTCAGAATATGACTATACATATAAATTAAGCCTTCTGATTTTGATGAATATAAAAAGAAATTCCCTATTACATTGTAATTATGTTTACATGAAACACACTTATATATAAGAACACAGGTGTACGGTATAATAAATTGTTAACACATTTATTGTCATATAATAAAAAATATAAATTTTAACATATATGTCTAACTGACATGCATCTATATAAGTACACAGATGTGCCTTAACATATGGAAATTGTCATTCAATAATAATAAAATAATTTACCATATTTTACTGAAAGATAAATAATGACTACTTCTACCCATATATGTGAGTACCCATGGAAATGTGTGCATATACTCAAAATAATAAAATTGTAAAAAATATTATATATTTACAATTCTATGTTGAATGTATACATAAAATTCACACATGTATATATAAAAAATAATATGAATAAGTTATTAATTTATTCATTAGCTAATGGTAAAAAAATTTCTTTTTTCTTTAAAAAATAATATTAATTCTTTGACAGTCCTCCATAAGTTTTCTTTTTCTTTTTTTAAGAAAATGTAATATCACATCTTTGACAGCTTACACTTGATTAATTATAAATGTCTTTTAAAAAAATACCCCAGCAAGTTTTTTTTGTTCTCCAAATCTAGAAAGATTTTTGAAGTTTTCCTGTGTTAATAAAATATACTGGAAAGACATCTTAATTTTTGTTGAATAAAGTTATTTATTTTAAAAAAAAATTATAATTAAAATAATTACAATTGCCAGTTTTACTAAAGAAATTATTTAAAATAACTCACCAGCTGTAGTTTACATATATATATGATTCAGTACCTTTCTTTATCCGTGCTTCTCTTCATATATATAAAACAGTATACATATAAACTATTTTTAGTAAGCTGATAGATTCTCTAGGTAAGCTAGTTCCTTCCAAACAGTAGACTGGCTTATTGTTATTTTGGGAAAGATATAATCAAGTAACTGTTGACCTACAAAAAGCTATCACTAATCTAGACATTTGAGTAGATTTCAGGCATACTGCTAGCACACAATATGGGTTATGGAGAACACAGAAAACAGACCCTTTACTTCCATATGAAGTAGCAGCAGCTGGACTTGCACTCTCTGTCCTTCAGTAATAATTTCATGGTAACTGTCATAATCTGTGAAAATTGTAAAAAACTTCCCCTATTCTTTTGTCTACCCTTTTATAGTCAGAGTGTGAGGAAATACAGTAATTAAACATAAGTTTCTTATATCTTGATTGCAAAAAGTTAATGACACTTTTCAATTTAACTAAATCCTTTGAAAAACAACTTTATAGAATTTTATCAAAATATGTTTCATAAGCATTAATTAAAAAAATTGCTAATCAAAATAGGTAGTGGAATTTTATAATTACAAGTATATCTGTTGTAACATAAAAACATGTTTGTTTTAATTTCAAAATCAGAATTAATAAAATATTAATTAGACTTTTTTAAATGTTTAATTTATAATAAAAAAAATTTGAATTCAAAATTATTTAATCCTTAACTCTTATTCCAGTGTTAATATAGCAAGTACCTACAAAAAATTTCTTTGTGTTTATTTCTACTTTTTCTTTCAACTTATATATATATATAAGACATATTTTGCAGGTTCATCCATGTTAAAAAATTTAAATATTAAAATACCAACATTTTGACTTGATCACACAAGTCATCCACTGGGTGATAAAGAGTAGAAATTCAGTTGTATAGGTGCTACAATCACTGATTTGAAAAAAATGTTAAAGTTCCACCAATAGCAAAAATGTTAAATTTAAAAATGTTTTTTAAAAAAATCTTTCCAAATAGGAGTAAGTTTGCATGTATCATCTCACTTATTGATACAATCTGGCCTTTTAAGTATAATTTTGCACTGGTATAGATTATCACATCTGGATATGATCCTGGTACTAGAAAAATCAATTTTATGACCTGAATCTATAGTATGGAGTGAGAGTGCTGATGATGATGAGTGTTGTTTAACTGCATTATCATGCTCATCTTTCCTAACACTGATGCAATGATTACTCATACCTATGTAAGAAGCTTTACATTTTTCACATGAAATTTGATAAACACCATCAGATTCAAAAGAGGTTGAATCCTTGAGCTTGGTTATTATATTACTGATCTTTTGATGAATAAAAAATGCTGTATTTATATTATAGTATTTTAGTATACATCCAGTACTGTCTGTAGTTCCTTTTACATATGAACCCAAATCCTAATAGCTGATTTATCATCTGTTTGTTTCCTATTTTGTCCATTTTGGGTTTGACATAAGGCTTTTTACTTTTTATCACCCAGTGGGTGACTTGTGTAATCAAGTCGAGACATCAGTATATTAATATTTTAATTTTTTAACACGGATAAACCTGCAAAATATGTCTTTTATATATGCAACCCATGAAAATCTTTGTATCAATATATATATATATATATATATATATATATATATATATATATATATATATATATATATATATATATATATATATATATATATGGCCCACTACTCTGTTGCTGTATGCCATGAGACACATAACAATCTCAGTATAAAGCAGAGGAAAAAAAACATTCAGAGATAATAAATATGCTATTAAAAAGAAAATAAAAAAGATATTAATAATAAATGGGAAAATTAATTTTAAAAAGTCTAAAATAGGTAATTATATAGAGAGAATGAAATTAAATAGTAAAACATTGGAGGATATTAATAAAAGTGGAAAAGATGGGAGTAAAAAAATTTTGGAAATATTACTAAATGACAAGGAAAAAGGGTATAGCTCAAGAGAACAATTAAAGACATTCTTAAATAAGTATATAATGGATATAGAAAAGATGTTAGATATTAAAGTCAGTGTAATAACAAACATAAAAGCACATAGTAAGGAAATATTAGTTTTACAGAAAATGAATTGAAAAAAGCAGGGAAGAAGTTGAATAGTGGAAAGGAAAGAGATTTAGATGGATGGGCAGCAGAGATGGTGATGAATTTGGGAAATAGGGCAAAATTAAATCTATTATCATGGAATAATAAGATGGCATAGAAGATGGAATTTCCAGTCAGCTGGACTAATACAGAAGTGGGGCTATTATTTAAAGGAAATGGCATGGGCCATAAAAAAATAAGCAATCATAGATCAATAGTAGTAACATCAGTGCTATATAAAGTTTTTGCATATATAATGGTTGAAAGAATGATAAAATAGATGGAAGAAAATAATGTAGTGGGAGAAATGCAAGGAAGTTTTAGAGTGGATAGACATATAGGGGATAGTATATTTGTACTCACACAATTTATATATATGAGTAGGAATACAGGTAGACAGTTATGTATGGTCTTTATAGATATAAAGAAGGCATATAATAGAATAAATAGAAATAGATTAAGACAGTTATGTATGGTCTTTATAGATATAAAGAAGGCATATAATAGAATAAATAGAAATAGATTATGAATAAGTTTAGTAAAGTTGGGGATGAATGGAGCTTTAATGTATCTCATTGTATTAAAATAATTCTGTTTTTTGTTATATATGAAAGAAATGGAGAGAGCAATAAGACTAGAAAGACTGGTAGATATACCATTAATAGATGGGAAGAAGTGTATACATTATCAGGTCTTTACATTATCATGTCTTTTATTTTTTGATGATATCTTCTTGAGATGATAATAAATGGACAATTGACATTATCAGGTCTTTACATTATCAGGTCTTTTATTTTCTGATGGATATCTTCTTGAGATGATAATAAATGGACAATTGAAAAATTTTAAACTGGAATCCAAGAGATTGTAAAAGATACAGAAAGACCACATGTGAGATGGATGGATGAAATAAGAAAGTATGCAGGGGTGATGTGGAGAAGAGAAGCTAAAGATAGGAAAAGATGGATTGAACTTGGAGAGACCTTCATCCTGCAGTGGATTGATAATGGTTGATGATGATGATCTTGTGCACAGAAAGTAGGGAAATTATGGAAGTTATGCTGAAGTTGTGTGCAATGGTGAGTAAAGAGATGGAGATTTAATTTAGTGAAAAATTAGAAGTAATAATGATAAATTCTGGGTGAAAAGAAGAGAAATTTTTTTATTGGGTGATATAAAGTTAAAGTTAAATGTGGTCAATAGGTATAACTATTTGGTATCATCTTAAGTAATCAGAGAAATTGCTTGGATGAATGGGAAAAAAATTGATAAATGAAGCAAAAACAGAAAGGAAACTGATAAAGAAATTAATAGTGTTTTTGTCTGAAGGTTTGTAATGATGGCATATTATAAGATGTGATATGTTGGAATATTTCCATCATTTATGAGTGAATGTTGAATGTATAGAAAATTTTAAACTTTATTTAAACTTTTCCAAATACAAACAACTTGTTAGTAATAACACACAAATAGACAATACAGGTTAGTAATTACACAACATTTTGAGTAGTATTATTCTCCACTCTTTCTTCAGGTGTGATATATTTATATATGAGGGTTGGTTCAAATCTTCCTGAGTCCTTCAATTTTTTTCCTAAGAGCAAGATTAATTAGAGGCTTCCATACACTTTCTATTGCTACACTGGGTTGACTTATAGGATTATTTACCATTATCATATGAGCAGCTTCCTTGAATTTTCTTCTATGCATTTTTTCCTCTTTATCCAATATCTTTGTATTTTCCCACTTGAGCATATGGTTATTAGTACATACATGATCTACTATGGTAGACACATCTGTTTTTTCTCTTTTGACCATTAGTTTGTGCTCCTTCAATCGCTGTTCAACAGGGCATCAGGTCTCACCAATATATTTTCTTCCACATTCACATGGTATTTCATAGATGCAGTTTTTGTTCTTCAGCATTTCCAGTTTAGGCTTAGTAGAAGTAAGCATTTCTCGAATTGTGGTATGGCTTTGGAAAGCAGTTCTAATATTATATTGACTGCAGATTTTTTTTAGTTTGTCTCTATTCCTGGTATGTATGTATACACTATCATACCAATAACTGTTTTCTCTTTTGGTGCCTCTTTGTGTTATCTATTGAAGGTTTTTCTGATGACTACTGATGGATAACCATTCTTCTTAAGCATTTGTTCTATGTGAATCTTTTCTTTTTCCAAATCACTGGTTTCTGAACAAACCTCCTTTGCTCTGTTCCATAGTGATAGTACAATTCCTTGTTTAGTGATTATTGTATGATTGGATGTATATGCCAAGTATTTTCCAGTGTGTGTTGGTTTCCTATACACTGTTGTTTTTACTTTGCCCTGAGGGAATCCTGTCACAAGAACATCCAAGTATGCCAATTTTTGTTCTTCTTCTGATTCCATCATGAATTTAATTGTAGGAGATATGTTGTTAATGTGCATCCAGAATGACTGTAATTTTACTTCACCATGTGGCCATACCACAAATGTATCATCAACATATCGAAGCCACACTTTAGGTGGACATGGAGTAGTATTTATGGCTGTAGTTTCAAGTTCTTTGATGAACATGTTGCTGAGCAAGGGTGACAGTGATGATCCCATGGCCATCCCTTGATTTTGTTGGAAGAATTCTGAGTTATATTGGAAGTATGTTGTTGTTACACATATAATGGAATTATTAACATTCTGTGTAACAACAATATACTTGTGTAACAACAACATACTTTCAATATAACTCAGAATTCTTCCAACAAAATCAAGGGATGGCCATAGGATCATCACTGTCACTCTTGCTCAGAAACCTTTACATGGAATAACTTGAAACCACAGCTATAAATACTACTTCATGTCCACCTAAAGTGTGGCTTCAATATGTTGATGATACATTTGTGGTATGGCCACATGGCAAGGTAAAATTGCAGTCATTCTGGATGTACATGATGGAATCAGAACAAGAACAAAAATTGGCATTCTTGGATGTTCTTGTGATAAGTCTCCCTCAGGGCAAAGTAAAAACAACAGTGTATAGGAAACCAACACAAGTGCATAGGAAACCAACACACACTGGCAAATACTTGGCATATACATCCAATCATACAAGAAGCACTAAACAAGGAATTGTATTATCACTATGGAACAGAGCAAAGGTGGTTTGTTCAGAAACCAGTGATTTGGAAAAAGAAAAGATTCACATAGAACAAATGCTTATGAAGAATGGTTACCCATCAGCAGTCATCAGAAAAGCTTTCAATAGTCAACACAAAAAGATGCCAAAAGTGAAAACAGTTATTGGTATGGTAGTGTATTCATACATACCAGGAATGGCAGACAAACTAAAAAAATCTGCAATCAATATAATATTAAAACTGCTTTCAAAGCCATACCACACTTCGAGAAATGCTTACTTCTACTAAGCCTAAACTGGAAATGGTGAAGAACAAAAACTGCATCTATGAAATACCATGTGAATGTGGAAGGAAATAAATTGGTGAGACCTGTTGCCCTGTTGAACAGTGATTGAAGGAGCACAAACTAATGGTTAAAAGATAAAAAACAGATGTGTCTACCATAATAGATCATGTATGTACTAATAACTATATATGCTCAAGTGAGAAAATACAAAGATATTGGATAAAGAGGAAAAATGCATAGAAGAAAATTCAAGTAAGTGGCTCATGTGACAATGGTAAATAATCTTACAAGTCAACCCAGTGTACAATGCACAATATATGGAAGCCTCTAATTAATCTTGCTCTTAGGAAAAAATAATTGAAAGACTCAGGAGGATTTGAACCAACCCTCATATATAAATATATCAAATTTCTACCATATGTTGCCTTTGACAGAATAGCTCAGTTGGTAGAGCATTTGCCTTAAATTCGATATACAAGGATCTAAAGGTGCGAGTTCAACTTCTAAGAAAATATTGTCACTGTGCATATAGGCCAGCAACACCTGGAGAAGAGTGGAGAATAATACTACTCAAAATGTGTAAAAACTAACTTGTATTGTCTATTTGTGTGCTATTACTAACAAGTTGTTTGTATTTGGAAAAGTTTAAATAAAGTTTAAAATTTTCTATACATGCAACATTTACTCATAAATGATGGAAATAGTCCTACATATCACAACTTATAATAGTGTTTTTGTATAATAAATATGACATAGCAAGAAATGTCTGGAAGAACGTGACAGTAGTAGAATTAACTTATGGTGATGGTGTGTTATGTGTTAGTAAAGAAGTGTTAGATTATTTAGAAAAAGTACAAAGAGAAGTAGAAAGACATGCATTAGATGCAGATGTGTGGATGTCAAAGAAGACAATTAAAAGACAAATGGGATGGTCATATTTTTTATGTGAGAATTGTGAAAATTAAACTGACAGTGTTTGGTATATTGCAATTTATGTATATCAAGAGAATAGCCAAAATAGTATTTAATTGGGGTATAGATAAAAACCAAGTAACAAAATGAATGAGAAAGGTAGTGTGGTATGCAGAAGATTTGGATGACTATGTCAGTATACTTGTATAAAGGGTGGGATGATTGTGTTAGGAAGATTGTTGAGTTTTATAATGGCAAAGAATGAAATAGAAGAATGGATGCATTAATAAAAAGTAGGAAGTTGGAGAAATGGAGAATTAGTATGGAGAGTAAAAAGAGTTTAAATATATGTAAACAGGATATTGGGTGTGAGTTAATTCATGATAATAGCAAGGAAAGTAGTTCACTGTTTAAGGCTCAAACAAGATTATTAGCAACTAGGAAATATACACACAAATAGAGAAATGTAGGTGGCTTAGTTTTCAAGTTATGTTAGGAAGGCATGGAAAATATTATGCATCTGCTAATACAATGTAAATACTTACAAGCAAACATAATGAAGTTATGTGAATAAATATAAACAAAGTGATTATACAGAAAATGGGTTCAGGTTTTCATGTTGGGTTTGGAAAAAGAGGGATCTTGATACAAAAGCTATAGAATGGACAAAGATGATATTGTGGAAATGGGATGATCAGGATAGAGAAGACAATGAAAAATCTTAGAGTGGGAATGGAAAGTGATGATTAGGTGGCTAATAGGTTTCTCTGGGCATAATAGCTGAGATTCCTGACTTTAATAAAGGAGAAGCCATAGTGCATCGCATTGCTCCAAAAATTAATTCTCTATCATTGCAATGGATTAAGAATTAATAATGTAACTTAAATCATCATATTGTTTACATAAATTTTATAATTTATTTATTAGGTTTATTTTTTTTTAAAAAAAGATATAATTTAAAAGATCTTTAATGTTAAATAGCCTAGAAACTCTTGCTTTAAACTATGATTTTAACTAATATTGTTTATCAAGATAAAGACTTATTAACCCAAAAGATTTATTCACAAGTGTTACAAATTGAGTTATAATTGTATTATAGTATATGCTCTCAGAGTTATAGTAATAGGATAAAAATTCAGGTAAACATGGATGAAATAGAAGGTTGAATTATATAATACATTGTAATTGTAAATATTCAATGATAACAGTTTTAGACTAAGAACCAAAGATCTGCAATGATCTATTAAATATGTATTATAAATATTAATTCAAATAAATATGAAACTTGAATGGTTAATAAAATTCAAATAAAAATGATTTAATTTAGTTATATTAACCAATGTGATGGTGATGATGATGATGTTGATTTACAACCTAAGTACAAGCCCTCCAAAAATATTTTTAATTTGTTTTTTTAAGTTTCAATAACAAAAAAATGAAACTTTAAGTTGCCAAATTGTCTAAAGAGAAAGTTTACATTTGGAAAACTTAATAATGTCTGATCATCATAATTTACAAATTATTACCACTATCCCTGCATGTCTTCCAGTGCATTGCATAATTTCTCACAATTGTGGATGTTACAAGAATTTTGGATGTTAAAAGCATTATGTTTGGAAGAAGTTTGATAAGCAAACACAAGCTAAATGGATTAATAAAAAAAATTACTTAACAATTTATTAATAATAAAAAGTGTTGTGTATATACTCACAATTATTAAAGCATATACAAAATATAAAATATGATGGTATAAAAAATATAAATTTAACTTTTAATATAAGGGCTTATAGTATCTATAATGATACGATCTTACCAATGAAATATTTAAACAGTTCCAAACCATGGTTTTCTGTAGATATCGAGATCCTACCATTGAAATATTTACAACAGTTCTAAATCATGATTTTCTGCAGATATCATTCGGTTTTCTGTAGATATCGAGATCCTACCATTGAAATATTTACAACAGTTCTAAATCATGATTTTCTGCAGATATCATTCTTTTAATATATATTACAGTTTTCTACTTTAATTCCTCCAGAGAAAAGACTCTGGCTAAAGGCCTCAACAACACGCTATCCAAAGACTTTAGCATTGCTTTCCGGTCGCCTCTGAACACAAACGGACTTAAACAATTCAAAACATAAAATCACACCTGACATCACTTCTCAGATGGTGTACAAAATGATCTTCCCTCAAGCCAACTTCCAAGTAGCATTCTATGGAGAGACCCAGACTAACAAATCCAATACAGTAGTGTAACACAAATATATCTACAATAAAACTAAAACCAAACAGGAAGGCAATTCCAACTTCTGTGAACATGAAAGAGCATCAGGTCATAAATTTTGAACCCATATCTGCCAACATTTTATGCTCCAAAAGACATGATGCCTGATGAAAGATTAGAGGCATTTCATATAGCTTGCAACCCCAAGTTCATCAATAGAAGAGAAGCATACTTCGCACTGTATCAAAAATGGAAGTTATAACTCATTTGCATCAATTTGCATAAATTTCCATTTCTACAGTGCAGTTATAACAACAGCAGCTATGAATATAAAAGCAAGTAGTATCTTGAAAGTGCTAAGCTTTATAATTTAATAATTTTATAGTTTAGTAAAATTTCGCTTTTAAACATATATTTTCTAGCTTCATTATCTGTGCATACAACGCATATATATATATATATATATTAAGCAATTAAATCATCCCACATGATTAAGAAATCCAGTATTGCTTAATATTTGTATATTTATTTCAGTATAGTGTTATGCACTGGGATTATTTTATATATATATATTAATATATAGAATAGAATAATAGTAGATCTTATCTAGTTTTTATAGTACTGTTCATTTATTTCTCATGGCAGTATTAAGGCAGATGGTTTTGTCAAACTTCAGCACTAGATTCTGGACCCTATTGTTTTGTCCAGATGTTTTGGCTGGTATGTTTTTTGTTGTTTAGCCACATGTATTTCTGTTAGATAAATTCATTATACTTGCTATTCCAAATGAAGTATTGAAAATTACTGTAAAGTGATTAGCAAGATACAGCTAACTAAGTTAGTGTGGAAAACAGTTTTAACCAGTGATTTCTCTTCTTGGCATAGAATCACTGCCACACTGCTTCTTGAGATGAATCTCCAAATAAACTAAAGTAGACTGGATTGAACTGGAATGCACTGTTTATTCACTACTTAATGTTGTTCAACAACGTTTTTTAAACAATGGATGCATTGCTAGTTGATTATTAACATTTGACCTAGAAAAATGTGGGAGATTTTATTAAAAACTCTATTCAACAAAAGATAAACTAAAAAAGGTTCAAAATAATTCAGATTCTGATAAACTAATCTCTTGTACATATTGAAACAATTTTTCTTTCTTACCTTATATTGGAATTCATCATATTATTGTTTCTCACATATTACAAAGTAATAGTAAAATATGTAACAATATAATTAATGCATAAACTAGCTTTTCTTTTAATTTTTTAGGCAATTTATATATATTTTTTGTTAAAAACAATTTTTTTCATGTGTAATATAACTAAATCAAGCTGCTATTAGATTTATCATTACAATATATATGAAGTTGAACTATACCCCAAAAAAATGTCTATATGAAGTTAAAATTACCATATGAGCTAGATATATCTTAATTAAAAAAAAATGATATGTTTATTTCAAAAATATATCCAGAGTGGCATTGGTTGATCTGACTTCTGGGCTGAAGGAGGATGGTTGTGATATAATTGACCTAAGGTGCATTGAGATATGAACAAAATTTGAAAATATATTAAAGAGAAGATATTCATGACTAGAAAATAAATATTTATTTATTTATATATTTGCTTATTGTAAATATAAGCATTATATGTGGATGTTTCTATTGGTTTTTATCAGCTATCTTTAGGTAGTAGATATCATTCAAGAATGTTGTTTAACTTAAAATTCATAGTTAAATTTATTCAAACTTGATTATAATTTTAAAATTTAATTAACTGATAGATAGATTAATGTATATTATTTTTATTCTAGCTTTTAGTATATAATATTATTAAAATATGTTTATCTGTATATTTTCATGAATAAAAGATACTTGTGTGCTCTTTTTGTATATAGCCAGAAACCATTTTGAGTATTTTTCTTTGTAATACATTCAACAAAATAATACAATTCACTCTCTAAAATGCTTTTTCAAAGTCAGTAAAACTAATTTTACTCTCTTATTCCCTCTATATATCTTCCAGCATGGTTCTCACTACTTCTATAACAGATTGTATTTCTCTAACTTTCTTAAATGCAAACTGTTCTTCTTATAGAAACTTTTCAAATTTATTTAAAATTCAATTACTCAAATCCAACAACAGTATCACAGTAGCATAGAATATTAAGCTAACTGTCTAAAATTCTCACATATCATTATTCTTACCATATAATAATCAATTGATGAAGCACTTTATTACTTTTACAATGGTTTATTATCCACCCTTTCCTTCAGTTAACAGTTTTGATTGCCCCAGTAATATTCTTCAGAACCTTATATCTTCTAATCACACTGAAGGAAAGGGTGGATAATAAAGCATTGTAAAAGTAATAAAGTGTTTCATCAATTGATTATTATATGGTATACATTTGACAATGCAATAGGAAATAGTAGTAATCATTTTTCTTCTAGTGGAATACTAACTGTTGAAAGAAAATTTATTGGTCATTCCTCTGAGTTATAAACTGCTATACAAATATCAATCAATTTTCTTATTTGTTTACTCCCCTTTCATCCAGTAATCCATAATTCATTTGGAATCTCTGATATTCCATACTTTATCAGCTTTTATCTCAATTAATGCTTTTATAACCCTATTCTTACTATTGCCAATTTATTTAATCCTAACTTATGTGTTTTTCCTTCATTTAAAATAGATAAAAGCTTATAGTTGCTATTATATATTTTTCTCCTCATTAAATGCTTTTACTTTCTTTACTAATATTTTATAGTTTCTATTCTCAATCATTATTTTATTCATGAATTTGTATTTACCATGAGCACTGTTTTATTCTCTTATAAATCAAATATTTGCATTTTTCCATGTGTCATTTTTATCTACTAGCAATAAATATCATAAAATAAAACATGTCTGTCAAGATCTTGAAACGGTCTATCTTTTATAATAGGTATATTATTATACTTTGTTTATTTATTTTGGAGGTTCATTTGACAGCTTATCAACAAGTGGATTATGAAAGGTATAGACATTTCTAGCTCTTTTATGTTGTCTAAGCAGTCACATAATTTTGGCGTAATTAGTATACAATGTCTAATGTATTTTACATTCAAAATCTTATACATCAACTTATGGTACTTGTACAAGTCTTCCTGAGTCCAAGAATTTCAATATTTTTTTGAACTTTTACCTGTTGTGAAACTAAAAAGTTTAATCACTGGTTTGATCTTTAATATAAATTCTTGATTTTATAATAAAACTTAGTATAATATTTCCCCTCTTTTCTTCCAATGAGTAAGCTTGTGGTTTTAAGACCTGTAGAGGTCCCTACTATCGCATTTTATACGCATGTGCTTGAGGCTACAGCCTTAATAAATATTATTTAAATCTATTTTGTAAATTTATTTTTATTAATGTGTTGGTTTAAATATATTTAATAGTAAAATTTTCTACTTTAAATGTACACAAAAACTGGACCCAAAAAAAAAAAAGCCAGATTTTTAATTAACTGCAAAATCCCCCAATGAACGAAATGTTTTTCTGTTTGACATCTTTCACAATTATTATAGACAATGTTTCTGTGCGGATTTTATATGATTTTGCTGAAACTGCAGTCAACTAACAGACTGGTAAAACATCTAATCATATTAAATTAAAATTTTAAATTTAAAAACTGTAGGGGATAGAAAACCAACTTTATTTATTTTGGTAAATAGAAATATATGGATCCACTGATAATTTTATTTAATGATTAATTTATAGATAATATGGTTTTCGATACTGTCGATTGTTGTGACATTATGTGTATATATATAATATAAAAATATCTAAACAGAGATTAAATATGTGAAATTAATTAAACTGACTATACTTTCAATGCATGTGCATTATAATCATGGTTGTTATATATATCATTGAAATCAGTCAATATTTATACAATCCCAATATCAATAACAATCAGCAATCTCAACCTATTGTCAAGGCACCAATTTATAATTAAATCACTAGCCAAAGTTAAATTATATCACATGATTACCATTTCTCATGCTTTCTCATAACTGTTATTAAAACAGGCAAAGCTCTCCATGCAGTAGTGCCACTCAGTGCAAGTCAGAGTAATCAATGGATGCCAGAAGGCTTATGCATAAAATTCCTATCTAGTACCTACTCATCCAATATCCTCAGACTAGGCCATAAGCCAAAAACTAGTCTGGTGGGTATTGGATGAGCAGGCTGTAGATAGGTATTTTATGCACAAGCCTTGTAGTATCTATTGATTACTCTGGCTTGCACTGAGTGGCACTACTGTATGGAGAGTTTTGCCTGTTTTAACAAAGATAAATTACAAATTCACTATCAATGTTTTTCTTGTCAATGAAAACATTTTAAGTGCAAAATACAAAACAAAATATACTGTCTTTATTTTTCATAATTTCAACTCACATTTCAATTACTTTTAATATCAAAAACTAATAGGAAAGATAGAATAGTATATATCTATTTTATTATTGGTGTTACTTTGTATTTGAGAAGTCTATCTTAGTAGAGAAAACATCGATAATATATTTGTATTTTAATTTTGGTACTAATTATTATATTAACCAGTTTAGCTTTTGGCATTTGAAATTATATACATATATTTCAAATTCAAACAAACTTAGGTTTTTTCTCTTCTAGTAATTAGTCTATAGACATCATTTCTAATCATCCTAGTTGGTAAATAAGTATTTAATTATTAACTGCAAGTTTAATAAATTTTATGTTTAGCTAATAAACTTCCTTACAAGTACTGTTTAATATGTCTTGAACTTTTAAACTTTATTCCAAAAATATAAATTAATCAGATTTAGCACAGATGTTATCCAATTTTCTGTTTTATATTTCTATAATTTTTATTAATGGAAGTAATCTATGTGATGTGATGCACTGAAGTTTCTCCTTTTTTGGAGTCAGGAACCTCTCAGCCATTATGCCCAGGGAAACCTGTTAGCCAGATTCCCTTCCCTTTTCTTTCCCACCCCAAGGTTTTTCCATATTCTTCTCTATCCTGCTCCATCCCCTTTCCACAACATAATCTTTGTCAACTTCATGGGTGGCTTCTCCTTTTTTAGAGTCAGGAATCTCTCAGCCACTATGCCTAGAAAAACCTGTTAGCACCTTTCCTTCCCTTTTCATTACCACCCTAAGGTTTTCCCATATTCTTCTCTATCCTGCTCCATCCCCTTTCCACAACATAATCTTTGTCAACTCCATGGCCTTTATGTCTAAATCTACCTTATCTTTTCCTGAACCCAGCATAAAAACCAAGAGCCCAGTTTCTGTATAATCACTTTATTTATATTTATTCTTCCACAACTTCATTATGTGTACACATTCTGATTGCAGGCATTTATATTCAATTAACAGATACTTAATATTTTCTATGCTTTCCCTACATAATTTGCAGACTAAATTACCCTTGTTGCTAAAGATCCTGATCAAGCCTTAAACAGTAAACTACTTTTCTTGCTATTATCATAAATTAATTCATGCCCAATATTCTGTTTACTTCTATATATATTTAAACACTTTTTACTTTCCATCCTAGTTCTCCATCTCTCCAACTCCCTATTTTTTATTACTGCATCTATTCTTCTATCCCATTTCTTGCCACTATAACACCCAACAATTCTCCTAACACAATTATCCCACCTTTTGTATAAGTATAGTGACATAAATTCTTTATCCAAATCTTCTGCATACCCTACTACCTTTCTCACCCATCTTGTTTCCTGTCTTTTACTCATAACCCAATTAAATACTATTTTGGTTATTATTTTATTATCCATAAATTGCAATCTACTGAACATTTTTATTTTGCTTTTTGCATTTCTCATATAAAAACTTGACCATCCCATCTCTCCTTGAATTGCCTCTTTTGCCATCCACACATCTGCAACTAATGCATGTCTTCCTACTTCCCGATGTATATTTTCTAAGTAATCTAACACCCATTTACTAACACATAATGCATTGTTGCCATATGGTAACCCTGCTACTGTCACTAGCCTCCATACAGTTCTAGCTATATCCTATTATTATATGAAAACATTGTTAATTTCTTTATCAGCCTCTTTCTTTTCTTTGCTTTATTTATCAATTTTTTCTCCCATTCATCCAAGCAATTTCTCTGATTACTTAAGGTGATTTCCAAATAATTATACCTATTCACCAAACTAACTTGATATCCCCCAATAAAAATTCTTTCTCTTCTCTTTCCCCAGTATTAATCATCATTACTTTTGATTTTTCTTCACTAAATTTAATCTTCATCTTTTTACCCATTCTTGCACATGTTTTCAGAATAACTTCCATAGCTTTCCTACTTTCTGCACACAAAAATACATCTTCTGCAAATAATAGACCCATTAATATATATACTCTTTTGTGAGTATTAATGGTATCTCTATCCCTCTTCCTAGTCTTTCTATTGTTCTCTCCATTTCTCTGAAATACAACAAAAACAAAATAAGTGATGTAAGGTATCCTTGCCTTAGTCCCAACCCATTTTAAACTTTAACTGATTTTATATTTTCTGATTGATGCAAATAATAATTATTTTCATACAATCTCTTAATAAGATCTACTAAAGCTTCATCCATTCCCAAATTTACCCATAATCTATTTTAATTTACTCTATCATATGCCTTTTCTTTATCTATAAAAAACATATATAACTGTCTAACTGTATTTCTATTTATATCTATAATTTGTGTAACTACAAATAAACAATCTCCTATACGCCTATTCAATCAAAAACCTCCTTGCATTTCTCCCACTATATTATTTTCTTCCATCTATTTTGCTTTCCTTCCAGCCACCATATATGTGAAATCTTTATATAACACTGATGTTAGTGCTATCGGGCTATAATTGCTTAACTTTCTATGATCCTTATCCTTACTCTTGTATTATTCCAACTATCTGTAAATTCACTTTTCTATGCCATTTATTAAAATGTAATAATAGGTTTAATTTTGTTCTATTTTCTAAATTCATCATTATATCTGCTGACAATCTATCTAAACCTCTTGCCATTCCACTTTGCAATTTCTTCCCTGCCTCATCCAATTTATTTTTTGTAAACCTAATATTTCCATTACTATATGTTTTTATATTTGTTATCACTCTGTCCTACACATCTAACATCTTTTCTATATCCATTATATTATTATTTAAAATTGTCTCTAATTCTTCTCTAGAGCTACACACTATTCCCTCGTCATCTAGTAATACTATTTCTCTCTCCCCTACATTCCTTCTTTTAATGTATTTCCAAAAAATTTTACTCCCATCTCTTCCACTTTTATTAATATCCTCCAACAATATATTATTTAATTTCATTCTCTCTTTATAATTATTTATTTTATCCAACTTCTTTTTTAAAGACTTTTCTCATTTAACATTAACCTCTTTTTCACTTTCTTTGTTTTTAATAGCACACTTATATTATCTAATCTGTCATTCTTCTCTGGAGCCACCTATTGAAGTTTTGGATAATCCATGCACACTAGATGATAGTGTTAATTAAATCTTTCAAAATGTTTGAATCTTGGCCTTTATCAATCAATTAAGATGACTGTGCATATGCATGTTCATGTCTATTGCTCATCACTGATGGTAGTCTGTAGTCAGAACCTAGTTGGAAAATATGGTTGGTTCTGTTGTCTAGTGTCCATTCTTTGCTTAAACTTATACGATTTTAAAGTAACATTTTCTAATGCATTTATTAAATAATAATCTATTAAAAGTACATATCACTTAAAGATATATATATATTTTATGATTACCTTAATAATAATAATCTATTAAAAGTACATATCACTTAAAGATATATATATATTTTATGATTACCTTAATTGTAAGAGCAGTTATACAATCAGTAAAATAACATTTTTCTTGCTCTTTTAAATTTATAATGCAATTTATTATTATCACTTCTTCTTGTATCTTCAGCTATCTGACAGTCTTCTTCAGTACTATAATAAACAAATGTATTCCATTATTTATATCATATATCTACAGATGCATACCCATATGTATCACCATTAATATTTTGCACGCACACACACACACACACACATATATATATATACACACACATAGTGCCATTACAAATTAGTCAGTAGCTAAATTTGTAGTAATGTGCATAAAAGAAAAGGGGGAACAAAAATCATCATCACATTTTTATATAGCAAAGGAAGCTGTAGGGCACCCAAGTTTAAACCCTGGGTCAAGTTCTATAAAGCCTAAGACAGGAAGAGAAGGGGGAAAATAGTTGTGTTCTTTATTTGTTTGTGAGTTGATAAAAACTCAAAAAGAGTAGTACACACATTTAATAGTTAATTTTTTTTTGTTAAAAAGTAAAGTTATAACACATATATAGGCAGTGTGTGTGTAAGCTATTTAGTTTGTCATTCTCATCTTTCAAATAATAACTTTCTTTAAAATTAGTCTACACTTAAAGCTGGCTTCTACTATTGTATTCTCTATTGCTATTTTTTTTATATAGTTGTAATTTGGGTTTAAAAGTTGTAAGAATTTAGTTTTAAATATTAAAACTATAAATTTCTAAAAAGCATTCAGATTATTTTAATCAGCCAGTTTTATAAATGATTTGAATAACAGTGTGTGCTTGGATATATTGCATACATAAATCTACATTTATTACATATTGAAAAGAAAAAAAAAAAAGAGTTAAAACTGTTAAATTATTTTTTTTAACTCAACAATTTTGTGTTATAAAGATTATTTGTCATGTTGAGGCACAGATAGTTATGATAGTGATGTGAAGAAAAAGGATTAAGACAATTTTTCCTTCAAAACAGAGTTCCTCTGGTCATCATGGTAGCACGAAGTTTCACATGTTTCTGGAAAAAGTCACACTGTGAATCTAAAAATGAGTTTGCTGAAAATAGAAAAAAATAAAGTATAAAAACCAGTCTGAAAGATCAGTTAGAAGGGAAGAGATTTTAACTTTTTGAAAACCAGGCGGCCATTGTTAATTTTTAAAAAAATTTACCCTAACTCTAATAACTTAGATATTTTGTGTTTGAATGTAATAAATATAAAAAAAAACATGTTGTAAAAGCAAGATCATATATGAAAGAATGTAATGAAGCTGTTAAAATAATCATTTCATAAAGAAAAAGTTAAAAAAAATATTATTTATAATAGTTTTAAGAATGTTTATTTTTACACTGATTCACAAATCCTAAATTTTGAAATTCAAATGATAAAATGACACTTTCATAAACAGCTTCATCACATCCGTCACAAAATTTCAAAAAAAAAAAGATGTATTGGAAGTCTTACCTGAGGTAATTTTTCACTGAGAAAATTACTAAAACAGTGGCCTTGCTGTGGTCCATTTTTCTTCTAGAGCCAGATGTATCCATTTGTTCAAAAGTACCTATAACAAAATGAATGGTTTTTAGTGGAGAAAAAAGTAACAGAGCAGTGTATTGAAAAATAAATAAATAAACTCATAAAAAATAAAATGAATAAAAATAAATTAATAAAGATAATTTTTTATTATTATTAACAATGATTACATGTGTGGAAGAAAGGCTGAGTTCAAATACATGGCACTATAATACAGAGGGATGGATTGATGAAGCCAGAAACTGTGTATAAAATATCCTATATTACATGAAATTCCAGTTGTGTAGCATGAACTTTTATATAAATATATTTATTATTTTGTATAAAAAATATGAAGAAAGGCCGAGTTCAAATACATGGCACTGTAACAATAAGTGGATGGATTGAGGAAGCCAGAAAATCTATACAATATCCTATATTACTTGCCTAAAATTGACACAAATCAATTGCGGGTCATAACTTTAGCACTGATGCAATAATTCATCCATAAATTCAAACTAGGTCACGCGTGATACACTATTCATATTTATAATCATGCCAAAAAATGCATAGCTCACGCATTGACAGATTACCCCAGTCCCCAACTTTTTTCCATTCTACAGCATATTTATTTGAAAATATTATAATTTATTATTATATAGCATATTTATTTATTTCAGTACATCGAAAATATTATAATTTATTATTCTATAGCATATTTATTTGTTTCAGTAAATAAAAAATATTATAATTTATAAAATATATATATATATAAAAAAGTAATTACATACTCTTGAATGTTATCAAAAAATGTTTATTTATTTCAGTACATCAAAAATAACATACCCTTTAACATTATCCAAAAACATACTTTGAGAAGAGGGCCCAGAATCACGGACAACTTCAATGGAAAATCACAATAAATTATTCAGTAATTGATCCAACAATTGTGGAATAACTTTTTTACATTAAATAAAATGATAAAAATAAAAATAAAAAAATTTTTTTAGGTACACTTCGCTAAAAATATTTATAAAAAATCTAAAAATTGTCGTACAAAAAAAATTCTTAGATTTTCAGGTTCATATTGAAATGGCGCAAAAAATGACGTATTGCGTGTCTGTGTGACGTTTACCGTTTATGCGTAAACTCAGCTCAAAGTAGAAATTTCTAGAAAAGTCATACAAAAGTTGTACTGGGGGTCAAAGGGTTAAATATTGAAACTAGGAAAGACAAGCATTTTAATTCTGCCAGATATCCTTTTAAAATCATTTTTTTTTAATATGAAATTTTTTGAAGATTGAAAATATAAGGATGGCAGGCTAGAAATTTATGTGTATCTCATCTGGGAAATCCCATAACCCACCATGCAGGCGCATATCATATAGAAAAAAATGTCTTGTCTGAAATTAAAATATTCTATACCTTATGACTGATTGAAGGAAATAAGATGTTTTAAGTAAAAGAAAACATTCACCTGCATTTGAAAGATGAAGGAAAACAATTAATCTACTAATAGGTATTGAATCAGATAGTCCAGTTATTCCAGTGACTGAATTTAAACCCAAGAAATATTATAAATGGAAGAACAACTGATATACTCCATTTATTAGAAGAATTATGCATAACAGGAAGAGAAGAAACAGTTCCAGTGCCAAATGATTCCTGCTGAAGCAAATAATCTCATAATCATCATCACCATGAAATAATTATAAGCCTCAGGAAAAGAGACAGTTCCAGTGACCTGCAGAAATTGTTTGCTACAAAAGTATAGACACTTAACAAGCTAAGTTTGAATTCTTGGAAGCATCCACAAAATAGAAGGAACTAGTAATATGAATTTTCATTATATATTTTATTTTTATATCAAAGACTATTTGTAAAAATTTTAGAAATGAAGTTTTATATTTTCTTTTACCTCAGAACTTTTAAAACAACCAAATCAAATTAAAACAAAAATTTCTTCAATATATAGCTATAACCCCAAGTAATAATTTTATATATGCTAAACTTATACCCCACTTATCAATAAAGTTTATTTCTAAAGAGTGTTATTGTATATTAATCTAAAATTATAAAATGTTGTTAATATGTAAAAGATTTTATTTTGTATTATTTTGTTTTTAAATAACATTTTGGTTATTATAGGTATAAACACACACATACATGGTAGTATAACTACACTTGCCATATGTATATAATTGTGTATGAATGTGAGAATAATAGACATATATAGCATTAAAAATATTAGGTTATTTTTGTTTTGAGTTAAGGAATAGCAAGCTTAGTAATAGCTTAGCAGGAAGGGGGAGGGGGAGCAGCAATTTAAAAACTTGTTTCTGGAAATCTTCTTTTGATTCCACTAACATTTTTCTCATTAATCACTCTACTTTATATATTAAGTTTAGATGCATAAAGATCTAAAATATGTATGCACAAAAAGTGTTTTTTTTATGAAATATTTTTCTTATGGGTGGAAAATTTTAGCAAATCGGTTATCCAATTTGATATACATTATATCTTTGATGGGAAAGGGGGAAGAACTTAAAATTAATCTTATGATTGCAATATAATCAATTATTATTAGTCATATAAATTTTTAGTTTTATCTTTAAATTGTCTGTATATGTTAATAATGCATTAATAAATGTTAATTTGTTTTATTAAACTAGGCATATATTTTCATTGAGAGTATTCTTTATTAGTTGTGATCATTCATCATCAGTGGTGAATATTATTTATTTGAGTTCTAATTAGATATACCAAGATTAACAAATATTTATGAATTTCTTTAAAAATTAAGTTTTATGATAAGACTTATTTCTAAAGCTGTGGTTGAAACCATTGTCATTATCATCATCATCACATTTTAATTAATGAGCTAGATAAATGTTTAAAGGCCATAAATAAATAAGTGATTTCATGGTATTTAGTTGACAATTGTGAATCATTAGCATAACCACTATTCCATCATTTACATCATGCAAGGATGAGCGAATTGCCATCCTAAATTAATAGTATAATCTGAGCTAGTAAAACTTATAAAGATATTGAAACACATTTATTATGTGAAGATCTAGGAGATGATTTCTGTCTGATGAATTTTTTATTCACCACTTTAGTTTAAGGATGTTTTGTGTTTACCTAAATGTTAGTGCATACAGTGAGATGGGTCTAAAAGCAAAATCCTCCATTTTTGTTAAAAATAAAGTAACAAAAGGGGTTCAAACCTGGTACATGTGAAGAGGTTATAAGATATAACTTTGTCTAGGTTCAGATAACTTAGTGGTGCCCTGCAAGACCATATTCACTTGTTATCCACTTAAATATGCACTTGACATCAAACCAAGAGATGAAAGTGGGTAAAATATACTGTTGGATTTATTGAGAAGATATTATATTGAGTTACCAGTGTACTCACCCACTTGATGTTATTTCCTGAGTTATAATAGTTTGTCATTAATAATTTGTTTATAGTTTCTACTAGTTTATTGATGATACAATGGCTGCCTAACTAGGGTTTGAAATAGGCCAGATACCAGATAACTGAAATGACTAGTCTCCAAGCATTATTGTTTCTAATTATTGATATTATGATATGTTTAATCTTAATAAAGAGATTGATGAATATAAGCCACCAAGCTTTAAAAATGATAATTAATATTTTGATCATTAATAAATTTCAATGACTATTATAGTTACAACTTATTAGTCTTCTTAATATGTTTTAGATTATTGTTAGGTGATAATGAATATAATATTTACTTACAATGGATTCTATTAGTCTCATACAAAATTTAAGTTACAATGGTGCCCAACTTTGGGCACCATGCTAACATAAATTAAGGTTGAAAAAAATTAAAATATTCATTATACATTTTTTTTTTATTTCATCTTTATTTAAGTTACAATGAATATTTTAATTCTTTTCATTCTTAATTTATGTTACAATATATATATATATTGTAATCCTTATATCTGCAATTTCCAGTCATTGCTTTAATGCAAATATTTTTTCATTATTATATATAACAAAATATTTTATAATGAGTATGCCAATTGCTCTTAACAAGCTTTACAGAATATCCCTATCCTCAGACTGGTTTCTAGCTCTGGCTTTCATCAGTGAGACACTAGGATATTTAAGCATTAGATTTAAAATGCCAGGTCAAACCCAGCACTTTATTTTATGGTTAACTATTAAATAGAAAATCTGAAATTTTCAGATATCCATGTCTTCAAATCCAGATATCTAGCTTAAATAGCCTTATGGTACTAAACTAAGTTCAGATACACCAAATATTAATAGCTTTAGCAATATAAAATCACTAAAGCCTTAAGAGCAATAACAATAATTGCACAGAAATCAAATTAAATTAAGTCATGTGATATATGAGTTGATTTCCTTGCAATAACAAAATATTGTATTTATATTTATATAAAAAAATAAATTTTATATGTGTTTTAAAATGTTGAAAGGAAAATAAATGTAAAGACAAAATGCATTATTATTTTATTCTTTTAAAAATATTTTTTTCTCTTTTAAAACACAAATGTTGCTATGGTCACCACCAGAAGCTTTCAAAACTCATCTGCTTTTCAAGAAACCAGGAAAATAATTCTAATGCTACTTCACCATAATATCTCTTACTATTAAGGAATCAATAAAATTTTGTAAAGATTTTTAATTAATATCATGCATTTTATAAAGTAGAAGATCATTTAGGATGCTTTCACTGATCTTTCCAGTAGTACAGCTAAATATAGAGCTGTAGACAAGAAATATGTCTTAAAATTTAATCTTGATTCTACCAATATATTCATCATTATTGAACACTGAAGAAATATCTAACATTTATTTGCTGAAGACAGAAAAAAATTAGTCATCTAAAGTTATTATTGCATGGAAAGATTTCTATAATCAAC
Organism: Epiperipatus broadwayi; assembly: GCA_028023455.1. Classification (NCBI taxonomy): domain Eukaryota; kingdom Metazoa; phylum Onychophora; class Udeonychophora; order Euonychophora; family Peripatidae; genus Epiperipatus; species Epiperipatus broadwayi. The sequence goes on along the minus strand of JAQFVV010006387.1, from coordinate 1,115,466 downwards.
ATGTGAATGTACTTATTTTAAAATACATCAGAAAACTACTTCTGAAGAAACCAAAAGAAGCTAAAATCTTATAGTACCAGAAAACATTACAATTCAATGATTAATGGTTATGTTCCCATATTTATAAATACAAAATATGCATGTGAGCTCACAAAGATGTTAAAGTAAATCAATTGAACTTTCTATAGATATCCTCAAAGAGATTATAGGATATAAAGATTTTCCCCCTACTGCATGGTTGCCATATAGGTCTATTAATTTGTAAATATATAAATACTTATTATCATTATTATTATCAATCTTTAATTAAAATTATTAATATTGTTAATGATTTCATTGTTGGTCATTTTTTATCTGAACCAAGCTAATTATTTATTCATTAATGTAATAACTTGTTAGGTGAAGAGGGGTAATGATCAGAAAATGTAATTGGATCTACATGGAAACTTGTTTTTATATGGGCTCAATATGATTGTTACTCATGACTAGAAATTATTTTTCAATTAAAAATGAATTGTATTCTATCACTCCATCATGCACACAGTTACCTGTTAGTTGTTTTTAAATCCCCCTAGATGAAAATTTAATTCCCAATATCCTTTTTTATTATTTAATTGTTAAGTGGGTTTAATACCAATTGTTCACTAAAGCATGTATTGTTAATATATATATATATATATAGCATATATTGTTAATATATATATATATATATATATATATTGTTACTCAAGATGGCATAAAATTTCATAAGCTGACTATAGCGAAAACATTTTTTTTTTATTTTATATAGGCATATGAAATTTTTTAGTACTTACTCTAAAATATTTTGATTATGTATGGAAGCAGTCAATCTTAGCTTAAGATTGTGCTTCATGGTTCCATCTACTAACCTGTATTCAAACCTTATATCCCATCCCGATCCTTTTTTCGTGTATTTATATTTTATGTATATATTTTAGATGTGGGCCTAAATTTATAAATTTTACTTTCAATAACATTTTATTATTATTAATTTTATGATTATTAATTATTTTTATTAAAATACATAGGTGTGGTTCAGATATATATATATAGTATAGGAGCAAAAATATTAACAAAATATTGATTTTTATATATATATATATTTTATTATATGTCATTTTAAAACTTTTTCTTTTTAAATTGTTTTTTCTATTAAAATGTATATTTTATAAAATCTAAGATGGAAGATGCAACTGTTATTTGTCCAAAAATAATTAAAGGGTTGGAAACACTATTGTTTTAATCTGGGGAAGGTATTTTTAATTAAAGTTTTTACTTAAAATAAAATGAGGATTAAGATTAAAGATTTTCTTTTGTTATAAACATTTTTGTCAAAACTATTTCTAATCTGGAAATAGATTTGAATTTATTTTTCGACATTATCTTACAATTGCATCTTCAAAAACAATCGATAAAGAAAAAAGTAAGAATTTTTAAGATCAGAGATTAGATTTTAAGCTAAAATTAAGTAATTAAAAGCATACCAGAAATACCTGAGCAGTGTATAAAATGCCCGGATTTTAAATTACCAAACAGATTAGCTACTATAGTGAAAACTGATTGTTAACATCACTGTGAAACTGAAAAGGATGATTGGGTAAAACCAATCACCTTCTCGACCCTTGCTGGGTCATTTTTCCCGCTAATGTACCATCTAACTGCTGCCCTGAAAGAAAGTAAAAGCCTAAAGAAGGAATATTGTAGTGCTAAATATAAGCTTGCTGTTACCAAGAATTCATTTGGATCCTCAATTTGCCATGCATGTGCTGTATTTTGAAAATAGTCTCTTATTAAATTTGTGCAAGGTAACTCTTATGCTACTATTTAAAAATAAATCTAGCCTTAACTAATATCAAATCCTGTTATCAAGATTTCTCCTAATGTATTGTTCAATTTTTTCTCTTTTTAATTAATATGTAAAACATAATTTGCTCTTAAATGATTTCTATATATTTAATTTTCTCTCATATGCTCTAACTTTTGTTAACTTTGCTGCAGTCATTTATTTATAGTTATTTATTACTTGATTTTATATGTATGCTTTTATTATTAATATGCCAATCTCAAGCAACTTAGCGAGCTTAATTTCTAAAAATCTTTTCTGTCTTTTTTAAGTACTTTCATGAATTAAGGTTATTAACATCCCCTTAAAATATAATGTATTGTTAATTAATATGCTCACCAGATTGTTTTATGAGTCAATGTTTTATTTATGTTTTAGTATAAAAAATATATATATTTGTTTAACTCTGGATTTTCTACCTAGGGTGAATCCAGAACTCAAGCTAATTAATGCTTTGAAACCTTATTTATTTTATAAATGTTATTATTGAATTCTGAAAAGGTGACCGATTAGTTGTTTTCTATAATTGCTAGTTTTATTTTACATACTCTTCAAATATCAAATACAGTACTTATATATTCCAGTTATTGTAAAATCAATGAAGGTGGGATTGAATTATTTTAAATAGCAGAAAAGGGAGAGGGGTAAACGTTTCTTTTACTAAATAAAATCTTAACATATTAGGGAAATCTCTCTCTCTATATATATATATATATATATATATATATATATAAATAACTACAACCATTAAATGTCTGTATTTTTAAATTATATAATAATAATTCAAACAAATATATTTAACACAGTATTAAAATAAATAATATATTCTTTAAGAAGTACTTAATTGTTTATGAAATTTTTTCAACTGTTAATACTGGTATTAAAGTTGAAAAGATTGTCAGTGAACAATTGAAATATGAAAGAATATATTATTTAATTTTGAATACTGTGTTAAATATATTTGTTTGAATTATTAATATATATATATATATATATATAACTGCATAGCATATCATTTGTCTAAATTATGGTATTCAAACAAGGGTCATTTATTTTAAAGCAGTAAATCATATTTCATGTCATTAGTGACATTCATTCATACTGCATTACTGACATTCGGCTCATCTTCATGGTTATATATATGTGCTTCTTAATCTGGGGGTTGTGCCAAGTTTGAACCCATAGATTTCTTCTCAAGCCTTGTTTTGAGGATAGTTGATCTTCCCAGGACCATTTATTTAGTATAAAAAGGCATCTGGCAGTGATTCATGTAAATCTGGCACATGCTATGCCTATCCACTTTCTTCGAATAAAAGGCCTGCCTTATCCAATTTTCTCTAAGCACTGCCCAAGAAGGGGGTCTTAGACTTCATCTTTTGTCCAGAAGCATGATGTTTTTCTGTTAACTCTTTGCCACAATGTCAGCACCGCAAACTTCTTTGTATTATTCTTTTTTTTGCTTCATGGCCCAGTTTTAATGCTCTAATATTAAAATTGTGCCTTGCTTAAATATATATATATATATATATAAAATGCCAAGTATCACTATTACTAGTTTTATTAATTAAATTTATTTCAGTCTTATACAGTCCCACCATCGTAATGTATTACTGTATTTAAGAGTATTTGCCTAGGGGGAAATAAAGTGTTCTTTTTACCAGCTCTAATTAAAAGAATTTTCATTAAGTATTTGATCATATTTTCAAATATGTTTTCAAATGTATTTTATTTATTTTCACGACCATAATGGCATGAAAATAGTTTGTGTTATATCTGTAATGAATCTTGGAACACTCCCCGAAATAATGTTAGTCACCATGTTTCAGAACCGTATATAAAGCATTAATAGCAATTTTATGTAAATTCATTTTAATAATCGATTGGCATCTTAATATTGGACCCACCAAAGATGTGTGTTTATTTATAATATATTTATAATATATTATTTAGCTAATAAAGAGCATATGAGAAATAATAGCATGAATGACAATATATAATTATCTATCGTTTGGTAGACCGCTTGCTCATTCATACACATACTAATGTATGCCATTAATTTATAAATGTATTAATAATTTGTCATTATATTAAACTATTTTTTTGTTGCTTAACTTGTTTGAGTAGTTCAAATTCCTTTTTCTCCACTTCCACACACCACATATATATATATTAGTTAAGTCATAGTTAATAGACGTCTCATTGTCTTCTCGGCTCTGCTAGTGGGCCTGATTTAAAATTAATTCTCATGTACCATCATTGTTATGTTATCCATTAGGTGTTTGATATGGAGTTTAGAGAGTGGGTTCGAATCCAAGCTGTCCCTGACCTAAATCTCAGGCTTGACTGGGTTTGAAGTACATTTTGTGAGTTCCAGCTCATGTTAGATAGATAAACATGTTTTGACCAGTACAGTATATACATATGATTGTGTGAAGGTTTGTGGTAATGGCATTTTACTTGTAGCTATATGTTGGACTATTTTTATCATTTAGTTTCTTTTTTAAAATATCCTAAGTTTATTTAAACTTTTCTAAATATATTAAACTTAATAATAATAACATACAGATTAGTAATAGAACACAATGTTTTGAGTATTATAATTTTTCTCCCTTCTTTAAATGTTTCTGACTCATCAATGGCAGCTGAATAGGAATTGTACTGGTTATCTTTAGATTCTCAATTTATCAATTTAAGATGTCAAAGGAAACAGACAATAAAATTTTTATTTGTTTCTTTATAGAATTCTTTGAATTGTCAATTTTATCTTTAAGGATTAATGGTTGGGTTTTAAAGAGTCCAAATTATCACATTAATGATAATGTAAAGAATTTAAGAGGGTTAATATAGTTAAATATATACAATGTTTACTTATTACTGTCTTTGAAAGTATAGCCACATTGATTAAAATATCACCTTAAGTTTAATACTCATAAATCTAAAGGTCAATAATTCAATTTTTATGCTGATAGTGGTCAGGCCAGCTATATCTGAAGAAGAGAGGAAAATAATATCACTTGAAATATATAAATAAAATTTTAATGTTTTAAAAAACTGTTAACAGTTTATAGAAATAGTCCGCTAAATAATTACATATATATATATGAAAATATTTTAATACATGAAAATTTCCATTTATATGTTATTTAGAAAAAACACAGTCACATATTAATAAGATAGTAACTAATCAAAACAGTAAACTAAGAACGCTTTTTTACACTAAAAGGAATTCTCATATAAGTGATGCTTTAGTTGTTAGAGATAAAGGACTTCACTAAACATATGTAAGTATAAGAAATCAAAGTATCATACTTTTTGTATTTCATATTTTATTATACACTCTTCCACAAGTGTGTCAAATTTAATGAATGTAATTGATGAAAGTATTTTAATAAATGAAAATTTCCATTTATAATTTTATTTAAAAAAACTGAAGACATTTGTTAAAAGGGCAGTAATTAGTCATAATAGTAAACTGTTAACACTTTTTTACATGTAAAAGGAATTCTCTTCTAAGTGCTGCTCTAATTATTGTATAGAGATAAACTATTAAACTTATATATGCATAAGAAATCAAAGTATTACAACTTTCCATATTTTCTCTTTTATAATAGACTCTTCCTTTAAGTTCAAAAAAGATTTAACAGTTTACCATCTTCATTGGTTATTGGCTTATTAATATCTGACTTGTTTTTGAAAACAAATTTATAAATAGGATGTTCATGTTTTAATGGTCACTGCAAGGAGTCTTAATGTATCCGCACTACAAGGGCACCATCTAGGCATTTGAACCTAGAAAAATTTATATAGTAGGCAGATACACAATGTATTAAAATATTTACATCAATTTCATCTATTAAAATTATTAAATTATATATATATACTGAATTAAATATTTCCAGGGATAGCTATTATAATAAAGAATAGAAATTAGATGATAATATTTATATAAACAGAGATCACCTTTAACCCTTGATGTACTCATATTGTATGTAATATAAAAACACATAATGAGTTAAAGAGCCAATAGAATTCAAATAAATAGACTGTATGTATTTTAGATACTTTTTAATAGTGAATTTGTTTTAATATGGATAATCATGAATATTACACTAAAGCATTAAAATTATGCTAAATTAGTAAAGTAAATATTAAAGTGTACAACTCTATTATAATCTGTTTACATGCTCTTTAATTTTTATTCAATTTATGCATTGAAAAACATTATTGATTATTAAAATGCAAATGTGTTGTCCATATTTTGCACATGTAATCATGTGCCCACATTTGTATTTACATCTTCATACATACATTTTTATAAATGTTATAATTTTTAAAAATCAATAACTTTTATAAATGAATAAATTGAATAATAATTCATAATCAGCAAACCAAACAGTAAATGGTTGTGATAGGATTGAGCTAAAGGTGAAAGGTGGACTGATAAATATAAAAAACCTTGCAAATACTAACAAATATGAACTAAACCTCTGCTATTAATATATGCAGTATAAAAACATATAATGAGTTACAGAGCCAAAGAATTCAAATGAATAAACAATGGGTTTTTATATGATTTTAATAGTGAATTTATTTCAATCCTTGATGATCACGAATAAAATACTAACATATTAAAATGATAATAGTTTAATAAAATAAATATTAAAGGAATAAGAAAGAATATATTATTTTACTACACATAAAAACAAAAAAACAAGTGGAAAGAGAAAATCATTAATGTAGTTGCAGAATCATGTTTTTTTTGATTTTTTTGATGATTAGATTCAAAAACATAGGAATGCATTGTTAAAAAAAAGAAGTAAGCAGAACATGTTAATGAAAATCTTTTTTCAGTACTTTGTTAATGGCAGTCCTTTTCAAACATATCAGATCAAAATTATGTAAAGTATAGGATTTTTTCATGACAAAAATTTAAGATATGTTGGACTTCCACTTTTGGCAGCCATCTTTGCAACTGGTCTTATTAAAAGCGTCCCTTAGCAATTCAGTTTCAAGAAGACCTTTACGTCTTTTATTCAAGGCAAGTCGGTTTTAAACATTATTTATTTAAACATTATTTATTATGGAAAGTGATAATATAATCGATAACTCTCAAATTAATGTTAAACCCGATCTCAGCATTCAACCTAGCAATGCAGCCATCGGTCGTAAATATTATAGCCTTAGATCTAATCTAAATGCAACTAAACTAACTTCTACTACAAATAAAAACCCACAAACCAATAAATCAAATGAAAACACCATTGCAAATATCAACAAAAGTTTAGAAAATATTCAACTTACCCCTAATATAAACAATAGCATAAATATCTCATCAAGCGAAACTATTGAAATCCTTAACAATACAAGCAAAAACCAATCATCTCCTCTCCGAAGATTTTACGCTCCCACAGAAGACTCTAATGAGCAATTTTCTTTGCTCTATAATACCCTGAAAACCATATCTGAAAATAATAGACAAAATTTCCAACAAGATGATATCGGCGAATTTTTTAAAGTTAAAACTTTTCCACCAGAGGTCGACAAAACCAGCGCTGTCACATTACAGTTTGTCAACAGTAAATTTAAAAATCAAAAAGAAGAAATAAATTTTAAAACTAATAAACCTCATTCCAAAACAAACAAAGATTATAGCACAGAACAATCCATTGCTACATCAGCCAACTTGCAATCTAAACCAATTTCCTCATTTCCAATATTGAAAAATTCCACTACGTACGCAAATATCGTAAGGTCTAAAAATTCTGAGAGCATCTCCAAAAATATTAAGGCCGATAATTTCAATGAACTATATTTGAATATTTCAGAATTAGACACAGAACAAGAATCAAACACTCTGGAAAATGTCTCATTTAATATAAACGATCTTAATGATGACATGTTCCTAAAAATAAATAACGAGTTCAACAAAACGATTCCCAACACTCTATATAAATCGTTTACAAACTACTACAGCGATAAGTCATTAATCTTAGCCATAACAAATCAACAATGTGCATTATATAAGTTCCCTCTAGAACAATTATACAGTCTAATCAATCAAAATCAATTAGGCAGAGGCATTCACATGATCCTTAATCATCCCAATGACCACTATGTTATCGTTGAGTTTAAAACGTGGGCGGACCGTATGAACTTTAAAAAAACTACCGATCTTTGGGAAATTATATACTTTGCTCCATAGATATGATCCGTCCAGTTACACTATCTGGCAGAATTCAAAACTGCCTTGCCCATTTGAAAGAACAAGAACTACAAGACATCCTTATTAATTATGGTTCAGTTAGTAAATTTAAAGACCTACTAAACCCTCACTTCGAAGATCAAATTCTGTCCAATACAGTTGTCTTCACACTTACTTTAAAGAAAAACATTATACCCACTGACATACCCACCATTATTACTGCAAGAGGCTTTCCTATGGTTTTGACCTTCAGGGAAGTACAGCCACAAGGTTTCTTCTACCTTCAAAGAACACACCTTATTAAAGATTGTGCAGCAAGAATATGCATACACTGTAGTATTAAAAAGAATAAAGTTCGCAGATGCCCTGGTAGACCTATTAATATGGCTATCACATCCTTAAATAGACAATCACCACATGGGACTAATTCAAACAGCAACCTCACAAACCCAGACAATCTGACTCAAATAAATCCTCCAACAAACCCTCTCACATCCAAACCTATCTTTCAAAATGAAAATCTTCAAGAAAGAACAAACACCAACCTCTACACTTATAGTAGTGAATCAGAGAACCAAGCAATAACATATACTGCTACTAAACCAATCTTTCAAACCAATAATACTCAAGATCATTCATTAGATACATATTGTACTAATCCCCGAGAAACAATGCTAGGCCAAACTCTTTCTACAAAAGAAGACAATATGACCAAACCATCTAACGAGAGCAAGGAAAACCCAGGCGATGAAGAAAATACACTTAAAAAATTTCAAAACAATTCATCTATAACAACTCCCACCCAGCTTAATACCAATGATGCGTCATCATTCGGGCCAACTAAGTCTAATAAACCTAAACAAAGTGATCCACAAACTGTCCTCAATTCTTCAATGCCTGCAGTAATCAACCATCCAGATAAAAAGACTTATCAAACACTCAACCCGAAAGTCAGCATAATTAATGTTTTACAACAGTTACAGCAAACCAAAAATGACTCAGATCTAAAATTTAAACCAAATTCTTATAACAATAAAAAAACACTTTCATCAAAAGTACAGGAAAAAGAAAACAACACTACTAAACTTAAAAAAAACCCAAAAACCAACACAACAAATACCCAAAATACAAATAAGAAAATTAAAAGAAAATCAATTCGCTCAGATAAATCAAGCTCTGATGATGCCAGCTCCCATCCAATACATTATTCACCACCACCTGCTAACAAACAAATCTCAGATATATCCAGCACAAAGCTTCACAAATCCATAGAAAAAAAGAGGAAAACCATGGATCCTATAACCATCGATACCATTGATCCATCTGATGAATCTCAGACAGATTACACTACTTCATCAGACACCGAAGACTTCATGGATGCGTTTCCTCAACCAACAAATATATCACCAATACATCCACAAGTTCAATCACAAGACTCTGATTTCCAAACAACATCAGAACTCATTAACATGGAGATGCCCCACATTGACTTGGTACACTTTGCTGAGGACGGTTTGGATTAATCTATCATGTTCTGCAAAATTACTGGCATTAATATTCGCGGCATCAACTCAATTGATAGAGTTCTAGCTATTAAAAACTGGCTCTCACTCTGCTCTCCTCATATACTTCTTATGGGTGAAACTAAATATCACCATAAGACTGATCATAAAATATTATCTCTTCTCTCAGCTCTCGGATTTACTAGATTTTCCATAGGCCATTCTGCTTCAGGTGGAGTCGGTATTCTTCTCAGCAAGTCAACACCACCAAACAGTTTTAGTATTCTATTCCTAGATGCCAATATTATTGTCATAGAAATAGACTATTGGGTTATCCGATCATCATAGCTTATATATATACAGCCAAAGACACCTCTCAATATCTAAAAATAATCCATATCCTAAATGCCATCAACGCTAACAGAGCCTCTCCTACTATTCTTCTGGGAGACTTTAACACTACATACAATGACTTCAACAAGAGATTTTTGCATCTAATAAATTGCAGATTAATGTGTGGAGAGGGTTTCTTCTCTCCTGAAGCCTACTCTTTCTATACTAAAACTAAAAAGTCCCTGATTGATTTGGTTTTCTACACCCCAGACCTCCATTTCAACCTTGATGCAGCCTTGGCCCCTGTTGCTTTCTCTGATCATATGGCTCTAATCTTACAACTTACACCTATTGCAATCCCTACACCCATTGATGGACCTGGTAAAACCATGCGCATGATCACCCAATCAAATATGACCGAAGCGATAGTGTCTGAGGCATACATCCTTTTCCAGAAAATAAACATCCTTTCCCTGCCTGCTGAGGAGGGCTGGTTTTCCTTCATTGGAATACTTCAGTCCATATTAAATCACCACATCAGGAAAATCAAAGGACCTAATGGCCTTCTAAATGACCTAACAGACATTAATATACAACTTCAAGCATCACAGCAAAATTTCACAAATACAGAAAAAATTATCTTCCTTAAAAATCTCTACAAAATCAAGCAAAAGTCCCTTGCAGAATATATATCCATCAGAAGGGCCAAATGTTTCTTAGCACAACAACACTGCTGGATGAGAGACTATCTCAGATGGGCACTGGGATACAATAAAAAACAAATCACTCCCTTATCCATTAATACTAATGGAACCAATCTTATTGGCTTTCCAATGATGCAGCACATCAGCAAACAATTCTGCCAATTAATGCAAAAAGATGGAGCTCCTCCTATAAACAGCTGGTTAGATGCTGGTGACCCCGGTGAACATGGCATCACGGAAATCCAAATCAAAAAGAAGATAACATCTCTCCCTGATGGCGTTCATCCTGGCCTTCATGGCATCCCAAATTTCCTTCTCAAACACCTCAGTCAATTCACCATGCCAATTATTAAAAAAAATGATTGATCACCTAGCCTCCGGCAACAGAAACATAACAGATCTTTACCCAGTGGCACTCATGCCTTTTATTAAAAAAGCAAAACCACTAAACGACATTAACAGTATCCGGCCAATTTCCATGACCCCATTGCTTATCAAGATAATTGAGTCAGTCATTAAAGATCAAATCCAAACTCAAATTCTTAGTCATATCTCATCAAACCAATATGGAAAAAAGGGATCATCAACCTCGCATGCTATGTCCAATGTAACTGCACTGTTCAATTACATCAGAGGACATCGTAAATCAAAACCTATTGCTGTCCAGCTAGAGGTTGCGGCAGCATTTGATTCAGTCCAGATAAACATCCTTCTGGATATTCTGTTGGAATGCGACATTCCAGCTGGGATTGTACAGATAATCAGCAATCTGCTCAACAACAGAGAGATTTTTCTCTCTCTTGATGGCAAGATCACACCAGGTTTCAAGCCATACAAGTCAATCCCTCAAGGATCCCCGCTCAGTGCCCTTTTCTTCACAGCATACATCAACCCTCTTCTGATGGATATAGAAAAAAACCTCCCTGGAATTTTCCTTCCCTCTCTCAATAAAAGCTTCAATGTATTTGCATATATTGATGACATCATGGTTGTGCTTCCCACCATTAAATACCTTCCTAATCTCATGAACATATTAAACAGAAATACAGCGAAACTTGGCCTACAAATAAATTTTAACAAATCTTCCATCTGGAAGATAATGTCTGGTAAACAAATTAACTCTCCCTTTTCTGCAAAACCCCAAAGATACCTAGGTTTTCCAATCTACAAAACTCCAACTGCAATGGCAAGAGAGATTCAAGATGCAATCCTCCATTCAATTGAAGCCATCACCACTTCACTCTCTAGAGTATACCTTTCATTATATGGAAAGGTTGGCCTCCTCAACATGATCATAATGCCAAAAATCTCATATTATCTTCCATTCATTAAAATGTCTAAACAGTTTCAAAATAAAATTAACCGATTATGCACCAAACTTCTCTGGAGAGGAAGGACAGTTGCTATTAGCTTGCGAGGTATCCAATGACCACGCAGGTTCAATGGACTGTCATTCCACTCAATACAAGCAATCATTTTACAGAAAACCCACAACACTCTACATAATCTGATCCTGCGGATACTCTAACATTATTAAAAAAGTTACACCGACAGATCGTCCTCCACCCTCTTCCAGTTCATGGATAGCATCCCTAATACAACAACTACAACTTTATAACCCGATAATATCCTTTAACCTTAACCAAAAAATCACCTTATGGGAAGCATACAATATAATTAACTATAATCAACAACCCATTAAAACCAGCCTAAAAATAACCAACCAAAGACTCATTACACACTTCAAAAGGTGGAGTCTGGAACCCAAATTCCTTGACTTCATCATTAAAATAAATCTTAATGTGCTACCCACGAATTGGTTTCTTCATCACCGAAGAGGTTTTACCAGCATTGACCCTATATGTGGTCTGTGTGCTCGTGAAGATGAAACCATAGACCATATTATACACCGGTGCCCAAGACTTAAAACTCTGAAAGATATAATTATAATCAATTCCAACATAAGACCTGATATGATTTTCTCACTCAAAAATGCCATTCATAATGGGTTTTTTTTAATAATAAGGCTTTCAACCATTGTCCTTTATTCCATATGGATAGTGAGGTGCAAAAGTCTCATGGAATTACCCCCGCCACAAATCATACCATTGTTCTATCAAACGCTCAAAAAAATCAAGAAACGTGACCAGCTCCTTGCCTCCAGTAAAGTCTTTGCTGACACCTGGTCTTTAATTGCTCTTTCCTTTTCCTGATTATCAATTCCCACCTACCCAGCATTATAGAATAGTCATTTATAAAAGAAAATATTCATGTTTATATTAAAAATGCTAATACCATTAAACAAGTTCTTTGAATCTCTTCACTATACCTAACCACATAAGAGTATAACATTGTGCTCTCATAACATAATCTAGCCAGATGACATATAGAACATTATATAATCATATTATTGTACAATTTATTCATTTATTTATCCTTTATTAGTATGTAATCATTATTTATTGTTAATAAAATTTTTATTGAAATGAAAAATTTAAGATATCTTGACATTTTTATATCATATAATGCAACACTTTTGATGTGACAACATTTGATTTGAAACTAGAAAAAATTTATAAAGAAAAGATACTTGTTAACATTATTTATATTATTATATAACAAATTATAAAACAAACAAGCATTCAGGATATTAAAAAAGAAATCACTTTATTGGACAATAGCTCATGTAACACTTAAGAAGCACAAATGAAAAGTTATACTACTTATTTGCCTTAGAATTATCTTTTTTCCTCTAAAACTCATATTTTTTACTTTAATTTATTTAGTCTCTTGAATATCTACAATATCATAGATTTATATCTTGATCAATTTTATTTAGTTTGATGATTTTTACCTTGATATCAACTGTGATTTTTCAAAAATTATATCTCAGACTGCATTATTTAATTAATCTTATCATTTGCTTTTCCAAAACTCACAGGTATGTCCCTTCTTATCAACTTCCATTCTTTCTCTAAATGCTCACTATTTCATTTGGAAAAAACATCAATAATTTTTTTTACCTCTAAATAATAAAATCACATATAATATCTTCAATAATGTATTTGAGAGATGCTGTTTGCAACAAGATCTGCTATATTTTATATGGTGTAAAATTTAAAAACATTTTAGTGTCCAATTGTATGTTAATCTATTTCTTGTGATAACAAATCTGATATTCTCAGAGATTCAATTGAGAATACCATTCATTCATTTTTAAATAATGAATATTTTTATTTTAAAACAGTGAATGATATTTTTAACTGAATATTACTCAGATTCCAAAATGATTCACAAGGACATATTTTAATCTTGTGATTGGTAAATTTATGAAGTGTGTGTAACATAATGGAATAAAACAGTATTATTTGAAAACAATTATTACATTATAGAATTAATCTTGTTCTCCAAAATTCTTGGTGTGAATATGTGTTGTAGAATAATGATTGAACCAATAAAATACTATAATATTATTACCATAACCATGAGAGTTCTATAATTGTGCTTTACACACAAAAAAGATGGTTATGGTATATAACATGATTTCCTAAACCATGGCAGTTAATGTCTTTGTATTTACAAAAAAGAGAGGATACTCTAATAAAAAATCACTCGATTTATCACAATATATAATAAAACAAGAACAACTATCTATTCCATTGGAATTTGTAGTAAGCATAACTAATTAATGATTCCCAGATGTTACTGCATTTAAATTCACACCCATAGACAATATTCTGACTCTTGCCTTTACACAATATATAATAAAACAAGAACAACTATCTATTCCATTGGAATTTGTAGTAAGCATAACTAATTAATGATTCCCAGATGTTACTGCATTTAAATTCACACCCATAGACAATATTCTGACTCTTGCCTTTATTGTTGATGCATAGAATTGAATCCCAAGACTTGTTGATGAAGGTAAAACCAGAAAATGTTTGCGGGTGAAAATTTACATATACTACCAGTTAGTAATCATCGATTAGTGAAACTTAATATACATGGCAATAAAAGAGAGAGCTTATATTATTTCAGAAGATAGCCAGGTCGATATGATCTCAGTGTCTGGAGAAATATAACACCTCTATTCACAATGAAAGTCACACTATGTTATAGTCATATGTATTTTACTATAGGAAAAGTATTGTTAGTCATCAGATTGACCAAGATTATTTTTTCACTATTGTCTTTGAATTATAATAGCTAGACACCCATTTACTGATAGATAGAAAACTGATGTGATCAGTTGCTAAAAAAATTATATAATATTCAATTGTATAATATTCATACATTAAAGTGAAATGTTGAGAACAGCAGATTAATTCAATTGATCAACAGATTTTTCTTTATTTTCCTTAGGTAGGATTTGATCTAACAATCTGTTTCCACTATTGCGGTAGACTGCATAGAGTTGGCTGTATTTTGGTTTATTCATTGTTCAAATTTTTATGCTCTGACATGACTGTTTTGATATAAGAATTCTCACTGAATTGTTTCTGCACAGATCTGATTCACTGTGGCTTTGTATTATTTTAGCTTTAATTCTTCCATCTTCATAACATTTTTTTGATGCTGGCTGGTGTTCATTTGTATGACAGAAGTATACTTGCCTGTCTCTACTAATTTCATATCTTAAACTTCCATTATGTCATGTCCCTTTCTTCAGTACTAGTTTTTATTTTCTTGATCTTTTGTCTATCATTTTGTTAATCATTTTATTGCTAAACCCAAACATTTTTTTTTTTTTAATATCTCTTTTTTCTTTTAATTTATATTTATATTGAATTTTTTTTAAGTATTCCTGATCTTTGTCTGAAAAATTTCTAATTATTTAGTTTTTATTTATGCTTACTTTTAAACAATATATTGGCAAAATTTTATCTTTTCTTTTATCAATAGTCATCTTTTTTCCTTCAATATTTGATTATTTTATGACATAGGATTAAAATAAAAATAATCAAATAGTTAGATATCTGAAAAGATATGTGGTGCTCAAGCACTAAAGTTGCAGATTGAGCTTTGGTCCAGAAGCCTTTTGCTCTTAAATCCACCACTTTCTCATTATACTAAATTGGATAAGACAAAATAAAGAGTTCATTAAATATAATGGTATATCTTCATAATGTAATGTTTTTAATATTTACTTGTATGCTCTATTGATTCTATTCAATTCTTTTACCTGTAGTAAATGTGCTCATCAGATGATTAAAGTCTTAAGCTGAATACTAAGAGATACTCAAAACCCTAAAAAGAGACCACACATAAGATGGATGGAAAAGAAAGTTTGTTAGTGTAATTTAGAAAAGAAAGGCTAATAATTAGATGAATTGGATTAAAATTGAAGATGCTTGCTTCCTCAGTGGATTAATTGAAAATGGTGATGAACTTAAAAACTGAGATGCTAAAATAAAACATGTTAACTAGATAGCAAGAAATAGCAAACTGAAACTAGTCAAAGCACTTTATTGACTAATTACTCTGCTTACCTCTGGGTATAGATTATATGACATACTACTCTGAACTGTGATCAGAATCCATTCCAGCTGCAGAATACATGCATGCTTCTTTCCTAAATATAACTTGAGTCAATACATATTTAATTAAAATCTTTCATTGATGTGTGAAACTTTTTTGCAATTAAATATCACATATTATTTATTATTACATTATTTTCTTTACCTTAACTTATCAAACATAGACATAATTTCTGGTCTTGGCTAATTAAAAAAATGCTGCTAATAAACTTTTGAACTCTTGTCTCTGTACTCAATGCAAAATGATCAATTGCATTAATTACCCCAGATATGGGTATAAAAATTATCAGATTTAGTAAGTTTTTAAACAAAGATAAACTATATATAAGTAAAACTGGATTTATCTTCATTTAGCACCTTTCTAGATTTTGTAATCCATATATATTTCTGGAATAATTCATGCAAATGATCATTTTGCACTGGCATCACAATCTAGTAAGTATGGTAGGGGATGGAGGAGTCTAAAAGTTTATTAACAGATTAGTCAAGATTAGAAATTATATCATTGCATATATATATATATATAGTTATCGTAAACTGAATAATAGTGTAGAAACATAGGTAATGTACATAACATTGACAACATACATGATAAAAATTATCAAAGCAAGCTATATATATTACTTCCATTCTAGCATCTATTACAAGCTTAAATGTCAGATTTTAGAGGTTATTAAATTCCTATACAGTGTTGTCCTAACCATATCCCAGACTAGTTTATGGCTTATGGGGGATAACCAATGAAAAATTTTGATTTGGATTTAGTATACCTAGATTTTTTTGTGTCTAATATCCCTTTTTCATCCAGCAGCCACATTTTATAATCTTTTTACACTGTCAATCTATCAGCATGAAATTCAATTATATAATGTTTTGAATATAATCTTGTTTACACAATTTATAGACATTTGACAATAGTTAAATATCTAAATATTTTCTTGCTTCAATTTTTAACAGCTGCAAATATCTTTACTCTTTGAAACAAAAATAAAGTCACATGATCTCCCAGCTTATGCAATATCTTAGGAGCAACTTATTTGTACAACTCCATTAAGTATCAATCACATGATCACCACTAAGTGTAGTACTCTCAGATCCAAGGCTCCTCACTGATGAAAGCTACAAGCTAGAAACTAGTCTGGGAATATTGGATGAATAGGCATTAGATAAGATTTTATGCACAAATCCATTGATTACTCTGGCTTGCACTGAGTGCATTTACTGTATGAAGAATTTTGCCTCTGTGTTCATTAAGCATTATGGGTATCATGTGATATTTTTTTTGGGGGGGTTGTGATAGAAACTAATAAACTCTAATATTATTATAAAAATATTGTAAGATGTAGTGATTCAAAAGTGAGTAGTTTATAATTTTGTAGTCTTGCAGATAAATCTTTAGAAACTGTAATCCCATAAAATTTTATCTCTGATTTCTTTTTCTCATGTCTTTGCATGAAATAACAATCTCATTATGAGGTATCACAACACTTTCTCTACTTAATTTCAATATATGCATAAGGAGTAGTATTTAACTCTATTTATTCTACTCCAGAGCCATCTAGTGTAAACTTAAATAATCATTTAAGCCTAAATGGTTTAGACATATCCAAATTCTCAGACTATTCTGGATATTCCAGTACTTCTCATTGATTAAGATCTATAAGGAGAAAGAAGTCTAGGGTTTGTGCAAGACACTACCATATAGTATTTATTGATTACTCAAACTTGCAATAGTTGGCTCCAGACTACCATAAGATGAATTCAAACACTTCTTAATGCATGAGAGTTAATTTTATCTTTTTATCCAGAATACAAAGTTATATCAAAATGTTTTAAAATTGTTATATTGAAAAAACTCTCAGAGAGCATCACTATACTGCAGGAGTCCCCAACCATTTTACACTTAAGAGCACATTCTATAATACTGGCCAGATGGTGGGCACCATTTATTTTTTCAACCAGGTGGCAGGCATCATTTATTTTTTCAATGTAAATTTATAGTTGGATATTGGTAATAATACACATAATGTATAAAAAAATATTTATTTCAAAAATAAAATTTTAACATATAATTAACATTTATATTTTTACGCTGTAAAAGTATAGTATGCCCTACAATTTGATTATAATATAATACAATAATTTATAAGAAATTTTAAAAATTAAATTTATTTGTATCAGATAAATAATTTTTTAGCGTGTTCGGATAGTGGCAGGCACACGTAAAATGGTCTACGGGTGCCATGGTGCCTGCGGGCATAAGGTAGGGGACCCCTGCTATACTGCACCTTCAAAAATACCTATTATGATAAAATTTTATGCATATATGTATATGAATGAAAATCTTTAGTCTGAGGCAGTATGAAAGCCCCATAACAATGGCAGAATTCAATTTTCTTAAAGGTAGTTTGAGAGGTAATTAATTCATTTAATTGAAACAGAGAAAAAACATTAAATTACATATTTTTCCCCATATGTCATAGCATCGGCCAGGAGGCGAACTCGCAACAACCATCTGCAACCAACTGCTTGCTTGCAAATCGGCTGCGCTGACCTCTCGGCTAACAACGCTTGACATTAAATTACATCTTTTACTAATTAAAGTGACTTTAGACATATAAATGTTCAGACATTTATAAAGAAAATGGAGATGTATGTAGTAATAATTAAACGGCTATATGAACTTAAAAGAAATATTCTGATAAACCAGATATTTTAAGCATATCTGTGTAAGGTCATATTAAAATAGATAATGAATATATAGAAATATGTAATAATTTAGCATTTTTTAAATACTTGTTAGAATTTTTTTTCTTCTCTTTCAATTTATTTCTGTTTCTGTTTTTTTTTTTTTTTTAATTCACATTTAATAGTGATTCTAATCAAAATCGTTTTGTTATTTCAAATTTTTTTATTATATTCTCTTTGTCGTATTTTCAGTTTTCTTTCTTTTCATTTAAATATTCATACCATTAATATGGAACGGAGTGCTTTGAAATCTAGCAGTAAAAACAGCTATTATGTATATTACCTAACTCGTTATTGCAAAAGAAAAAAGTATATGAATCAATTCACTTTCTATATAAATATTAAAAAATGAATTTACCTTTAAATTTATGTTATTCACATCATTAATTAAATTGCACATAACTGTTTCATTTAGAATTCTGTTGCTTTGAAATTTATTTCAAAGATATTCATTAAAATGTTTATAAGTAGGACATTTATTATATAACTGAATCTTTGAAATATATTAATAAAAAATACGTAATTTAAGATATTAAATGAATCTCCTGTTTCAATAAACTAATAAATAAAGATGTGTTTTTATGAGATTTCATTACATAAAAATGTGTATTTATATAAGTAAAAAGTTATAAAAAGAAATAGATATCTGATATGTAATTTCATTGTAAGATAAAACAATAGTGAAGAATTATGGGTAGTGGGATATGTTAGTTCTTGCTTAAATTATTTTGAATAAATCTAAAGTTGAATATTAATATAATAGAAAGATTCCTGGATAAAATATTGTTTGCCAACTTTTTATAATACTATATCCTCTATATTATTTACATTAAAACAGCCAAAACTCTCTATATGTATTGCCACTCAGTGCAAGCTAGAGTAATCAATGGATACTAGAAGGCTTGTGCATAAAATCCCCATCTAGTTCCTACCCATCCAATATCCCCAGACTAGTTTCTGTCTTGTGGCCTTCATCAGTGAGGAGCCTTAAATCTGAGAGCACTTCACTTAGATCTTAGGATCTCTAAGATCTGCTAAGTGTAGTGTTCTCAGATCCAAGGCTCCTCACTGACAAAGGTCCCAAGCCTGAAACTAGTCTAGGGATATTGGATGAGTAGGCACTAGATGGAGATTTTATGCACAAGCCTTGTGTCATCCATTGATTACTCTGGCTTGCACAGAGTGGCAATATGTATAGAGAGTTTTGGCTGTTTTAATAACAGTTATATGCAAGCATAAGAAATGGTGATCATGTGATGTTTACTATATTATTTACATCATGTAATAATCCAAGATCTAATACTAATATTTAAACTTATAATGGGAAGTAAATAAATTTCCCATGTTCAATAACTAGCCTAATGCATTTTTAATATTGTCTTTCAAAATCATATCAATGCTTATTTGTTATTAATTTTAGGAAACCTATTTAATATAGGTAGTTATTTTTTTATATGTTTCAATGCATGCTTTAGTGGCATTGAAACATTCATTGGATTATATAAAGGGGAAAAATATTTATATATATATATAAAAATAGTAATTTTTAATAAAGAATAACAGATTTGCTTTTATATAATTATGTATGCTTAGAATTGAAAATGCATTAGTTAATTATTAGAAATTAAAAATTTATTATCATAAACATTAATGCTAGACATCAGATCTTATGTATACATATAGAATTCACTCTATTATATAATTATAAATACATTATATCATAATAGTATGATCTGCTATTTGGAAGGACATGTGATATGTGAACATTAATGTGCTGGAGTATAATATAAAGTGATGAGATAATTATAATAATTCTACTGAATTGAAGAAACATATTTTTTAATCTCTTCAACCATGAATCAGTTCAGGAATCTTGGCTCTTGATTAGTAATCTTCTATTGGGCTAAACTGCACAAAGACATTTATTTTCTTATTTATAGAAACTAATATTGTTAATAAAAAATAGAGTCATATATCACATGACCCCATTTCTTTTTTAAGCTTGTAAAATATAAACAAAGAGCTTTGCTAGTTGCTCAAAAAGCTTTGTGATAAATGCTTAGCAAGAGAAAGCATTTAAAATATCTATCAGATACCACATCCAAACCCCTGACCAATAGTTTCATGCTTTGGCACTCCTTAGTGAAGTGCTAGAATAGTTTCAGATACTAGATCTAAAAATATAAACCCAAAGCCAGCATTTATCTAAGGGCTAACCAATGAGTAGAAAATCTAAAATTTTCAGACACTTAAATGTCTTCAAACCCATCTACCTAACTCAAACAGCTATATGGTGCTGAGAGATCTTCAGACCAACCATTACACATAGTGTATATCTACAAAAATGTATGATCTTTAATTTGCAATATGTAGTGAAAATCAGAAAATCTCTATTGGACATGTGTTTCTAGCATAATAAATGATATCAGCAGTCTGGAAACTATTTGACACTCATCAAACACATCAATGCCATTTCTATCTAAATGTTTTACCAATGTTTAATTCAATATTAAATCTCAAATGTAATTTTGTTAGTAATTTAACTTAAGCCGCTTTTGTATTGGCATAATGTTAAAATAAGTTTTAAACCTTTACCAAACTATTAAACATTAAGCTGATACAAAGGAGACTTAGTTAAATTACAGAGAAATCATATACTACATTGAAACAACTGCATTTATATTATATTCAAAAAATGTAAACAAACAAATAAAAATGTAAATAAACAAAAATATATATTAAAATTTGCAAATATAATTCATTTTACAATAATCAAGCAGCTATTTTTCATTTCTGATTGCTATACATTATCACATTTAAAAATAAAAATAAAATTTGTAAATAAATTTTAAATTATTACAGCAGCCATGTTTCCATCTTGGAATTCCATAAATTATCATATTGATTAAGAAATTTCTTCAGTTTATTTTTAAAGCATATTTATTTTATTCTTCTTTTATTATGCTTTCCAAAATTGTTGTGCAGTATTTTGCAAAATAAAATATTTTCTAAGCATAATGCTAAAAGTACTATAAAATTATAGAACATATTAAAGTTAATACTGACTTAAAAACATCAAACCAATTAGAAAGATATTAGGTTCTTGATAGCAAGAACTAATCTATTATGTTTTTATAAGAGAAAAAACTTATTGAAAAAAATACTGCTCATGGCATATTTAATTGTGATAAAATTATGTTCTTCACAATGCACTTTATTTAAAATATAAAAATACAGTACTGTAAATTTTTTGCCTTGTTCTTGTTTTTCCAGGTCAATGTTAATCTACAAAACATGAGCTATTATATGTTATGTATTACAAATGTAGCTGAAGAAAGAGTTTACTATTAACTGAAAGGAGAGCCCTTGATTCCTCTTAGGGGCCTTAAAAGAACTGAGCAGGGTAAATTTCTAATGTCTTCTTCATACATACTTGTTGTTGCAGCTGTTATTACTATGTGATTATTCATATAGTATACAAATGTGGATGGGCTGCTCACCAACACCCATTAACCAGCATGGTGAGTTTATTGGATTTTTACCTCTGAGTTTAAGATCAAGGAACACCATGGTCTTTCTTCTCAGTTGCCTGATAAGGCAGAATGAATGTTTGTATAAATGATAAATATAGAGACTTCAGACCACTCAAAGAAGTATGAAGAGATGCATGTTTGGATTAACAAGAAGAGATTGAAAATGCAATATATGGTTAAGAGAACAAACAGGTGTTACTGACCTCATTGAAAAAACTTAAAGACTGAAATGAAGTTGGGCTGGACATATTGCTAGAAGAGATGATAATATATGGACAATTGAAATCTTAAACTGGATTCCAAGAGATTTTAAAAGACCCAGAAAGCGACCACATGTGAGATGGATGGATTAAATAAGAAAATGTGCAGGGGTGATGTGGAGAAGAGAAGCTAAAGATTGGAGAAGGTGGATTAAACTTGGTGAGACCTTCATCCTGCAGAGGATTGCTAATGGTTGATGATGATGATAATAACTATAAATGTAAGGGGAAGGAGGCTTAGAACAAAGTATTGCAAACGTTGTGGTTCCATTATACTATTAAAATGGTATTCAAACTTTCATATCAAATAGAACATAGTAAAAATGTTAAAATAGAAATTATGTTACTATATTAGCTGGGGTGTCAACTATTTTCCAAGATTGCTAATGATGTTACTTATGACCATCAAAGATTAGTTAATTTTTCATCAAAGATTGTCACTTAAAAGATTTAGAATTTTTGTAGATGATGCATTTTATTATTATTCAATATACATGTTTATTAACATTGGCTAAAGTTGATTACTTAAAACTTTCAATTTTATAACCTCTTTATTATCCCACTAATGGTTTTAAAAAAAAAATTATTATAACTTTATGAAATAAACACAACTCTTTTTCAGTTGTTTTAATAATTTTATTTGCCAAAAACATTGTAAACTTTTTTATATTTTAGATAATCTTGTCATATCAAACTGTATATGGATAAAGGGTAAAACAAATTTAAAATAACCTATTTTGGGAAAAGGCTTCTTCAACAAAAGGCTAATGAAATTCGATATGTTGCTCAACAGATTTGCCAAATTTCTGGTGGTAAGAGCTCGGTTGATTTTCTATTTTAAGTTACATTGTGCTAATATAGTTTCATACCCATATATGGGATATTTATTTGAAAAAACATTCTAAGTCTGAATGAAAACTGAAAATAATTTTATCTGGCCCAGATTCAAGCCTAGATCCAATGCAACCATTATATTTTGATATTCTTAATTGTGATGAGACAATAATCTACACTTTATAAATGCAAATTTTTTGAACAGAAGTATTGTCAAATGTTTTTTATAAAGTGAGGTTAATGTTACTTACTCTCATATTTACCAATGTCAAAATAAAAACTTAAATTCATATCTTCTTGAGTTTTTTCAGTTCTATAAACACAATTTTATATAAGGATTGCAGAAATTTGAATTTAATAATTTGCATTTTTAATAATGAGTAGTTATTATTATGCAGACTCCAATGAACCGGTATTTTTCAATCTATTATTGCTTACAAGAAATTTAACTTTTCTTTATGTGATATATATCTCTATGGTATATAGTATATTTTTAGAATTAACGATTTTTGATTGCTGGATCACATTCCAACTCACAAATGGATAGTTAAATTATCTACTCATTTAATAGTTATCTAAGTATCTTACATAACTTTGTATTGATAGTAGTGTTAGATGCCTGCAAGTTAATGCTCCCTATGAGCAATCATATAAATAGCAGGGTTTTTTTTCAGAATAACTGACCATGGGAATAAACTCTAATGGTTTTATTCCAGTTCTACTAATGTAATAAATATTAAGCAATCACTTGTAATCATTCCAACTCTAATAAAAGAAAGAAAGAAGACAGACAGGAAAAAAGACTACTCTAGAAATGAGTTTCACACTGGCTATATAGATCAATCTATGAATGTCAAATGCATCCACATATAGACCATGATAATATTTTTTTGTTTATTTGATATTATACAATGCTTCTTTCAATTACTTCAGCAGAAACCTTTCTTTCTAAAAACTCAAAACTATGTTAATTTTTGCTCTCCCATGTATTCTATTTTCAGTCATATCTTTTCAATGAAAACAAAACATTCCACTTCTGTAGAATGTCTTTGAGATAGTAAATAACCAATACATGCTAGATAATAATGCTTATTAAATTTCATTCTCTCCATATTCTTAGATATGATACAGATCCAAAACATCTCACAGATGAAGGTTATACCAATGATTGTTATCAAGATATAAATAGGACATCTCTGTATAGGGACTTGATATGCACTTTCTATTAGAATCTATTAATTCCTCAACTCAAGTAAAAAAAATTAGAATAGGATCCTGAAAGGTATAGTGTAAGTTAAGGTTTTGTGATGTTTCTTTTGGGTCTAATAGCTTGCTGTTTGATTTAAAAGAGACTCATAGTGCATTAATTCTCTTTACCTTTACTTCTGATTTGGCAAATGTTCTTCACATTACAAATAAACTACATTATATCAGAATATATCCAAAATATAAAATTTTAATTGGGTTGTTTGCATTTCAAGCAGTGGTTTGGATTTAATTGAAAAAATACCCACTTGTTCAGTTTCCTTTCTGCCCATGATATGTTCAAAAATCTTCATTTGCATCACAATTTAAAAATATCAATATTTTTTCCAGTGTTCAACTATACATCCTCAGAGAATCATAAAAATCATGTTCATTATTTATCCATGTTAAGATAAAAGATTTTCCTAAGTTTAATCTAGTTCTTTAAACTTTATTTTCTCTTCATTCCACTCCAGCAAAATATCCTTATTTTATTCATCTATCCTATTTGTGATTTTTTTCCTAGGTTTTTTAAAATATCAACTTACATAAAACCCAGTCACTTGGATTTAAAATTGGAATAAAGTGTTAATAAATCATTTTATTCTCAGAGAAATGTGAAAATATAAAATAATTAGAATACCAACCACTATTGTTTTGTACCTGACTAAAATCATTTAATAAAATAAAAATTTTGCTTATTTAAGTAATAAAAAGCTATGTAATGAGATGGTAGAGATAAATAATGATAATGAGGAAAAATATTCTTCATCAGCAATTACCTATGAAAATGCAGCTCATATTTTGAACCAGATCACCTTCTGCAATCATCTTAACTATTCATAATTTTGCTCCTATTTAAGATCATTTATCAACTTTTTCCATCTATTATATATTATTAATTGTATTCTTCACAATCTCATTTATCTTTTATAATTCCATTGCTTTGATGTACATCAATAATTCAATTTCTTTTTCACCTTATAAGTTTTTTCTAAATCATTTTTTTTTTCATTTCCTCACTACTTTTGTATAGCAAATATCTCTCCAACCTAATTATTTTTCGTATTCTTATCCTTGTAAATAAGAAAGGAAAAAACAATAGTTATGAAGAGGATTGTTAAACAGTCAAAACTGTCAGATAATTAAACTGAATAAAATGTTTTGTGAAAAGTGCAAAGAAGTGTATTTGTTTAAAAATCTTTGTTTTTTTTTAAAAACTTACTTCACTACTACAACTCTTTTTTTCTAATTGTGTTGGCATTATTTTCATCAACTGATATACAACTACCCATTTACCTAAAAGCAATAATTGGCTCTCTGATTATTCAATGATAATTCTTAATGTTTTGTTTTTCCTATATTTTTATTGCTTTAGTTTACCTTCTTTTTGTTTTCATTTCAAAGTTTCTACAAATTTATTAAGCTTATTCTCACTATTCATAAGTATTGCCATATTATCACAGAATTTATCTAAGGCCTTCCACTTTCTCTGACTTTGTTTTTTTAGTAAAAAGATCATTAAATACAACAAGAATTATCTGATATATAAAAAGAATTACCCAACGTACATATCATTAAAGCAATCCAATACGATACGTCATTTATTTATTATTGCGTATATTTAACCCGCTGTAAATAAATATGGATTTAAATGAACTGAGATATAAATAATATTCTAAATTAAACACTAAATTTAAAGTATAAAGACAAAATAGACAATTATTTCTTTATTATTTTTTAAAACATCCATCTTCCTGATCTTTTAACATATATAGAAAATTCAACTGTATAATTAATTCTAATTGGACTAAATATACCAAAACCATTCCACCTATATTTCAATAAAACAATCTAGTACAGTCCACTAGAGGAAGCATAGGACTCCAGTTTTCGCTGTTTCAGGCTCCCTGTTCTATTCACCAAAGTCATAGTCCATTGTTGGATTCATAAAAAAAAAAAGTTTACCAAAATGTAAGTGAATATCTGTTTTATTGTTTTTTCATC
Organism: Epiperipatus broadwayi; assembly: GCA_028023455.1. Classification (NCBI taxonomy): domain Eukaryota; kingdom Metazoa; phylum Onychophora; class Udeonychophora; order Euonychophora; family Peripatidae; genus Epiperipatus; species Epiperipatus broadwayi. Next base: position 1,088,694 of record JAQFVV010006387.1, on the reverse strand, counting down.
TTTAGAAGAAATTTTGAAACAGTTTTCATTCAATGATAATTGAAATTATCTATCGTTTTGTTTTATGCAAATGGATGTCATTAGAAAAAAACAAAAGCTAACTTAAATAATAGAAAGAGACAAAAGCTAGCTTAAATAATTCTTGGAATCATTAAAATATTATAAACCTTTTAAAAATAATTTTAAATGAAACCAAATATTTCTAAAAAGAATAGACACTAGAAATCCTAATTTTATTAATAGAATAAACAGGAAATTCATTTGCACATCAAATCTCATAGAAAACATTGAATATAATATGTTAGCAATGGTGGTTTTAGGAATTTTATCTTTGTATCAAATTTTAGCAATGTTAAACAAGTTTCAATTATTAATTTGATCTCAATTTTGGAATTGAACTTTATAGAAAATAACCTAAGCTATCACCCTACACAAAAATCAGGTTTCTCTGATGATCAGAACAGAAGTTATCATCCCCCTTCAGGTGGATTGCCCCCTCCCCCAAAATCAATAAATAAAAATTTTTCAAATCAACCCAGAACTACAATGAAGTGATTCCTGAGCTAAAAAATAATGATCTAAAGACAAAAATGAGTACAAATGATGTTTTAGACCTAAACAGAAACTTTGAAGCTACAAATTAATCATACTTTTTAAGCAATAATTATTGAGAATTTTCCAAAGTTTAACAACAAACTTTCAGATCATACTTGAATCATTCATTACTAATCAAGACCTAAAATTTAATCAAAAGAGCCAACTAGTATCAACAAATAAAAATCATTGTGAACCCTGAAAGACTTTGGTTGGTGGGTTTAGCAGCTGCTGTGAACATTTGCAGACACAGGAGTCTGATGATGATCAAGGGCGGATGTTCAGCTCCATTGACCTCAGTGTGCAAGATGATATGGACAAATGATTTATTCTCATGGTGTGCAAGTAAATCCGGCTTGATTTTAAGACTACATGAATTAAATGTTGCTATTGGTGGGTGTGAGTTTGCACTCCTTTTCCTCAAGTGTGGTGATAGTGGTCATAAGGGTCTTGGTTCATTTGAGGGGATGGTCTAACGATCCTTATCTAGCCCAGGAATACCTGCCGGGAGGGTGAAAGTCACTACCTTCACATGGACTTGGCCATGAAGGGCTATTGCACCCCTTGATGGATTATTTGATAGGTCAGTGTTGATTTGCACTCACTATCATTAGGTTTCATTTGTTAGCTTTAAATTTAGTGCATTTGTAAAGCGGTTGGTCTGTTTTGAGCCGCCGCCATATTTTTTTTGTAACATTGATGGAGTTCTGTTTTGTGGGCATGGGTCTGCACTCCCCTCTTTTTCTTCAGGGGTGGCTGGTTGTAGACATTAGATATATGGTTTATGGTGTGGGCTGTTAACAATTTTGCCACTGCCCAGAACACCTGTGGGGGGTCAAAGTTGGTGCTATTCCTGCTCTGGTTGGCTTCTGTGTCCCCTGATAGGCTGGTTTTGGACAGTGTTGATCTGGCTCTTTAGTTTTTACCCAAGTTGGATTTTCAATTTTGGGCAGGTAGACCGATTGTGGTCCCTGCTCATTTGGACTGCCAATTGGGAGGCAGAGGTATTCAGAATGGTCTTGACATGGCTCAGCTGTGGTTTGAGAGTTTATTGCTTGGTGAACTTGGGCCTTGGACCTCACTGCCTGTTGTGGTGAGTGGCACAATGCTGGACTTCAACTATTCAGCTGAAGCATTTGAGTCTTCAGGGCCCCAGAGGTGGGACCATTCGGTGATGGTTAACTTCTCAACAGCTGGGTTATGTGGATCCACGTACAGATACACCTTAATCACATTACAGCAATTTTTATGGATGTAATTATTTTTGAACATATGTACATTTTACCTTGTTACATTGAATCACTGTATAATCCTCAATGGGTAAGTGTACCCAAAATTTTTGTAATCTTTTATTAATAAAGGTTACTTTGAGGGGAAAAAAACCAATCTAGTACAACCATGTTGCATATTTATAATTGATTAATGATGACCAGGATGGGAATGATCTTTGGTCATTACTAAGCGATTATAAATGATTGATATAGTTGTACCGGAATATTTAGCGATATATGAGTGGGATATTTTTTCTTCTTTATATATTAACACCAGTTAACATTATGCAATTGTATTATATATATATAAATTTTCTATTAAACATACTTCTATCGAATATATATCTTTTTTTTTAAAAAAAGTTCAGCGACGTAACCTAATTTACTCCATCAGATGCTTTTTAAGGATCTGTAAATTAAATATTAACCTCTCCTTTTCTTATTCCATATTTCTTTGAATAATAGATTTAATACTTTAGCTGTATTTCTTGTGTCTCTGATATTTCTAATTGTAAAGCAGTTATTAGCTTTAAAGTACCAAAACTATTGCAAATCCAAAATCTTTACCAGTAACTTAGCTCCCTTTGCTAATTGTAGGAAAGATTTTTATTAAGTCTCATTGCTTTTTTCCTCTATCACTTTCATATTTAGATGAGAAGATAACTAATAAGAAATTTTACATTATATTAATAAATATCAACTAATTTATACATTCCCCCTCCCCCTAAAATATTTAATCACTCAATTGCAATCGCACCATCTTCTTATGCATTACCATTTTTATCTTTATTTAATACTTTAAAAGAGTTAATTAACATGTGCTAAGTAATAAATAAAGCCATAAACTTCACAATGTTCCACAATGCATCACTTCAATTATTATATTTACTTGGACTGTTATTTAGATTTTTAGCATTTGGTAATTTATAGAGATGTCAGTATACTTGTAAATTTAAATTTTTAGCATTTCAAATGAGATTGTATTGACTTCTCCACTATTAACATTCACCTTCCATAGCGTAAGCTTGTGGGTATTTTGTAAGCTTGTGGTTAAACACCTGTAGAGGTCCCTACTATCGCATTTTTACACGCATATTATCGAGGTTATAGCCTCAGTAAATATTACTTAACAAATACTATTATATAAGCTATTATCTATTTAAGATCATGGCTGGTCTACAATTTGGATTATTTGATTTCTAAAGAGTATTCCTTTAAAATAACTACCACTTTGAAGTCTATCACTTCAGTTACTATTTATAATTTTCACAACTTTTTTCAGTATTGATTAACCTATTTTATCATTATCTAACTGAATTTTTTTATTATGTAATATAAATTATAGAATATTAGCTTTATTATGTAAATCACTTATATCAACCGATTTGTTTCATTCTATTATATATTTGTTAAGTTCACAATTTGCAGTAATTATTATTTTTTCTGCACTTTCTATATAATGATGGTCTCATGACTTTATGTATTTCCTATCTTAATTCACCGTAAAAGTTGTTGTATGTACTTCTATCTTCTAAAAAAAAATAATATGTTTATATTGCCTTTCTCTTTCATTTTAACATCTTAAGAGCAATTATGTTCACTCTATTCTAGAAATATTTCCTATAAACTTGAGCAATCAATGGATACCATATGGAATGGTTTCTCACTTTTGCTTTTGTCAGTAAAAATTAGGATTCAAAGTCAAATTTCATGCATTTTATAATCTTTCTGGAAATTATTATTCCAGTACACTATTCAAGATAATAACTGGAAATGTAAAAAAAAACAAAAACTCTAAGGTTTCAAATCCAGAATAATTTATTTTTAATCTGAATTGGGAATTTTATAATTTTAAACCATCTAGTATCCATTAATTATTCAAGCTTACAATAGATGGCTATAGAGTAGGATTAGGATAACTGCTTCTAGAAGCACATGAACACATGTATGAAAGATCACATGATGTTTTTGTTTTAACATCTCATTACAAAGCCAATTAAAATTCACAACTTTCTAACATCTATTGATTACTAGAACTCACACTAGGTGGCACTATTGTGTGCAAGAAAAATTTCATGCTGTTTTTGTAAATCTTCCTACACATTATATAATTCCTTGTTTTATCCCAAAAAATTGACTATTTTTTATTATATCTTTTAAATTTATCAATAGTTAATTTTTGTTCAGATTTTTCTATTTATTTAAAATATACTTTCAATTTCAACATCTGAATATCTGTCTAATTCAGGATAGGTTTCTTCATATTTTTTCTGCACTTATTCTTTATTAAAATATAATCTAACTGAAGTCTATTTCTATCATTTGGATATTTCTATGAATAAATTCATTATATAGGACTTTGAACTTTGCAGTGCTTTATCAATAAGAAGATAGATGATATTCTATTAAGAAATACTGCACAAATATAGTTAATGTGAAAAAGCAACAATCCATCATCAAATGTTCAATTGAGAAAAAATAATTGCATAATAATTTAAAAAATTAAATGAACACCAGCTACTAAATAATCATATTAAAAAATGGTTAAAATAATCATTTCAATACCACTTCAGTTTTCTTTTATCATAAAAAATCTTATAACTTTAAATTTATCTTCTATTCAGATAACATAAGGATATTGCATAAAAATTTTGAATTTAGCAGTTGGGGTTAGAAGATAAAAGTTCTGAAGAAGATTGCTGGGGTAATCAAAACTGCAAACTGTAAAAGACGATGGTAAATAAAGCATTGTGTAACTGTAGTAAAGTGCATGGATGATTTAATTATATGGTAATATTACACGAAGAAAGACATCATAAAAAGAGAAAAATTAAAGAATCAATTCTTAATAATAAATTTAAAGATTCGATAATAAATAGACAGTCTGCTATTATTGATTTATATGATTATTGGAAAATTGTGTGATTTTATTTTTTCACACTTTTTTTGTACATGAATTCAATTGACGACAGTTACAAATTAAATAATCAAACACACTTCTGTATAAGTTCTGTACTATTAATGTAAAAGAAATTATTAAGTCAGAGTTTAAATTTAGTAAAATTCATTGTACCAAGTGTACTTTCAACACTTTCATATCATATTAATGGTTAGTCTGCTGAAAACATCAATTTTTTGCTGATTTGAATGCTATTTGATGTTCATTATGTATTCATTTTGTGTAATAAACCATACCCCTTTTATTTTATGTTTGCAACCATTTCTTCACCCATAATTTTAAAAACATTCATATCACAACTATGGCCATATTCTCTTTCATGATTATAATAGACTGACAAGTTAGTGGTGTTAGACTTTGTGTTAGATTTTTTAAAACATTAAACAATGCTGTTTCATTCTAATTCTATGGTTTGCTCTCATCTGATCATAGTATACATATAGACAGTCTTTTTAACTGCATATTTATGACATACAATAGTAAAATAGTACAAATTTTCTCACATAAATTTAATGTTGAATTCAAAATCTCCATAAATTTAAATAGCTTATTAACAACACAAAAGTTAAAAATTCTAGGATTGGACCAGCCCAATGTGTGGCCTATGATGTAAACTTCAATCAAAAAGACTGTCCATATGTATACTATGGTGAGATAAGGGCAAACCTTAAAATTAGAATGACCCAAAATTCTCTAATGTATAAAAAATCTAAGACTGAGTCTTTTATAATCATGACAGAGAATATGGCCATAGTTGTTATCTGAGTGTTGTTAAAATTATATATAAAGAAAGAAATGATGATAAACATAAAATAAATGAGCCAAAATCAAGTAGCATTTAAATCAGCAAAAGTTAATGTTCTCAGCAGACTAATCATGGATATAATGCGAAACAATTGAAAGTATACTTGGTGCAATATATTTTATTAAATTGTTCTAAATTAATAATTCCTTTTACATTGATAGTTATAATGATATATACTAAAAAATATGTAAATATTCTAGAAGAATTAAATATCAGGAATTCTTTTCAAATGATATGAAAAAGTTTAATGATTGCATTAAAAAATGTACTATAAAATGCTAGAAAAAAATTATAAAAAAAATAATAATTCAAGTTTCAAAAATATAAAGCAACTTCTTGGTATTAGAAAGAAATTTGTTTAAAAATAAAAATAAATGATGGTAACATAGAGTATGTGGAAGAATTATATAAAAACTTATATATTAATAAAAAACAACAAAAACAAAATAGCCTATTTGAGGTAGGAAAGTATTTTAAATAAAACTATAAATATGCAAATGAATCTATAAAAAAATATTAAAGATCAAGAAAACAAATCATTATAAATATTTTTTAAAAAGTACATAAAGAAATAAAAAAAATATATAATCAAAGTGATATACTAAATGTATAATAATAAGGATATGGTAGATTATAGGAAGAATGGAGCGAAGAAAGATATCTAAAATTATAGATTATCGATCTTCTATCAGACTTAGGAAAGCCTTCATTAAGATAATTCCAGATGTCCATAGAGATGTTAATAATAATAAAAATGCTAGATTTAAAAGTACTGTAGTTATAACACAGAAGATAACCTTCAAGCACTAACAGAAGTTCTAGAAAGAACTTAGAATTATGAATTACGATTTGGATAAGTTTGAATTTCATTTGGATTTATAAACACTTTCATTATGATTAAAACCTTAAAGTAATATAATTTTTGTTTTCATTTATAATTTGACAAATACATTATTTTTTATATGTGAATCACAAACTTTTTAATCTTCCAATAAGAGCAAATCAAGTTAATAAAACTAAAGTTTTTGCCATTTTAATTTACACCATCAATCCTTTAGCATTAGATTGGATAATACAAAACAAGTAAAGAATAGTTTAGAAAGTATATATTATGATTTAATACATAAAATTGTAATGATTGCAAAAAAAAATTACAAGCTTAAAGAGATTTTGATAAAAAAAACTTTTACTGGAATTAATGATACTGAATTTTTTAGTTGAATTTAAACTTGAATCCAGTTTAGTATTTTCCATTATCAAAAAAAAAAAAATCTACAAATGTATGAGGTTTCAAATAAAGTTATCAGACCAATGCAAAATTTTTTAGTATGCTGATCTTTAGATAAAAATTTACGAAAGTTTAGCAAATATATTTATATTCAGTGCCCCACTGGAATAATAGCTTTTACCTGTAAAGAGTCGCACAGGTAAGTTTGATATCAATGACTTTATCCATTCATTGTACAGCTATACTTTAAAATATTTAAAAAGTAAAAATAAATTCTGATGAAAGTGCTGATGAATAATTAATTTATTATAATAGTAATAATTTATTGTAATATAGTATTTATATCTATGAATATATTATGTATATTACAGTTCTGAGGAAGTCTACTCAACAGTCAAAACTAAGCTATTTGTGTGACAAATAAAGTAGTGCATTATATAGAGTATATAAGGGAAATGATTTATCAATCATATTAGGAGTAAAAATCTAAAATTTTATTGTGCTTTTAACTCTTTTCCTATAGCTGTAAATCCAATTTTGAATTCATCTGTACACTAAATAAAATTACCTAAATGTTGGCAACTATAACACATGCCCTTCCCGGAAGCAATCATAGATATTTAACTTTGTTACATAATTTTATCTCTTACATAATTTTATCTCTAAATTGAAAGTTGTTTGCATTTTTAAAAGCTATGAATACTTCCGTAATATATTTTTCATTACGTCACTCTCATACAAAGGAGGGAGTGATTTCTATCTGCTTTTAACATCTTATGGAGGAGTGTAATCATAAACATATGACTAAAGACGTGTGAACAATAAGTATGCTCCCCAAGATGCACATTTTATGCTGAACCAGCATTCATCCGTTTTTGCAGATCACATTCTCTTACACATATCTTAATTATAGTTCAGTGCATATAGATAGAGAAATACCACAGTTTATTCATTAAATTGATACTCTCTAATCTAATAAATAACTAATAAAAATTACTATTATTTCTAACATATTGAAATAATATTAGAAAGAAATAGAAAATTTCATGTGAATATCTCTTGGCAATTTGTAATTAATAAATGTATTATTATATATGTGTATAAAAACTTACATTGTTGGATACCATTTATTTATATATATATAGACATGCATGTTTTCCGGGAAATTAAAACCAGCACTTGAATTCTCTTTTTAAATTCACTAATAATTTGTTTTATTAGCTAAATAGAAAAATAGAGAGTTTGTAATTGCAGGGATTTTATACATTTAAATAATAATTACCTGTCTAGCGTATAGAAAAGAACATCATAGGATCGTGATTAGCATGCCCATCTTCCCTGCTTTTAATTTGAGTTTGAGTCTAACCTAGAAGAAAGTTGGAAATTCGTTCATGATTCCATCAGGCTTGGTGATTTTCACAATGAAACCAGACAAACATTGTGTTTTTACCCAGTTAATTGATAGCTGGAAACAATGGTCTCAAATTAATTTCACTGAGTACCTACCATTAATGCTCTGATTATAAAAATAGAAATATTACTGTAATACAATACATTCTTTGTTTTAATGGATTCTAAACCGAGATTTATTTTTGAGTTTTTAATTAATAGTTATTTCCAGGTATAGTAACATTTACATACGTAAAAGAATCCTATATAGTAATTTTATATTATACTCAGAAGAGGGTTAAATTTACTTTATGTTTTAAACTTTCTACTGGAAATTTCAAATGCCTGAAAGCATAATCAGCAGGAAAATGATGTAATTTTCAGAAGAGCAAAATAAGTAGAAATATATTTAATTAATATTTCATACACATTATATAGGATCTATTTTTAACAGTTAAGTAATTTAAAAGGATTATAGAGTTAACTAAACTAGTAATTAACTGCAACTCAATCTTGCATTATCGTAAAAAATTAAAAAACCATTCACGATAGTTGTATAAATTTCAAGATTTATACATAATGTATGTGTAGCAATAATAATGATGATACTGAGAAAATGAAAACTAAAAATGTGTTTGCAAAATCTTCACGTAATGATGATTATTTGAAGAATTGGAGTTGCTGACCACTAATGAATATGAGTTTAGAAAACCCAAGATGCTGTGATTAAATATATTTTTTATGTATTGATCATGCCGCTCATTTTATATTGATATCTTTACTGAGTTTTGTTTAATCTTCTCTAACAATCCTTCATAAACGAGTGTCTATATCTGTGGCTCTCAACCTCCCAAATGCCGCGACTTTTGTGATGACCCCCAAGCTTTAATTTTGCTACTGTTATGAATCAGAAATGTGTTTTCCAATGGTCTTAAGTGACCCCTGTGAAAGGGTTGTTCGACCCTCAAAGGGGTCATGACTCACAGGTTGAGAACCACTAGTCTATATCCCCCCCCCCTTGACTTTGGTTTTCCTTTTTTGCTTGCATTAATATTTTTTATTTTATTATTTGGTTTATGTTGATTTTCTGTAATATAAGTTATCCCATGCATTCTTGCTATTATGGCAATGATAAAATCTCTTTTTAAATTGGGTGGAAGAAAACTCTCATAAACCAGTACTATATTCAAAGTTTTATGACATTCATATATCATCTAATAATGATGATGATTAAACTAATAATTATTATTTCTTTATAATTTTAATTTTTTATATATTGCGATATCTACATATATAATAGTCTCGCATGTATATATATTATTGATCCTCAATAATAATAATAAAGAAAAAAGGGTTGCGTTAAAAGAAATAGAAAACCAATAATAAAAAAAAAAAAAAAAGAAGAAGTTACTCAGTTTTAATATGTAATTATTCAAAACTATGTGAAAGTCGTGAAAGGGTTAAAATGGAAAAAAAAAGTTAGTTAAAAGGATTCTAAAAACTTATTTTAAAAGAAATTAGAAAAAACTAAATAAAGATTGAAGATTAGAAAGGAAAGGGGAGGGGTGTATAATGAACGCGTCTCTTTCTTTCTTTGTTAAATAAGAAAATCACGTATCAAAAGAATGAAAGAAAATAATTGTAATTGTAAAATTAAAAATGTAAAACTTGTACCAAATTTCTAGATAGATTGGTACAAGATAAAGTAATGTAAAGGAATGTTGCAATTAGTAACATTCAATAGTTAAATGTATCAAAAGAATGAAAGAAAATAATTGTAATTATAAAATTGAAAAATGTAAACTAGTACAAAAAATTCCAGATAGATTGGTACAAGATAAAGAATGAAAAGGAATGAGGCAATTAATAACATTCTATAGAACGATAGCAGGGTAATAAGCAGAGCTGATTTAGAAGTAACTGGTTGTGTTTTCTTTTGCTGGCTAAAACTTAACATAAAAAATAATAGAAGGGAAGAAACCGTCTAGAGAATAGCGAGGACGTATTATTCAAATGTTAACGAACTTAGTTGGGTACGCTAACATGGAGGGCTAGTGGCGAATAACGGGCGTTTGCTCGGTCTATCTCCGTCCAACCATTCGCTCACTACCTATAACATCTAAAATGCTGCCGATAAGAGACCGCCGTTATGGAACCAGATCTGCCTGAAGATTCGTAATAGGATATTTAAAGAGATGAATACATACTGAAATTCGGAATTAGAAAGAAATCAAACCCACGCCAAAAGATTATAAACTCTCACTCCACTAACTGGGACGTCGGAAAAGTGAGCAACCATCTCTGCAAAAGAAGGGAAATTTTTCCCACTCGATGGTTGATCCTTCATTGAGGACTCCATACCTAGGTAACTATTATTAATACATGCATGTCAGAATTAATTTGTGAACAAAGAAATCAGTCAGAAACTAAAACTATTAAAATTTGCGCAATACTTCGGACAAATATAATTAAAAGAACTTATGATTTTACTATAATAATGTATAAGAAAGTAACAATTGGGTTACGCTAGTTTATTTAAGGTTTAATTTGAATTATATTCTTTACTATTTTATTTATGTGTATATTATGTTGGTGTGTGATAGGTATATGTGTGTTTTATGATTTTATTATGTCATTAGAAATAACGAATTGCAAAATTAAAAGTTTATTTATAAAAGGAAGTAAATAGTCATTTGCGTTTTTCTTTTCTTTACCAAGCGAATAAATATTTAGAGTGAATTAAATCTAGGTCATTCGAGCTAACAAGTTTATTAAGTGAGGAGTAATAATAATAAAGCAATCGAAATGGATAAATAAGTCCTTTCGTATCGTAAATAAAGGGAAAGAAGGAAGGGCTATAATTGATATTCCTGCTGTACCGTGATAATTCCGGGAATAAATTTATAAATATTCCAAGCGCTGGGCAGAACAAATTATTCGATTCGAATAATTTGCCCAGCAGAGAAGAAGCGTTTAATTGGGAAATATAATGCTGGGATGATATTTTATATTATGTCAGTGTTCAATTAAGAATATATACTCAATTTTGGGGTGTATATTGGCTTCTTGCTTGTGGTAATCATCATCGGTGGTGAAACGGTCGATCACATAATTATAAGTGCGGCTGGTGTTTAACCGAACGGTGGTTGTATTACATTTTGGGGGCCAGTCCGTTGGATTTTATCACATTCAAAGTAAAAATCAGATTGAATTAAATTATAGCGCCCTGATTAAAATAGATCTACACATATGTGATCTATACAGCAAGGTTAAATAAAGTCAAACAATCGGAAAATCGAATTTAGACTGAGAAATATTTTATATAAAAAAAAAGGGAAAAAAAAAAGAAAAGGAAGAAAAAAATTTTTTTTAAACAAATGGGTTTTGTTTCAAATTAAGAATTTAAATGTGTTGCTACAGTAGAATAGACTGGGGATTTAGATAAAAATAGAGAGCAATAATAAAAGATCGCTTGGTGAGAGAGAAAAGTGAGGCAAAAGACAACTGAATTTTATGAAAGAGAGAAAGAGATGGGGTAAGATTTTCTAGGCACGATCTACATTATATAAATAAATAAAAAAAAAAAGAGGGGAAAGATTTTATTATTTGAATAATAAAAGTTTGTAAGTTTAAGGGGATCTTTAAAGCAGCATAAACAAGTGAGTTAATGAATGAAGACGGGGAAGTCCAGCAAACGTACCTAATATGAAATAGAATTAATAAAACAGTATTGCATTTAATAATAGTTGGAATAAAATAATTACTCGGTAAGTGATAATATTTATTTGGAATTAATGCAAACGAGATCGAAAGCAAAAATGGACGATCAAGTTGAAACAAAAAAAATTACCAGTGAAGAACAAACGGAATTATCCGGAGAAACAGATAGTGAAAGAGAAATAGAAACCAATAGTGAAAATGAAATTGAAATTAATAATGATAAACAAGATCAGAAAGTTAATATAGAAAATTATAATTTAATGAAAATGTTGGAGAAAATGGTGGAGGACCAGCGGCATTTTATAAAGGAGATAAAGGAAAGAGATGAGCAGAGAGATGAAATAAATAAGAAAATGATAGAAAATCAGCAACAGTTTATGAAGGAATTAAAGGAAGATAATAAGAAAATGATAGACGAGTGGCAAAAACAGTTGATTGACAAATTTGATATAAAAAATGAAGAGTTGAGTAAAAGGGTCGAACAAACCTCAAATCAGATTTCTGTCACGAATGAAAGGCTGAACGGACAGGCTGAATTACTCGAAAATTTAGAGCAGCGACTCACAGGAAATGTACATAATTTAGAACAAGAGGTTGTGATGAAAGTAGAGGGAAGGGTGGCACATATAGAGGATAAAATAGAAACTGTGTGTCGAGAAGTAGAGAAGTTTAAAGTAGAGCAGGGAAAGAAATTGGAGGAGATAAAACAGGAAAATGAAAAAATTGTAGATGATGTACGTATAGATGTAAACCAGCTAGCCGTAATAGTAGAGAAGCGGGGGTCTACAGTAGATGGGGAAAAACGAGAAGTTAAAAATGTGATAGGGACAAATTTGTGTGATAGCAGGTGTAATAACGTAATAACAGTAAATCAATTTTTGAAAATTCGAGTTTTTTCGGGTCACATGGGAGAAAACCCCATAGAACACCTGGGTAGCCTTGAAAGGTACGGCACATTGAACGGATTGAGTGAAGAAGCCATGATTGCCATCGCATGCAGTCACCTACAGAATGCTTCACAGGAATGGTGGGACTCGTTGTTTGAAAAACCAACAACATTTGAGGATTATAAGGCAGCTTTGCTCACCAGTTACTGGAGCGAAGAGCACCAGGAAAACGTTCTGCACCAGATATCACAAGACAGGTGGAGACCGGGAGAGCCGTTTGCTCCATTTTTACGTCGACAGGTAGCAAAGCTGAGGACAATCACGACATCCCCGCTTTCAGAATGTCAGATTACGCGGATAGTCAAACGAAACTTACCAGAAGACATTGCCCAGATACTGATATGTAATGAAACAGTCGAACAGATGGCACGAGTATTGACATCATTGGATAACAGTCAAAACAGAGCAGAACAAGACAAGGAATGTCATCAAATGCAGGTGGCAAACCTAGGATACAAGGATACTGAGGAAATGTTGGAGATAGCACCGCAGATATGTCCAAAATTAGCAATAAAAATTGATGGAGTCAAGGCCAAAGCGTTGCTAGATTCAGGAAGCCAGATTTCTGTGATGTCTCAGGAAATGTTTGGCATATTAAAGGGCAGTTCTCTCGACCTCAAAACACTGCCATTAAAATCAGTTCAGGTGCTTGTGGCGAATGGGAAGAAAGTAAGACTTGCATCACAACAGGTATATGTGAGGATAGAGTTAGCAGGAGAAGAATATGACCATGTATTAGTGGTCTTAGAGGGTTTGATCCACGATATTATCTTGGGTTCTGATTTTATGCACAAAACCGGTTGCGTAATAAACTACAAACAGGGCTGGGCCGAAATTAATGGAACTACATTGAATTTTACAAAGCAATTGAGAGATGATAGGAGGAACGATCATGAAGAGGGTCTGGTGCAGAATGCCATGATGGAAATAGAATGGGAAAATATAGTGGGAGAATCCACATTAGTGGATAATGACCAAAGGAACAGGTTGGGAAGGATCCTAGAAAAATATAACACGGTATTTTCGGAAGTGCCTGGGGTAATTCAGGGATATGAACACAGGACCAAACTTGTGGAAAACCAGCCATATCGGGCCCGTGCTTACCCCATACCATACCGGTACAGACAGGAAGTTGAGAAACAGATAGACCAAATGCTCAAATGGGGTGTTATTTCTAAATGTTCATCCTCATTTAATAATCCTATTGTGACTATGAAAAAGGCAGATGGATCAATCCGTCTGTGTTTGGATGCTCGGCATCTAAATAAGATAACAGTTCCAGATATTAATGCACCACCGCCAATCAGTGAATTACTCACCAGATTCAAAGGAAAAGGGGTATTTTCTACGTTTGATTTAACAGCCAGCTACTGGCAAATCAGGCTCCATCCCAAAGATCGAAAGTACACTGCATTTAGATATGATGGACGAGCATACCAGTTCAACCGGATTCCATTCGGATTAAGAAATAGCGGAGCCGGACTGGTACAGTGTTTGGACCAGGTATTGGATGACAAGATAAAGAACTTTGCAGTGATATATGTGGATGATATTGTGGTCGCGTCAGAGAGCATGGAGGAACATTTTGGACATGTGGAAAGCTTCCTACAAGAATGTCAAAGCAAGGGTATAAAAATTAATTTAAACAAGAGTCATGTAATGACATCAGAGGTCAAATTCCTGGGTCATATTATCAGCGGAAAGGGCGTGATACCAAACCCAGAGAAAATCAGAGCCATTCAGGAATTCCCCACTCCTAGGAACAGAAAACATATTAAATCTTTCCTGGAATTGTGCAATTTCTACAATCGATTTTATAAAGGATTCTCCATGGACATGGGGCCATTACTTCAGTTGCTGAGGAAGGAAACAGCGTGGACATGGGATGAACAGCAGGAGTGTAGCTTTAACAAGGTAAAGGCAGGTTTCTTAGAGACGGTCATGTTGGCATATCCAGATTTCAGCAAGACATTTTTTGTGCAAACTGACAGTAGCAGGTTTGGCTTGGGAGCCACAATGTTCCAGATACAGGAAGGTCAGCACAGGGTATTAGGATTTATTAGTCGTTTACTGAGAGGCCCAGAACTCAATTATACGTTTACGGAAAAGGAGGCCCTCGCTGTGGTATGGGCATTTAAGAAATTCAGGCAGTACTTGATAGGATCAGAAGTCATAGTGTTAACTGACCATAGAAGCCTCGAATTCTTAAATCAAAGTTTTCTAGCAAACAGTAGGTTATTGAGATGGAGTTTATGTTTACAGGAATTTAACTATAAAGTCGTATATTGCCGAGGAACGAAGAACATTGTAGCGGATACACTTAGTCGATATCTGGTGGCGAATAGTCAGCATCTAATATGTGAAGGAGCATACATTGCGGTAACTGAAAGGTGCTGAGAACGTACGATAGCTCAGGAGATGTGTAATTTAAAGGAACATCAAATTAATGATGGAGATTGCAAACAAATGCTGGACCACTTGAGACATCAACCCATATTAGAAATGAAAGAAAATGCTTTGTGGAAGGAAAGGAAACTTCTGCATCAAAGGAGGTCTCTTACAGCAGGTGCTCAAGAGAAAGAAGCAGACACGCATCGTCATACCCAGGACACTTAGAGAGCCGTTAATTCAATATGTTCATGAAACTTATGGACATTATGGGGTAAACAAAGTGGAGAGTTGCATGAGGCACTGGTTCTATTGGCCAAAAATGCATGCAGACATAGCCAGCACTATTAGGACCTGTGACACATGTGCCAGAACGAAGCCACCTAATGTGGCAGGAATAGGCCCACTCCAGCCTATCTACACCGATCAGCCAAACTGTATATTGGCCATTGACTTTTATGGTCCGCTGCCCGGTTTTAATAAGAGAAGGTACCTCCTGGTCACATATGACCTTTTCTCAAAGTTGGTATCAGCTTATCCAATTACCCAAGTGAATGCTAAGCAAACCATGAAGGCCCTAGAACAACATTTTAAGATTGCGGGAGTTCCTGCCTGAATCCTCTCGGATCACGGGACCCCATTCACATCTAGTGAATGGAAGAGATGGATTGACAAGCACATGATAAAACACTCCCTGACATCGATCTGTAACCCACAATCGAACCCATGTGAACGGGTCATGAGGGAGCTGGGACGTTTGTTCCGGGTATATATATCGGAGGATCACCGTAAGTGGGTGAAGGAGACACCACGCATAGTGAACATGATCAATTGTGCAAGGAGTGAGTCTACAGGTTTTGAACCCATTCGTCTACACTTTGGGAAAAATATTCCTTGCCCATTTGACATTAGGTTACCTGTGGGAACCAGAGCAATAAACAGAAGAAGGGATGCAGAACAAGCATGCAGCCAGATGAGGAAAATGGGTGAGATAAGACAACAAAGAGTAAAGGGCAGGGAGAATCAGTTCAGAATAGGGGATGAAGTCATGGTAAGAGTGCATCCTGTGAGTCATCCGGAGCAAAATCTATTCAAGAAATTCCAACCTATTTATGAGGGGCCATACACTATAAGAAAACGATATGGGAATAATGCTTTTGTTGTGGGTCAAGGGGTTGAAGAAAAGGGAACATACAATAAAGAAAGAACCTCCAGACAGAAACTAAAAGAAAAAGAAAGTAACTGGACAGACACCTGTTGATGACTAAAGGATAGCGACCATGGACTTTGAACATGATAATCCACATGATAAGGGAAATGTAGGGGGATGGTGAAATACTAAGAGTAGAGAATGTATGAATGAGGTTCTGGATTTGAGACAAATGTGTGCAGATATGAGTCATGTAGAGATTGCATTTGAGCTTGGTCAAGCCGTCTCGCCGTACATATAAATCCACAAGGGAGTATGTGTGTTAATCTTGTCTATACACATAAGGATAGACAGGAAATAAATAAATAAATAGAATGAGGACTCAGCAGAGATCTGGGCTCATTATCCATCTTACTGGGTGAAAACCCCAAAGGTATTGGAAAGATACGAAGAATTGAAATATATTGAATTCAAAAGATCAGGTTGGACAGGCTGTAGAAAAAAACATGCTGTTCACAAAATCGGACTCCATATAAATGCGAAGTGGCCTAAAAAATCAACTCTCTTTGCAGGATAGTGTTCGGTGGAGATTAAAGGTGTTTGAGCAGTACAAATCAATCAAATGGAATGCAGATAGTTTTAACCTAGTTGTCTCTCTATGGAATGCAGATAGTTTTAACCTAGTTGTCTCTCTAGAATTATCTCATCATACGAAAGTTAAAGATACTAAATGGGTACCATTAACATTAATATCAAGAATATAGTAGAGGAAAAAAAAATAGTAATAAAGGAAGATAGGGGTTAAGAATTAAAATGGCTTGACCTTAGGAAATAATTCCAGTAGGTTTTAATTCTTAAAAAAATAGGGAGCGGTGTAATGCGATATCTACATATAATATAGTCTCGCATGTATATATATTATTGATCCTCAATAATAATAATAATAAAGAAAAAAGGGTTTCATTAAAAGAAATAGAAAACCAATAATAAAAAAAAAAAAAAAGTTACTCAGTTTTAATATGTAATTATTCAAAACTATGTGAAAGTCGTGAAAGGGTTAAAATGGAAAAAAAAAGTTAGTTAAAAGGATTCTAAAAACTTATTTTAAAAGAAATTAGAAAAAACTAAATAAAGATTGAAGATTAGAAAGGAAAGGGGAGGGGTGTATAATGAACGCGTCTCTTTCTTTCTTTGTTAAATAAGAAAATCACGTATCAAAAGAATGAAAGAAAATAATTGTAATTGTAAAATTAAAAATGTAAAACTTGCACCAAATTTCTAGATAGATTGGTACAAGATAAAGTAATGTAAAGGAATGTTGCAATTAGTAACATTCAATAGTTAAATGTATCAAAAGAATGAAAGAAAATAATTGTAATTATAAAATTGAAAAATGTAAACTAGTACAAAAAATTCCAGATAGATTGGTACAAGATAAAGAATGAAAAGGAATGAGGCAATTAGTAACATTCTATAGAACGATAGCAGGGTAATAAGCAGAGCTGATTTAGAAGTAACTGGTTGTGTTTTCTTTTGCTGGCTAAAACTTAACATAAAAAATAATAGAAGGGAAGAAACCGTCTAGAGAATAGTGAGGACGTATTATTCAAATGTTAATGAACTTAATTGGGTATGCTAACATGGAGGGCTAGTGGCAAATAATGGGCATTTGCTCGGTCTATCTCCATCCAACCATTCGCTCACTACCTATAACATCTAAAATGCTGCCGATAAGAGACCGCCGTTATGGAACCAGATCTGCCTGAAGATTCGTAATAGGATATTTAAAGAGATGAATACATACTGAAATTCGGAATTAGAAAGAAATCAAACCCACGCCAAAAGATTATAAACTCTCACTCCACTAACTGGGATGTCGGAAAAGCGAGCAACCATCTCTGCAAAAGAAGGGAAATTTTTCCCACTCGATGGTTGATCCTTCATTGAGGACTCCATACCTAGGTAACTATTATTAATACATGCATGTCAGAATTAATTTGTGAACAAAGAAATCAGTCAGAAACTAAAACTAGTAAAATTTGCGCAATACTTCGGACAAATATAATTAAAAGAACTTATGATTTTACTATAATAATGTATAAGAAAGTAACAATTGGGTTACGCTAGTTTATTTAAGGTTTAATTTGAATTATATCCTTTACTATTTTATTTATGTGTATATTATGTTGGTGGGTGATAGGTATATGTGTGTTTTATGATTTTATTATGTCATTAGAAATAACGAATTGCAAAATTAAAAGTTTATTTATAAAAGAAAATAAATAGTCATTTGCGTTTTTCTTTTCTTTACCAAGCGAATAAATATTTAGAGTGAATGAAATCTAGGTCATTCGAGCTAACAAGTTTATTAAGTGAGGAGTAATAATAATAAAGCAATCGAAATGGATAAATAAGTCCTTTCGTATCGTAAATAAAGGGAAAGAAGGAAGGGTTATAATTGATATTCCTGCTGTACCATGATAATTCCGGGAATAAATTTATAAATATTCCAAGCGCTGGGCAGAACAAATTATTCGATTCGAATAATTTGCCCAGCAAAGAAGAAGCATTTAATTGGGAAATATAATGCTGGGATGATATTTTATATTATGTCAGTGTTCAATTAAGAATATATACTCAATTTTGGGATGTATATTGACTTCTTGCTTGTGGTAATCATCATCGGTGGTGAAACGGTCGATCACATAATTAAGTGCGTCTGGTGTTTAACCGAACGGTGGTTGTATTACAATATAAAGTTTATGAAGAAAAATTTTCAATTTTTAATGCTACTACTAATATAGGCAAACTGGCTTTTAAATCATCTACTGCAAAGCAAAAGTCTGTTTCTAGCTAGAAAATACTATGCATCAGGTTTGAAAATCACTACATAGTGATAATTTGAGTGATTTTCCGTATTTATTTATCATCACACTAAGAATATCTAGATATCCATTTACTGATCAATGTAGCATGATTAACTAGAAATGGTACTTCTATCAAACTTGGCAGCCTTTTTTTAAATATACAGTTTCAGAGCCAAAATTTTTTTTTTCAGTTTTATTTTATTGAATATGTGTTAGTTGTTAAGTGATCAGTCATATTTAATATTTACATTTTTTTAAAAATCTGTAAAAATTAATTATTTACACTTTTATTTATTAACTGAAACACAGGCTTATTCCATACCTGTGTCTATATATGTAATATGTAGGTATATATGAGCACAGACTTTCACATGACCCACCACTCTCCACACTATCTCATAACACTGATACACTCCAACACATACATGTTGAAAAGATAAATAATCACCAATATACATATTTCATGCCAAACCAGCAATCATCAGTTGGTCCAGATTACCATCTCCACACATATATGCTATAAGTGCTCAGATATATATTAAGATAGCCAAACCTCATACTTTAATGGACAGGCTTCAATCTACTCCACACTCCAACTCTTCAACTGTCCATCCAATTGAAAATCTGATGATGGAATGCTCAAAGGCCACCCTGAGGCCAAGATTCTTGTCACACCCATGTTGACCTAAAGTCAATCTGACCCCTCATGCAAAGGACATAATCCATTTAATACATATACAAGGGATGATTGCTGGTTTAGCATGAAATACGTATATTGGTGATTATTTATCTTTTCAACATGTATGTGTTGGAGTGTATCAGTGTTATGAAATAGTGTGGAGAGTGGTAGATCATGTGAAAGTCTGTGCTCATATACCCTATATACTTTTATTTATTGTTTTCTTTTTTGTATTAATAATATTTATTTTATAAAGCACCGACGGTATTTAAGATTCACGCTTTCAGATCTAAGTACTTTAGACTGGCTTGGATATATAGAAAGACAAGTAAAGAAGAGGGATTCTCTGTCTCAGTGTTTACAATCTGATTGACTGTTGATAGTTATAAGCGCTTGAGGTTGCAGTCTCTCAGTTTAATTTTTTGTATTAAGTAAAGTGCCCTTTTAATTATTTTATGATTAATATGCAATAGCTTTAACTTTGTGGATCCAGCTATCAACATACATATGCAAAATATCGAAAGACTATGGAGTCTGGTCAAATAGCAAAACTAGTAGAAAGATTACTAATATGTATGTAAAAAAGATTAAATTTCTTTTAGCAATCTCATTAGTGCTAAAATTTTTAAATTAGCTCTAAAGCAGATGCTGCCATCTGTAGGCTGTATAAGAATAAATCAAATTCTGTCTGTATATTTTATTCAATTTAAAATCGTTTTAAAAAAAGAATTAATATTAAAAAATAAAAATTAAAATATTTAGCCAAACAATATGCATATATGTGAGCATGCACATATATTTAAATACATACGTACCCACATTATGTTTTAAATATTATATTTAAATACATACAAGCATATATACAGCTAAAAATAACATTGAAAATAAAGTTTATGTATTTTTACGTTTAATAACTTTAAAAAATAAATATTTTAAAAAGATGTGTGTACAAAATAACGTATATGCGAATAGATAATTCAATTTTGTATTATGGACAAATTAGCTTTATTAAAAGACGAAGATTTAAAGCTGATTAATTAAGCAATATTAAAATAATTATAGTGTAACTATTTTATTTTATTCATATTTCAATAGCATGTCTTCTAAGTTATAAATTTATGTGAGACTTATCAAAAATAAAAATGCTAAAATTATTTTAAAACCTTTTATATTTTTTTATATAGATTTTTATTTAAGTTATTAGATAATTCCCAATAAAATATCGTGCCTTTCTGGGTATATCAAATGCTATTCAAAATTTATTTGACCCCAAACAGAGGTTATAAAAGAACTGGTTTCTCTATCAAAGTTAGATTATAAGATTTTCATAATTAGACTAATACTACATAGAAATGTATAGTTTTCTGAGTAAGAAAGATATTCTGTGGTTTCTTTTCCCTGGAATATTGTCTTATATTCATCATTATAATACTAAAATTGTGGAAGAGAAGACTTATGGGGAAAAAACTTTACATATTTTACTACTGGAATTTTGGGTATAATAATTTTAAAGAAAAAATATTTACTTCATCTGCATTTATTTAATGGTTATCTCAAATTTAAACATTTCTAATTTTGCTTCTGAAATTTTATTATAAAATGTTTAAACTCAGCCAGATACTTAAAATTAGCAATCTTTGTTCAAAGGAAATGAATAATCCATTATGCAAATTAGTAGGAAATGAATATATTAAAGAACTTTTAAATTTAAAAAAATTGCTTTAAAATTTTTAAATAACTTCAAACATACTTGTTTTTTTTAAAAATGGCCCATAGATTACTGAATAATTAAAGTCTTAAAATCGGCAAATTTTTAATAAACTTTAAAATATTTTTCTATCCCAAAGCTGTTTTTTTTTTACCAAGATTGAGAAACTTTAAAAGCTTATCATTGTGTTAAAAAAAAAAAGGTTGAGGTCAAAGATTGACGAATGAGAATTTTTTTAGATTCATCTGTTTGTTTCCTTATTATTTAGTGATATTATTAACTTTATTATATTGTATGCTGTTCCAATATTTTACCATCATCAGTGAAAATGAACAAGACTTGTAGATTTATAAAATAATTATATGCCACAATCATCTTTTAATAAGATATAATGTGGCTTCATATTATTTTAGCTTACATAATGCTGTTAAAGCAGAAAAATCTTTTCCCATCACGTTTATGACCACTGGTAATTAAAAAAAAGGAATTATTTGCAAATTTTTTAAATAATTTCGAAATTTTACTAACGAATTATCATGGTAATGTTTTCAGACTTAATTATTCTATAAATAGATTTATATTTAATCCTGTTAAATGCATTTGAAAATATAATGACTTGCTAATATTAATCTTAAGAACAAAATCTCATTCGTGGACAATCACTCTTTAATAATTGTACCAATACAAATTTTAATCAAATGGCATATTGGTAAAGCATATAGAATATGCTTTTTATTTGAATGCTAATTTTGTTCAATGAGTGAACCATGATCTATGGAGAATTTAAAATGATGTATGACATTACTCATTGTGAAAGTGATTATAATTTACTCCTCAGAACTCTTACAAGTTTTGGAAAAACTTTGTGATAAATAATAATTGTGATCTAATCAGATTTTATCTGACACTATGAATCCAAAAAAGTAATTGAGGGATACTTCCCCAATATATATATTTTATAACAATGGCTAATCATTATATTGGTTTATATTTAAATTACAATTAAATTTTATTCTCACAAATTATTGATGTTTGAATGTGTTAATATATTTAATATCTAGATTACAAAAGAGATTTTTTATTGGCTAACAAACAGTAAGTTAAGAATTAGCATTTACAAGATTCCACCCTGCAGTTCCATTTAATTTAATAATTCCTTTCAATTATATTATACTGAAATTAATAAGTGTTTTGGTATTTTCCAAAATCATTAGAAATGAAACGTATTTATTCTGCCTTGAGAAATAAAGTATTTCCAACTTATATTATTATTGTTGAATATTTGGAATACATATAAATATTATTCTGGTAAATTGTTAATGTTTGAATTTATTAATGTATATAATGTCTAACAGCTTACTAAATATCTTATTTTGTTGGTTAATAAATAATGATTTAGTCATTAAAATTTGGGAGAATTTGCTATACTATTTCCTATGCAAAATCATCCCATGTAATCTGATAATTATTTTCAGATATTCAAATATTAGCATAGTTATATTAAGATTATCATCAATAAGGATATACACAAAATGATTCAATCTCTAAAACATTTTACATCAGTTTAGTTTAAAAGCATACTTTATTGCAAATAAAAGGTTAAATTATGTTACATAATACATTTTATATGACTTAATAATATATAGTATAAACATTTTATATGTTAATATGTAGTATAATAATACTTTTAAGGTCTAATAATTTTAGTAGTATTGGTTGGTATCTTGACTAAACTCCATATAACTGAAAAGATGTTAAGCAGAGTTTGTTATGGAAAAGTGATTCAAGCTTCTGAGATGTTTGATTTAAACAAAAATGACACTTCAAAAACTATAGAGTAAAACAATGTAAATGTAGTTTATTCATATACTAGGGGAAAGTCCTTTATTTATATTGCTTATTAAATAAGTGAGAGAAAGGATTCAAGATCTAGTAATTGAAATTATTATGTTTTGATATGTTTATAATGCTCGACAATTATTAAGTAATTTTGCCCCATAGTTTCATCTTCCTTATGACATAGAGAATAATAGCTAAAGTATTAACGAAACTGAGCTTGGAATCAAAGATCTGGGAAAAAGTCTGATTAATATTCAGAATCCTACCATATAGAAGAAAATTAATGCTGCTGATTGTGACATGTGTGATGTGATATGATTGTATTACAGCACAGACATCAGCAATCTCTGTTATCAGTTTCAGAAATTACCGCACTTTCATTTCTAGAAATCATAGCTGAAATTTATAATTAATAGCATTATGCATTTTATATAATCAGACATGTATAAATGAATTATAATGTAAAATAAATAAATTTGGACTCATTTCATTAGTAACTTTGTCATTATGTGTGTGTGTTAAAAAGATTTTGTATCTGCAATGTTGAGACCATTCAATTTGGATTACAGTGTTTGTGAATTTGTTGAAAAAGTTCCGTATTTATATTATTTAATTTAATGCTGAGAGACAGTTTTATCATTTTCAATAATCTTTCTTTTTTATAGATTTACAAAAAGAAAAAGAAATTAAGACCGGGTCAAGGATAGATTAAATCTTTGAATAGCTGAAACAGTTTCATATGTCATAGCATCGGCTGGGACGCGAACTCACAACCGTCTTCAACCAACTACTTGCTTGCAAGGCAGCTGCGATGACTTCTCAGCTGACAATGCTTGACGTATAGCTGAAACAGTTTGAAAGTTTTTTAAAACATTGGCTAATAAAATGCAATACATTATATTGAATAATAATGATATTTATTAAAATAATTTTGGAAATAATTAACTATTAATCACATGTAACAGTTGCGTTTAACAAGTATGATCAACACTAAAAATGTATTAAGATTTTTTCCTTGGAGGAAGCAACGTTAGTATTGCCTTTAATTTATTACATTCCAGTGGCGAAGTTATCATAGTTTTGTGCAAGTAATTAGTGGCTCATTTGTGGTGTTATATTTATAAATACATAATTAATTAATTAAAATGACTTTGAAAAAATAATTTATTAGTACACAGTTGATAGATAATCTGAGTCTCGAAATAAAATAATTTTATAATTCTAAATTTAATTGATTCAAATCTATAAAGCTGTTAGGATAAATATTCTGATTTAAAATCGTATATATAATAGAACATCTACAGAGATTAAATAAATTACTAGAAATATCCACATTTGCGTGTCATATTTTTTGATGTTTTGTAACTCAGAAATAAAAATGTACATAATAGTCCACTCATATCCATAATTTTATTGACAGGATTTGAAAAAATATTAAACATAAACAAAAAAAAATTAGATATTCAAAATTAATAAATTTGATGCACATATCTGCCTGTGTGAGCGTTAGTATAAATTACATCTTAGCCATTTTATTATCATACTTGATATTATCTAAGCATACATTCAATTAATACATAGTTATTCTCTTTCTCTTTGTTTCTGTACCTTTCAATTTATTATATTATTATTTTTTCTGTAACGTTATTCTCTCTTTTTTTGTTGTTAATTATTCTTATTAATATCTTAATGTGGACATTTTTTATCATAAGTGTGTCACATCGGTATATAAAATCTGTTGTCATCTATAATTTCAAATACCTATAAGAAGCTTTGCAGTCAAATACAATTGTTATGAGACAGTCTACTATACAATCTCACAACATTTTTAAAGATGTAAAATTTTTGTTATTTGAATATAAAGAACGTAATTGTCCAAAAATGTTGAATGGTTTGATACTTTAAGAATATCAGCTTTTAGGATAATAATTATATTTAAATACAAGTATATTATCTATACTGAACTTAATGTAACTAGAAGGGTTTTGAACTCAGACTTTCAAGCTCCCTACGTTTATCCACTCCATCTTATACCACCAATGCACATGGCTACAAACGTGAAAAACATAAATGATCTCCAACATACATATTTATTGCTGAACTAGCACTCATCAGTTGGTCCAGACCATTATCCCACACACATGTATATAGTCAGCACTCAGTTTATATTACCATAGCAAATCTTCAAACTTTAATGGATAAGCTTCAATCTTCTCCACTCACCAACTTTTCAGCCATTCTTATCATCAAATTTTCAATTATATGAATGACTGAAGAGATGGAGAAGTTTGAAGCCTATCCAATAAAGTTTGAAGATGTGCTATCTTAATATAAACTGAGCATTGATTATAAATATGCATGTGGAAGATAATGATCTGGACCAACCGATGAGTGCTGGTTCAGCATGAAATACATATATTGGAGATCATTTATCATTTTCACATGTATGTGGTCATGTGTATTGATTGTAAAAGATAGAGTGGATCGATGTAGTAAGCTTGATAATAATTATATTATATAATGATTAAAAACAAGATCTGTTACATCAAAACCTATTTTGAAATAAATCCTTTTAGGAAAAATGTAAAATCATTAGGAATAAAATTTATAAAGACTATAGGAAAATGTCTGAAGAAATCATTCCACACTTGAGTTCTTAGAACAATCGATTCTGAGTCCCACTAAAAATATTTACAACCATTTTTGGAAATTTAAGCATTGGTTTTTGCTGTGGAAGTATGCCATATAGTCAAGTCAGATAAATCATTCATTTACTTAAAATGATACAATTTTTACTTTATGATTACCAAAAAAAAACACTCTGAATGATTTTATATGGTCATTAGAGAGTGAGAATTGAGTGCTGAAAGTTTTTGGATTAAAGTTCAAACTTACTCAAGCTCAAATATTACAATAATCTCGAAAACAATTAATCATTTAATTAATTATTTATTTAACTCCCAAAAAATGTTCCAAATCAAATTGCACAAACAAATACTGGTTTGAGCAGCATAAGGATAATATTACATATTTCATCTTTTATAATTTTTTTTATTTTCTTTAAATATTATTAAGTTTCTTGAATGAGTGGCCACTGTTTTTCACTTATATCTATCAGTCAACTTGAAACCTTCCTCATTAAAAAATAATTAAAATCGTCCCATACATTGTCCAAATGCACATAATTATATTTTACACAGAACACACATGCAAGATGATTGATAATATTAATCATATTGTTTAATCAAAGCTGTTAGATTTCAACAAACATTATAATTTAGTATCAATATGTGACTTCAAAGCAATACGATTCATCAAATGTAGTGTTATCTTCAAAAATAAAAATGTATAGCATTCAAAAAAAAATGTTAATAGCCATTACTTATGGGCTTTCGTAGTTTGGTGCATTGGGATAGCAAACCTTGAATCTTAAGGTCTATAAATATTGCTCACTTTTGTCACTTCCAGGACTATTATGAACTCCTGATCACTAAAGCTTTCCAGTTATTTCATTTTTATCATTTAGGTAGTAGGAGCAAATTCTATTCATACTATTCTAGTTCTGCCATTTATTGTAAGATTATTAAATTACTACCTAATACTATTTATATTCCCAATTTAAATTCTACATTATCATTTCATCAGTGAAAATTTTTAGACCTGAATCTAGAGCACTTGAATATTTGGGGGTCTAATGGAGTAGTATAAATAAGTTTGCTTTATAAAAGCATTGTGGAAGTTGGATCATGAATATATTTTTTGATTTTATTTAAATATTATTTAAATAATACTAAATACTACATGAATATGGTGTTATTTGCTTAAAAACAGATTCAGTTATGAAGGCAATTTGAAATTACAAGCAGGCTATAACAATATATTATTGTTGATGGGTAGTTTGATATTTCTTGTGAAACTTTTTAGCAAAATTTATTTTTAAATTTATCCCAAATTTAGTTGTATATCATAAACAAATAAAGGTATTTACATCACTAAGATATGCAAATAAAGGGATTTGAACCCAGGATTTTTCAGTATATTCATTCTTCACTCTATCTCAAACTATCAACACACATGACCATACACATGTAAAAAAATACATGATCTCCAATATACATATTCCATACAGATAGAATTGAGGATTAATGGACTGAAATATCCTGAGTTTAAATCCTTCTATTTACATGTGTAAAAAACATTCAGTATATGCAAAATTATATACTGCCTTAGAATCAGTAAGATATAAATTTATCAAAAATAATTTTTATTAATGAAGTTGAGTGTAAATATTATCTGCTACTTACAATGAATATAAAGAACTAAAATTATTATCTTAAAACTATAGCATTATAATATGCTAACTATATGTCAATTTCATAATTTTAATCCCTATATGGTTCAGAGTAGGGATGAGTGGCAGAATGTGGAGCTAAAAATCTATGGATTGTGGTCCAATTGAATCACCTTTAGTGCTTAAACTGCTTATAAACTCTTGAATAATAAACAATTTGATTATTTAGTAAATTAATTTTCGTAAAATGGCAAATAAATAAGTAATTGAATGCTTTTATTGCTTGGGAGCTCATAAAAAATTGAGAACCACAAGTGTGTAAAATTTGACACTCTACCATCTAAGTAAGACATACAGGGCATTGAAAATGATAATAGTATTTCCACTAAAAAAATCTGAACATCTACAACCTATTATGAATATGGGTTAATTTACCAATACTTAAGTCTCTTCCAAGTACTCTTTGAAATTTTTTTCTTCTGAATAAATAATGTAAAAAATATTTTTATATAAAACAATATATAAAGCAAAACATTTCAATAAAAGTATCAGAGAGTGTCTTGTCTTTATGTTCATTCCATGAATCTTCATTACAACATTCTAAGAGAAATGGTATTAAGATGCTTTCAAATTATGGTAATCAGTTTTTAGTTCTTTAGCATAATGTTTCCATAATGCTAACCCTTTGAATGTGAACACTAGTTATTCAGTTGTGCAGATTAAGTTTTATATTTTAGGAAACTGCCTTAATAAAACCATATAGAGTCATGGAAATCTTCATGTTTTAAATGTATTAGTAACTTGTGCCCTTAATTTCTTATTGACTATCTTAAGAAAGGAATTAGAAAGACTCGTTATTGCTATTGTTGATAGCAGAACACAACAGTATAAAGCAAAATGAGTCGGGTATTTGTACCAATGGTTTTATATTTAAAATTCTTTGTAGTTTAATACAATGATGGTACTGACAGACTCAACTGCTAAACATATCAGCCTCAAATGCCAATTGACAGAAGTAAAAAGAATTCTGTTTGACCTATGATTTTTGATACTCTGATATCACATGACTTGCATCAAGTGAACATTTTTGTTCTGGGATTGCAGACCTATAGAAGAAATTTTAATTAAGCAGTAATCCGAATTCCCCATTACCTTTTTTAATTTAATAGCAATAATCATTTCACATCACTGCAGTCCAAAAAAAGTATAGTGAATAAAATATAAAGATGCCATAATAATAAATTTTGAATGCTTTGGGGATTTTTTTATGATAATTGATATTTTTAGTAGCAATCATTTTTCACTCTGCTATCAAGACATCTGTTATAACTTTAGGTGGTCAATGAATACTAGATAATACACCATTAAATCATATCCCTAGATGTGGGGATTGTTTTCAAGACTACATATACAATTAGTTTTATTAATAATGGCATACTAATTGATTATTCAAGTTTCCAATAGATTGGGGTGGGTAGGCTGAGAGAACCACCCTTGAAAGAACATATTAAGAGTAATAGAAAAAGTGATACTTTGTTGATAATACTTGTTTCTTTCTTGTATTTATCTTATTTATTGATCCCCTTCTGCTAATTTCAAAAATTACTTACTCTAAAATTATTCTAGTAAAGAATAGAAATGAGATAATATCCATGTAAATAGAAATAATCTTTAACCATTGTTCTTACTAAGAAATTATCAACTACTACTAATTGACAATCCCTGAGGCCAAATAGTTATTTCATTAGACCTGTAATACTTCTTTTGTTTGTTTTTTTAAACGAATTAAATAAGTGTTTAATATTTATAAGCAATAACATGAAAACTTTGTTCTAATAGATTAATATTTGATTATTCAAAACTTTTATTTTCTTTACCAATATAAAGTATTTAAAACAAAATGATAATCATTAAGAACATACTTTAAAATAAATCTGAATTATCAGTATTTTAACTGCCTTACAAAAAAAAAAAAACTTTTGAAACTCAACTTCACATTAACTTCATAAAGCTTCAGTGAGAGTTTTCCTACTATTGTAAAATTGATACATTTTTTTGTCAATATTTTTATTTAAATAACTATTTTTAAGAAGCCAAGTTCACACTATTTATCTTTTTTTATACAAATGCGTGCACTTAGATGGTATCATAAGGAAAGCTATTAATAACTGCTGACATTGCAAATATCAAGTGAAATGACACCAAGTGAAAAATTAAAAAGGCAAGGGATATAGCTGATAACCCTAATACCCTGAATAGAACGAAATTCTGCTTTCCTCCGTTAAAGAAATGGGCCATATAATTTACATATAAAATATAAATTCAACATTCCCTTTCTTTTAAAACTTGTTTTATTCCAAACTATAATTTTCTTTCTCTTCCATACAACGTTTCAACTACATTCTGCGGTCATTATCAAGTTTCCTTAACAATAATAATAATAACTAAAATAAATAAAAATAAAAAAACAAAAATAATAACACAAATAAATAAAATATTAATACATTCCAAATATATAATATTCAAATAAAACCATAATATTATTATAATCTACAAATACAATTATTTACCTCCTTCCGTATCTTTAATTTTTTTTTTTAAATACCTTTATAATTTAATACTCTTCTTATATAAATTTATTATCTATTCTCTAAATCTTTACCCATTAACATTCTTTTTATACCCCTCCCCCATTTTTTAGTTTTATATATTATTCTTATATTATCTTATTTTTTATCTTTATTTATTAACATTTTTTTTTAAGTGTCATAGCATCGGCTGGGACGCGAACCCGCAACCTGGGCAACTGCCTGCTAGTGCAAGGTGGTCGTGCTGACCTCTTGACCACCAATGCAAGACATTAACATTCTATTTAATACTGGTTTATACTGATCTATATATACTTCTATTTAATACTGGTTTATACTGATCTATATATACTTCCTCTTTTTTATTCTCTCTCTTTAAAATTTTTAACACATTCCAATGGCCTTATATCAAAATTTTCATGCTTAAATTCCTTTTTATGAATATATATAGCAGATTTTTTATCATATAAATGCTGCCTTAATCTAGTTTTTAATTTATTATTACTTGTTCCTATATAAGTCATATTTACATTACTTTTATCACAATCCATACATTTAATTAAGCATGAAAATTTTGATATAAGGCCATTGGAATGCGTTAAAAATTTTAAAGAGAGAGAATAAAAAAAGAGGAAGTATATATAGATCAGTATAAACCAGTATTAAATAGAATGTTAATAAATAAAGATAAAAAATAAGATAATATAGGAATAATATATAAAAATAAAAAATGGAGGAGGGGTATAAAAAGAATGTTAATGGGTAAAGATTTAGAGAATAGATAATAAATTTATATAAGAAGAGTATTAAATTATAAAGGTATTTTAAAAGAAATAATTAAAGATAGGGAAGGAGGTAAATAATTGTATTTGTAGATTATAATAATATTATGGTTTTATTTGAATATTATATATTTGGAATGTATTAATATTTTATTTATTTGTGTTATTATTTTTGTTTTTTTATTTTTATTTATTTTATTATTATTATTATTATTATTATTATTATTATTATTATTATTATTATTATTATTATTATTATTATTATTATTATTATTATTATTATTATTATTATTATTATTATTATTATTATTATTTTAAGGAAACTTGATTATGACTGCAGAATGTAGTTGAAATGTTGTATGGAAGAGAAAGAAAATTATAGTTTGGAATAAAACAAGTTTTAAAAGAAAAGGAATGTTGAATTTATATATTTATTATCATGGAGCTATAATTTAAGAAGAAAAAGAAGTGAAAAGTTGTGTATATAATTATATTTATAATTTACATATATTTACACTAACTCACTGCTTGTATTATATATGCATTTATTCATGCAAATCTCAATCATATGGATATGAGGCCATATGCCACCCTCATAAGTGCACTTATTAATTGCTTTTTTTTACAATAGCACCTAAGTGCATATATTTATTAATTAAAGCAGCATAAGAAAAGTTTGTTACATTTTGAATTATTGATCTCTCTTGGATTTTTTTAATCTTTTAAAAATAGATCTACTTGGGAGAATACTATATTTGATTTGCTCTGATATTTATTTGTGAACACACTAATTAAAAGATTTGAGAATTTTCATATCTATTTTTTCACATCAGTCAAACTTTTTAATACAATGAAAACAATAAATTTTATAAATTTAAACAAAAATTTGGATCAACAAAATTACACTTAATTCAATTAAAGAAAGCCAAAAAAGCAAGGTGGCTGTTTAAAACCTGTTGAAAATTCAATTTTTCTTTTTTTATTTGAAAGACTCTTTTGGGGACATTGCACATATTTACAACATTTTATTTGTACAATTAAACCTTTTTCTATAGTATATATTGATAACTTTTACATTATTTATTATAAATATGTTTACAAACAGAAATACACTCCAAAAGTTAATATTTTTGAACTTTGCAAAATAGAAAAATAAATTACTAAATAGAGTTTATTAATAAGTTTTGGACTTTTAAGTATAATATGGCATTTTTTGCTATTTAACACAATGTTGTCTATTCAAAAAGTAACTAAAATTAAATATTTCTTGTTTGAATTCTATTTTTGAAATTTAAAAGAAATTTAGTTTAGCATTAAAGGAAGAATATATAATTTAAAATTAGTAATTAAATTTATTGTTATTAAAATTTTAAAATAAATTCCTTTACTGGTGTTGATAAAACTATTATTGTTAGCCAATAAAAACAGCTTCCACTTTGCTATAATGAATGTTTTATGATTAAGTATTTTTACATTGTAATCACATAAGTTTTTGATTTAAAATAAGTATTTTACAAAAAAAATTGCATAAATAAACTTAAATATTTAAACAAATTATTGAAAATTACGATTTTTCTTTTTAAAACAACAAATTTTAAAAAATAGCCTTAGATCAAACAATCCACCAATCACAAATTGTCTCTTCTAATGAGATCAAAATAAAGCAGTCTAGCATCTTTCATGTGAAAATTATATATTCTAATTTCTAATAGGTCAGTATGATGCTGATATCTTCAGATTTTTTTTCCAATGAATAATTTTAAAATGATTTCTGTTCAAAAATAAAACTGTTTGGTAATCTAACAATGTAGATAACCACAAAATAATAAAGAAAAGATATACCAATCACAGCATCATCATAATACCTAAAATACCAAAATATATGCTGTGTTGTCTGTAAAATTTAATTAAAGGTTAAAATTAAGATCTTTAACCTGCAGTATTTTTAACAAATTGAACATTACGTAAATTTTTTTTTTTTTAAATATATATATATTGTAATAATAAGAATACGTCAAACAAAAAAAAATTAATTATACAATTTTTCTATATTGTAGCAGTCAAATTTAATTTTGAATTAAGCAGGATTTTGAATTAATATTATTCAAGATAAGAGTAACATTTCACAGTTATGGAAAGTTTGAACCAGATCTTTCTTTAACATGATTATTGTTGTCAATTAAATTGTGGCCATTTTTACAGGTATTATTATTAACCAATAAACTATCACATGACTATACCTTACATATTTTTGTTATAGCAGCATACACTTTCAACTTTTTATGCCACTTACTGTAAGCTTTAGTAAGTGATAATAGATTCCAGATGAAGTGCTTAAGAAATTTCTATTCTGGGCTGTCCTATCCAAAATCTTTAAGTTAGTTTCAAGATTATGTCTTTCATTGGTGAAGATTTTAGAGAGGGTAGCACAGGATAAGGACTTATTAAGCACTGTCATCTGGCATCAATCATTAACACTGTAAGTTGCAGAAAGATGGTGAAAACATGCTGCTATAACCAATATATATAAGCTGAAATCATGTGATAAGACATGTAATAATTTATTAGTTCATACCAAATCCTATCCAAATGATAGAGGCTATATAGTTATTAAAGAAACTAAATATACTGCAAGATATAGAAATTGAACTGGATTCAAATCTATATGATTATGTAAGCAAGTTGGCTTAGACTGAAAACATTTAATGCTGTTTAGTTTGGACTGATATTGATAGCATAGCATAAGGATAAATGAGATGTAACTGGAAGAAAGGTGAATTAAATCCTAAAGCTCTAGATGCATTTTTTAAGATACAAAGCTTTTCACTGATGAAAGTCGTAAGCTTTAAACTACTCTGGGGATTTTGGATATTAAAGCACAGGCTAGAGATTTATTAAGCATTGGTATCTGGAATCTATTATTGCTTACTAAAGCTTAATATAAGTAGCATACATAAGGAATTATATTGTTACTATATAATAAGTATGCAATAGCAATAGACCTTTAATACATTAATCAAAAACAAAATAAAAATATTGTTTATGCTTGAAATATGTTTCTTTTCTTGTAGTGGTAGACAAATATAAATTTAAAAATAGGCATTTAATTTATGGGATTAATACATTATATATATATATATAATCTCAACTCTCTATTCTAGTGCAATCTATAGTAAGCTTGAATAAATAGTGATATCAGATGGATAACCCACTTAAAGTTCCAGACTGGTTTCTGGATTTTATTTTATAAACAAAGAGTTGAGTTTCAAAATTAGAATCCAGTTTGAATCTCAAATTCTCAATGGTAAGTACTAAAGCAAGAATACAACATGGAGATTTAACTGGACTATCATTTGATAATCACTTATTACTTCAGCTCATTATAGATGATGACAAATTACAAAAGTGTTCTTTATTATATCATTGTGTAATTTAAAGAATTGTGTGAGATTATGTTAATATGTTTTATTTAAATAACAATTGAACTAAGATACCCTGTATGTTCAGATATTATTGTCATTGCTAATTCCTAAAAAGTAACTTTGTGGTTTAATTTTCAAGAATTAGCACATATATGTAGAAGCAGTTCTTTTTACTTCACTTCAAAATTATATAGTACAAGTTTGTGAAATCAATGGATATCAGATGGAATGCTATTATATTCATTTCCCAAATTAGTTTGTGAGATGCATTAGGTTCTTAAGTCTTCAATAATGAATGTCATAAGTTCTTTTCATTTTATTTCAAATTTATAATTGTATCTAAAGTGAAAAAAGCTGCTTTTTAAAGATGCCTTTGACATTTGGAACTTTTGGGGTACAAGATAAAAATGAAAAATTCATATCCGACTTCTTTTGGAGATTGTGAAGCTATGGATTATCTCAGGCAAGACATGTTATACATGTTTAGAAAGATAATTTTGTGAGAAATACAAAAAATTATCACTGAATATGTAATTTGAATTTTAGTTAATATTAATTTCTAAATTATGAACAAACAATAAAATAATAATTATTTTGGATGTGAAAATTTCTTTTTTCCTTATTTTTTATATAGTTATCACTATTTATCTTATGTTTATTGTTTGCCTTAGTTTTTCTAGTTTCTATTGATGTATTTTTTTTGCTCTAACATAATTAAATCTGAAGTTATTGTGAAAATTGTGTCTCAGGTCAGTATTTTAAAAAATTCAATATGGCGGTTTGGACCTAAACAGTTAAATCATACATTAAATATAAGTTGAGAAAATATATGATGTTTTTTTGATTTGCACAATTATAATATCTACTAAATATAGTTTGTCTATTAGTTGAATAGAAAGCATATTCATGCTTAAATCATGTATCCAAAAGTTTAATAGCTAGTTTTTATATTAATATAATTAAATTTAAAAGTTTATATTTTGTATAATGATGGTTGTAACACATTTTCATTATTTAAAGTAAGATATTTACAATTTTATTTTATCACAAGCAACATATGGGTAAAAGAACAAACAGGTGTTACTGACATCATTAAAAGAATTAAAAGACTGAAGTGGAGTTGGAGTAGACATATTGCTAGAAGAGGTGATAATAGCTGGACAATTGAAATCTTAAACTGGATTCCAAAAGATTGTAAAAGACCCAGAAAGAGACTATATGTGAGATGGATGGATGAAATAAGAAAGTGTGAAGGGGTGATGTAAAGAAGAAAGGGTAGAGATCAGAAAAGATGTATTGAACTTGGAGAGACCTTCATCCTACAGTGCTTATTATATAACATTTGTAATACAAGCTTATTAAATGAAGTCATGTGATATATGATTTGATTTTCTTGCAATCAATGCTTTTAAGTAATAGTTTGGAACCATTCTGTATTCATTCAGTCTTTTTGAGAAATTACAAAAACCAGAGTTAGTTGATGAAAAAATAATATTAACATGAATACTGAGTTTATGGTGTTTCAGTGATGAGATTAAACTGAAATACAAATGATATAAACACACCAGGCACAGAGAATAGCATTGATGTAGAATATTTAATTTCTAAAATAATACAGTAGTTATACACAAAAACAATCATGTTATAATCAGTATAAATATCTGAAATAAATCATTTTACAAGTGCATTTATCTTCATACAATTTGTTTTATTTGTCTTACAATAAGTTTTGACCATAAGTCAGTCCTATTCAGAATTGTAAATATACAAGTATATAAATTAACTATAATATTATACTATAAGCATATGACTAAATTGTCTATAAATGTATTTCTGTCTTCTTTATGGAAAAAAGAAGTCCAAATATATTACTAAGATAATTTACAAGCAAAATCTCTAAAGAATCATGAATAAATAAACCTGTAATAACACTTATTATTTGTTTTATCAATAGCAATCTATGTATATATATTTTGAGAAAATTCATGGGATTCTCTTTTATATTATTAGAATGAGACTAAAGTAATGAAGATCACTTTTATAGTCCACATACTTCACTTTATATATTTTAATATTATTATTTATTTACAGTCAGAACACTCATAATTCCAGATGTCCCAGAACATTGATGATGATCAGCTTTGATATAAAGATCCCAACATTTTTATATACTACTAGTTGTACCCATGGCTTTACTCACATTATTAGATTAAAAGAAATTTAATAAAGTTGATAATATATTTAAATAATATTTACATGAAATAATAATATATGATATATCAACAGTAGATAAAAATAACTATTGTAACACAATTTTGCTGAAGGTCATTTTTAATTGCTGTTGATAACTCATGTATTATTATTTCATGTAAATATTCTTTAAATATATTTTAATTCTCGTGCATATGTCTTTGTATACTTTAGCATAATAATAATGATGATGATAATGATGATGATGATGGTGGTGATGATGATGATGATATATATATATAACGCAGTTGATTATTAAAATACATTTATAATTTATATATATAAGGAGAATACATTCTGAGCAGTAAAAAATTTTTGTTTTATTATCTAAATTTCATTTTTGATGTATTGAATACCAAATAAAAATTTTCTTCAATAATTCTTTTCATTTCTCTAACTGTACCATCACCATTATTAGAAAATTTAATAATTTAAAATATATTCACATATTCCACTTTCGAAATCTACCTATACTTTCACATTAATAGAATGTTTGGTAATTAAAATATATTTGTAAATTCCATTTTCAATTTTCGATGTATTGAATATTAAATAAAAATTTTACTAGCTAACACTATTTCTCTAACTGTGCCTTTGCATTGTTAGAAGATTTGATAATTAAAATATATTATGTAATATTTACATAAAATAATTATTAACAGCAGTATCTCAAAAGTATCTTTTATTAAATATAATAAACAATAATTTTAAAATAAATTATTTTACATTTCTTATATAATTTTTTAAATGGTTGTAAAATTTTAACGTCATTATAATATATGTAAGTGAGAAATTAAGTACATAGTCCAAATGAAGTTCAAATAATTTAAAATATTTATTTAATTAAATTTTACCTCATTACCAAAAACTAATATCTCTTCATTTCTCTAGCATATATTTCAATACATAGGCCACAACATCTTAATTTATCATAAGAATACACTTATGTGCAAATGGTAAAAGTTTACCAAATTTAGTAATGCATGGCATTTGAAAATTTACTTTTTGGTGGGTTAAATATATTTAAATTGACAACCTAAAAGTTTATAAATTTCATAGTAAATGTTTATCAAATTTAGTAATGGCATTTTAAATTTTACTTCAACATGTATTTAATTAAATATATATTTAAATTGAAATCCTAAAACTTTATCAAATTTATTATTACTACTGATTTAATTATCATTATTCAAATGCGAAATTAAATTATGGTTATAAATGTAATTTAATAAATTTAAAATATATTTACAAAATCAAATTTTATCTTGCTTTATCAAAAACTATACTTTTTCATTTAAAATTTTTTTCATCTCATGTGATGTGATGTAATGTACTGTGGCTTCTCCTTAAACGAAGTCAAGAATATCTTAGAAATTATGCTCAGATAAACCTATTAGCCACTTTATTTTCCATTCCCCACTCTAAATTTTCCCATATTCTGCTCCATCCCATTTCCACAACATAATCTTTGTCAACTCTATAGCCTTTATATCTAAATCTCCCTTATCTTTTCCCAAACCCAGCATAAAAACCAAAAATTCACTTTCTGTATAATCACTTTTTTCATATTTATTCTTCCATAACTTCATTATATGTACCCTTTCAGTTTTTGCATGAAAACAGGAAGATAGAGACCTCTACATGTCTTAACCACAAGCTTACGCTTTGGTAAATATAAAAAAAGAATAAACACTTACCTGGTATCTGTTTATATTGCCTTCACATAAACTCACTTTCTAAGCTATGAAAGATTAGGCATCTGTAAAAGTCACAATGATTTATTATCCAATAAACTTGCCATACTGATTAATTCATCTTGGTAAAGACATTTACCAAGTGAATAATCCCATAATAATTGCTGCAATAACAAGAGTGTATGGAGTGGACATTGTTCTTTAGCATTGAGAAATCGAAAGGAATGAAAGTCTTTTAATAAATAGAAAATTCCTTTGGCAACATCCAGCTCCACATAGATAATTTTAAAATGTGACCATTTTAGAATGAGAGATATAAAAAAAATGTATGTACTGTTGAAAAAATCATTAATCTGAAAAAGCTTTGGATCCAATAGTGGTTAGTGGATTAAAAGTATTACCACTGCATAAAGGAAAATTAATATGTATTGAAACAATTTATGGTTTCTTTTTAAAGATATGAGATGCTTATTAGTAATAATAATGTGCAATCATAATTATAATTTTCAATTATTATTAATTTACTGCAAAGTGAAAATCTCTCCAAGTTTAATGCAGTTACTCTGGCCCACATTTGCAAACTTACTTATTTCATCTGTACATCTCATAAGTATCTTCTTTTGGATCTTTTAGAATTTCTTGGAATCCAATACAAAAACTTCAACTATTCATTTATGCCCAGCCTAAATCCATTTCATTCTCTTAATTCTTTTGTTGGTGTCAGTGACACCTGTTTATTCACTCATCCATGCATTTAGATTTCTATCTTTATGTCCATCCCAATTCCATTTCATGCTCTTAATTCTTTCATTGATGTCAATGACACCTGTTTATTCACTTATCCATGCATTTAGATTTCTATCTCTATGTCCATCCCAATTCCATTTCATGCTATTAATTCTTTCATTGATGTCAGTGACACCTGTTTATTTACTCATTCATGCATTTAGATTTCTATCTTTATGTCCATCCCAATTCCATTTCATGCTCTTAATTCTTTCATTGATGTCAGTGACACCTGTTTATTCACTCATCCATGCATTTAGATTTCTATCTTTATGTCCATCCCAATTTCATTTCATGCTCTTAATTCTTTCATTGATGTCAGTGACACCTGTTTATTCACTCATCCATGCATTTAGATTTCTATCTTTATGTCCATCCCAATTCCATTTCATGCTCTTAATTTTTTCATTGATGTCAGTGACACCTGTTTATTCACTCATCTTATGCATTTAGATTTCTATCTTTATGTCCAGCCCAATTCCATTTCATGCTCTTAATTTTTTCATTGATGTCAGTGATACCTGTTTATTCACTCATCCATGCATTTAGATTTCTATCTTTATGTCCACCCCAATTCCATTTCATGCTCTTAATTCTTTCATTGATGTCAGTGACACCTGTTTATTCACTCATCCATGCATTTAGATTTCTATCTTTATGTCCATCCCAATTCCATTTCATGCTCTTAATTTTTTCATTGATGTCAGTGACACCTGTTTATTCACTCATCTTATGCATTTAGATTTCTATCTTTATGTCCAGCCCAATTCCATTTCATGCTCTTAATTTTTTCATTGATGTCAGTGATACCTGTTTATTCACTCATCCATGCATTTAGATTTCTATCTTTATGTCCACCCCAATTCCATTTCATGCTCTTAATTCTTTCATTGATGTCAGTGACACCTGTTTATTCACTCATCCATGCATTTAGATTTCTATCTTTATGTCCATCTCAATTCCATTTCATGCTCTTAATTCTTTCATTGATGTCAGTGACACCTGTTTATTCACGCAGATGCATTTTTAATCTATAAATTCTAAGCATAATGGAAACTCATATTCATTGATTTTTTTCTTTATCTGCTTTCAATACTTTCATATGATACATGCTCTAAAGTCATCTTTAAATCTAGTTTGTACTTTTGTTCTTTGATTGGTTAAAGTCCAAAGTTCACTAGACATGCATTATAATTATCTCGGTAAAGATTTTCTATAGAACTGATGAAAGATTAATAGGTCTGTAATTTTTAATATTTTTCTTTAATATTAAATATTTAATATTTCTCAAATATCAGAATTATTATTGAATCATGTGGTATATAGCTTTGCCAACAATTTGTCTATTTTTTCACCTACTTCTTTTAAGATATTGGTTATAATTCCACCATTATCTGGAGCTTTTTATTTCTTCATACATTTAATTGTACATATTATCTCTTCATTTAAAATACTTGGCAATTGTAGTAAAATTGATATAATTCTTTATAGAATTCTTCTTGAAAACTTTCCTTCAAATACCAACATGTTATTTTCCACCTTTGAGGTTTTTATTCTTTTATATAGCTTGCCTTGCCAATTTACAATTATTATTTTTTATGTCAATATTAAGTATTTCCCCCACCATTTCACAAACTCATTTCTCTTAATGAATTATTTTTAATTATTTTATATTTGTTCTTTTCTTCATGCACTGTATTATCTCAATAGCAAAAATTTATTGGGAAATTGTTACTTTAATGCACCAGCTATCCTTCTTGCAGTCCTTAATAGAGTATTAGTAATTTTTTAATCAGTGCTATCCTCTTTTCGGTTTTTTATGACATCATTTGAGAACAATTACAATATAAATTTTCCCTGCATTTTTATATTGTAAATTAC
Source organism: Epiperipatus broadwayi (assembly GCA_028023455.1). Taxonomy (NCBI): domain Eukaryota; kingdom Metazoa; phylum Onychophora; class Udeonychophora; order Euonychophora; family Peripatidae; genus Epiperipatus; species Epiperipatus broadwayi. The sequence continues at coordinate 1,047,456 of JAQFVV010006387.1, read as the reverse complement.
AATTTCTTTAAAAACAATTTAATCAAATATTTATATGCTAGTAAAATTCTGTACAAAAAAAGAAAGAAAAATCATGGAAGATTCTTCAAATTAGTGCAATAATTGTTGAGTTATAAAATCACAAACAAACTTTCACAATTATTTATTAATATAGACTATTATAGTTATTTTAGCACTTATATATGTTCATGCATCAGAATTATTGGTGATTTTTTATAATACTGTACCTCACGTTTGGCAATGGCTTGACAATGATAAATCTAACATTTTATATCTCTAAATTCAATCACAAAGTATGGCTGTTGAATCTTGATGGTTATAGTTGTTAAATTTATCACTTCTTATTACATAAATGTCTTATTGTTTACTTGGATACTGATTTCTTGTTTATTTCTGTAACATATATTACTCATTTCTTTAAATTTTTAATAAACTCTGACAACATTTTGTATTGTATTTTCAAAGAAACTTTATTGGTGTAATACATAGCTATAAACTGTGATGTTCAGATGAAGAGCATGTGTCACTAGGAGCTTCTTACTTGGGAATTAGAAGTATCAGTGTTGATGCTTTTGTAAAATCTAGATGAAGAGAAAGAGTTTTTATAGTTCAGTGGAGATAGCATGGAAATATTGAGAATTTTAGTCACTGGGAATCTTGAAGTTTCCATGTATTCTCATAGATAAACTTAGTAGAGAGAATTTCGTCTTTATTTCAGATTTTCCTGATGTTTCCAAAGAAAATTGCAAGGGCATCCGGTTGTGGGATGTTGAATATTAGTTTACATTAAGTAATCCATATGGAATATGTGATGAAGGTCAAGATTCTTATGATGGGAAAATCTCTCTCCTTAATGCAATATTTAATGAAGAGGATTTTATAATAATCAATTGCTGAATTTTGAGCTATGATTTGCTTCATAGATCCCAAGCCTGTGCAAGTTAATATAATGTGCTCAAATGTCTCTACCTGTCTGTGGCAGATTGGGCAGGAATGATCTATGTTGTTCAGAATTTTTTTCTGATGTAAGAACGAGTTTGTGGGCATAGCATTAAGTATTGTACTATTGTAAATATTCTAAAATCATTTATGTGCTCATTAAAATCATATTATATTAGTATAAATTAATTGTATCAACAATAATCCTGTCTACATTTAATCCAAATATAGTTTTTACACATTTGAAATTTAATATCAAATCACCCTCAAATGTGATGTGATGCACTGTGACTTCTCCTTAAATAAAGTCAGGAATCTCTTAGCAGCTATGCCCAGAGAAAAAAAGTTTCAGCTATGCCCTCTGTGAATAAACATTTAAAGTCTGCATCTCAAAACAGCTCTAAACATTTATTCACAGAGGGCATAGCTGAAATTTTTTTAAACATTTGGGGTGATTTGATATTTAATATTGATTTCAAATAGTGATATGTACTCGAAAAATTTTAAATTTATTATATTATTTATTAACAAAGGGAGTAAATCAGCCTCCACACAGGCTATGAATTACAAGCATTCTAAATGTTGAACAAAGGATCAAGATTAGAATGAATCCCTTATTCTTGGAGCTTTGATGTTTATAAGCATACCTTTGTCAACATTGTTGGTAATTTAGAGTAAAACTAATTGATGATTTACATATTAAATCTTAAAGGTATTAAAAGTGAGATTCCATCTTCAGCCTTGTATAGTTGATTATCAATTTAAATAAATTTTTAGAGCCATATTCCATTTGAGTGTTTCACTCTAAATTACCAACAATGTTGACAAAGGTACGCTTATAAACATCAGAGCTCTGAGAATAGATTATTCATTCAATTCTTAATTTTTTGTTCAAAATTTAGAATGCTTTTAATTAATAGCCTGGGGGAGGTTGATTTACTCTCTTTTTTTACATATACAATGAGTTATATTTGATTTAAAGTTTATATATTAATTATATTCACATGGCAAAATTATTTATAAACATATCCCATATATATTAATTGCATCTATAGTAATACTTTCAGATATTTAACCCAAATATAGTTTGTATATATTTAATTATAGTATTTTTTAATTTTCAAATCAAGCTTAAATTTAATTTAAATCCAAATCTAAAGTTAAAATAAATAATTTTAAAGCTTATTTTAGATAAATATGTTAATAATTTTTACTAATCATTTATTAAGCCAGAGATTATCATTTTATTTTAAGCCCAATTATATTTAAAACTAATTAAAGATGAATATACCTGTTAATTTACTTAATACTTCTATTGGTACTCATGTATTAGACCTGCAATGTAGGAGACATTCTATGCCTTTTCACATTCGTGATAAATGTTTAATCTTACAATTCCATCAAATAAATCATGCAAACAATAATGTAATAAATTTATACTTTCTTTTATTGTTCCAATTTTGTTCAGACATGTTTTCTCAAAGTCTTTTTTACTTCAGTGCTGATTTATTTTTTCCATTTTTTGATTAATACTACAATTTTTTTAAACAGTACAAAATGATGAACATTTGGAGAGTATCTGCTACTGCGATCAATGTGGTTAAATCTATTCACACTTTGGACACGCAATGGTGTTGTAACATTTGAGGAAGTAATAATAGACTAGGCCTTCATAAGGGAACATGGTTGGAGGGCTCCAGCATTTCATTTTTCATGGTGATGGCAATTTATTTACAGCTGAGCTCACAAATTAACAAAATGTGGAAGAGGAATTGGCAATTTATTCAGACTTTTTGGAAAGTCTATAAAATTGCTGAATCATGTGTTGTCTCCATTTTGAAAAAAAAAAAAACTTTAAGGCTTCATTTTGGAATAAAATTTTATCCACTTAAAATAAAGTAGAACTGACACATGATTGTTTCATTATCATGATAATTTCTATTATATATTACATGGTAAGTATGTTTCCATTTTAAGTACTTTGTAATTTCATGGCAGATATACACATAATATTTTAGATATAATATTTAGACATGTTACTATTTTAGATATAGATGTAGTAATTACTATACAGAAAAAGAATCAGAATTAAAACCAATTATTTTAGTTTTTTTTGTTGTTGTTGTTTTGCTTTTTGTCAATTTTGCTTTAGTAATTGTTTTATAATTTCATTACAGGATTAAAGAACTGTATTTAAAGTAACATTTGGGAATTGCATAATGCTGTGTCATATTTAATATTTTTTGTGTGAAATTTGTATTTTTAGTATTGTTAAAAATGCACTTTTTCAGATTTAGTCTGGTGCAATTAGTGTCACATATTAAAGCTGCTACATCTTTTCACTTATGTATTCAGACTGCCAATAACTTTGTAAATCTTGCAAAAATATCATGTATACATGGTCTGTTTTGACGAATTTATCATTTTAAGTTTGTATAAGTTCTAGTGTACATGGTTATTTGATCAGATCACAATATTAGAAAGTTAGCAGATTGATGCAAATGTGAAAATGTATAGCAGGTCTAATACATTGTCAGTCTAATATGTGAGTACCCTTCTATTCTGCCATGAAAAAGTGCATGTAATAAAATCAATGAGCATAAGAAATTTGGAACTTGTAAATTGAGTTGTATTAATTTGATATGTTTAAATACTAAACATAATGATAATGACATAGAGAAAATTAGATCTAGCCTATCAGAATAATGCTAGTTCAGTTAGAAATATATGTCAGTAGCCATTTGTTTTTTCCAAAAAAATTTTATTGATGTGTCTGCATAATGTGTGATGAAGTAAAAGTTTTAAACATATCTAATATAGTTTTTATATATTCATTAATATCTTTTTAAATTAGTATAGTGATATAAGCAATAAGTTCTCTTCATGATTACTATAATATCTATTGTAGTTAGATGTAGTGATAATAACTTTTTGTGATATTCAAAAGTATATACAGTCATTATATATTTACACTAAATTACAGAAGAGACACTTGTTTCACCATTTCTAAAAAATGGATGAAATAGGAGGCAATTTGCATACATTTGCATATAACTAATAATCTGAAAAGACTATGAATATGGAGCAACAAGGGCTCTGAAAGCACTAAGTCTGTAAATCAGAATATATATATATATATATACAAAAGCCTACAAATTATTACATAAAAAGTTTCACCGCAACACATCAGCATATTATTATTTACAAATATGTTGATATTTAAGATTCAAGAAACATCAATAACATTTAATTTGATATTATATGTACACTGTTGATAAAAAAAAACGTAATATAAATGTTTACCTGTTTAATGAGAATTACTTAAACTTCATTGAATAAATAATTTCATTCTTTGTAATCAATTAGCAATTTTTAGTGTCTATATATTAGACCCTATATAAAAATGGATTTTTACATTTTTGTTTAAAGAAGGTTGTCTTAACAACAGATTGAGATTGTTATTAATAGTCGTTTTGTTTAAGGGTTTTCTGCTTTCCTGTATTTATACATATTACCACAGTTTTGAAAATGCTTTTGAGAAGTATGATATTCATGCTCTGAAAATATTTCATCATTTGCAAAAAATCATCAATAAAAGCTATGATATTTTATCTGGAAATCATCATGACACCAACATACTGATGATATATTGTAGAAATGATCTAGTTATTGTAATTAATGGCAATTACTCTATTTTTTATAAATGAATTATGTATAAACTTGAAATAATAGTGGTGGATAATTGAAGATTGCTCGGTTATTAGAGTAATCAGGATATACTGATGAATATTGGTGCAATTTTAGTAGTGCACTTTGTAATCATCAATATATTGAAATCAATGGAAATAATAGCAAGGCTAAAATCTTAGATTTGGTTCTTCCAGTCTTTAACTGGCCATTTAACTTATGATTAGAAGTGCATTGGTATCAGTAGTATATGAAGAATACTCACTGCTATTATTGCATTGTCCTTGATGAATAATTTTTATGCAAAGCAGTATATAAATTGAGTATAGATAGAAGACTATGAATAGTAAATTGCACTAAAATCTCTATAATGACTTTTGTTGACTTTTTGAAATCACCTTTGCAAAAATTATTCAAGTGTCCCTATATTTTATTGTGCATGAACTGAAATAATATATTTAGATCAATAATTATTAGCAATTCATATAATAAGGCCTCCAATCCTGTGAGGTTTAGCACAGTAGAAAATGGTGAAATCAAAGGCTAAAGATTCATGGTTTCAATTTATCTCTTCCAATACTCATAGATCTTATAGCATCCAAACAAAACCCATTTGAACAATTTTCATAATGTCTCTAAACATATTTACTTGCCAATTTGATTGGTGACAAGGTTTCTGCTCTATTACAGTATTTAACATGATGTATGGTTACTAAATGACATCTTTAAATTGAGTTCTCTTTTACTATTAGTTTCACATCACTTTAAACTATATATTGATGTTGTGATTTGAATATATTATTTAATTGGCTAAATCTTCCAATTAACATACTTCACTATCATTTGTTTTTAAGTAAACAATATTATCAATCAATATGAGACAAATGTTGTATCATGCTAACAATTGTGATTTTAGAAACCATTGTTGGAAGTAGATATTTAGATAATAAATTCAATGTAGATCATAATTGTAAATTAGTTAAAGCACATTGAAAATGGCAAAAATTAATATTTTCCAAAAAGAACTTTTTTGTGTAAGATTAATATTATATATATATTATTGCTATTATATAAAGATATTTTATGTTATATTATATCATTGATTTATTTAAACTAGAAAATAAAAAATAACATTCATCATCATCATCAACCATTATCATTCCACTGCAGGATGAAGGTCTCTCCAAGTTCAATCCATCTTTTCCTATCGTTAGCTTCTCTTCTCCACATCACCCCTGCACACTTTCTTATTTCATCCACCCATCTAACATGTGGTCTGTTTCTGGGTCTTTTACAATCTCTTGGAATCCAGTTTGAAATTTCAATTGTCCATCTGTTATCATCTCTTCTAACAATATGTCCAGCCCAACTCCAGTCTTCTAATTTTTTCAATGAGATCAGTAACACCTGTTTGTTCTCTTACCCATACATTGTGTTTTCGATCCCTTCTTGTTATTCCCAACATACATCTCTCCATACTTCTTTGAGTGGTCTGAAGTCTCTGTGTTGTTCTTCTCTTAAGTGTCCAAGTCTCATATCCATAAGTAAAAACTGGCAAAACACATTTATTAAAAACCTTCCTTTTCAAACATATAGGCATATTTCCTTTTAGTATCAAGTTAATTCTACCAAAAGCACTCCAACCAAATTTAATTCTATGATTAATTTCATCCATTATGTTTCCATCTGTATTAATAATCTGTATTTGTAGCTGTTAACTTCTTCTAACTCATCATAATCAATCTTTATTTTCATATTTTGAGAAAATCTATTAAACATTATTTTAGTCTTTTTAACATTTATCTTTAGTCCTATTTTCCTACTTTCATCTGATAACTCCTGCAACATTTCCTGTAGCTCTAAAGCATTATTTACAAAAACAACTACATCATCTACAAAATCTAAATGACTTAAATAATCTCCATTTACTTTCACTCCTTTAGCTTCCCATTTTAATTCACAAAATACTTCTTGCAGCATTGCTGTAAAAAATTTTGGAGATATGGAGTCACCCTGTCTTACACCCTTTTCAATGTTGATTTTCCTACTATCATTATGTAATCTAATTGTTGCTGTTGCATTTTTATAAATATTCTTCAAAATATGACAATGTCCTGGATCTACACCTTGATGATCCAATGCTTTAATCACTGAAGAAATGTTCAAGAATCAAATGCCTTTTCATAGTCTACAAATCCTAAGCATAATGGCAACTCATATTCATTTGTCCTTTCTATAATTTCTCTCAATATCTGGATATGATCTACTGTACTAAAACCACTTTTAAATCCAGCTTGTTCTCTTGGTTGGTGGAAATCCAGTGTTTTATGTAGACGAGTTGTAATTATCTTAGTAAAAATTTTGTATAAAACTGATAAAAGGCTGATAGGTCTGTAATTTCTAATATCTTCTTTATCACCTTTTTAAAATATTAATATTAATACTGCATTTTTCCAATCATCTGGTACATCTTTATCATTTAGACATTTGGTATATAACTTTGATAAAAAAAATTCTATTTCTTCACCTGCTTCTTTTAATATATCAATTACAATTCCATCATTACCTGGAGCCTTCCCTTTCTTCATAAATTTAATTGCATGTCTCACTTTCTCATTCAAAATTCTGGGCAATTCAGAAGATATAATATGTATAGGAGGCATTTGTTCTTTATTACTATATAATTCTTGATAAAAGTCTTCTACACATTTTATGATGTCATCTCTCTTTTTAGTAATAATGCCATTGAAAATGGCAAAAATTAATATTTTCCAAAAAGAACTTTTTTGTGTAAGATTAATATTATATATATTATTGCTATTATATAAAGATATTTTATGTTATATTATATCATTGATTTATTTAAACTAGAAAATAAAAAATAACATTATAATAATATATTATTTGAATCAGTATTTTTTTATCAGCATTAAACAAACATTCTTTAAACATAAACAATTAATTAAAACACATTAAAAGCACCAAACAGATCATAAAAACTAATTTTAGCTTGTTTATATTATATGTTGGAAAGCATGATTTTTATATAATACCCATATAGTTTTCAAGACATTGGCTGATTTTTCTCAGTATTCAGTATTAGATTACCAGAGAAAGAAATATACTGAAACTAGCATTTAAGAAGTTAAAGTAATTTTAATGAAGTCTAAAATGTTAAGTCATATCATCTGGCTGTGTGTGAAAGTTTATAATGATAGCATTTACTATTAATCATATATTGGATTATTTCATCATCTAGAATCAGTTGTTAAATATTTTAAAAAATTCAAACTTTTTCAAATGCATTCAGTTGTTAGTAGTACCACACAAGTTAGTACATACCACAACATTTGAAATATTATTCTCTTCTTTTTTTCCAGATATTGCAGGCCTGACCAGTGACAGTAATAGTGTGGAAATCAAACCAGAGATGTTTAGATTCATAAATACTGAATTTAAAATAATGCTTTAATAAACTAGGCTAAATTTAATATTCATAAAGGAATCAGCTAATGATTTTCTTATGTGTGAAGATATTTGTTACTCTAATTCTTCCCAACTCTCTTCAAGCTCTGCTTTAAAATCAACATTTAAAGAAAATGAAGAAAATGTGAATTCTGAAACAATATATTCATCTTCTATGGATGTGTTCAAAAATTAGGTGTTTTATTCTGGTAAAGAATTCAAGAAGAATTTGTTGAAATTTCTACTTCAATTGAAAATTTACTAAAAAATCAAAAAAAGCATTGTCAGTAGTTGTTGATCTTCAGTCTTGTATTTTAAAAAATCAGACATTTTCCAGTAGGTATAACAAAATGTTTGTGCAAAGATGTAGATAGGAATAAAATCCAGAAAGATACAATGCCACTTCAGAATTTGGAAAATCAGGGTGAATATATTGTACCAATCGGAATGAAAGTGAAGATCGAATCTAACCACAAAAACAATATCTGCACTACAAGGGCGCCAACTAGGCATTTGAGCCTAGAAAAATTTATAAAGTAGGCAGATACGCGCTGTTAAGATTCCACTTTATTTAAATATTCCGATCGTTAGCCCAAGTCACTAGCTCAGTGGAGACGCAGAGATAAAAATCTATATCTTAATTTATATCTTAAATATCAAAGAGTAAAAGCCACTGCCAGAAATTAACATATAAAAATATTTATTTACGCACATATAAAATAATATTAAAATTTTGAGGAATAAGTTTAACATTTTAGATTTTTATATTAACTTTTAATTTTACATTTAACTAAGTTTCAATGAGTTTAATTATTATTTAGATAGTCAAGTATGAATAGACTACATAGATCTGCATTTGAAAAGAAAATATTCTTCCCTGATTTAACCTTAGGCAACAAATTTCGCAACCAAATTGGCGCCAATCCATCTGATACATTCATGTATTCAATGTAGCATGATACGACAACACAAAATACTATATTGTCAGGAATGTACATCTGAACAATAAGTAGAAATAGAGAAGACATTGACTCTCCACCAACAGGAATGTGACATCTGTTGGCAAGTAGAACAATAAACAAAAAACTCCATAGGAATGGACTGCGGTCTTCTGCCGACTTACAAACCCATCCATAGGCAAACAGAGGGTGTGTGGAGTATATCTATAATCCTGCCCGTAGCGGACCTCATACTACATCTACTAATTACATAAATATATCCAATCCATTGAACCAATTCAACTACGAAATGAATAACCTAAGATTACCCTCCCTTAATACAACTTTACAAAACTATATAGCCATTCACGCCCGACTTAATTTTAACATTTAAATATGTTCGCACAGATTTGTTTAAAAATGTTGGGTATAGATCGATTACATAGATTCCACGGTCAAAAACATTTCAAAATAAACATAAACGATCAAAATACAAAATTATTGATACCGACAATCGCAGAGGGAAAGTTATAAGTAACCCAATAGTATTCACCATAAGATACTTGCATTGTCACCAACAACTTAAAAGACATCCGAATAAATGCATTTAGATACTCACCGTAAGGTATCATTATTTATCGAATGTCTATATATTTTGATCAAATATGAAAACCAAAATATAATTAACCGCAAACGAATCCATGCAAGCATCTATAAACAACTTAAATTTCATACATTTAAATAATCTTTACAATAAGAAAAAAAAAATGGAAATGATGTTTATCAATCGGAAAACATATAAAATTAAACATTATTAATTTGATTTAAAAACTTACAAAAGTCAGATAAGAGTCCGTTTTAACATTTCAGTTGGCTTGTTTATCAATTTGTAAAACTTGACGAAAGTTCTTAATTGATTTTAACAATTGTTCATTTCATATAGCTTATGGTAGAAGAGTCCAGGCCTCTGCTTTCAATTCCCGTGACGCCTCCGTTGGAAGGTAATGTTCTGGAGATGGCAATAGCTGGTTCAAGGTATCACAGTCTTTTCATTTTTTTTTTTTATAGAGAGTGTGGTATGTGCGTCATACCACATCTCTCAAACACACAACGCTGGAACTGTCAGAAAAAAACTGTATTTCCCTTTTTATATTATCCACAAGGATTCAATGAACAAAACGTCACTAGTCTATCACTTTCGTTAGGGTCCGAGCCAAGGCTTAGTGCTTCCATTGGTCAAGCTAAAATTTCTTTCTTCTCTTATCTAACTTTTCATCTGACTTTTTAATTACACAGCTTTTAGATAATTAATAAACAATCATTTCCATTTATAGATTACAGGAATTAATTAATACCTGTTTTTACTTTAACTTACGTTATTTTTTTATTAAAATATTTTTATATTTCAATCTGGTATTTTTTTATTAAAAAAAATACGTTCAGATACTTTTTTTTTTTTTTGTTTATGAAAAAAATATTTTTAAAGTTTAGCATCTGTGCGAATGTATATACGTATAACAAACATTTTTAATTTTAGCGTTTAGTTTTTTACTCTTATTTGCGAACTTTTAAGTTTTTATTTTAAATTAATGTAACGACATATTTATGTATCGTTACAATATAAAATAGAAGTTAATTATTGAAATGATAATTTTACTCAATTCTGTCAAAAATAAAATTGAATATTGAAACAAAAAATAAATGCCAGGTTTAATTTCAATGTTAGTCAGGCCAGTAATATTTGAAGAATTTGAACAAAAAGAATATTTAAAACATGTTATTACTAAAATAATATAGCACTATGAATCTGGTAGAGGTTTGCTGCTAGCATGCTTAGTTTATTATAAATGTTTTGAATTTCAACTTTTATCTTTTTGTAATACTCGATTACAATGACTTTATAAGAATTATATTAATTAATTTTGATACAGGTATATAATAAGTGTATATTTCAGTTATTACATAGTAGAGATGTCTGCCCATTCCTCGTATATGCATTAAATGGATTATGTCCTGTACATGAGGGATCAGATTGACTTTAGGTCAACATGGGTGTAATGAGAATCTCAGCCTCAGGGTAGGCTTTGAGTGTTCCATCATCAGATTTTCAATTGGATGGATGGTTGAAGAGTTGGAGTGTGGAGTGGATTGAAGCCTGTCCATTAAAGTATGAAAACTGGCTATATCTTAATATATATCTGAGCACTTATTGCATATATGTATAGAGATGATAATCTGGACCAACTGATGATTGCTGGTTTAGCATGAAATACTTGTATTGGTGATTATTTATCTTTTCAACATATATGTGTTCAAGTGTATCAGTGTTATGAGATAGAGTGGAAAATGGTGGTTCATGTGAAAGTCTGTGCTTATATGTCTTATATATTAATTTAAAAACAAGAATTACATATTTAAATTATTATTAAAATATGAATGTATTTGAAAATATTTAAAAAGTTGAATTTTTGTACAGACATTTAACACTAAATAGTCTAACATATTATCTATATCCAGTGATAGTTTATAAATAATATATAATGTTTTTTTATGTAATGTGATCTCATGACATTATTAACAGTTCTTACATCTATATATGTCCACTATTTGAGTTTTAATCACAACTGGATGAGCCTTATAATTTTCAGGTCACAAACAGCATTAGAAATTTCATTTCAGATAGACAACTCATAGTTAATCCAACTATTTATCCAATAGTTGTTGGCAATTGTATATATAGCTGTTCTTATCTAAAGGGTAAAAGTTGTATTAATTAGATGTATTAAATTGTTTTTCATAAAAAAACAACCTATAATGTAACATATCCTTTACTAAATCAGGATATGTAGCAAATGGAATCTAAGTAATTAGTAGAGTAAAAAAATTAATAATGAAATATAGCTCAAAGAAGTTGGTTAAAAATAAAAATAAATAATGTTATAAATGAAAATACTTCATCAGAATGTGATCAAAAGATGCATTTATAATTTAGGTCTGAGATATACCTTGATTATAAGATCAGCAGCAGGTCCATTGTAACTGCAGTAATAGGATATTTTTCCTTTTTTATTAGGAAACTACATAGCTAGTTGGAAAAAAACAACCTTCATATTGTACCAGTCAAAAACCACCCACACCAACAAGACCCAACCACAAAGTCGGATTCAAACTCAGTCGAACCAAATTCAAACCCAACTCACAAGCTCAGATCAAATCACTGGATGACATAAGTCGACAGTACATGACTATGCGTCAAGAAACTAGCTCAACGGATGATGATGATTTGAGACCCCGTAACTGACTCTAACAAAGTATAATAAAATAACTAAGGATATTTCTAAGTCAACTCATATATGTATATGTTCGGGTTAACAATACAGACAGCGAGCATTAATATTAAAATAACTATTGAATAATAAAGAAAGTTAAAAACTAAATGTGTTAATAAAATGTTTAATAATAATAAATATTTTGTTCAACCTTTATGATTAAGATTATATATATATATTACCTCTAGTCTTTAAAACGGAATTTGTAATTTACAATAAGAATGGCAGTCCTTATTATATGCCAATAACTATTACGCAATATTCTAGGACAATTATATATGTCTATGCCCTGACAAGAAAATAAAGGTAGATAAAGGTATTTGGCTGTGACATAAATTATTGTTCTAATTCTAAAAGAAAAAATGTGAGATTCATTTCCACATTCATAAATTAATTCATGAAGAGCAAGATAAGTATTTAGGGCATAACTTTAATGTTTATTAAAGAACTTATTTAATGACAAGTGAATATGAATTTGTTTGACATTAATAAAAATCAATTCATCACGATTTACAAGCATGAGAACAGGGCTTTATTTGAACTGAGAAATAATGGTGCTGACGACCCATGAGCTATAAAAATGAATATGAAATATAATGGCTTGTCGGTGATTTAAGTAGGAGGGCAGCTTGTATTTCACAAGTCTTTCTGCCCTATCAAGGAGACATGGAACACAGGGAAAGCCAGGTCGGGTCATAGCCTCGAACCTTTGATGTTCCAAATATAAAAACAAGCAAGTGAGGAAGTGCTTTCTTCCTATGGAATTAAAGTAATAATAATAATATCACCGAGGACAAGCCCGTGAGGCAGTAGATGGCTCGTGCCAGCAATGTTCGAAAATGATGGCTTGATAGTCATCGTGTTTAAGTAATAAAGCCCAATTTATATAAAGAATGCTCTGATGACCTGATCAATTTACATTAAAGTCAAACGTGCTTTAACTAAAAGTACTGAATGTTTATAAAATTATATTAATTATATCCTAAACATCATGCCCTCCCTGAATTTAATAGAAAGTATAAAATTTGAATTAGAATATTGACATTAATTCCTTTATCGACCCTTTTGCAAAAACATTTTAAGATTATAAATAGATAAACATTTGTAATCTATATAAAATTTCCGGGGACATAGGTTAGAAACTGGGCTAATAATTTTTTATTAGCCATTAATAAAAATAGCAACATTTAATAAATCCTTCAACTCGATAATTAACAGAACTGTATTACATTATTTCTAGTGGGAAAGAATTACTATAACTTAATATTAGATTATTTTCATGAGGGAATTTTTAATGAAAGAGATTATTATCGAGTTGAAGTTTTATTGGCATATAATAAAAATAAATGACATTAATAATTACTCAATAAATATATATAATAGAGTTAGTAAATGAACTGCCATCGTAAGAAAAGAAGGTTAGCAAATATTAAATTTAAAGACTAGAGATAGATTGAGAATTACTACACAATTTAAGATAGCATTAATACATTAAGAAATGAGAAGAGCTTTTAACAGTACTTAATTTAAAGGTAGTGTAAATTAAAGTTCGGAAACTGGCCAGAAAGTTACAGTTCATTAAAGAAATATGTTACCATTCCTTCCGGGGTTGGTTCCTTAGTTTACACGGCAGAGTCCAATTAGGTTGAAACGTAGGCACACATTTTGTGAATTAGTTGAAAATCATTTTGATTGATTCTTTCAGGTTTTTGGCAACAGGATTGGTGTGGAAAGGTTTAGTTTTGCAGCTACATTAAAGATCTTTTGGGGGACTTCAGGCCCAGCAGTCAGACTGCCGAAGTTTAGCCCCTCACCATGATGGAGACACTATTAAGATTTATAATTTAATACACATGTAGCTTTTAGTAGCACTACTTTCAAAACAAATATGGCTTCTCCTCTCCAAACTTTTCCAGGCTATTTATACTCTCCTCAGGTTTCCTGTCTATTCTAGATGCCTTCAGGCTAATGCTCCTTGATTATCAAAATTACAAATTTTGCTAATTGATTGTAGATACATTCCTTCAATAAGTCTTTCAAACTCATTAACTTTGAATTCATTTTCTAATTAGAAAATGAATTTATAAATCTAAAAAACGATTTTAATTAGGAACCGTCCTTACATTTTAAATTATTATCTTTTTGCTAATTAATAAAACTTTCCCCATTGTCTTTGGAAAAGGACAATCTGAAAGCTTATCGAAAGAATGTAGCTTTTAATCACTAAAATTTGAACAAACTGTTTAAAAGTATAATAAAACATTCCGACGCAATGAAACTTTATAAAGAATATATATATTTAAATATTTATAAATATATACGCACAATCCATGCAGTTATAATATATATAAATTCATGAATAATTTTATCATGAATTTATTAAGGATATTGATTAGTTTAAATATTAAAATAATTTTTGAATACTGTTTTTTAAGGAAACTAGCGTGTATTGAATGTACAAAGCCCCATTGTATTTGGAAATTCATGGTTAGTACTAGGGTTTGAAGTGAGTTACATGTGAGACATTATGAAGCTAGGATCTAACTTAGATCCGACTGCTTCAATATTTTACAAACGTAATTACATGATCAAATATAAAATGGCTTTTTTTAATTGCATTTAACTATGCTTTCAGGTGCAGTTCTATTCTATATTCTACAGGAGGTTGCCAAAAATTAGTCATTATAGTCTCAGATTAGTTTCTGAATCAAGTGAAACTAATTGA
Organism: Epiperipatus broadwayi; assembly: GCA_028023455.1. Lineage (NCBI taxonomy): Eukaryota > Metazoa > Onychophora > Udeonychophora > Euonychophora > Peripatidae > Epiperipatus > Epiperipatus broadwayi. The sequence goes on along the minus strand of JAQFVV010006387.1, from coordinate 1,032,373 downwards.
TAAGTTTATTGTGTACAATCCCAGACTAGTTTTTGACCTTATTGGATTTAAATGATTGTGCCCATACTAATTTTTTCACTTAAAGATACTAGTTTATGGTATGTCTGAAGGTTTGTAATGATGGTATATTATAAGATGTGATATATTGGACTATTTCCATAATTTATGGGTGAATGTTGAATGTATAGAAAATTTTAAACTTTATTTAAACTTTCCAAATACAAACAACTTGTTAGTAATAATACACAAATAGATAATACAGGTTAGTAATTACACATTTCGAGTAGTATTATTCTCCACTCTTCTTCAGGTGTTGCTGGCCTATATGCACAGTGACAATATTTTGCTTAGAAGTTGAACTCGCACCTTTAGATTCTTGAATATCGAATTTAAGGCAAACACTCTACCAATTGAGCTATTCTGTCAAAGGTCTACTCGAAACGTGTAATTACTAACCCGTATTGTCTATTTGTGTATTATTACTAACAAATTGTTTGTATTTGGAAAGTTTAAATAAAGTTTAAAATTTTCTATACATTCAACATTCACTCATAAATGATAGAAATAGTCCAACATATCACAACTAGTTTATGGTAGTCTTGTTTTGACCACATTCTTAGTTTTATGTTTAACTTCACTGGCATTAGATGGTAAAACCCAGATTAATTTCTGTGGTTAATGAAATTGTATGGTAGTACTATTGTGTCTTTATTCACAGATTAATTTTTGGCTTTATTAGTACTAGAGAATATTGCTCAGAGTAATTTCGGTGAGTAATGGTAATAGAAAGTAATGCTTTTGTATCCATATTATCATATTAGTTTCTGACATCATTTCAAAGTAGAATAAAGAGAACTGATCTTGAAAATAGTTATATTTATGCATATATTGAAGTCTCTTCCTTTTAAGATAATGAGATAAGTAGACAATAGATTACTACAACCAAGCACTAATGCTTATAATTTTTAGTAATTGTTTCTTATTCATTTCAAGTTCTAGGAACAATTTATTCTGACATCCAAAGTCAGACACCCCAGGGCACCACATTGTATGGGACACCTATATAAGTGCTCAATTCCTTTGAAAAATATATAAATATTATTATTTAATAAATATAGAGAATTGTATAATTTTATATTCATTTCCTTTATATATGTTACTTTATAAATGCAGCACTATTGACGTGTATATGGTCATGTTGGTTCTGAATATGTGCAGTTGATATATAATCAAGTGATAAAAAATGTTCTTTTTGTCAGTTTAGTGGCAAATTTATAGTATACACGTGGTCTGCAAAAAACGATTTCGATTTGATAGCGATAATTACAATTATTTTCGTTGAGTTTTCTTATTATTTTCGGTAATTAAAAAACTAATTCAAATTTATATTTACTTTATATTTTACGCTGTCAAGACCGATTATTATCTAGTCTTGCAATTATATCAATAGAAAATCTATAAAAAAAATTGATGAAATAATTGTGAATTTTACAGCAACAAACACAAGAAAAATCATTTTTTTGTAATATTTTGTGACAATTTTTTTTTTTTTTTGTAATTACGTACAGTATAAGAATTGCAATTATATGTTGGACTATTTCTATCACTTAAAATTAAATATTAAACGACTTTAGAAAATCTTTTTAAACTTTTTTTAAATTTTCCAATTACATACAACTGTTGGTAATAATACATTGGTTAGTATATATCACAATGTTACGATTGGTATTATTCTCCTCTCTTCTTCCGTGTTTTTGGCTTGTCCAACAACAGTACTAGCATAGAATCCAAACCTAAACCTTTAGGTTATTGAATATTTAATTTTAAGATATGCTCTGTGATATATGTCAACCTGTTTGCTATTATTAATAGTTGAATGTAGTTGGAAAATTATTTTAGGCAAACATTATATAAGAATGTTATTAGCATATAAAAAATTAATTTGTTTGTAATTATTTATCAATAAAAAATCTAATGAAATATTAATTTATATATATATTAATCATTTACAAATCGTACCTACCTCAGGGTGCCAAAAAGTGAGGTTCAGCTTTGCTGACATTTCAACATTCTCAGCCTCTTTATGCATTTCTAAGTTTTCTAAAGTACTATGTGGTATACAATAATATTTTTTTCATGTAAAAATCATAAACAATGATAGTTATAAAGTAATGTAATTAAAAATTAAGAATTGTTTTCAGCCATAGGGTAGAAGAGACCATAGTTGCTTTAAAGTTGAGGCCACAGAAATATATTGAAAATGACCTGGAGTCATATCAATGTAACTATCCAAATGAGCCAGCCTCTGTTACAAATCTTAGAAGTTTTTTAAATTTCAGATTATTAACTTGAATAGTATAAAGTAGTAATAGATGGATTCTGGAAGTATAGATGTATTAAATCAAGATTTGAATCCTAGTTCTCTCTGACAAAGATCTACAGATCTGACAATTTTTCTGCTTGAAGTTCTCATGAATTCTGGAGCAGGGAAGTAATTTGATTATATTTTTAAATTAAAATGCAGAAACTGGTCTGTATAAAAGTAGACATTTTTAAAAAAAAGTATTATTTAGGGTCCATTAATTACTTAAGCTTCCACTAGATGACTATATTTTAGTGTGAACATAACTGTTCTTGAAATATATCTATATACATATGAATTATGTTCTTGAAACTAAATATTTTTAAACTTATTCTTAGCTCGACCATCCATTTTTATGTTAAAATGTCATATGATCTTTCAATACCAAGTCTTATAACAGTTTATCAAAATCATAAAATATTTTAATAATAACTTAATATGTAGAAGTACATAACTACAGTAAAAGTATGAAGAATTAATAAATTCAATATAATCGGAAGCAAATTTGCTTCTTTGAATATGAGCATTACTCTCAAAATTATTAAGCTTTTTATTTCTATAACAAAAATGTAACAAAGCAATTTTATTATGACTGAAAAGTTGATAACTTTCAGACATTATCATATTTCTTAAATGTTTATCTTTAATAAAACGACTACAAAATATTATTAATCTTATCAACATTCAAATCTAAAAATGTTAACATAACAAATTCATAAATACTAATTCAATAATAAATTCAATATCAAAATCAATATCCTTTAATCTCTTAAAAACATTATTCAGTTTACCACTGTCAATAATGAAAAAGGATTAATATGGATACAATGCATTAAAGAATAAATAATATAATCAATTGCCCAACCTTCTTTAATTTTATAAAGCACATCATTATACCTAAAATATATTGAATCCTCTAATAGTACACCTGGGTCTCGTTTTACGCGATAGATAGGTTCCTCAGAAAACACGCGCAAATGAAATCGTGAAAAAATAGACTTAACTTACCTTGAAAAAGAGGGGATACTGACTGTGATTTTTCAAAACTAGCGTAAAAGCAAAGCACCAACATAAAATTTACTTTAAAATTCGCGCAAAAAAAAAAATAAGGAAATAAAATATGACCAATAAAAAATTTCAAATTTGAAAAAAATTGCTACAAGACAAACTTTTTTTAACTATAATATTTAATTTTATTCAAAATAATATATTTTTATGCATAATTTACAGTACCTATTTACATTTTTATACACATTTTAATTATTATCACTATTTGCTGATAAACAGTTTCGTTTGCAAACTGGTAAAAAATAGATTCTTCACAAGAGGAAATACAACTAGCGCCAAGTTCACTCTCATATTGTGTTAATGGTTTTCTGTTGACAATGTAATTAGTAATTAATCTTTGAGATGATGATTTTATTAATTGTTTATGAACTTAGACTTATGATAGTAAAAGGACATTTATTCACCACTGCTGGGAAAAATTTAATTAAAACTAACAACTAAAAATTAAATTCTTATTTTTGTCTTTAATTTTTTAATTTTCAATTCCGTTTAAAAATCAAATTTCATTTTACATCACATTAATTTCAAGTCGCCGTAAGTAATTTTTAAATTGTTAATTACAATTAAAAATCAGATTTTAATTTTTAATTGTCAAATTTAATTGTGCCCACTGCTATTATTCACCTTTTAAAAATAAACTTGTGGACACTAAATGATTAATAATTGATTACGTTCTTTTTTAAAAAGCAAAAACAGAATGTGATTTAAAATGCAAAATTAACACGCACAATGTTTGAACAAATTTACATTATAATCTTGTAAAATTTAATATGTGTATACATAAAATGTGGAAATCATGATTTTAATTTCATTATTGCATAAAATCTTACTATTATAAAGCACTGAAAATATTGAAATTACTAAGATGAAAGTCGAATTCCAATAATGTGCTATTACTTTCAATATAATGTAAGTGCGCGAAATTTATTATTTAAAGTGATATCGCATTATCGGAGTTCGACTTCCGATGAAACATGAATCGCATAACTTCAAAATCGTGTTAAATAAGTCCACGTAAAAAGAGACCCAGGTGTATAAGCAATTATGAATAATATTCTATTAGCAGAAAAGTATATATAGTTTTTCCAAAATAGGAAGAAAGACATTAATATTTTTAATTGATCAACTAACTGATACATATCTTTAATATCTAAGTTATCAACATAATTCTAGTCTAAATCAAAACCATTAATGATTATTAAAAGCTTCAAAAAAAGAAGAAACAGAAAATTGACCTAAATTAATATAATCTTTAAATAATTGTACAAAAAATGCTTCTTGTTTTATAAAATTAGTTGCATACAGTAATTAAACATATCATTTAGGATTTAAAGAGAAAAGGAATTAAAAATACTGCCAAAGCCTGTCCATTAAAGTGTGAAGATTGGCTGTCTTAATATATATCTGAGCACTTATAGCATATATGTGTGGAGATGGTAATCTGGACCAACTGATGATTGCTGGTTTAGCACAAAATACTTATATTGGTGATTATTTATCTTTTCAACATATATGTGTTCAAGTGTATCAGTGATATGAGATAGAATGGTGAGTGGTGTGTTGTGTGAAAGTATGTGCTCATATACCCTAGATATTACATATATTGATGCAGGTGTATAATAAGCCTGTATTTCAGTTATTACATATTAGAGATGTCTGCTCATCCCTTGTATATGTATGAAATGGATTATGTCCTGTACATGAGGGGTCAGATTGATCTTAAGTCAACATGGGTGTGATGATAATCTTGGCCTCAGAGTGGGCTTTGAGCATTCCATTATCAGATTTTCAATTGCATGGATGGTTGAAGAGTTGGAGTGTGGAGTGGATTGAAGTCTGTCCATTAAAGTATGAGGATTGACTATCTTAATATATATCTGAGCACTTATTGCACATATGTGTAGAGATGATAATCTGGACTGAATGATGATTGCTGGTTTAGCACAAAATACTTATATTGGTGATTATTTATCTTTTCAACATATATGTGTTCAGGTGTATCAGTGATATGAAATAGAGTGATGAGTGGTGGGTCATGTGAAAGTGTGTGCTCATATACCCTATATATTACCAGTTATTTGAAAATCTAACATAAAGAAGATTGAAAGTTATGTTAAAGAAAACATTCCCCTTTTTAAACACAACACAATTATAAAAGCAAAAAACAAGATAAAAAAAAATGGGAAATTAAACTTTACCTTGCATTTTAATGCATACTTTTGTATATATTTAATCTATATTTTTTGTTGATTTTTACTATACAATATTAAGCCATTAAATGCCAACAGTTAACTGATTATCATATGTAAATCATATTATCACAAACAATGTTTAAATAAATTAACAGAATATTAGCAATCTGTTGCCACAGCAATATTCAAATTAGATAATGAATAATTATTACCTTATTTGAATATTGTTTGGCATTGCTAGTATTCTTTTGATTTAAGTCTTGGTTGGAGCACATGATACATATGCAATATAACGTCAATACTCATACCTTATTGCTGTCAATATATAATAAAATTTATTACTGTTTTATTAACTACAGATCACATTAAATATTATTAACATTATTTTCATGGAAATTTAACTCAATTCATCATGGCTTTGTTCAACATGTTACTTATTTAAAATCAAGAACTCTCAGTGTATTGTACATGTTTTTAAAGATGCAGGAGTCAGCTAAGGCTCCAAAAGAAGAACAGTCAAGAACACCTACTTATAAAAGTTTGCAATAAAGTGTTTGAAGCAAAAATTAAATAAATGCTTAGAAAAACTTTCTACTTACCTATTATATATTTATCTGCCTATATATCTATTTACATACTTCCTTTCCTGCCTTTAAATCTATCTACATACATATCTATTTATTATTGCACATGCCCATTTGTCTGCATATCTTTCTACTTATCTTCTATCTAGTTATCTATCTATCTATCTATCTATCTATCTATCTATCTATCTATCTACTTATCTGCTTTAATTTTCTGTCCATCTGATTGATTGCCTACCTATCTATCTGTGTATCTTCTATCTACTTATCTGTTTGCATATCTATCCCCTTATCTTCTATCTAGATCTATCTATCTGTTTGGACTTTCTGCCTTTCTGATTGATTTCCTGCTCATCTATTTAGCTATCTATCTATATATTTGTTTACTTATCTTTTTTGTTCAGCTCTTTTTAATGTATTCTTTTTACGTTTTTAACCTATAAACACCTAAACATTTTTTATACCTATTATTAAAACTTTTGACAGAACAAAATAACGTTTTTATATAGATTTAGAAAGGTCATTTGATTAAGTTAATCTAATTTTGTTGATGGGTATTTTAAAAAGAAATAAAAAAGTCAACAACAAAAAAAGATTAACGTAGTGACTGCTGTAAATATTTAAATATAAAGGTGAATAATTTAGCATCAAAGAAAGTGGAGTTCAAGTCACAATTCACTGCTTTCATCGGGTTTTTTTTTTTTGTTTGTTTTATAAGAAGTAGAATATTGTCTATAAACATTAAAATAAATATCTATTCATTATATATATATATTATAGTATTGAAAAATGTCCCGAGTAAATGCATAAATAATTTATTGCCAAGAATGTCATTGATCTGTTAATTAAGTTCATCGGCAAAGCAAAAAGTAATTCTAACAAATAAATATATATATAATGAAAACAATCACTAAGTTAAAATATATATATAGATTGTCAAAATAAGAGTCATAGATCACATGACCCTATCTCTTAAGCTTGTAAGTTATAAACAATGAGGATTGCCAATTCCTCTACAAGCTTTGTGATAAATGCTTAGCCAGAGCAAGCACTTAAAATATCTCTGTCAGGAACCTCTTCCCAAACCCCTGACCATGGTTTCGTGCTTTGGCAGTCCTCAGAGAGGTGTCAGGGTAGGATCTAGTGTCTGAACCTACCCTGACACCTCTCTGAGGAGTGCCAAAGCACGAAACCATGGTCAGGGGTTTGGGGAGGGGTTCCTGACAGAGATATTTTAAGTACTGGCTCTGGCTAAGCATTTATCACGAAGCTTGTAGAGGAATTGGCAATCCTCATTGTTTATCTATATAGATTATCTAAAAAATAATGCTATTGTAATCAATGAGACACATTCCCTCTAGGAAACCGTCAATACGGTAATAAGAAGATAGCAAATAACTTTAAATTGTTTCGCTTTTATATATATTAAAAAGTTTGTACTGAACACCTACAGAAGGAGGTGTGAAAATAAACCAATCTTATTTGTTATTAATAGATTGTTTTTATATAACAAAGCAAAGAAATTAATTTCTATTTTTTTTTAAACTTTGTATTAAATTTTTAAATGATAAATTTGTAATGAAAACAATCACTAAGTGAAAATATATATCGTTACATAGATATCTAAAGAATAATGACTAGAGGGAGTGCGTCTTTTTTTTACTAGAATAGCATTAGTCTTTAGATAATCTATGTAACGTTATACATTTTCACTTAGCAATTGTTTTCATTACATATTTATTGTCTAAAGATTTATTACAAAGTTTAAAAAATAAAAATTAATTTGCTTGCTTTGTTATATAAAAATCAAACTGTTAATAAATAATTCACAGTAAATAATTAGATTGGTTAATTTTTATACATCCTTTCAGAACAATCTTTTTAATGTATAAAAGAGAACCAATTTGAGGATGACTACCTTCTTCTTATTTCTGTATTGCCGGATGATCAGAGGGAGTGTTACATTTATTAGAATAGCGTTACTCTTTAGATGATCTATGTAACGTTATGTGCATATGCATATTATGTTCAGTAGGTATCCCATATCTACTAACTCACAAATGATAATTCCAATAACCCAACGATTTCAAATACTAAATAAAAAAAACTTAGAAATGTATCAAAGTCATTTTTTGCCATTCATAAATTCTCTTCGTTAATTCTTTTCACATTTTGCGCACTTAATATGCCATGCATTAATCATATAGTAATATTAATATCTCACTCTTGATTTTATAACTAAATATCTTTTCATAACTGAATTATTTTTGTGTACATGTTAAACATATTATATACTGTCATATCTGACCCTGCCTTCAGAAGTGGACTATTCCAGATCTGATTGGCTAGCACCCAGTTGCCATCCAAAGGGATTAAATCCTTCACTGGGGTTCGCACCCTGAATCTGCATGTTTCCAGTAAGGTAGGGGATCTGCCTTTAAATAGTCAATCTTTTGCAGGCAAGGCAGAGAGCAATTACTTCTGTTAACTTGAATGATAAATGTGCTCTCCATTAAACCTTCTGCCATCAGCAAAGGTATTTATCTATACATTATCATGACGTCCACGCAGTGAGGCAAGTCCAACTACGGACTGGAAACTGCTATGTCTGAATTAGAGCCGACTCAAGGCAAACTAACTACATAGCTGGAAGAGTCTTACCAGAACTCATGAAGCAGGCTAATCATTAGCTGGAAGTGAGTTCCAAACTCCAAATGACTATCTTAGCAGTGAAGTCTATCAACTGTATTTGTTCATTTGTTTAACTAACGTGTGTATATAATTTGCACTAATATATTGTACATATTAAATGTTGAATAGTTGTTCTTTTTGTATCTGTTGGTTTGGAAATGAACCTGCAAGCCTAACCAAACACAACAGATTTGGCGCAGTGACAGTGAAATTTTTCCTTCATGGCTGGAAAAATTATAGAATAAATTACGCCAGTTATAACAGATTTGGTGCAGTAACACAGAAAATTTTCCCTCACAGCTGGGAAAATTAGAATAAACTATGCCAGTTTAAATAGATCTGGTGCAGTAACAGAGAAAATTTTCCCTTACAGCTGGAAAAATTATATTATTAATTACACCAGTTTCAACAGATCTATACGTATGAAATAAATACGTGAATGTGTATTTGTTTTATTATTTTGAAAAAAATTCACATTCCTGTAATTTCATTACAGTGGTATTTTTTTTTTAGAAAAATTACAATGTAAAACTGTTGAATAAAATTGCCCGCAAACATAAAGGCATGTCAATTTGAAGCTTCAACCAATCATGAGAGCTTTACTCACAAGACAGCGTAAAAGCTCGCTCCATTGGTTTAAAAGCCTCGTTGAGTTAACTATAATAACATAAAAACAAGTATGAGTGGTTACTCAGCATAAATAAAAAAGATGGATAAAGCAATCGGCTCAATGGAATCTTTTGATCCGGCTCAACCTGAAAGCTGGCCAAATTATAAAGAGTGTTTGAATTGTTATCTACAGGCTAACAATATAAAAAACCTGAGATAAAGTTGGCTACACTAATGACCATAATAGGTCTGCAAATATATGGTATACTCAAGTCTCAATCTACAGCTGTAACCCCAGCTGAGCTGGATTTTGATAGAGTGTTGACAATTCTCACAGAGTATTTTTCTCCTAAACCCTTGACCATAATGCAGAGATACCATTTTAATTTCAGCATACAAGAACAGGGTGAAACAGCTAGAGAATTTGCAACATGAATCTATATATTAGCCTTGAAGTGTGATTTCAAAGACTTCATGAATGAAGCACTTCGTGATCGTTTTATTTGTGGCATAAACGATCACAATTTGAGGCTGAAAATGTTAATGATTCCAGACCTAGATTTTGAGATAGCAGTAGCTCAAGCAAGACTAGCAGAAACAATAGCTAGTCAAGCTAACCCATTAAAAAAACTTATAAAGTATGAAGTGCAAAAAATTGAGCATAACACTGGGTAACCCAAGCACTCAGTCAGCTCAAATAATTCAGCATCAAATAGCCTAAGGTGCTGTTATAGATGCAATGAGCACATGCATACAGTATGTCCCTACCACAAAGCAACATGCATATTTTGCAAGCATATTGCACATATAAAGGCAGCATGTCTGAAATTAAAAAACAACCAAAAACAAGCTCATCAAGAGAAGATGAAGACAGGAACAGCAATCAACTGGAGGAACCAACCAAGCAGACAAAACATCATCCAGTGCATTTCAATGACTATGTCCTCCATGGCTAATTTCAGCCAGAGAGAGGGATGTCATATCTGACCCTGCCTTCAGAAGTGGACTATTGCAGATTCCTTGCCTGATTGGCTAGCACCCAGTTGCTATCCAAATGGATTAAAACCTTCACTAGGGTTTGCACACCGAATCCGCATGTTTCCAGTAAGGTAGGGGATCTGCCTTTGAATAGTCAGCCTTTTGGGGGCAAGGCAGAGGTAATTACTCATGTTAACCTGAATGATAGAATGTGATCTCCATTAAACCTGCCATCAGCAAAGGTATTTATCTATACATTATCTGATTATCATGATGGCCACACAGTGAGGCAAGTCCAACTACAGACTGGAAACTGCTACATCCGAATTAGAGCCAACTTGAGGCAAGCTAACTGCTGGAAGAGTCTTACCAAAACTCACAAAGCAGGCTAATTATTAGCTGGAAGCGAGTTTCAAACTCTGCATGACTATCTCAGCAGTGAAGTCTATCAACTGTATTTGTTCATTTGTTTAACTAACATGTGTATATAATTTGTACTAATAAATTGTACATATTAATTGCTAAATAGTTGTTCTTTTTGTATCTGTTGGTTTGGAAATGAACATGCAAGCCTAACCAAACACAACATATGCTATAAAAGGTTTTGTATTATTCAGAAAATACAGATATTTCAGAGATGCATAAAACTGAATGTGGGAAACATCGAAGAACTATCACAATTAATTATGCTGGATACCATTCTCTTCTCACCTATATGTTATTATAGTAGCAAACTCTCCATACAGTATTGCTATCCAGTGCACCCTTAGTGATCAATGGATTCAAGAAGGTTTGTGCATAATATTTCTATCTGGTTCAGTGCTCTAAGATCTAAGGTTCCTCATTGATGAAAGCCACAAATTAGATAGTCTGAGGATATTAGATGAATAGGCAGTAGGTAGATATTTTATGCACCAACCTTCTTGCATCCATTAATTATTAAGACTTACACTGGATGTCACTTCTGTATGAGAATTTGCTACTGTTTTAAGAGTTCGTGTAAGTGTAGGAAATGGTAATAATTTGATGTTTTAGTTGTTCTATATGTTATTAAACCATCAGTTATACTTTTACCTCACTTAGGAAAGGCAACTCGTCCCCTAAAACTCTTTGTTAAGCAAGAATATCACATAAAGAAGAAATAGTTATAATAGTTGCCTATGGGAAAAAAGTAAACATCATCTTCATTGTTAACCATTATCAAACCACTGCAGGAGGAAGTTATCTGAAAGTTCAATCCATCTTCTCTAATCTCTAGTCTCTCTTCTCCACATCTCCCTACACACTTTCTTATTTCATCCATCCATCTCACATTGGTGTATTTCTGGGTCTTTTACAAATTCTTGGTATTCACTTTAAGAGTCAAATTGATTATCTATTGTCATCTCTTCTAGCAATATGTCCAGCCAAATTTTACTTCAGTCTTTTAATTCTCTCAAAGATAACAGTAAAGCCTGTTTATTCTCTTACCAATGTATTGGGTTGTCAATCTCTTCTTGTTTCTACTAATATGCATCTCTCCATATCTTTTGAGTGATCTGAACTCATATTGCTTGTCTCTTAAGTGTGCAAATCTCAGACCCATAAATAAGAACTGGTAAAACACATTTATTAAAAACCTTCCCTTTGAAACACATAGGCATATTTCCTTTTAATATTAAGTTAGTAGTTACCAAAAGCACTCCAACCAAGGTCAATTCTATGATCAATTTCATCCATTATGTTTCCATCTTACTAATAATCTGACCAAAGTATTTGTAGTTGTTAACTTCTTCTAAATCATCATAATTAATCTTTATTTTAATCTTTTTAAGAAAATCCATTGAACATTTTAGTTTTTTTAACATTTACCTTTACTTTCTTACTTTCATCTAATAACTCTTGCAACATTTACTGAAGCTCTGAAGTATTATTTGCTAAACAACTACATCATCCGCAAAATCTAAATGACTTAAAGTAATCTCCATTTACTTTTACTCCTTTAGCTTTCCATTTTAATCCACAAAATACATCTTGCAACACTGCTGTAAAAAGTTTTGGAGATGTATAGTCCCTCTGTCTTAAACCCTTCTCAGTGTTAACCTTCTTAGTCTTCCTAGTATCATTATGTAATCTAATTGTTGCTGCTGCATTTTTATACATATGGCAATATCCTGGGTCTATACCTTGATGATCCAATGCTTTAATCAGTGAAGAAATGCTTATAGACTCAAATGTATTTTCATAATCTACAGATTTAAAACCATAATGGAAACTTATATTCAGTCATTTTTAAAGTTCTCTCAAACTTGGATATGATCTACTGTACTAAAATAACTTCTAAATCTAACTTATTCTTTCAGTTGGTTGAAATCCAATGTTCTCTGTAGACAAGTTGTAGTTATCTTGGTAAAAATTTTGTATAAAACTGATCTTCTTTATCACCTTTTTTAAATATTAATACTGCATTCTTCCAATCATCTAGTACATCTTTATCATTTAGACATTTGGTATATAATTTTGCCAAAAAAATTTATAAGACCTATATTGATTATAATTACATAGAGCTTTTCCCTTCTTCATAAATTTAATTGCATGTCTACTTCTTCACTTAAAATCCTGGGCAATTCAGAAGATATAATAGATGTAGGTGGTACTTTTTCTTTATTATTATATATTTCTTGATAGAACTCTTTTACCCATATCATGATGTTGCCTGTCTTTTCAGTAATAGATCCATCTTTTTTTGCTTTTTGCAGATGTAAGTTTCCTACCAATACCAAAATGTTGTTTTACATTCTTGAGACTTTATTCTATTCTACATCTTTCCTTATTAGTTCACAATTATACTTTCTTATATCATTATCAATTCTTTTTTGCTCCATTTTACAAAATTTGAGATATTCAATCCTTCTTAATGCATCATTTTTAAATATCTTCATATTCCTCCTTTTCTTCATAAATTCTCTAATATCAATAGAAATTTTAATTGTCAACTAGTACTTTTTTCTACCAGCTATCTTTGTTGCTATTTTTAAAAGTGTATCAATTATTATTTTTATTAATTTCATTCAAATCTGAATCATGTTCAAAATCTAATTAATATTTAAAAACAATTTGCAAATTCTAATTTAAATTCATTAGAATGCTTCTGAAGATTAGGAATATCACCTGTTAATATTGTTTTTCTTAATAATTTTTGTCTCTCTAATTTTGCATTAACACATATATTACACCTTACTAATCAATGCTTACTTCCTGTGTTGAATATATTAAAGACCTTACAATTTTGAAAAATGGAGTTTCCATTAGTCAAAATGTAATCCAATTCTGCTGTACCTTTATTTGGATGCTTCCATGTCCATTTCCTTTTAACATTTTTCTCAAAAAAAATCATAATATAAAGTTTTTCTTTTTCTTCAAACTCCATAAGTCTATGTCTTTTCTCATTTCTATTATCATAACCAAATTTCCTCACAGTGCTTTAATTTGTTTAGTCTCCCATAACAATTTTAAAATGTTGTTTAGTCTGGTCAAATGCCTTTTGTACATCGATATAAAAATCTTCTACTACTTCATCCCTATGAGAACTTGTTGGGGCATAAACCTGAATTACCTCTATTTGGTATCTGTTATTAACTAATCTTGCCACTTCATCCAATACACCATCAATATCCACTTTGTTGTTCTTCCATTTTTTTATTTACAATCCTCCATTTGTACTTCCAACATTTGTGCCTTCGTAGTGGAGTATATATCTACTTTTTAAATCAATTATCTCTTCACCGTTTCTTCTAACTTCATAAAGTCCAATAATGTCACATTTAATAAATGACAATTCTTCCAATCCCTGAAATCAAATTATCTGCAATTGTAAGTACCTAAACAAAACATCATCATCATCCTCCACCTTCAGCCACCAGTCACTGTCTTGGCTTGTAACTTTACATCCACCTGAAAATAAGGGCCATAATTTATTTTTATCTATCATGATTGTATAGATCTATTAGAAAAAAAAATTTCATTCACACACACATTTATTCTGCCTTATCAGGCAACTGAGAAGAAATACTGTGGTGTTTATTGATTTTAAACTCAGAAGTAAAAGGCCAATCTCATTGTGCTGGGTAATGCATGTTGGTGAGCAGCCCATCCATGTTCTCATACTATATGAATAATAACATAATAACAGATGCAATGACAGGGATGTATATAGGAGACATTAAGAATTTGCCCTGCTTGATTCCTTTAAGGTTTCCAAGGGAAATCAAAGGGTATCCTTTCAGTTAACAGCAAACTCCTTTCTGCAGCCACAAACAACATAATCTAGTTTATATAGTAATTTTTAATAAAACTCTTAATGTACATTATATTCCTATATAAACTGTGCAATGTGTATTATGCAAATATGTACTTAAAATATGTATCTATGTATGGTAATAAAACATAAATCTATGTTTAAAAAACTTTGCTTAACATTGTTTTTTCCAGTGAACCAGTCATCAATCATAATTATTCAGCTTTCTGAGTCACCAATTTCTTATTCTAAAGTCCATCATTATGTTTTAAATCATTTTATTATGTTTTATGGATGAATGCACCAGATGTTGACAGCTGAGAATCTCTGAAAAAAAAGTTTAGAATGAAAGATCAGTGTGCTTCTTGAATTTTCTTTTCACATGGGATGCTGTGATTTCATGATTTTGGGATGTTTTGATGTACCTACGATCATTTGAGCACTTTATTTTTAAAAAATAGTGGCAATGGTATGGTAAATTTATAAAACATATGTCACAATTTTCTTCTATTTCTACTTGATATAAAATATCCATTTCAGCTTCCAAGCATTTTTTTAATTTTTTTCATGATCATAATAGTTGCTGCCATAAATGTAGTTGAAAATGTATGTAGTTTTACAATTTTAAATACAATTTCTAAAAGTAAAAGTGCTTTTAAATATACAAAAGTGCAACAAAATTGACAAGAAAGTGAAACTAAACTAGCAGTTAACAATTTTTTGTGTTCTTTCATGCAACTATTTCTTGTTGTGGTGAAAAAAAAATCATGTTGAAGTTTTAATTTTTTTAATTTGTACTACACGAAATTATTTACATTTTTTTACAAAAAGTTAAATAACAACTTAGTTAATTAATTGATTATAAAGACTTGTTATTCATCATTACTATAAGAAAACCAAAAGTAACATACAGTACATTAACAAAATTTAATCACAGTTAATGTCAAAAAAATACACTGTCGTATTAAAAACGAAAAAAGGATCTAATCATCCTGTGTTTAAATATGATAATCAATATTTAAGGTGTTTTTTATAAAATGAAATATGCAAATTTAAACAGCGCTTTACATATAAATATGCTGACAAACTTTTTTATCATGGTATATCACCTTTTATTAAGTGCAGTAGCTATTTTTTTTTGGAAATGACTCAAACAGAAAACAGAATCTAATCATCCTGTGTTTAAATATGATAATCAATATTTAAGGTGTTTTTTATAAAATGAAATATGCAAATTTAAACAGCACTTTACATATAAATATGCTGACAAACTTTTTTATCATGGTATATCACCTTTTATTAAGTGCAGTAGCTATTTTTTTTTTTTGGAAATGACTCAAACATTTTTAGATGAGTACTTATTTTTATTATACAAAATTTATTATCAAACACATAATGTATGCAATTTTGCTCATATCTTTTTAAACTGAAAGTACATTAGCAGTACATTTGTGATAACATTCACAGTTAATGCTTGAATATCCTGGGACCTCACTGACGAAGCCACTAGCAGACACTGGTCTGGGGTTGAGGATATTCTGCAAAGCTTGTTAAGAGCTTATTTATAAATAAAGCAAAACTCTCCATACGGTATTGCAACCCTGTGCCAACCAGAGTAATCAATAAATGCCAGAAGGCTTGTGCATAAAATCCCTATCTTATGCTTGCTTATAACTGTTATTGATCATGTGATGTTTATTGGCTTAAAACCAATCCTTCCTAATAGGATAGTGGTGGCTATGGTTATTAAAGAACCAAAGGCACCAAAATGTATAGGTACTGAACTGAGTTCAGCCCTATATAACTATATAATCTAATAAACTTGTATTGAAAATATTATTGTGTTTTCAGTTTAAGACTCATAGTTTTGTAGTTAAGTAGAGATAAAAGGGGGCTGCTGGAGGGTTGTATTAAATCCTAAGATCTAGATGCAGTGCTCTCAGATCCAAGGCTCCTCACTGATGAAGGCCACAAGCCAAAAACTAGTCTGAGTATATTGGATGAGTAGGCACTAGATGGGGGATTTTATGCACAAGCCTTCTGGCATCCATTGATTACTCTGGCTTGCACTGAGTGACAATACTGTATGGAGAGTTTTGCCTGTTTCACGTTAAATATACCAAACCCTCATTGCATCTATGACTAAGTTCTAAACAACTTTTTTCATCACACTCATTAATAGCATAAAGAGAGGGTTTTTCCCAGCATTAGAACAATTACTTTTATCATATTCCTTTTTTGATTTCTTAAATGTCATTTGTGTTTCAGTCGAATATTTAAAAACTGTAATAATTTTTCTACAACAAAAATTAAAATTAGAGATCAAACACGTCACCTTTAGATATATATGCAGCTATATGAAGTTAAATGACCTTTCATTCATTGCTGTAACCATTGATCATTAAAATTAGGATATGACCTTTGCTTTAATTTTCAGTACTTATCATTACTCATAGAGTTTACTTATTTAAAATTAATATATAAAACAAATCAATTATCCAATTAAATATTAGCTCATTAAAATCATTTTAAATAGGGCCACATTTTATATTCTGATTAATTCTCCCTCACTTGTATATAATTCCTTCTGAAACAGATTTTAATAACAAATAAATACAGATTTTAATAACAAATAAATATTTATATATTATATACAGTTATGCCCCGTTAGCCCACACTATACTAATTAAAGTATGTTGCTATGCATTGTATCTCAACTCTTATAACTATAATGTTCAGATATTAGCTCATAGGCCTCCTTTTGATGAGTAATAGCTTGGATATGATTGCCATTTTTTTCTTTCAGCCTGCAGAACAGTTCTTATTGGTTGTCATACACATCAATACATCTTGGTTGTGGATTTAACTTCATTTATAAAACTCTAGAGATTCCATTTACTAATTAATTTACACATACACACACACACATATATATATATATATATATATTATTTACAATTAAACTCCAGGTATATGAAGTATGCCTGTATTTCAAAAATCATATATTTATATATACCTAATGTGTTTTATATTTCTAAATTAATTTAAACCACATAACCATATACTTCATCAATAAAAATTATGTTAATATATATATAGTAAGAATATGATTATTTGACTGGACATTTATAGATTGTTGGTTATCTCTACTAATAAGCTAAATACAGCTGTTTTAGTTAATTAACAAAATAAAAATTTATTTTTAATCATTTATTTTTTATTTACTCAGATGGACGATAATTAGTTTAAACTCCATTATTTTAAACCATACATGGCTATGAATATATATCTATATGAAGGTACTGAAAACAGATTCTTACTTTTTAAAAGAAACATTTGTGAAAAGAAAATGCTCTTTTATAGCAACAATAAAACTTTCATATTTATAATCATTATCTTTAATTAATGTTTCATTAAATAAGCGATATAAATGAAAATTTCACTCGACTCAGATATTTACATATTTATCCTACTATGGCCTTAATTGGTTGGGAAAGAAAATTATATTAAGGTGTATGAAAGATAATGATACATATTATTATAAAATAATCAAATTAGCTTTCATGCATTACAGAAGTATTTAAGATCTATTAATCTCACTTCGTTATTTTCTTCTGTATTTCCTAACAGTATTAAATGGCTCCAGATTAATAACAAGTAAAGAAAACATCTTTTAAGATAATAGAAAAAGCAGGTATGTTGTGAAAGTGTTTCTAATTGGAGGTATAGGCATTTAACTGCACAATATTAGTCACTATGTGTATAACAATTGTGATAGATATATTAAATAGACTACATAATGATATCATTTCATCTTTTCTGGTAGTTGATAGCAAATAAATAATACGTAATCAATGGGATTACTAATTGTAGTGACTATTTACAAGAGAAGTTTAAAAATTCTGTGCATTCACTAATACAATGTATTACTAAAATAATCTTTATTTGTTGATTATCAGAGATAATTAACAAAATGTTTAAATACTTTTACATTAGCAGCTTCAATTCAATAGCATTAAATTAAGAGTAACAATGGAAAAATTAAAGTTTTCATATTTTCCTCATATGTCATAGCATCGGCCGGACGCGAACCCACAACCGTCTGCAACCAACTACTTGCTTGTAAGGCAGATGCGATGACCTCTCGGCTAACAACGATTGACAAGTTCTTATATTTAGTAGATGAAAATAAGTAATAATCTGTTCGCTATTAAAGCATTTTTATAAACTCTTTATGTCTGTGGCTACATGCATTCTGGTTTTATGCTTAGTTACTACGTAATCTAACAACCTTGAAACGCCGATAAAGAACAATATTAAACAAGCATTAATGATTTAATAAAGTATACTAAAATAATAATACATATGTTATCAATATTAATCAGCATAAACAATATCTCTTATTAAATATATTAAATTTACTAAGCTAGCAGATAATATAATAATAATGAGAAAGGCTAAAACCTTCGACAGAAGCGCCTTAAAAATGCTTATGTAACAGCCAATCAGATGTAATAATGACTGCATTTTTAAGGCACTTCTGTCGAAGGTTTTAGCCTTTCACGTTATTATTAATATCTCATACTATTATATCAGATAAACTGTGTATAATTGACATATGTAATTTACAATGCTAAAATTATTAACACATTAATAATTTCTGTTTTAATGTTTTCTTTATACTTTTTATATTATTTTATTCTGAATAGATTATATTTTCATATTTTTTGTATATATTATAACCTAAAAAAAGAACAAAACTACTGGATAGATAGATAAATAAATAAATAAGTGATAAATAAATATCTTCCAATGACATTTTAGACTAAATGATAACACATTGGCCAAGCTCAGTGATTCTCATTATGAAATATGCTATACTAAAAAGATCTATAGGGGTAAGAATAATAATGATTAAACATTATATATATGCCAATTCACAGTTATTAAATTTTAAAAGGAGAACTCTATACTTACTCTGTCAAAATATAAGTGCTCTTAATATTGAAAGCACATACCAAAGGGTAGATATGTTATAACATGTTCTTTCTCATAATAGATTTTTATACACTCCACCCCGACCCCAATATAATAACACATCTCACCACCACTATTCTCACCATTTTATTGCAATGACCTGATTCACAGTTCAAACTCTTGATAAAGAATAATAAAACAGGCAAAACTCTCCATACAGTAGTGCCACTCAGTGCAAGCCAGAGTAATCAATGAGTGGCACTACTGAGCAAGCATAAGAAATGGTGACCATGTGATAAAGGATTATAATGTATCTTAAGTTTATTTGTGCCACTTTACTTTTTAAAATATTTTTTTTGCTAAAAACAATTTCTTTTTGGTTATTAATTACAATAATAAGATTTCAGAGTTCTTTATGAGATATTTTTAATATTAAAATTTTCACTCTTCTATTTATTTATGAGTTATTACATGATGAACGGCATCCAAGTGAAAATATGAGAAGACATACTCTTATTCCTAAGATAATGTTTATCTAATTTACAATAATAATAACAAATTTTCAAAGAAAATATTTTACTTAAACTAAAATATATAGAAAACTTTTAATTTAGAAAAAAATAATAATCCCCTAGGATAGCATTTGAACACCAAGAGTGGATAAGGGATTTTATAGTCACTCAGGATATCCTATTAACAACTCATATCAATTTTTTCTTATAAAGTTGAGACTGGCTTATGTATATATATATATAGAAATTTAAGTAAAGAAGAAGGTGGAACCACCTTTTTCTTATAAAATCTTTATCTTGTGTTGCGACTTAAGAGCTACCTATACAGTCATCATTACATCTGATTGGCTGTTATATAAGTATTCTAAATGCACATGTGAGAAGGTTTCAGCCTTTTACTTTAATAATAAAGTTGAGATAAATAATTTGAGCATTAAATTTATGATGTGTAATAAATAAACAAACAATAATTTTATCACAAAAGCAGTTTTTTTAATAATTAAAAATGGATTATAATAATCATTTAAGATTTTAAAAAAATGAATAAATATTTTATTCTTTAAATGCATTTTTCATTTCTTTAGGCCATTATAACAAAGTGATTATTATCTTTACTTTATGTGCATGTACTCTAAACAATTAGAATCAAATATAATTGTGTTATTATTTATATAATGTTAAGATTTCTGGATAAGTCATGTGTGATTGAGATGATATTAAAACTATACACAAATTTAACAATAAAATATAACACTTATTTAAACAATAAGGTCAATAAGTAAACAACTCTCAGAAATCAACAGACTTAACATTTCACAGGTTTGCAGTTTATGGTAATAAAGAAATAAATTTATTAATTAAATTGTAATTAAATATTTTAACTTGTCTGATTGATATAAGCTTTTTGACATGGGTATTACTACAATAAGCTATGCATTTTTCCTGACTGATAAAAGCTTTTATTATCTTAAGCATTATTACAAGAAGTTCAACATTTTTGCATACCAATCACACTATAATATAATCCCAATAATGAGTACATCTTACCCGTTTGATTGCCTGACTCGTAAAAAAATGAATAGATTTGACGTCTCTCTAAATCGGCTACTTTTTATCCCACATATACATATTATATGTCATTCAAAAAAAAATCAAAAGTTCTGTAAGATGGTGCCCTCTTCCGAATTATTTTACAAGTAAAAAATCAATAAAAATGACCATATATGTCAAACAAAACCAAAGCATTGCCTCCTCACCACCTTTTCTTGAATCTTGTTGGCTGTACAACTTCTGTCAAAAAGGGAAATGGCTGCCAAAAAGTAAAAAGTTACGTTCGTTTTGATTTTTATTACGAAAATGATAAACGAATGTTTACAACATTTTAAACAATATTTGAATTGAATTACAAATTATTATTGATAAAATAATACTAAAAATCAAATTATTTTAGAAAAATAGTTAAGATATTACCAAGAATTATTTATTTATTCCTACATATTTATCATAATGTTAAAGTGAAAAAAAAAAGATTGCTGACGCAATCTTTTTTGGTTGGTTGAATAGCAGTTACTTTTATTTCACCGCAATTGAATATTTTTTAAATTATAAATCAAATTTTATTTTTGAAAAGACTTTCGTTTACTTTCGTGATCTGACAATTTAGTAATATACTTTTTACAAACGAAACTAACGTATTTATATTATTAAAAGTGAATCTATTTAACAATAAATTTTGTTAAAGTTGTGAGTTGGCCAATTAAAAGTTTTGATTTTTAACTCATTCGGCCAATTAAATAATAATCATTGAAAGGGTTAATACCAATCATGTCTTACCAATCCAGTGATGACTCAATGCTTAAGATGGTATATATTACTTATTTCAGCCTATAATTACAATTGTATAAATTTTAGATAAAAGAACTATCAGTTTTAGATTCGGTTATGCTGAGAAAACACAGCGAAACATCAGAGCTATTTTTAATCTACACTAAGAGTGGTCAAAAGTGCAACTGAAGAAAAAGATGATACTCTTCACAAACAAATAACTATCAATTGCCATAACAATAATAAAGTCATGCAGTACACCATACATTGCCACATACAAAATATGATGCTTCTGAGTGGAAAAGATATTTATATATAAAAGTAGGTCGAAGTAAAGAAGGGATTCTCTTTGGGATTCTCTCTTTTCTTCATAGCGTAAGCATGTGTTTTTAAGACCTACAGAGGTCCCTAGTGACGATTTTTTCAGACGCTCATTGCTAAGGTTTACAGCCTTGTTAAAACTATTACATAAATAAGATAAGTAACTTTATGATGGCATGAACTCAAAAGATGCACCTGCATTCCAAGGGCAAATAAATATGCGGAAATAACAATGAACCATTTATGGCTACTAATAAAATAATATCAACCAGAGAGACATAGTGACAATCTCTTGGTAAATATAAAGGCAAGATAAGTATAAACAATAAACAAGAGATGATAATGCTGAATCTTCTAGCAAGTATAATAATTATTAACTGATGTATAAAGTCAATAAAAAGTTATTTTGGCAAATATAATAAAATATGGACTGAAATATAGAGTAAAATAAGAATATACAAATTCCTTACTGGTTTTGCATAAACATCTTCATTCAGATAGATAAAATACTTATAATAGGGGACAAATAAATACTTTTAAAATGATATAATATATTAATAAAGTAGTAAATAATCTGTGAACTTCTGGATATTACAAGTGACAATTAATGCATAAAATATATCAGACAAGAATGCATAATATAACTGAATAAAATACATAATAAATTACAAAAAGCATAACATTATCATTTAACATTATAGAAAATTAAAAGATTACATGCACAACATATTAATGGCCATTCAATTTCATGAAATAACTTTTTTAAACAATTAAGGTATTGATAATTTATGTTATAGCCGTAAATTAACTTTTATTAATTCATTAATTTATTAATTCATTCTGGAAAAATATAATTCACTACTGAAATATAGGAGTAAATATTCTTAGAAAATAAGCAGGTTTTATTAGAGAGAGAGAGAGAGCAGGGTTTAAAATTCATTTTGTAGTGCTAATAATAATGATGAATTATACAATACAACAGATTTCATTACAAATTAATTGTATATAACTCACATTATAATTCATTGAAATATTTCATATTTCTCCTATAATGTAAAGATAGCTGTTTCTATTATTTTGTTCAGATGTATGTAAATAATTGTAATAATGGAATTTTAAGTAATGAGTCCATTATAAAGGTATGATATTATTTTTTAACATGAATATGGACATGATGCTTTTCCAATGAAAAAATAAATTAATAAATTGTATTTTTATATTGGATTATTTCCATCATCTAAAATTTATTATAAGTATAAAATTGAAAGTTACAAAAAGTTCTTATGCAAGTGATGCAAGCTATATATAATTCCCATGGTGCATTAACATTGACAAATACAATTCAGCAATTGCAGAGAAATAATTGTACAAATTTTTCATTCTATTTTCATTTTAAAACTGTTGACTTTGGAATTCTCAGAGACTTTAGCTTAATGTTTTACTACCTGAATGAAAATTTTTTAAGGATACATTTTCACTAAGCAAAAATAAAATTGTTTAAAAATAATTAATCTTTTGATTAATTCTCCAATAAATTACAAAATAAACAAAGTTTTTTATGCCTGTGCATTTTTTTCCTGTGGTGTATGAAGACTCTTTTGGTGTGAATAATTATGCTCCCAATCATATGATTGATTTAATTGATTAAAAATTGATATTTTTATATCACCATCTCTGACTTCTTATATTAAAGTTTAAAAATTAATTTGGTACCTGGGGAATCAAACTAAAAATAAACATTCATTTACATACAATCTAGACTTTAATTATAAGTGTAACATATTGAAAATACTCACTTATGAAATTAAGATTATTACAATGGAATAAAAATAAAATATTACAGTATAAATAAATAAGTTAGAAGTTTACCAGAATATCTTTATTATTTTAACTAAAATTGTTAGGAATAATATTTAAATATTATGAACAAGGAATTGAATGCCAAAATTAATAAATGTAAGCACAGTATTCTCTTAAGTTTCCTTTAATTGAAAACTAACAGCTTTTAATAGTAATAAATTAATACTTTATCACTTAAGTTAAATAGATTAATTTTATTTACAGTAATTTAATTTGTATGATATTAGCAAAAACAAATAAACTTTTACTAATAAGTAATTTAAACAGAAATGCTTTATTATAAACAGGCAAGACAAATAATATCTAATATTAAAGATTTAGACTTAAATATCACTATTGTTTAATTTAAACAATAAATTTTAAGATACTAGAGACTATATAAAAGTAATTTTATCTTTTAATAATTTTTAGAAATGATTTATCACTAGACAGGGAAATATATTCTTATCTAAACAATTGAAAATTAGTTTCAACTATAAATAAATTTAATCAAAATATAATAAAAATATTTAAATGATTCTTAATAATAATAAAGATTTATAAAAGTGCTTAAAATAAATTATAAATTAAATTGGCATTTAATTGTAAAGCCCTAATAAAATTAACTGGCAATAAAATTAAGTTATTAAAAAAAAATTTTTAAATTTAAATAAATTAAACAGCTAGGAGTTTATCTTTACTGACAAAAGCTAAAGGTTATAATGTTTTAGTCTCAATAATAAGTTTACTACTGAATTGATTATTTTTTGCTATCTATGTAACTGTTTGTAGACAAGCATCTTCTATTGAACTAGATAAAGTTTGAGTTATTTTTAAAACCTTTGTTGTAATGCAATGGCAACTTTCACATATTATGTAGAAGGTATAGACACAAAGTTTATGGTTTAGCTTTACCTTTAATTTAATTTACTTTAATTACAGTTAGAAATCTGTTTATTTTTTACATTTTTTGAAATTATTTTGATTCTGTCATTAATGGATCTGACAATTTTTTCACTTCAATTCTGGAATTAATTTTCAACAATAGCTAAAATATGTTAAAATAATTTATGAATATTATAGATATTTTTAAAAAAATCATTGCAGTAGTAATTTCATTGCATATTTATTCAATCATAAAGTTGGTTGCTTATTGGGTCAGGTGACATTTGAATATTAATTTTTATTTTTCAGCTAGCTAAACCTAAATATTTTTTTATTTCTTAGTCAGGAATAGATGTATAAACTTTTGATGTTAGAAGATTACTGTATAAATTAAAATAAAAAATAATTGGATGGTTTTATTGTTTAGGCATTCGTCAGAAGGTTGATTTCTAGAAGGAACCAAACTGAGGACCTTATATTTCAAAAATCCCAGTTCATTAAACCAGATAGGCAAGACTATGTATAAAATTAAAAATTTAGCAAACCTCCGATGGTAGGTATATTATAACTTCTCCATAACTAATGATGAAGCTTGCATAAATTTATATTTTTTTTCTTTATGATCAACTTAAAGATAATCATGTGACTAACCTTCATTGTTTCACTCTTAATTCTATCATCTGACTAATAACAGTTGGATACCTATTAATCAATTTTGATTGGATGTTGGATTATCTTGGATCACCATCTGAACCTGACATATGTCTTTAAGATTTCTTTTTGTAAATAAAATAATTATTTTCAATAGCACTAACCATTGCTCAAGGTTGCATTTTATTGATCTGGGACTTAGATTTATAGATTAAGTTCTTTATCTAGTGACAGAGGGAGTTCATTAAACACAAGAACTATAACTATGTGATAATATTTGATTATTGTCTATAATAATTTATTTTTGACTGAAATCCTTTTAATACATTTTTTTTACAAATGTTAGGGATTTATATAAACTTTAATGAATGTGTGTTATGTTTCTATCCAAAACTAAGTAAAAGAACTGTATTGCAACCAAATGATAACACTTGTTTGTAATTAATAATAATTTATCATTTCTTATCACATCATTTTCAAAATTTGTTCAAATGTATTATAATATCATAAGCCCTGCAAGCTTTGGTGCTATGGTAGATAGTTAGACTTTGGGGCATAACATCTTTGGGTTGATTTTGATTCTGCCAATTCTAATACTTGAAGCTTGTATGAACTCCTGCGCATTTATATCATTCTATTATTTGTTTTATTTAGTGTATAGTAACAACATTTAATAAGTTATTTACATTATCATCTATATACATTACTTTCTGTGCTTAAATATGAACAAAATAAACTTTTAGTACTGTAGAACTTGGCAATAATCAGCAACAGTTTAAAGCTATTTGAATGGAATTTATTCTACAGTAAAGTTATTCGTAAACTTTATTAGTTGTTTATTGTGTATTTAATGATGTTAACTGTTCACACTTCTATATGAAATGTAATAAATGTAATAAGTGTGCTCACATTTAACTATAGAGAAGCTTGTTATTTCTATAAATTAAATATGCTTTAGCATGTTTGAGAATTTATGGCATTCTTATATTATGAGAACTCCATAAGTTCTCGAAAGTGCTAAGCTTTATTTAATTTATAGAAATAACAAAGTTCCCTGTAGTTATGTACAAAAACTCTTATTACATTTATTGTGTATTTATGTTAAGTTCCTACTAAAAGAAGATACAATAGTATTGACAATATTTTTGAATTAGAAGGACTCTACTTGTCATGATAAATTGGTCACAACATTAAAAAAAGAAGATTTACATACAAAATTTGGTAAACAATTTTTTTAAAGAAAATTTCTATAACTTGTACATAATAACATATAGAAAAAAGCTTTGCAGTTATGAATTTTAATGATTGGCTGTAAAATTGAAGTATGGGAAGTGAAATCACAAGTTTTGAATTGATTTTCCCAAACTTTATGCTTAGTTTTGCAATTTTAAATATGGTAACAATTGAATGTTAAATTAATGTTCTTTAAATAATGGTTATGACATAAAAGATCACTGATTTAAAACAATAGAAAACTCTCCATATAGTAGTGTCACCCAGTGCAAGCCATAGTAATCAATGGATGCAAAAAGGTTTATGCATATCACTATCTAGTGCCTACTCATCAAATATCCCCAAACTAGTTTCTAGATTGTGACTTTTATCAATAAGGAGCCTTGGATTTGAGAACAGTACACCTAGATCTAAAAATCTAATGCAAACCTCTAGCAGCCACCTTTTACTTTTTAATTAACTATAAAGCTAGAGGGTTACATTACATTCTAAAATCTATGTGCAGTGCTCTCATGTCCAAGACTTCTCACTGATGAAATCCACAAACTAGTATGGCGATATTGGATAAGTAGGCACTGGATAGGAATTTTATGCATAAACCTTCTTGCATCCATTGATTACTATGACTTGTACTGGGTGGCACTAGTTTATGGAGAGTTTGCTGCTGTTTTAACAGCTTGTGATTCATTTATTATTATTGGGCTGGGGGGGGGGTAAATTTATTTCAGAAAAATAGCTTTTTGTGTGAATAGATTATAATAAACAAAATATACAATATTTTAAAAATATATAATATATTGATGTAATATTGTATTACATAAAGACATGAGGATTGCATGTGGACCTAAATCTGCAAGTTGACTATGACTGAATTAGACAATAAAGTATTATAATTAAGCAATAACACTTGAATACAATAACTTTTAGGTTCCCTTAATAATAAGTTTTAGGTTCTCATTGCATGTCACCCTACTAAGATAATTTGTTTTAATTAGAGTAACTTAATAAACTATTTAATTATTAACATCATTATTTATTTACATAAATAAAGTTTACTTTCCAAAGACACCCTTAGAATTTATTCTTCAACGTATTCTGACTGACTGTCATTAAGATGTATAATGAAAAAATATTTTAAAATGTTGTTAAATAGATGGGACATTGTTTGTCGGCGTGAGCCGCGACTCTGCTACATCATTTCGAGAGTTTAAACTTCTTCTGAACTCTCTAGCAATAAACTGTTCTATTACTATTTGTCACCGATTAATATTTAATAATCGCAAATGGAACAACAATTTACATCTTATATTTATTGTGAATCCATGCGTTTTTTTAAAGAATAATTATTTTTTTTGTTTTTATTTTCAAGCCTTTTGTAGTATCTACATTTTTGAAATACGAATTTTTTTTACAGCACAGATTTTTTCATACCTGCGCTTTTATAAGTAATATGTAGTGGGTTTGAACTCAGATTTTCACACGACCTTCAACTATACATGCTATCTCATATTGCTGAAACTTGATCACACACATGTCGAAACGATAAATTATCACCAATATACACATTTCGTCCTAAACCAGCACTTGTCAATTGGTCAAGATTATCATTTCCACACATATATATAATCAATGTTCAGCTTTATATTAAGATAGCCGATTTTCATACTTTAATGGACAGGCGTCAAATCACTCCACCCCACAACCCTTCAACCGTCCATTTTATTGAAAATCTGATGGTGGAACGCCCAAAGCCCAACTTTGTGCCAAAACTTCTCATCCTACCCATGTTGACCATAAGTCAATCTGACCCCTCACGTACAGAATATAATTCATTTACATACATATACGAGGGATGTGCAGACCTTAAAGCACTATATTTGAAATATATTTTTTTTCTACAGTACACGCTTTTTCATAACAGCATTTCTATAAGTAATATATATTTATCTTTTCGACATGTGCGTGATCAAGTTTATCAGCAGTATGAGATAGTATGGATAGTTGAATGTCGTGTGAAAGTCTGAGTTCAAAACCCATATATATACATTTTTGTAAGATAAAATTTACTGTAAGCAAATAATATTCTCTTTTACAGTTTAAGCCAAACTCCACATTAATAAAACGATTTCTATTCATCAGTTTTAGCTCATTAACTTCCACTAAACAAGACTAAAAGTTTTTAAAAATGAATCTTTTTAATCATTTCAGTCTAAATGACCAAAGGTTATTTAATGACTCCTGCCATAACCCTTGACATAATTCTTATATTATTAGCCATATTCTTTTCTTTTTTACAAGCAAAACTTTTTAGCTTGTGCCAAATTGAGTTCTTCTTGAAAAAGCAACTTATCACAAAAAGCTTTTAAGTCACATGATTTTTAAAAAAAGAGAACTCAATCACAGAAAAATGTCTAGAATCTAAACATTTTTAAATTCCCGAGGCAAAAAAAAAAAAAAATTGAAATGAAATGTAAATTTAATCAAATCAATTTGAACATAAATCATCTACGGATAAGTTATGAAAGAAGTTATTTAATAAACTGTACAGGCTTACACACACCTGCATGTATAATGTAATATGTAAGGGATTCGAACTCAGACTTTCACACGACCTTCAACTCTCCATGCCATCTCATATTGCTGACCCACCTGATCTCACACATTATAAATCACAAATATATACGTGTATGCTTTAAGAGACCCAGAGATGCTTTAAGAAACCCAGAGATGGACCATGTGAAATGATCATTTTATTTTCAGTAAAAATAAGACATGAGTCCGAATATCTGGAATAAAAGTGAAGAAATATGCAGTAAATAAATGAAAATGATGTTGATGGTCGTGTTTACATACTACTGGCATTATTTTCTCATTATTTATAAAATCTATGTACCAGAATTATTTAAAGATTATAGTATAGATCTAAGTATGAATTTCTTGATTAAATTATACAGAAGATAGTAAATATTGGTCAATATTTATTATCCATAACCAAATTGTATTACTAAATTTACCAGACCCCTGTTGGCCTCTTTGCACTACATAGCTTGGAGAAATTGGCTCTTGATTGGTTAAGATCTGTTGATGTGCTGATGCCATATGCTAAATAAATAAATATCTAAAAACATGTTGAGTCTAATATGATTTTTTTTATCTATTCTTCTTCAATATTTGCTTAGTTTATAATTACTCTTTCATCTTATTGTATTTTTTGGAAATAATTATTATGATGAGAAATATTTTCTATGCCATTTATGGCAGAGGTAGATTAGAAATTTCTCAGGTAGCTAGTTTCTTAGACTGGTTTTCAGCCAAAAAAAAAACTTAAACAATAATAATAATTTTCTTAATTCAATGGAATTGTTGTTTATAAACAGCCAATAACTGCTCAAGCATCACATGACCTCATAAGCAACTGACCTTATAATTTTATTAATATTGTTCATCATAGAAAAATCAGAGAAAAATAAAGTCAAAATGGAATCTATTTATTATTTATTTAGTGTTAGTGTTTGGAGCATTCTTTAGACTGTTTAATTATTAACAAAATATCATTTTTAAAAAAATCGCATGAAAACATCACATGATTTACTTAGACACATTACTATTCATTAGCAAATTCTTCTATTCTCATTATTTTTATGCCATCTAGTGTAAGCTACTATCGTGCATCTATTGATTGCTTAAGTTTCACTAGATGGCATAAAAATAGTGAGAATAGAAAAATTTGCTGACAAAATATCATAAAGGAACCTGTAGAAATTCCAATGGTATCCTGCAATATAGATTCAACATTTCTTAACTATATGGTTTGCACATGTCCGACATAAGTCTGCGACTGTTAAATTCATTTATAAATAAAATAAACATAATAACCATAGATTGTCTTGAATTTGTTGGTAAGACTCCAATGGCGTGTAGGAAGATTGAATCCAGTTGACGTTACTGTTGAATCTAAAAAAAAAGAATTGCACTACTAAAAGTCATTATTTAAAAAATGTTTGAAATGTCCACACCAAAAACAAAAGCGCCCCCCCCCCCCTGCAAATATAATCGGTAGAAATTAGCTTTTTCTTTAATTAAAAAAAGTAGCATTCTGGTAAAAAAAAAAAAGAGAGATAAAAATAAAAAGTATTACAGAAATAAGAAGTGACTTGAATTAAAATAGTTTCTTAAAGACTGAATTAGAACATCTGGAAGAAAAGAAAATAAAGATTTATCGTTTTTTATTTCACAAACAAAAGCATCTTTCATATTAACTATATATCAAGATGTTTTTTTCAACTTTCAGCCATCTAAATGAGAATCTGTGTTTTATATAAAGTAACAAATAAATGTTGTTTCTATATTTACTTTAACTTTTATTTTTTTTTTACTCGTGTGTTAGTTGTTTATGTAAACTTCCAAACTACATTCATTTCAAATTATAATAACGCTCGTTCATTGTTAAGCTAATAGTATGGAAAAATTAAAATCTGTCTTAAATTCATTCACGATGTTAAATCCTTCACATGAATGATTACTGAGCTAAATATAAAATTTCAAACTAAAACCTAATAATAAAGAGCTTTGAATTATTGAATTTAATAATATAAATTGATAAATATGGTCTCTATCCGCATCTTTCAGCTAATCAGCATTGTGAATGAACTTTAAAACATTTTGCTTAAATAATAGATGGTTTGCAAAATTTTTATCATCAGTCAATTTTACAGACGATCAATATTTTTTTAATTAATCATTTCAATATGTAAATTAAAAAAGCATTTCCATTTTTAAAATGTTAATTTATTAAAAATGCCGAAAATTATATTTTACCTTTTAAAATTAAACATACCTTAAGTAAATTAAATACATATTAATATATATTTAACCAAACAAAAAAATTATAAGATATTTTGCTGGAAGGCAGGGGTTACAATTTTAAAAAGTATTTTAGATCCATTATTCCTAATCTGTGTTTATGAAATCTTGAGATCCGAGATATCCTCACAAAAAAAGTCTATAAAGGCTTGAAGAAATGTTGAGAGTCTTCTATATTTAAAATTGTAATCAGGAATAAATAAATCATTAAAAAATACATGTGTAATATATATTTTATGTAGTTGTTTATGCAAAACTTAACTTTTTTGCACTATTGATCAACACTTTACTCAATTAGGTGTTTCTGGCTTGTGGTCCCAGAAAATTATATGGTTAAAATGGCTCTGTAACATATGCATAATTTGTCTTAAAATATCTTACTCAATACTTAAAGATAACTGCACAAAAAATAGTATGATGAAATTGAAAATATTCTCCTTTTCTTGTATCAACTTTCCTGCAATTATGAAATTACAATAATTTATATATTATGCTTGAAAAATAAATGACAATTTCAACTGTTTAAGAGCTTTTCTCAAGAAAAAGCTCTAAACAGTACTGTTGAGAAATTGATAACATGTATTTATATTACAAGTATTTTATATAAAGGGTTATGGGAAGAAGCTCTGAGGAACTCTGCTTAATAGTTGAAACTAATGGCTATTCTATAAATATGATTTATAAAGTGTTGTGAAAAAAAGAGCTTTGAGGAAGACTATTGAAACTATCAGCTATTTTGGAAATATGATTTTAAAGATGTTGCATTGTATAAAGCACATAAAAGTGTTTTTAATATTTGTATTAATATATTGGGAAAGCATCCTGAAAAATAGTGGTAAATGCTGTGTCGGATATTGTTAACCTGGTCATTCAAAACAAATGAGTCAACCTAATCAATTTTCAATTTTGTATTTGGATATTTTTTTAATTCCAAAGGTGCTGATGTAATTATATTGCTATTACTGTTATAAAAATGTCAAAGAGAATGTTGTCAGGGACAGAGTAAAGACATAAAAATTATTGACAATTTTTGGTTCTTGGGATTATTAATCAACAACAATGAATTCATCTGACAAGAAATATCATATGATCTATCTATGGATGAAGTTGGAATGAAAATTCTAGAAAGAATCTTTAGACATAGAAATATATATCTACATTTGAATGTGAGAATTGTTAAATCTATAATATTTTCTATGACTGTTCAAGGTTGTGAAAGTCAAACTCTAAGTGTCTTTATTAAGCTTCTTGATCAAGTCAAGCAGCGAGACTCTCTGCTTTCACCTGTGAGTCTACATGATGATACTTGGGTGAAAGTTTTATTTTCCTCTTAATCTTATTAAGATACCCTTTTCTCTACATTGACTTTTTCAAGTTTCATTCTGAATGCTTTGTAAATTTTTATAAAGTTTAACTGTATATTACTATGTTACTATGTTTAATAAATATATTTTAAAACAAATATCATATGATCTATCTATGGATGAAGTTGGAATGAAAATCCTAGAAAGAATCTTTAGACATAGAAATGTATATCTACATTTGAATGTGAGAATTGTTTGAATGTGACTGTTCAAGGTTGTGAAAGTCAAACTCTGAGAAAGATCAGGATAAATTACAAATGATTTTCAACTATAGTGCTATTAAAGACTTTTTAAAGAAAGCTATGAAGAATTTATTATTTTAAACTGGAAATGTTATTGGAGCATAAATGATCAACTTGACATTGTCTTTTACCCTGAGACAACATCTAATTGATTAAAAAGGTACATAAACTGTTTGGTGAAGAAAGAACTCTTTCATAACTCAAACAGATTTTAAGTTTAGAGAATATTCTTATTATCACTAGGAATTTATCATTAGTTTAAACTATGTAATGATGTTAAATGTCATTGTAATAATGACATTTGTTCTAAATTAGTCAGACTAAAATTATTTGAGTTAATATTAGTCATTATAAAACAGCATTACTATAATTCACATCATTACTACATTTTTATAAACTTTCTGTTGAGAAATAATTAGGCATTGCTTTTGTTCTGTGAGTGTATGTGTATTTTAAAGATTAAAATAAACTTCATGTCAATTCCAATATGATATAATATCCCTTTCACCAATAGTAATGTCTATACCTAAACAACCTATATTCCTCTGGGATTTATATCATAAAGCTTTTCAATAATCAATCAAGTTTAGCACTAACTTCATTATTTGTAGTCCAGCTATTTGAAAAGTTTCTGAATATGCTTACAAATTCTCACATCCTTGAAATATTTTCCAAATTTTATCTGCATCTTAATTCCAGATCGAATGAATCTAGATAGATCCAATTAACACTATCACAAGCTGACTTTGTTGTACCAATATTAGTGTATCAAGTAATTAAATAGATCACAAAATAATTATTTATAACCTTATAATTTTTTTTTTTCATTTTGGAAATAATTATATTTATTTAATGTATTTTATTCCAAACATTTTTATATTTTATAACAACCATTTTATTTTCAACTTTTATTCACATATGAAGATTAATTTGCATATATTAACATACATCAACAAGACCATAATATTTCTAACTCTTTGGCTATGAATATGAGGTTAAAAAAACCTCAAAAGTGCTAAATCTGATATTTAATTTTGATATTTCTAACTTCACCAATGAGCATTCAAAGCACAGTATAATTACTTATTGTTTTGCTAATTAGTATTTAAATGTAATACTTTTGTAAATGTGGAACTTAATTTGGGAGGGGGGGCATTACTTATGTTATTGCATTCTGTTTTACTCCATAATTCAGTATATGAGACAAATGTTGAGATTTTGAAAAGAATATAAGATAATTATAAGAGAATGAAAATATTTAAAAATTGCTGCATTTGTAAATTTTTAGAATAAAAATTGCAGGGCTTAAGATTAACAGTAAAATAAAAGTGAGTTTCTAACACTGCTATTTGATAAAGAAGAATTGCAAGAATAAATGTATATATTCAATTAATTTATTCTTAGCAATCAGCAAAAAATTGCCTTGGTTTCTAGTTTATTTAATTTTCATCTATCTGCGCTTCGCAAATTAAAATATTATTTAAATATTTATGATTATTTTTACACAATATTTATTTAACAATTATTTAAAAACAAATATATACATTATTACAGTTTGATTTTATTTGAATATGTTTGATTTTTAAAAATATAAGTTAACAAATTTAATCACAATGATAAACAGAAAATTATGATGGTAAGATTATTAGTGCCTTTTTAAAAAAAACTTTTTAACATGGTACTCTACAATATTTATACTATAAAAATTATAAATGCAATTTTAAATTTTAGAACAACATATGATAGCTTTATGATGGCTCCATATTTTTTAAAAAGTTCATTCATCGAAGATTTTGTTAATTTTCTTTTTTTATAAGCTGAGCTGACTTTCTTTTACACCATTGTATCAGAAAAAAGTTCATTCATTTTCATTATTATTATTATCATCATCATCATCAGAATGTTGTTGATGTTATTTTCTATATTTGCAAAGTTCAAATATGATTTTTTAAATATATTTTTAATTACTAATACGCTAAAACTAATTGTGTTACGGTGAAACTTTTAAGTTTATTAATTAGTAGGTCTTTTTTATCTATTCTATCTTTTAGACTTAGTGCTTTAAGAGCCCTTGCAGCTCCCTATTCATAGTCCTTTTCATATTGTTAACTATATGCAAATGCATGCAAATCATATACATCATTCATTTTTTCAAAATTGCGAAGCACTTGTCCTTTCTGTTTATTGCTCTGGCATTGCTGGTGATGAAACATGCTTCTTTTTGTTTGTAATCTTGGTCAAGTACATTTTATTAAATTTTAACATGAAATAAAGATTTAATATTATAGTCATATGTTAAATAATTTTAAAATTGCCATTAGAGAGACAACATAAATATTTTCACCAGTTGAAGGGTTAGCCCTTTAGCTGATTTCATCAACTTGTATAAAGTCTGTCTATTTATTGCATTGGTCCATTACATAAAAATCTGAGAAATTTTATTTGTCAATTACATTTTTAGTATGTTTCTATTCATAAAATATTAATCTAAAATAAACAGAATTGTTTCAATTCAACTTTTAAAAATTGAATAATTTTAGATTCAAACTGGATAAATGTATCAAAAAATTAAAAATAATGTTAATAAGTGAAGAAAAATATAAGAAAAACATTTGAAAAATAGCCAGCAGTAAAACAAAAGAATTATATTTCAACCAATCATTATGTGAACATCGGTGAAAGTATGATCTCTGATTATTTATTTCTTTTGTATTTTCTTGGTCTAAAATTAAATATTTTAAATAAAAATCTAAATCTAGACACATTATTAGTTAATATACTGTAAAAAATAATTAATATTTATGAAATATAATTGCATTTTGTTCTTATCAATGGATGTCATTGATATGCAAATGATGGTCAGCAGTGGTCAATGTTATTCACTTATCTTGAAGAGTGGTCAGTCACTTTCCCATGATTATTTTTTTTGTAAAATATAAATTTTTTCGAAACAAACTTTATATTCCAATAAATTAATATAAAATCTTAATTATAAATAGAAAAAATTATGATAAATATATTTATTTACATTCAAAATCTATTATGAAAGCAAAAAAAAACATTTTTGTTTGATTTCTGACTTTGACAATTAGACACACCTAGATAACAATGGCTGAAGTTGACAGCTGTCCAACCAGAGAAGGGAAGCTGGGCTATATACCAATACATGGCAATAAAAACTGATTTTTTTTAAATTAGCACCAAATGTGGGTTTTTTTTAACTAAAATTTTAAATTTCTAATTTAGCATAAAATGAAAAATATGTGACCAAAATTGGCTGAGAGATGGTGCAATTACATTTAGTAACCATAATTAACATGAATGAGATATAAAACAGGACAGTTTCTAAATGTAATTAACAGCTGACTTGTTTTTAAAACATCAAACTGAATTGTTTATTTTTGGTACATTTATAATTGTGTGTGCATTTTGATTTGTGTTTATACACATATATAATAAATGTATGTATGTAGGCACAATTTTCTTTGTTCACTCATTACAACTAGTACATAATAAGAAAACAATTCATTTTTTTACTAGTTATACAAGGTGTTTATAAATTCTGTGTGCAATTTAAAAACATTATAATTTTAATATCAACAAAATAAAAAATCCTTCTCCTTTTTCTTTTCAAAAACTTTATTTTTTTATCTCAATACTGAATATATATATACATTTATATAATACAAAACTCCAACGTTTCAACTGTTTTATCTCATACAGTCATTTTCAAGGATCTGCAACAATATTAAATACATATCAATAAATAAACTTCAATTACAATTATTTATTGATATGTATTTAATATTGTTGCAGATCCTTGAAAATGACTGAATGAGATAAAACAGTTGAAACATTGGAGTTTTGTATTATATAAATGTATATATATGTTCAGTATTGAGATAAAAAAATAAAGTTTTTGAAAAGAAAAAGGAGAAGGATTTTTAATTTGTTGATATTATTGTAGAACATATATATTTTAAAAGAAAAGGTGGATGAAATTTTGCTGTGTTATTATATATGATTATAATTTTATTAGTATTTGTGGAGAAATTATGTAAAATGTATTGGAAATAATAAAATCTACATATTTTTTGTTGTTTTATTGTATTTTATCAAGTTTCCACATGTCCACCAGCATTAGTAATACAAAGGGTAATACGATTTTGTAGTTCTCTAAAAATATTTGCCAATTGATTTACAGTAATGCCTGAAATCACATTAGTTATTTTAGCTTTCCAGTCTTCTAAAAATTGAGGTTTAATTGCACACACTACTGTTTTCACATGTCTCCATACAAAAAATATAATGGAATCATGTCTGGTGAATGTGAAGGTCAAGAAAATGGTCCACCTCTTCCAATCCATCTATTAGGAAATTTCTGCTTAGAAACTGTCTAACATTTAGAGCAAAGTCTCAAAGAGCTCCATCTTGTTGAAATACTGTATCATCTTTTGTCTTAATGGTTCAAGCTGAGAAATAAAGTAATTCTTCAGCTTATCTAAGTAGATGTCTTCATTAATAACACAATCTTCAAAAAAGAATGGCCCTATGATTTGATTTTTTCCCAAAGTACACCACACATTAACTTTAGGAGAGTCTCTTTCATGTTCAGCAGTTTAATTTGGGTTTTCAGTGACCTTGCCATTAATGCAAAATGCTGCTTCATCAGAGAACATTAAGCTACCCACATGTGTATCAACATTGGCAAGTTTTTCATTAAACTAATGGCATAAAGTTAGACTTGCATGATACAATATTTGATGCAATTGAATTTTGTATGGTTTCATGTGAAGTTTTATCCACACAATCTTATAAACAGTGGACTTTGAAAGCCTCAGCTCTAGTGATGCTCATCTTAATGACTTTCTTTGACTTATCTTAAATGATTGTTCTATGCAAGCTATACTTTCTTCACTGACATGTGGCATACCAGACTGTGGCTTATCATGAATTGAGCTGTATTTTTGAATTTTTTCATCCATTTGGCAATAGAGTTCCTACGAAGTGGTTCTTTACTGTATTCAGTTCTAAACTTTCATTGTACAGCAATGATAGATTTCAGCTCAGCCAACCAAAGACACAGTTTACTTTTTCCTCAATTGAAGCCATGGGTCATGTAACTCTGAAAAAGAAGTATTTTTAAAGTTTCAAAAAAATATTAAATAATTGTGTTGAAGAATTACTAAATAATTTTATTTAAAACTAGATACATTAAGCTTTCTAATATTTTTACAGATTTTTTTATCACAAATACTAATAAACATCACATTAATGGAGAGTTTTGCCTGTTTAAATACTAATAAAGTTATAAATTTTTTAAATTGCACATGGACTTTATGGACACCCTCTATTAGAAATGCATATCTGTACGTATATATTCTCATATATATTTATATTGCAACCGTACCTTTTTTTTTCCAGTTTGCATTTATTTGATTTTATATATATATTGTGCCCTTTTCTATAGGTCAATGATGATTATAAATGGTCAATTACTAAAAAATTTGTCTTGCGTTGTTAGCCGAGAGGTATCGCAGCCGCCATGCAAGCAAGTAGTTGGTTGCAGACGGGGTGTGGGTTCGCGTCCCGGCAGATGCTATGACATATGAAAAAAAAAAAAAAAAAAAAATTACTAAAAAATTTTAAAATTAATATTATATAGTATTTAAAATTATAGATTATATTAAGCAGTAAAAGATTAATATGATATATTTAATAATAAGTATTGTGATGGTGAGAATTGTATCTAATTCTATATTTTTCTAAATTGTTTTTCAAAATTTTGTATAATTATTTTATATAATATAAGTAGCAAATTTATTAAGACAGATAAAATTAGACTAAACACCGGAAATGACTACGTGACTGTCTGAAATATTCTATGTATAAGCACCGGTTTAAATTAATACTAATAATTAAAATATTTAAATAGTATATTATAGAAGTGGATGGAATTGTCACACATCATAATAAAACTAAGTAGTATACACCTTTATTAATTATTGTTTCAAAATTGTTTTAAAGGTAGTTAAATTGTAATAGATAATAATTGATTTAAAAATAATAATGAGTTAACATTTAAGTCTATTATGTCATGATTTTAAAACTTTAGAAATTGCTTATAAATCCTAGTAGGGATTGACCAATAAAAAATAGATCTTGGCAGACAACGAAAATCACGCCAACTAATTGTATAAAGAGGGGAGAACAAAAATGTGTTGACTCCAGAGCAGAGGTAAAATTTTAAGCTCTCTAAATTTTTTTTTTTCTTCAATTTATTAGTCAATTTTATTATAATTTTAATAATATCTTTGAAAGAAACCAACTGACAATTTAAAAATCATCCGAAGAGAATCTTAGAATAATATGTTTTAAAAAAAAAGTTTTCATAGTAATGTTTCACTAACTTTACAGTAACCTGCCAGTGGATTCTATCGAAATATAATCGGAGTTTTCAATAGAAAATGGATAGATTCTTAAAACCAAGTTGTAAATTTTATAATGTTCCAAATATGTTAATATTATTCATTGATATAGTTTATATAGCGTATCACTATGAAAGCTGTTTTCGTGCATATAAAATCAATGAAAGGACATTGTGCGCAAAGTTAATGAAGATAATGGAAAATAAAAATAAGTATTATTCGTATAAGAATAAATGGACAAAAGGAATTTTAATATTGAAATAGTTTGAATTGCTTTCTTTGAGATGACTTGAGAAAATACTCTAGAAAATAGTTAAAGATCGGAAGTAGTGTATATAAAATAATAATGAATGAAAGTGAAGTTTACCAAGAAAAACACTTGCCTAAAGAAAAACAAAAATTTTACAGAAGAGAAATATAAAATATTGGATCCATGGAAAACACAATTGGTACCGTAATTATTAAATAATTGTAGTTTAACTAGAAATAAAGATGCATCAACGCGCCGAGGTAATATTCACCAGAACATTAAAAAGCTTCGTGGGATAACTAAATAAAATGTTTTCTAATAATTTTGAATTAAACACTAAAACTAAAGATTGTCTAAACAGTTTATTAAATGAACTAATTTATTTAAAACTTTAATAAGCAGAAAGGAGAACATTCGGACAAAAGAAGAAATGATAAATATTATGGGACTAACCAAGATTTACCGTCAGAAAAATATATGATTATGGTTTGAATTATTTTCGTTACTAATCTAAGTTAAACATTAAGTTTTAGATAGCGATAGGGAAAACAAAATACATTAATTCGTGATATAACATTATATGAAATAATATGTTTTGATTTTGAATTTTAAAATAAAATTGTATGTATGTGGAAATTTGTATATTTGCGATGCTCGAAGAGAAAGAAACCTACTACGAACTCTGATAGGAAAATAAAGATTGTTTTTGGTAACATTTATAATTATTAATGATATATAATGTATGTTTTATTTATTTAGATCAGCTGAGAATCGAATGAATGTAGCGCAAAAGTTTTATTGTTATTATTGTTGTAAAACACATTTTTGAAAACAACACTTTAAAACACTTTGAGATGTGATTAGATTTTTAAAAAATATGCATACGATAATCATTTTATGTGTTATTAATATAGTTCAATATAACCGATGGTTATGTGATATTTTCTGTTAATTTTCCGATTGGGATATTTAAATGTTATTTTAACAAAACGTAGATGTTGAACCTACAGTGTAATAAAGCAAGACAAATTGTTCTTATGGAATAGGGAAATGTTTTATATTAGCGAATTTTGTTTATTGTTTTAAAAAGTAGTTAGTATTTTATCGATGTTGGATACAGTAAAAATCTCGAGAGATAGTTTGGGTAGTGACTTGGTAGTACGTGGTGATTCGGAAACCAAGAGGATGTATTAAAAACTAGGATGCCACAGGGAATGAAATAATAGGTAGTTTTAGATATTAATCAGCATAGTTAACAAAGCCCTATGACCGGTACACATGTTGTCTTGGACAGTGGTATTTTATATATTTCTTGTGAGTCATACTAGATGTTTGGTAAAGCTGAGTAAATAGCTGCCACATCATGCTTATCGCCAAGGTTATTAGACAATGAATGTCGGACCTATTCACACTGTTCCATACATTTTTGAAGTATATTGCGGATAAGTTATCTATCTATTTTCCCGATATCCTATATATCTTTCGCTATCTTTATCTGTATTTCTTGCAACTACATCGTTATGTGATAAGTCTATTAAAAGGGAAACAATAGATATTTTTAGAATGTATGTCATGCTATTATTTGGAATAAGAATAGTTAAGTATTAACGAAGAGTAGATTATGATTATTGAAAGAAAGATGCAGATATCCTAAGAAGGGAAGGAGTTAGAACTATAATTTTATAAAAGTATATCCAAATACAAATATACAAAAATATTAAATATAATTTCACGTTTTCTTATTGTTAATTATATTTTTAAAAATATAAGTATTGCATATTTAAAAAATACAATAACATTCGATAATTATAGTATATGTGAAACTGTAACAGGTGATAATTAAACCCATGTTATAGTGTTATACATGAGTATGGCTTATGGAATAAACGTATTATAGTTTACAAGCATTGGAGAACAAACGTTAAAAGTAATAATAATATTTGAATAATATGTGGAGTGACTTATATAAAGTTACAAGGAAATGTAATTTTCTTTTAAAAACCATATTGATTGTAAAATTATGATGTTATAAATGATGTTTATCCACATAGATAATTTATAATACAGTAACTTTAATATTAAAAGGTAAAGAATGGTGTTACCCATAAAATAGTTAAAATAAGTGATATGATAAACCTAATGAGAAATAAATAAATAACTTTTAAAAGGCATAATAAGTTTAATTAACGATAAAAGAAATATAAATGTGTATAATTCAGCTATTGTAGTGTAAAGAAAAGTGAGGATATCCCTTGTAAATAGATGTAGATGGATTTGTTTGTTTTATTTATTTTTATTGATGTTAATAAAATTTTAAAATTTGTTTATTAAAACTTGTGTCTGAGTTTTGTTTTCTCTACATCATTGCATGAATTCACAGGGTATGTTCACAACCATTAAACTAAGCATATGATTGTTTGCACAAAAGATAAATAGAGAAATATGTTTAATCTTAATTATTTATTGATGTTCTTGTAATTAAATAATTATAAAATTGCATTGCGTTACTGGTCATCAATCCATTATCATAATATTTTGCTA
Organism: Epiperipatus broadwayi; assembly: GCA_028023455.1. Taxonomy (NCBI): domain Eukaryota; kingdom Metazoa; phylum Onychophora; class Udeonychophora; order Euonychophora; family Peripatidae; genus Epiperipatus; species Epiperipatus broadwayi. The sequence continues at coordinate 989,683 of JAQFVV010006387.1, read as the reverse complement.
AATTATATGCTATTAGTTGCCACTTGCTTTATTTATCAGATTATCTAAACACTGCCACTTATTAATTTATTTTATTACTTAAAGATAAAAAAGGGGATATTAGATTATTAACTAATTTATTACGGTTATAAATTTGCGATGAAAGAAAAGCTGTACTAGTTGGATTAAGCAATGAAGATTGTGATTATTATTGTTTTATTATTAATCTAATTGCAGAGTAGTAGATTATGACATAAAATCCCTTATCATATTTTGCTACCATATGTTATTAACATACGAATAAATTTAAGAACCTGAGATTATTTCATTTGAGCTAGATGATTACTATTATTATTATTAGAGATAAAAGATTAATACTTTAATTGTTAAATGAGTCTTAGTGATTAGAAGTTGCGGAAGTCATAAGAATACTATGTAGTTATTATGTGTAATAGTAGTATAAGGGGGGATAGTGTTCTTATGCCATTGAGGTGGTATCCTGTGGGATATTGTCTCAATGTAATCTACCTTGTCACCAGTATTTCCACTTCTAGTCTCATGAATTCCTGAATATTTATTTGAGTTAGTTTAAAACAGAACCTAAGTTAATTTTAAGAAACTTGAGCTAGTAAAGCATTTAATTGAATATTTCATTAATTATTAGAGCTAGAACCCGGTTAGGTGATTTTCACTATATTATATTTATTTTGGGGGAAGTGGAGATGCGGGAACGGGGCGGTTAGATTATGGCCCTCAACATGATTGGCCTGATGTGTAGTGGAGCTACACACGATGACAAGGGCAGATTGTGGTGCCCAACTTTAGGGGCCTGATGTGTTAGAAAGGGCAGAATATATATATATATATATATATATATATATATATATATATATTATTGAAAGAAACAACTGCAGTACATTAATAATCAAATGGCTAACCCTTTTATCAAAAATTATTCATGGTCTATAAAAAAAAATTAAAGATATTTCAAGATAATTAAAGATATTGTTTATTTTTGTCAATTTATGTAACTGTAATTTCTGAAGAAAGATAGTCCTATAAGTTGAAATATCAAACAATTTTATTTATAAATTAGAGTACTTTCAACTTATGCTCCATGTGGCTGCAAGAGACGCTGTTTCCGTGTCAACCACAGAAATATTCAACGTCTCTTGTGGCCATATGGGGCATAAGTTGAAAGTACCTAAACTAGTAATTTAATTTTTTTATATATTTCCTTTAGTTAGTTTTTTTTATTGACTGTTTTTATATCTATTTTATCATTTTTAATTATTCCTGCACTGTAATTAGAAAGTGATCTATTTTTAGATTTTATAAATTCACATAATATCCAGTTTGAGACAAATTATTTATTAATTTATCAACTCTTTATCAATATATCCATCCTAGTTTCACTTTGACCTCTGACTTTTTAAGTGATAATGATGGCTATTCATTTCTTCCTATTTATCTTAACACAGATTTATGCAGAATCTCTGTTGCTTTTGATCTCAGATTTATAAATTAAATATCTGATAGAATAACTAAATTAAAAACCTTTAATATTAAAACATGTAGAAAAAACAGGCAAAACTCACTATATATATTGCCACACACAACAAGCTAGAGTAATCAATGGATGCCAGAAGGCTTGTGCATAAAATCCCCATGTTTATTGGCTTAAAACATGTAGACATATTTATATTTTCTTTTGAAATTAAATTAATTTTGTTAAAGCATTTCACTCATGTTTAACTTTATGATTAATTTCTGCTATTATATTTCCATCTATATTAATAATGTGAGTTAATTTTTGATTGTTTATAAGATTATTCTGTCATTTTAATAGTTAATTTTATTGCTACTATTTATATTTTGTTTTTATCTTTATAATGTATCCTGCAGCTCTGAAGAACAAATTGCACAGACAACTATTATCTGAAAAAATTTGTATGATTTCAGTAATTTCCATTTAATTTTACTTTTAATATAATCTTTATTGATGAAAATATAAGGTTGCATAATATTTTAGGTGTATAGTACCTATTACATATATATCATTAAAAATCGTCACCAACTAGACAATACGAATATCAATAGCAATCAATAATCTCAAACAGTTATCAAAGCAACTTCCTTTTAACAATAAAGATAGAATCCTTCATTTATTTATGATTCAATATATTTGTATAGACACTGAAAATTGCAACTTGACCGCAGAGATTGAAATTATTGATACAAAGAAGTTTAAATAAGCCTCTTTAAACAGGTAAATATAACCTGTTGTGAATACAGAATAATAAATAGTCAATTACAACATTACAAACTGCGATTGTAATTTTCAAATTGCACCCAAGTATTACTTAAATAATAAACCAATCACCACTTAGGCAATCCTCATATCAATAACAATCAATAATCTCAACCTGTTGTCAAGGCAATTCCTATTAGCAATAAAGATGGAATCTCACCTTTATTTATTTATTTGAGATTATTGATTATTATTGATATTGGGATTGTCTAAATGGTGAATTGTTTTTAATGATTACTTACAAACTCATTTAGCCTTGAACATTATTACAATTATTATATGTAAATTAATTCTAATATTCTCACAGATAAATGATGAATTCATAGTATTATTTCTGGGAGCTTTTGTGTAATAAAAATATAATAACTAAATAGCTGACATTTCAATACAATAACAAGCACTTTCCTCAGAGTTTCTTCTTTCTCAAATCATAAAAATGTGTGTGGTAAAATTTTAAATCATTATTTTTTTTCTTTGTTATTTTTTCCTCATTCTCACATTCTATTGGTTGAGAAGTTTTAAAAAATATTTTATTCTCCAATAGCTTTTTCCATATATTGTTAATTTCCTTTAATTTACACTTTTCATTTATGCTTTTAGACCTTTTAAAATCTCTATAGCTTCCTTTAGCATTCACTGAACATATTGTTCAATTTTTGCCAAAATATTTGTTTTATTATATGACATGGTTAGTGGGAGTAATCACCTGGTGGATTAGATTTTTCTCTAACTGCCAAAATGTGTTCTTCCTTTCTTATGTTTATTCTATGATTGGTATGTCCAATATATAAATGTAAACAAACTCCACATGAAATTTCATATACACTAATGATACTCCAAAGAAATTTTATCTCTAGGGCATGGAAATACTTCGTTATTTTTTTTTTAATTTAGTATAAATTGTATGGATATTATTTTTCTTTAAAATCTTCCCAATTTTATCAGTTACTTATTTTATATATATATTTGCAAAGAAATAAATTCATATATCACATGACCTAATTTAACAAGCTTGTATCACAAATGCTATCTAATGTGCCTGCCAATAGCTCTTAACAATTTTTTTCAGAATATCCCCAACCCCAGACTGGTTTTTGCTTCTGGCTTTCTGGTATTTTAAATCTAATGCTTGAATATGCTAGCATCTCACTGAGGAAGCCAGAAGCAGAAACCATTCTGGGGTTGGGGATATTTTGAAAAGCTTGTTAAGAGCTATTGGCAAGCTTGTTAGATAATATATACATATATTGTAATGGAATGGTTTTTTTCTCAATGAGGGACATATCTAATTCTTTAAGTAAAGACATGGGCAATTTGTTTTGTTTGAATAATGTCTGATAATGAAACTAATAATATTGATAAAAGCAAGCCAAGTCTCAAAATATATGTTGAAAGAATGTTAACCTTTTTGAAGAAAATATGCATTTCAAAGTTAACTGCTTCTGATGTAAAAACCTTTAAGAGAAGCCTAACAGTATTATTGCATTGAAGAATGAATTGATTTTTAAAGCTAATATTGATCTTGCTATCTTTGCTTTCCTATTTTCTTTACAAAATCATTTTTTGTAAAACTGCTGCAAAACTTTTTTGAGAAAAATAAAAATATTTAGTTGTACACTTTATCAATTTTGGTCTTTTTATTTTCACAATACAATTTTTTCATCTAAAAATCCGAAGCTAAATAGCAATAGTCTGCAGCTGTTTTTATAATTGTTTTAATACATTGATATAAATTACAATCATACAACTCATTTTTAACTCATCTTATTCATTTGTTGATTCAAGTTTAAAGTTGTATATAATCAAGTCATACTGTAATACAAATATTCATACTTTGACACCAAAGAGTTTACCATCACAGTACTGATAAAAGTCATGCAACTGTTACGTTTATGTGGATTGTTGATAGTCAAAACAATTGAAGAAGGAAATTCACTACAGAGCAATTTATTAACTTTTTCATGTAGGGTGGCAGCCATTTTATGCACAGTGACTGGTGCTTATATTTCTTCAGATTTATTTACAAATAATAATCTTAGATAATAAATAGCTCACATTATAAGTAACTGAACAGGAAATAACTGATGCTGCCATTGATTTATATGATATAAATAAACTCTGTAAAAGACAGATGACATCACCTATCTCTTAGCATTTGTTTTTATATATGCTTAGTTTATTTATGCAATTTTAAGTGAGAGAATGACTTCAGTCTATTGATTGTGTATATTCATAGAATAAATAATAAGAATCATTAGGTTGTTTAAACTAAAGATTGGCTTTGATCCTCTAAAAATGGTTCTCCTTAGTATAGAGTATATAACTGAAGAGAGCTTGAAAGCCTGTGTTCAAACCTCCTATAATTTAATGTAAACCCCAAGTACATAAATGATGCTCATATTTCAAATATTAAATATATATAATCAGTAAATCAAATTTGCTCTTTCATTTAAAATTATGTAAATAAACTGACCATATATAAGAACAAATGCTAAGAGATAGGTGGTGTCATTTATCTTTTGAAGAGCTTATTTACATTATGGTCAGTTAGAATTCAAACTCAGACTTTCACACAACTTTCAACTCTCCATTACATTTCATATTGCTGACCCACCTGATCACACATATGTTGAAAAAATAAATAATCATCAATATAAGTATTTCATGCTAAACCAGCAATCATCAGTTGGTCCAGATTACCATTTCCACACATATATATACAATCAGTGCTCAGCTTTATATTAAGATAGCCAATCTTCATACTTTAATGGACAAGCTTCAAACTACTCCAACCCACAACTCTTCAGACATCCATTTCATTAAAAATCTGATGATGAAACATTCAAATACCACATTAGTGCCAAGGTTGTCATTCTACTCATGTTGACATTAGTCATTCTGACCTCTCATGTACCAGAGAATAATCCATTTTACATTACATATGTGAGGGATGGGAAGACCTTTAATGCTCTATGTTTCAACATGTATCTTAAGTAAATATCTAATAAAATGATAGAAGATGGATAGATCTGTAATTTTTCCTCCATATTTCTAAATTGCTCCATTATTTGTATTATCTGGTATATCGTAATCCTTTAGTCATTTTGTGTATAACTTTATCAATAATTTCAGCTTTCATAACCATTTCTTTTAAAATATCTCTATTAATTTCCTTTTTTCCTGAGATTTTCTGTTCATAAACTTAATTTCAATAGCTATTTGATTGTATAGTTTTTGTATTTTTTTACAATAATGCATTATATAGTCTTTATATTATGTTTAAATAACATTTCTCCTAAAAGCAACATCATGTTGTATTATTTCATGATCATATACATCATTATCATCATTCTGAACTATTATTAATCCACTGCAGGATAAAGATCTCTTCAAGTTTAATCCATATTCTTTGCTCTCTAGCCTGTCATTTCCACATTACACCAGCTAAGTTTTTTGTTTTATTCAACCATCTCATATATGGTCTCTTTGTAGGTCTTTTACAATTTCTTAGGATCCAGTTTAAGACTTTTAATATATTCATGCCAGCTCCATTTCAGCCCATATTTTATTTTTTCAGTGATATCAATAATACATTTCTCACTTATGTATTTTATTTTCAATTCTTTCTTAATACTTCTAATATACATCTCTTCGTACTTCATTGAGTAGTTTGAGGTCTCTATATTGTTCTTTGCTTAAGTGCCTTAATGTCATATCCATAAGTAAGAACTGGTAAAAACACATTTATAAGAAAACATTCCTTTTCAAACACATATGTATATTTTCTATAAATATTAAGTTGTTTATACCAAAAGTTCTTAAACGAAGTATGATTATTTATATCCATTATGTTTCCATCTATATTAATAATCTGATCAAAATATTTATTATTGTTTACTTCTTCTAATTCATCAGTATGAAACTTTACTTTTTTATGAGAAAATCCATTGAACTTGATTTAGACTTTTCAGCATTTATCTTTAGTCCTATTTTCTTATTGATAACTCTTGCATTTTTTGAAGCTCTGAAGTATTATTTGCAAAAAACATGTATATCATCAAAGTGTATTTTTATTTTTGTCATTATCAACTTTTATATATATATATAAATGTAGAAATTTTATTATGGAATAGTGAATACAAGTAAATGGATGCTACAATCAGAAGATGAGATCAATAAATTTGGATTACAGTACTTTACAATGAAAAATATGAATTACACTCTCTGCCAATTGATAAAAACCAAACAAGGTTTGAACGTTCTATTACAAAGGGAAACGTTTTTTGATAACAGAACCTTGATTTACAAGGAGAGAAATTCTAAAGTTCTTGTCCCTGGAGGGGCAGAGTTTACTTAGGCAATGCCAATTCTGCAGGAGATATTTCCCTCATTGAGATAGGTTGGATTTTAGAAGTAATTTGGGAAAGAACAGAAAGCCACTGTGAATCCCAGATAGAAACAAACCCATTATAGATTGATTATTTTTGGATGTAAGAAAAGCCATAATGTGTAAAAGTAGTGAAATTTTAAGGAGATATGGGAAGTCATTGTTAACTTTTTCTATATCATTTAACAGAATACCCAACACTAATTTTTGTTTTTCTTTAAGTATTATTTTAAAATATTTTTATAAACTTTTCTGTATATATACATTTTCTTATCTGAAAACAATCTATTAGTGAATTGCTTACTTTTCTCTTCTACCAATGTTATAAGTGCTTTAATATAATATATTTTAACTTCTTATTAATCTTAATAATGTCTGAAATATCTTTAAAATCTTTTAACATTTTTAAATGATTTATAAATTTTAGTTAAATTTATTGAACTCCTTCTGAAAGCTAATAATATCAACTGTCTTTCTAATAGCTTTTTTCTTTTTAGTTTGCCTGAAACACATCTTTTATATCTCAATACTAGACAATAACTTCCTGTATTGAATCTATTAATCACAATTTAGTGTTTTTAATTGCAAATTCTTTATAAGGTAAACTGAAATGCAAGATAAGCTGTACCATTATTTGGGTGATATCATATCTAGTATTAAACTGAATTGTATTATCATTATTGGTTCTTATTACGCTTTGGGTATTCATTTTTGATATATAATATGTAATTTATCCATAAAAATATTTTTAGTAATTTAATAATTAGCTTTGTGCAATGATCCTGAATATGTATTCATTTTATTTAATAATCTAAGATTATATAATGTAATAAGTGAACATATCCCTGTGGTTCCCATCTTCTACGGCTCATTTCTTAACCAAATGAAACTTTTATAATTAGGCTTATAGTTTTTTATTTAGTGAAGTCTACATCACTCTAAATAGTTAATAAATTATTGATCATCACTGTGAAATAAAATCATAAATATAATAATTGACAATGGATGGATCATACTCTTACATACACTGATCTCATTGGCTAATTTTCTTTGATGCTTTCTATTTTTGAAATCAAAAATTATTTTAAAATAGTTGAATTATAAACTATGTGATTATGCAATAAGTTGACAAAGTCAATTTTAGAAATGGTTTTAAAAACTGTATTAATTTTTTAAAAAACAAAATTGTAGATATATATTTTTAGAATTTACTATAGAACCCATTTTACCCCTACTTTTTCTAGGGATTTAATTTGACACAAACCTGAGAACTTGTCATTTAATTGGAGAAGGATTACTGATAGAATGATAGAAGATGCTGTTTTCCCTAAAAACATTTAGCTTTTATCATTCAATATCTAAATTATCTAATTTTTATTTATTTTATATTCATATCCTGAAACAAACCTAATAAAAAATATCTTTTAGAATATCTTTCTACTATAAAACTATTTAAATTAATTTTTTTTTAATCACAAAAACAAAAGGACAAACTGTATGTTTTAGAATGCTAGCATCCCTAGTAATGCTGCTAACATCTATTGCCTTAGTTTCTCGTTAAAAAATACGTGTCACTACTATATATTGAACAAGAGGTGACTTTATCATTAAGAGCATTGCCCCATATCAGATGACAATTAAGGATTTCCAGTTGCTAAAGACATCATTGTTTATTTCTACATTGAGAATTTTTCCCCCAAAAAAGGAGAAAAAGTTTGGAGAAAAAAATGTTATGTGTATATAAATAAACGAAGGATATGTAGTTGTCAAAACATAGTATGCTATTACCATAAATAAAGCAGAAAGACGTCTGATAGGTAGAGAGACTCATGATGTCGAAGAGAAAAAATATTTGTGTTGATTTGGCGAGCTCACATGTTACATTACCTGGAAGTAAGAGGCACTTTGATTGGTCATTGTTAACTGGTAGTTCACAATTAGCCTTCATCTCTGAATATTGTTCCATTATAACCAATGATTGATTTCAGCACCCAACTGAGCGAAAAATAGTCAAAGAAAAAAATTACTTGATGCTTATCTAAAGAACGAGTAGTCAAATTGTTTTTGTAGTTTTAAAGTTATTAGACAATTCTCATTTTAATAGTTGTAATTTATTTTCTTCTTTTTTCAATTAAACTGTGAACCGCTTTTTAATCTAAAAGTATATTAATTAAAAATTATTTAAAAGGATTTTATAGATATTAAAAAGATTTTAAAACATTTTTTTTTTAAAAAAAAAAAGATGTAATTGCCGTCATTAAATTATTTCAATTACCTTTACTTAATTACATTCCCTTTCTGCTGCTTTTCCATTTCTCCTTTCTGAGAGTGAATCATTGTTCCATCTTTTATTTTGTTTCTCTTTATTTATTAATTTTTCATGATTAAATTAAATGTTCCATTTTTATTAAATCTTGCTTTAGAATTTAGACATCAGTTGGAAATGTTTGAAAAATATTTTTCTAATAAAATTGCTTTCAACATCAAAATAAAACTCTTTTCTTTTTTATTATATGATTACAAAAATAAACAAATGTTAAAATCATTTTGTTTTCCGTTAATATTTTTAATATATTATATTAAACATTATTCTATATAGAATACAATAATAAAAATATATTTAAGTAAAAAGGAAAATTCCTTTAAATAATCCACGTCAAAACCGAAGGCCTCTCTGACAGCCCACCATAAAAGAGCAGTAAAGAGGAAACTACTTATTAGGTTTTCCAATTGCCAGGTGATGATGATTTGGGTGATTTTTTTTTATTCAGTTTGTCTTCAAGTTAAGAGTAGATAAATATTCATTTTATAGCAATTTGTACGGTCAGTAAGATTTGATGATGAGCTGATTACTTAAATGAAAAACCTAAGCCTAATAGAAAATTTACTCAGCCTGGGTTTGAACCATGTCATAGACGTAGCACAAATATACCCTATTGATGCCTTATGAGTTCTTTGCTATATGTTTTGATGCAATAATAGAGTGACAGCCTCAGAATCTTAAAATCCTTGAATCAGTTCCACATCTTTGGTACAGCTCTGGAGCATAAGGTCCAAGAATCATGCCCAGTTCTGTCAAATTCAACACTTAAATTTCATAGGAACTCTTAACCAATAAAACATTTGGTTGATTTTTGCCCTATGCAGTTTAATGCATGGTAGAACACCAGGCCCTGGAATATAAGTCCTTGGTTCGATTCTAGTTCTGGTACTTCCAGCTGGTCAAACTTTTTGTAAATCTCAAATAATAAAACAATATAGTTATTTGTATAAAGTCTTTTAATGTGAATATATAAAATTGTATTTATAGTAGGCTTTCTGCAAGTGTTTTCTAGTAGTTTTTCAAAAATGTAATAAATTCTTTAAAGCCATTCATGATTCTCAAAAATATTATTAAAAAAAAGACAACCTCAAATAGAGTTTTATTTTAAAAATAATATAAAGAAATTATACTTGTATGAAAAGAACTTTTTGTTATCTCGTAATTTTATATACACACCTAAAAAGAATTGTATTACTCTTTTGACTCTTTCTTACATTCTTTTATTCAAACTTCTGTTTTTTTTTTCAGATTACTATTCTATCTTTTTTCCTAATTGTTTTATCTCTATAAATCAGTTATTCTTTCTAACACAATAATTACTCAACGTTATTGCAATATTAAAGTTGTCATTTGAAATTTTTTCCATAGGAAATAGCTTATTACCACCGTAACTGGTAAAGTTACACTCTTAATCGTTAATATGCTACAAAAAAAAATTGCTTTCAAAATAAAGTTAATTTTTTAAATAAATTTTTGTTTATGTGTCTGGGCATTTTTAAATTGACTTCTGAATGAAAAAGTTTCAACTTGAATTTAGACTGACATGATTTTCAATTACAGGCAGGTTGGTTTCAAAGAAAAAGCAATGGCTTAACTTAATTAGTATTACAAAGCCATCACACATTTATGAGCTACTCACTAACATCAGCTTAAAAATGCATAAAGTTAAACCATTTATATAGAAAGGTTCTTTACTTTAATCTTTGGGTTTATAAATGTGATGTATTACATATGTTTAGATGGTAACTATAGCCATTTAAATAATAAGGTATTATGAGAAAGCAATTAACTTGATCATTAATACAACAAGTCATAATTAATATAATTATTTTAAATTATTATCAAACTATTGAAGGATGAAGATCTCTGATTAATAATTACTCTTTTCTATATTACTATTGCAAATTTTTTTATTTCCGTCTATCCATCTCACACATTTTTTTACATTCTCCTGAGATTCTGTTAAAACATCAATTGTCCATCTACTGTCATTTTTGTAACAAGATTGAAGTGGAGTTGGGCTGGACATATTGCTAGAAGAGATGATAATAGATGGACAATTGAAATTTTAAACTGGATTCCAAGAGATTGTAAAAGACCCAGAAAGAGACCACATGTGAGATGGATGGATGAAATAAGAAAGTGTGCAGGGATGATGTGGAGAAGAGAAGCTAAAGATCGGAGAAGATGGATTAAACTTGGAGAGACCTTCATCCTGCAGTGGATTGATAATGGTTGATAATGATGATGATGATGATGATATCCATTTTTTAATTCTCTAAATGATGATAATAATACTTGTTTCAACAATCGATTTCTCTTTCAATCACTTTCTATTTTTTCTAATATACATATCTTCATTCTTTGTTATGGGGTGTGTACAAGTCATATTTATAAGTAAAGATTAGCAAAATATATTTATGAAAAATCTTTTCAAGCTCATACCTATATTTTCTTTTAATATTATTTCTATTAAAAGCACCGCATTCAAATTTAATTGTCTGATTAATTTTATCCTTGTTTTACCTATAATAATCTGAGATATTTATAGTTATTAAACAATGAGCATTGTCTATTGCTCAACAAGCTTTGTGATAAATGCTTAGCAGATTTTCCACTCAATAGATAGCTTTTAGATAAATGCTGGCTTTGGGTTGATATTTTTAGATCTAGTGTCTGAAGCTATCCTAGCACCTTTCTGAGGAGTGCCAAAGCACAAAACCATTTGTCGGAGTATTGGTGGGGAGGGGGTCCTGACAGAGATTTTTAAATGCTACGCATTTATCACAAAGCTTGTTGCGCAATTGGCAATGCTCATTGTTTATATGTTATAAGCTTAAAAGAATGGGTTCATGTGATTTATGACTCTATTTTTTATTTATAGTTATTGTTCTAATTCATTTCTATCAATCTTTATTTTCTGCTATTTGAAAAATCCATTGAATATTACTTTAATCTTTCTAATATTTATTTTTATGTTCTTGTTTTCATATAATAATTCTTACAACATTTTTTGAATCTCTTCAAAATATAAAAAAATAATATGAATTTATTATGATTTTCTTAGTTTCCCATATTAACCTACAAAGATCTTGTAAAAAGTGTTGTAAAAAAATTTGTAGTATGAAATCGCCTTGTTTTAAATCCCTTTATCAAATTATCACCATCACTGTGTATTCTAGTCACAGCTGTTGCTAAATATTTTTTAGAATTTGATAACATTCTGATCTATATATTAATAATTCTATGGTTTAGTGATGTAGAAATACTTATAGAATCAAATATTTTTGTAAATTAAAAATTGAAAGCATATTTCTTCTATACAATCTTTTAATATTTGAATGTTATATATTGTTGTAAAACCATTTTAAAATCTATCTTATTCTTTCAGTTTGTTTGAATCTGAAATTTTTGAAACATAATAATATTGTAAACATAACAATCTTAGATTTTATATAGAACTGATAGAAGAAAATCACATTGTAATTCTTAATATCTTTTTTGTCTACTTTCCTTAAATATCAATATGGTTACATTCTTCCAATCATCTAGCAGACACATCTATATTAATTGAACTTTTGGTATATGTTTGCCAATTCTTTATCTATTTCTTCACCCATTCTTTTTATTATAATAATAATAATTTTGTCATACCCTGGAGTTTTCCATTCTGTATAGTTGCAGTGCCCTCTATAGTAAGCTTTAGTAATCGTGATTTAAAGCTAGAAGTAAGCAATTTCATTTTATTATTCAAACTAAAATCCTGAGATTCAAAACACTCTAACATCATTGATAAAAGCAAGAACCAAAAACTGATCTAGAGATTGAGACATAGATACATTATCATCCAATAATCATTGTATTACTCAATTTTACTATAGATGGCACTAGAGTAGAGAGTTATTCCTGTTTATTATATAGTGTGTAAAAAGTTAAATGTTCTGTTGTTGTTATTTACACTAATTTAATAAAAAAAGATACTAACTAGAATATAAAAATGCAAGGAACAAATCGTAATTTATCATGCACACATATACACAAAAAGATAAAACTGTACTCAGAAATTCAGTTGAAGATTTCAAGTTCAGAATGAAGCTGAATATATAGAAATCTTTCCTTTGCATTCATTTAATCTAATAGTTTTAAATTATTCACATTATTTTATAATATAAAAACTATTCATTAGATAAGATTTACCATTAATATATAATATTGCTTTACTATTAAGATACAGCCCAGGTCAAGATCCTTTTTCTGGATGCTCAAACTAGAATTTCTTCAGAAAACAAAAAAATTATAGCAAAAGAAATAGATTTTTGTTGAAATCCCAAATGTTCTTTTTAAAAATAAAAAATTAGCTAGATTTGATGTTCTTAGACATTACTGAACTCTCATTAACAGGTGCAGGATCAATATTATTTTTGTATTTTCTCTGTTTTTTAAATGAAATTTAATAATCTCTGCCTTACACAATTGTAGCAGAATGTAAATCATGAATAGCCATCTCTGGAAACAATATCTACATATTTCTATACAATGTTTATTTACAATTCATTGTCAAAAATAAAAACCTTATGCTAAACAAAATATTTTATAATTATCATCTTTGCAAAAGCTAACTATTTATTTCTCTCCAGCTGTGCAACTCTTTGTAAGCTCCAATCAAATTTCTAAATATAGCACTTATTAAATCTCTACTTAGTAATGCCCTATTTATATCCACAGACTAGTTTCTGGTTTAAGACTTTTGTCAGAGAGAAGCATTGAATCTGGATCTAATGCATCTGGACATTTCTTATTTAATGTACTTTTTAATCAGAAGCCATTCTTTTATTTTTTTATTGTCAAGTAATCAGCTTGATATTCAAAAACATCATGTTTGAATTTAAAATACTTGACTTGCATACTTAAAGAGATCCAACACAAGTTTAATATGAAGACAATCTTTGGTAGGATTAATATTATTCAATCTTATAATAACTGATTTAGCTGGAGAAGAAAAAATAGGTTTGGTAAGCAATGTCTAAGCTTTGGGGCAAAGTGGTGCTTTTTTTTTTTAATATATATATATAATTATGCATTCTCCCCGAAGGTAAAAATTCAAATTATATATCTAAATGGACTGAAGTATACATGCTTTAATCTCATGTAAATTAACATTTTAATTATCATCTTACATTCATAGTAACTAGCAATGGCAGACAGTAATCAATGTTAAGCAGTATCATTCTTTGGTCACAGTAATCTGTTGCCTAGTGACTCAGCCTACATCCAGAAAGAGATTAGGAAATGCACATTATAAATTGCTAAATTCCCACTGAGTAAATAGTTATTATATGAAATGTTTATTGATTTAAGATTGTTCTTTGCCACATATTTTCAATATGAAAGATGAATCTTTTATATGTTTTTTGCTGTTGTTTTAAAAATACATAACATTTTTTTCTGTTCTTATGAATCATCTTAAAAGAATAAAAATTTATAAATCTTAAATAAAACAGTTAGATCAGTATCATAAATTTTATAAATAAAAATAATTGTATTTTAAGTTGCTCAGGAAGTCAAGTGATATTAAAGTACTATAGGCTGCACACACCAGCTCCATTCGATAGTCCATATTGATTTTATACTTCATGTTGATGTTTTAATCTTAACTTATCCACCCATCCATGAAAGATTGGTGTGGAATAAAGATGGGATTTAGCTATAACATAAGCACATCCTATGTAATTATACACAATTTGCCAAGACTTATTGACCAACAAGTGTGTCATATGACATGTTGACTAATGAAGTGGATTGCCCACAGAAAATAATCTGAAAAAGAAATATAATCCTTAATTTCAAATACAATTCACACAACTCAAGCTAAGACTGTTAGATTACAGCTCTTTTTAAGGATGGAGTGAAGTAGTTGTTGTACCTTGTGTTATACATTCATAAGATGTCAGGTCTAATATGAAGAATCAAGACTGTACTTTGTCTGAAGGATTATGGGAAGTTAAATAGTGGTGCAGTGCATCTGCTCAAAATTGTGGTAACTAATCAATATATATCATAAAATTATGCTAAAATTAGCTGATCGCTTATACCTTTTTATTGACATCGTGGCATAGCTGCGGAAACTTGTTATATCCAACCAAAATATGTCAAGCCCACTATCAATGCTCAAGACTGCACATAGTTTGATATCATATAGAACTTTGGTTAAAGACTTAGGGTAGCAGCCTAACCTTGTGTACACACAGTCCATATGTAACATGGTTTTATGTATACACTCTGTATTAATTTTCTTTAATAAAAACAACAACAACAACTATGGATCAATTCACATCTAAATTCAGCTCTTGTTTTTGCATATCTCATCAATGCATTAATCTGCTTAATGGAAGTCTCATAATTGATTTTTATTTTCAACTATTTGTCTGACATGATTCATTTTTAAATATTTATTTTATTTTAATCTGTAAATATAAATACTTGGATTTATTTATCTAAAAAAATTTAATGCTAGATGACTCTCATTAAGATAACCCGAATTCAGCGTTAGCAGAGTGGAATAATGGTGGACCCTTGAGGACAAAGTCTAAAGATTACAGTTCTCACTTAATCACTTTTGATGTTCAAACTTCTTACAAACTCTAAGCAGGAAACTGTTTGAATATTTTAAAATAAGTGAATAACTTCAAATTTCCCTGTGCAGATTAGCTCTTCTTAGAATGCAAACTAAATAGCTAAAAATTGTAGGATCAATTAACTTATCAGTTTTAGTTCTTGAACTTACAACTTCACCTGAGTTTTTAATATTTTGCTTATATATATTTAAATTTAAAGCTTTTTTTATTTAAAATATATATTTTCTAAATTGTCATTTTAATAATATATATATATCCTAAAGACTATATATAAGGCTACGGGAGCTTTGGTATGTTGCGTTTATTAGTAAAAATCTGGTTACTTTTATTAAATATAATATTCCTACCTCAGCCTTTCCTGACATTTAAAATAATTTCATATTTTTGAAATTATCCAGTTTTGTCTTTTTAAATATTGTTTTCCAACCATTTCTTTTAATAGTATTTCCCATCTCCCCTATACAACCCACTCATTTTTTATTCTCATCTTTCAGAAAAAAACTTCTCCAAATGTTTTTTTTTTTTTAGAAAATTAATCTTGTACATTATTAAATTAATTTAACAAACTGCTAATAAATTTTGAATGATTTTTTTACAAATATTTATTAATTATTATAATTCCTAATTAATTTTTAATTATAATTAACAATTTACATTTGTTATTATTTAAATTCCAAATTAAATTTTAAAACAATAATATATATATAGAATTAACATATATAACATGAATTAGACAACATTGAATGTATTACAAAGGGAGGGTGTAGTAAATTAATATTTTATAACACCAAATCTCTCTCTTGTCTCCTCTCTCTCTTTTTCTGCTTGATGGTTTCATTGTAGTGTCAGAATGTTATTTTAATAAATTGTTTACACTGACTGATGCTTATAAAAAAAAAAAATTAAATGATTATCTGTACACATATAACCAGGTAAAGCGTGAAGGGAAGGGGTTGGAGGAGATTATTTTTTTAAAAAAAGCAAAATAGCTTAGGTTATTTTAATTTTCTCAATTAACTTTTCAAAGGTTTTTAACTCCTGCGTCACTTAATTCTCTATTTCATGTTACCGTGAAAGTGACTAAGATTTTGACATGCTCAGGAAACTTGAGCTTAGAGGCGGTAAGAACTTCCGTCTGCAGCCTCTTTCAGTCCCATTTCCAACTCTGAGATAAACAGTGAACAATACCTTTCTGCACCTTGAGATTAAAAATAGAATGCAAATATGGCTCCACCTTACTTTCATTTTATTATCCGACAAAACAAAATTGGATTTTTTTACCTCTAAAACTGACATTGCATTGGATATTCTGTCATGGATATAAAAGTGGCGATAGTAATTATTCTCTTGTTAATGATGGAAATCCTAAGGGTAAATATACTTTTAATTTTTACAGGCATAATTACTAATTTTAAAAAAAAAAATGTTTAACAACTGTAGAATAACTAATCCATTCATTTAATGAAAATAATAATAAACATTTGAAGAAAAAAATATGTTTATATTTTTAATGTATAATTCTTTAATTACTCTTACCTTTACTTTTCTTCAGGATGCTTATAAGAACAGGTGTGGTGTCCATTATTAAAACTGCAGCTTTCCATTTGATTTCTCCTGTAGTTCTCACTTTTACAATAAAATCAAAGCATTTAAACACATTAATAAAACTGAACATAAAAAAAACATTCTTAACCATTTAACTACCATTCAAAAAAAAAAAAAAAGATATTAATGTCTAATATTCTTGTTAATAATAAACTTGTATTTGAAAGATCTATATAAATTTTTTATTTCACTTGGCTGATCTGTTGCTAAAGACTTAAGAGTAACTAGAAGAGAGGGAAAAGGTTCCGTAATGATTCTTAATTGAGAAAATAAGAGAGAGGGATAAATTGTAGTTTGGGCAATGGAATTTTGATCATAACAGTAATTCATTTCCCAAGAAACTAAGCGTACAGTAAATATATACATTAAGAATTAGACTGTATCCTAAATACGTATACGTGTGATCATTTTAAATTATTCTAATGGTAGACTATAATAATATAAAAATATTAAATAAACAGAAGTACTTTTGGTTACGTTGTAATCATGAACTGAAGTTACATTGAAAGTATTTGTTTTTGATTTATATATTGTTATTGTCTACCGTTATTATAATTTAAAATTTATGTATAGTATATTTTTAACGGGTAACTTATTATTTTATATGCATCATATACACACATGCAAATTTAAATATATATGTTATATCAAAATTATTATGGCATAATGGCGGAGCATATACCACCTGCTTTCACAACCATGTTCGAATCCAGACCATGTAAAACATTTCTTTAGATTTCAATTAGGTCTGGAATTATTTTCTAGTAGAAGGTAACAAAACAACTAACTTAATTAACCATCTATTATTTCTAGATAAATGAATATTTACCTATTGTTTGTGGTGAGTTAAGAATGGATCAAAAACACCCAGAAATTGGAAAACCTTGTGAGAAATGCTTTCTTTATATTTATGGAGGAAGTTAAGAGCTTTGTATTGAAAGTCTTTGCTCTGCAGTGTTTTAGTTAAAGCTATTTTAATTTTTATCTATAAAAATTATTTATCTGTTCATTGTTTATGACTATATGTATGCATAAAAAATATATATGCACAGTAAAGCCATAATATTCACTACATTTTATTCCAAGCTCTCCTTGTGTGCATTATACATTGTGGGCAATAACTTACATTTTCTTGATAAACTTTGATTTGAATAGTTCTTTTTAACATGAATGCACAGACAATGCTGATACTTTTTAATATGTATAGTATGCATGAATACATTAAAATTATAGTATAAACAACATTTTTAAGAAATAATAATAATATAATTATTAATAAATTGAAAGGACACATTTTATTGAGTATATGTTCACTCATTCATTCTATGAAAAAATAAGAAAAAACTTACCATATTGTTATTTTTTAAATAAATTAAATAGTGAACTGTCTGGCTTTCTTCATGATTAAATATGTTCTGATGGTATTTTTTTCAATAATTTTTTCCTTTTATAGAAATATAATAGTTTTATTATTAGGAAACCACGATCTTTCTAATTGCTTTGATGTTTTAAAAATTTAGTTATATTAAGTATGTTCTAACATTTTGAAAAACTTTTAGCATTATTAAATTTAGATAATATTTATTCTGTGAAGTACTATATATCAAATTCAGAAAGGATAATAAAGAATAAAATTATGTACTTTCAACATAAATTGGATAAAATTTATTAATAAGCCTTATCATATATGGTGCTCTGAGATGAAAAAACAATTGATAGAATATTGCAACATTTAGTTACAAAATTTATTTTTTTTAAAAAACCATGTTTATGCATGGTGCTGTGACATGGAAACATGATTGCTTGAGTATCATAAAATGTATTATATATTTTAATAGTTTTTTTTTGTTTTTTTATTTATGTATTTGTTTACTTTTTTTTTTTTTTTGAATAGCTTATAATTTAAGTCATGTATATTCTTCTTCATTATAAAATGTAGGATTTGATAGAAAGAATTTATTGTAATCATATATAATAAATAACATTTTTTTTAAAAAAAAATCGGATCCATATTATGAATTAAAAAACAAAAAAAAAAAAAAACAAATTCTTATAGAGTAAATATTGACAGATTGAAAAATGTTAATGATTGGAAGTTCATCTAAATATAGATGGTTTTTTTGTTTGTTTTTTTAAATTCAAGTTTCTAATTTATTAAGAAGCAGAAGTTTATTCAATGTGATATATGTCATAGTTTTATGGATAATTTTAATAAGATTACTCAATGAAATTAATTAATAAAAAAAATTGAATTTATATAATAAGTACTGTAATGTAATCATTATAAATAAAATAAAAAGACATAAAACTTATTACCATATAATTCTATAATTAAAACACTTCCTCTTTTCTTTTCAAAAACTTTATTTGTTGTATATATATACACTTGTTCCAACGTTTCAACTATTTTTACTTTATAGTCATTTTCAAGGATTTGACTCCCTTCTCAAAAAACTTTCCCTTTTTTACATTTTCTTTTATCCAAAATCCAAATGTTACAATAAAACACTTATTTCCTTCTTCTTTCTTATATACTTCAAAATTATATTTATTTCCAAAAACAATTCTTTATGCATTAGTAGTTATTTCCTTCTTCTTATTTCCTTCTTCTTTCTTATATACTTCAAAATTATTTTTGGAAATAAATATAATTTTAAAGTATATAAGAAATAAGAAGGAAATAAGTGTTTTATTGTAACATTTGGATTCTGGATAAAAGAAAATGTAAAAAAGGGAAAGTTTTTTGAGAAGGGAGTCAAATTATTGAAAATGACTATAAAGTAAAACTAGTTGAAATGTTGGAACAAATGAATATATATACAACAAATAAAGTTTTTCAAAAGAAAAGAGGAAGTGTTTTAATTATATAATTATATGGTTATATGTAATGTATATTTTGAAAAGAAAAAATGATTGAGTGGTGATTAGAAACAGAAGTAAATGGATTTGATAAAACTTATTATTTTTATTATTAATATGGTAATTTTTAATTTTATTTAATTTGAATCCTTTCAATTTGTTTGATTTTTAACTTTAAAAAAGTCTTGATGTAATTCAAATTATTGCTTTAAACCAATTTTTTCTGTTTCTTTGATATCAAATAATTGAAAAACAAATTTTCCACATTTTTCTTCATTTAACTAACACTTCCAACGTTGGCAGAAAAGTTAAAAAAGAATACAACAAAGACTTCCGAACGGCAAGGTTTCAATGCCCCATATGCCAATGGCTTTAAAATGGAGCAGGGGGTTACAGGCCTTGAGACAAAGCTAGAGCTAGTGATCAGAGCTCATAAAATCAATCTGAACAATGCAAAGTATGGTGAAACTAATAATGCTGCCCTTCTTCCAGGAGAATAAGTTTGAGAATGGCTTAATATATCATAATGTTGAGTCAAGTACGAACAACTTTGATCAGGATAGAAATAATTTAATTCCAGGAGACTTTCAATCAGTCAATGATGAATTTAATAATAGAGTTCAACAAAAATTATTTAATTCCTTTCTTAGCTTCCAGAATCAGAATACTTTAACATTGAGCAAAATGAGTAAAAAATGTGAACTTTTCATATTCCAATAAATGAGCTATTTGTCTTAATCAAGGACTTAAATATCATTGATTCAATAAGAATGGTATACTACCACCCTAACAAAAAATATGTCATAGTAGAATTTGAGAACACTTTAGCCAAAGAAAGATTCAAAAGATCTCAAATGTTTCTAGATGGAAAATATTTATAAAAATTGATCTGGAAAAACCAATATTGATAACAGGTATGGTGTGGAATTGTCATGTGGCATTTGGAAAAGATGAATTGCAGGAATTATTAGTACAGTTTGGCTCTATTCAATGGTTTACTTTCCTAATGGAAAGAAGAGCAGGGATTCAGCTGCCATCCAACAATGCAATATTTACAATGAGGTTGACTAAATCTATAAGTCTACTGGATATAACATTTTTTCTTGAGCAGAATAAAAGCCCAATGTACATAGTAATTCAAGGAATTCAACTTTAGTGTTATGGATGCAGGGACACTGGCTATTTAATTAGGGCCTGTCCAAAAAGATTATGCACAGAATGTGGGAAAAGTTATAGTGGATTCCACAAATGTACAATAACATCAAGCAATCCTTCACTAATAAATCAACAATTAGAACTGGAATTACAAGAATCTCATTTAAAAGGTAACAAAGTGAAACCAAAAAAGCTACATTATAAGGAAAATCAAGAATCCTTGCACATTAGATTTGAAGATGGGACAAATGCAGGTCAAGCTAGAGATATGGCCAAAAAGATAAAGGTACAATCAGCACAGGCAGAACAGACCAGGTTCGAATCAAAAAAATCTGAAGAGTCTGCAGGCACATTAGAAGAAATTGGTAAATTAAAAGAAGCTAACATGTTCGATGATGTTGAACTAAGTGAGAATGGTTCAACTCAAATGGGTAAAATGACACAAAGTGCAAGTTTCAAAAGGAAAAATCAGAATGGCTCTGGCTTGTAAAGAGATGAGCATAGTGTTGTGGGCTTAAACATTGAGCTGTGTGGTGAGCATGAGGAGAAAACTGAAGGTCTTCTGAGGAGAAAGAGAAAAAAGATGAAAGAAGAAGCTGGCTCAACATGAGTCAGGGGATGAGATGGAAACTGAATCAGGTCAGATAGTCAATGACCCAGAGATAATGGAACATGATATTTTAGCTCATCCCATGATCTTCAAATGTATTGTTGAATCTAAAGGGGCATGTCTTTTTTGGAAGGGGCATGTATGTAGTGAGAGTGAAGTAGGGCAGGTAATCTCAGAAGAGGCAAACAATCCAGAGGAAGAAATCGATAACATAGAAGAGCAATGGAGTGATGAGGCTCATAGTGACAGGTACGATAACATAGAAGAGCAATGGAGTGAAGTGTCTGATAATCCAGTAGAAGAACTTGGTAACGTAGAAGATCAATGGAGTGATAAGACTCATAGTGACAGTTCTGGAAGTGAAGAAGTAGATGGCTGTCCAAAGGAAATGCAGCAACAAATTATTACTAGCCCTGTGTGTACTGATGAAACAGAAAAAATCACAGATGATGAAGAAATAAGCTCACAAGAAGAAAATTTTCAAGAGCATTCAGAACAGGAAAGCGATGGAAATTCAGAAATGGTCTAAAGTATGAATTCCATAGAAGTGGTTTATACACCCGGGTCTCTTTTTACATGAATTTATTTAATGCGATTTTGAAGTTACATGATTCACGTTTCTTCGGAAGTCAAACTTCGATAATGCGCTATTACTTTAAATAATAAATTTCGTGCACTTATGTCATATTGAAAGTAATAGCAGATTATTGGAATTCGACTTTCATCTTAGTAATTTCAATATTTTCAGTGCTTTACAATAGTAAGATTTTATGCAATAATGAAATTAAAATCATGATTTTCACATTTTATGTATACACACATTAAATTTTACAAGATTATAATGTAAATTTGTTCAAACATTGTGCGTGTTAATTTTGCATTTTAAATCACATTCTGTTTTTGCTTTTTAAAAAAGAATGTAATCAATTATTAATCATTTAGTGTCTGCAAGTTTATTTTTAATTATTTTCTTATTAATGACAGTAATCACAAACATACTCTTAAATTCCAACGAGAGCTAAATGGTTGTATATCTGGATATC
Source organism: Epiperipatus broadwayi (assembly GCA_028023455.1). Lineage (NCBI taxonomy): Eukaryota > Metazoa > Onychophora > Udeonychophora > Euonychophora > Peripatidae > Epiperipatus > Epiperipatus broadwayi. The sequence goes on along the minus strand of JAQFVV010006387.1, from coordinate 966,776 downwards.
GCAAGCTTCATAAACAATTAATAAAATCATCATCTCAAAGATTAATTACTAATTACATTGTCACCAGAAAATCATTAACACAACATGAGAGTGAAGTTGGCATTAGTTGTATTTCCTCTTGTGAAGAATCTGATTTTTTACCAGTTTATCGGCAAGTAGCGATAATAATTAAAACGTGTATAAAAAAATGTCAATTACTGTACTGTAAATTATGCATAAAAATATATTATTTTGAATAAAATTAAATATTATAGTTAAAAAAAGGTTTGTCTTACATTAATTTTTTTCAAATTTGAAATTTTTTATTAGTCATATTTTATTTCCTTTTTTTTTTTTTGCACAAATTTTAAAGTAATTTTATGTTGGTGCTTTGTTTTTACACAATTTTTGAAAAATCACAGTCCATATCCCCCCTTTTTCAAGGTAAGTTATGTCTATTTTGCGCAATTTTGTTTGTGCGTGTTTTCTGAGGAACCTATCTATCGCATAAAATGGGACCCAGGTGTATAAAGATATGGCAACATGGATGAAGTTCTAAGGATCTGTGAATTAAAGGACTTGGCAATTCAAAGACTCTTATAAATCAATGAAGAATACTAGGGTTATTGATTATTGTATGATCTCAAGATCTCTTTAAACAAATATATTTACATCATGTAGCAGGTGATCAATCACCTGCATTTTTTTCCTTAATAAAAAAAAAGAGTCACATATTCCTTATGAACTGTAGTTTTCTGACTCCTGATCAATAAAAATTGTGAAAATTTGTTTAAGAAATAACATTTTACAGAGAAAAAAAAGTTATTATAAATCCTAGCAAGATATATACAAACTAATACAAGACTGTCAATAAATAAAAAGTACATAGTAAACTCACCTATACTTTAGTTTGGATCATATTTAAGCATTCAATCTATTGATGCATTACAACACAGAACATAATTCTATATATTAACATGATATACAACCATAATCCTTTCTGAAATCACTACAAACTATCATGAACAAAGGCTTTGCCTTATTTTTGACAATCTCTGAAATATTAAATGAAGCAATAGTTAGTACATGTAAATGTTAATTATAACAATTCAAACATAGATGAAATTAATGTGGAAGCTGTAGCAAAACCCCACTGAACTATATATAAACTAATACAAATCCATTAATAAACAAAAAGTACAGAGTGGACTCATCTATAATTTAGTTTAAATCATATTCAATCATCAAATTTATTGATGTTACAATGCAAAATAGTGAGTCCACTCTGTACTTCTCATTTGTTGACAGGTTTGTATTAATTTATACATAGCTCACTTGGAGTTTGAAGAAATTTAAACTTTAACTTCTTTATCTATGTTTGAGCTAATAATAATAATATTTAGGTTTAAAAAAAGGTCAATTTAGGCTGGAAAATAAATAAATAATATTCTTAAGTTTTTGGCATTAGTGTAAGCATCTAAAGTATCTTATCTGAACAATATATACTATAGCTGTATGGCAAACTGATAATATTTAAAATTAGATTTGGATTCAAATTTTAGTGGTAGGTTGGTAGATTCATTTAATGTCCAATTGCAGACTGTTTCCAATTTTTTTAGCTAAGCACTTTCACAAATCGGGATTATATTTTGAAGTTTTACTGTTGGCAAGTTAGGTTAACTTTTGAGTACTATCACTATTATTTAGACTATAGACAGACAGCAAGCAACTTCAGGTGTGCATCCTCTTATGGAGTGACAACTCTTCACCTCTAAGGAACTATATGATGATAATGAATAGAACACTTCTTTGCACTTAGCACATATTATCTTCAGTTACCATAGTGATTAATATCATCATAGCTGATAAAGTTTAGCACTTAGGGTACTTTCATGGAAAGCATGTTTTATGTAAAATTATAGATAGTATAAGACACTATTATAAAATTAAATTTACTCACTTCTACCTCGATACTTCCTTCTTTTCTCTTTGATGGTAATATTTATAATCTAATCAGATCTGATCTTTGTCTGGGAAATTTCTCTATCTCTATTGCTTTCGTTGCTTATCTAGAATCCATAAAAGTCATGAATCCTCTTTCTAAAAATAATCTTTTTTTATATCTTAAAGTAGTTTTTTTTTTCATTTTATTTAAGTTAATTACTTTTTTTATTTTAATTACAAAAAAATTATAACTTGTTTGAAATTTTGTTACGGCTTTGTTAAAATAAATTCATACCCCGTTTTATTAAATTGGTTTTACCTTTTTATTTTCAAAAATCTTACATTTATTTAATAGATTTTTGAATTGATTTTTATTTACTCTATAAAATAATAATAGTAATAGTAACAAGTCAGATGTCACATGACTTATATATAGCTTGCACTTACAAATATGTAAAATTAAGAGCGTGCTAATAGCTCTAAACAAGCTTTTTTTTTTTATTTATGATAAATGCTACTACAAGAGAAGGCATTCAAATCATTTTTATCTTGAATGGTCCCCAGCCCCAGACCGGTTTCGACCTATGGGTCTCTTCAGTGAGGAGTTGGGACATTAGATCTAAAAAACCAACTCAAGCAAAGCATTTATCTAAAAGATAATTGTTAGAAGAAGATCTGAAACTTTTAGACATCTACATGTCTTTAAAGTCAGCTCTCCAACTGAAAAAATCATATGGGCCTGAACTTAATTCAGATACTCCATATATTAGTAGGCTTAGCTCTTTAATATAGCTAAAGCCACAACAGCAAAATAATAATAGTATAAAATTTGCATTTCTAAACTATTCTTGTTTTCATCAATTATAATGATATATAACGTGACCCGCTTATAATATATTTATATTATAAAGTATATTTATTTCAATTTTATACATGCACATCTTTACATATAATTCATGTTATCAATGGAATTTTAATATATTTTTTTCATGATTCACCATAGTGGCTGATCTCCCCATTTTTAAACTTAGTGTGTTTATGTATTCTAACCGAATAAAGCCCAGCCATCAAGAAACTATATTATTTTCATTACCTCCTCTTCCCCCATGCCATCATATGGAGCTATCTTAATCACTATATTAGCCACATTTTTCTCTTTGTTCAAACTCTGAGATTTAATCTTTTAAATACTGATTTTAATAATATTAATTGATCTCAGATCTCCATTGGTACTTTTGGGGTTTGATTTATAATTACACTATAATTAAAAGGAAGTAATCACCTCCCATGGAGTCATGTACTGTCAAATGCAATAAGAGAGAGAATGGTACCACTCTTGCATTAAGTTCTGTTGTTATATAGATTTAGTTTTTGACATAGTTTTAAAATTATAGGGTGTTTTTGTCGATGGTTTTAATTTAAGTATAGACTAAATAATTTGACATACAGAGAGTAAAGAACCAATCTTACTTTTAACATCCTTTAATAGATGAAATATTAGTTTTAATAAATGTGGTTAGAATCACAATAAAAGTATATAAAATGCTTTTGATCAGGTTGAAAATTATCTTAAAAGAGATTTTAATTCTGGAATAAAAATAAATGAATTTGAATACAGAAACAGAAATGAAAACAGATGTTGACTTATGAAATTTAGGGAAAGACATACAATCTATATTTTGTGAACTTTTTTTTTTAAAGGAAAAATCCACTGAAAAATATTCATAAGAGCATATAAATGTAGATACAACAGAATCAGAATATATTTTGACTAATAGAAAATATATGTTTCAAAACCGTAATATATTTAATAGATTCAGTTCAGGAAGTCATTACCAATTAGTCATATGGAAGGTAAATCCAGAATGTTTTCTTAATTGGTTAAAATCCAAAATATGCTATAGATATGTTGTAATTATCTTCAGAAGACTGGTAGGTCTATAATTCCTATTATCTTCATTATTATCTTTTTAAGAATCAATATTATAGTCATATAGTGTCCATTTATTATTTATTATTAATTGATCATATAGTCCTATGCAGTAAATGACAAACTTGGGTGCTTAATGTTTCTGGATTCAAACTTTCGCTTATCACTACAAGTTTAAACAACATATGATCTGATTGTTTTTTGAATATATAGTTGAAATACAGAAGTCATCATTATTCTATTTCTGTATAAGAAGTTTAAATACATATAAAGCTTTAACCTTAATACTTTGTGCCTTGAGTGCTGACCATGTGCTTAATAAGAATTAATGTTTATAAGAAGTTTAATAAAATACTGTGAAACTATATATAAATAGACTCCCATAACAAATGATGGAATTTAACACTTTTTATTTAGTGTATTGAATTTAAACTTTAGTTTTTGAACAGATATGCATAGGAAAACAGATCTAAAGTAAAAAAAAACTTTAAAGGTCAATCATGGATATTATGGAGAAAAAACTTATCTGTGACAGTGTTTCACAAAATACCCCTTAAAGTTAAATTACCATGCATATTTAATGATAAATTTCTGTTATTAGCGAAGATTATTGTAACAATAATAAAAGAAATTATTCAGAAAAAAAACAATAAATTGGACATTGAACAGAACATATTAGTTCCTATACAAAATTATTACTGTATTTGTAATCAAAAGTGTCTCAATAGAAAAAGCCTAAAGAATATATTGAACATGGAAGACTGACGGGAATTTCAATATCAAATGAGTGCAATAAAGAAAAAAGTAACCAGAAAAATAATTCTACAATATACTTATGATAAATGTCAGATTTCTGTCTAATAAAAATCAAGCTAGATAACTAACAACATAATTTATCATTAAGAAACATTTATTGAGAAACAGTGAAGAGATGCTTAATAATTCATTACAAAGGGCAAACTCAGCAGAACATTTACAAATTTCTCAAGAAAGTGGCAATTATAAAATTCTCCTCCTCTGTAAAGAAAATAAAACTACACATAATTCAAGGATAAAGACAGAGTTGAAATACAAAAATATGCTCAAGTTAGTTTAAAATATTATTTAAAAGTATATGTAAGGATTTAAATTGGCTGGCAATTTTTCAAAAAATCTACAAGTTTTGGATAATCAATAAGGAATTTCAGAAGAACCATAAGCCATATTATTGTAAGCAACAATATTAAGCAAATCCATGATTTTTTGTCTCAAGAGATATGTTTCCTATTAAAAACGGGAGTTTCTTAGCTCTCTTTTCATACACAAGCTACATCAACAATGTAAACACAAGTAAGAATAATTTCAACTTTTATAAAAATGCTATGTAAATATATGGCAACCACTGAAATTACAAAAGATTTCTACAGAGATTTTATCTTCTAATGAAAATTTTCATTTCACTTATTTTTGTTGAATAAATGAGAGAGTCCGGTTGTTGGGAGGACCTCCAGGGACCTAAAGCATAGTTCTTTAGAGGGAGGGGCTGGAATGAGGGTGCTTTGGTGATTGTTACCAACGTTGTTTTTTCTCATTCACAAGATAGAAAAATAATGTTATTTATGGCGATTCTTTAACGTTATCATCATGAATGATTTTATCCATTTATTATTGCAAAATAAGTTGGAGTTTGGCCTCATGATTTTAATTGCACGTGATTCACCTTAATTAATCTTATTACTTCCAATGTTGTTATTGATAGGGCTGACCTTTTGCTGTTCATGTGATTTTCATGATGGATTAGAATGGTTTTCAGCAGAGACATTTTGAAGCTTGGATTTTTATTTTCCTTGTTCTCCATAGTTTTTCCATAATTTTTTCAAAGTATTCGAGATTGCTCTCTTGTGAAAATATTCAACGCCATTTGAAGGAAATGAACAGTAGATTGATTTAGTCCGTATTTTATGTTATCTCCAAATGTTTTCATATTTCTCAACTTATCCACCACAAATTGGATTTCCCAATATTGTACTTCTAAAACACTATTCATGTTTGATTTCTAGACTCTACAAATAATTCCTAATTGCACCTTTTAATTAAAATTTTCATTACAATCAACTTTTCTGATTGAATGAGAGAGTCTGGTTATTGGGAGGGGCCCCAGAGCCCTAAATCCTGGTTCTTTTGAGGGGGAGGGATAGAATGAGGGTGTTGTGGGGACTGTTGCCAACATTGATTTTCTCATTCGCAAGAAGGGAAAAAAACCCTATTCATAGCGGTTTTAGTGTTATTGTTATAAACGATTTTATCCAATTATTATTGCAAAGTAAACGCAGTTTGACCTAATGATTTTAATTGCAAGTGATTCACCCTCTTTAAATTTATTATTTTCTATGTTGTTATCTCCAAGTATTTTCCTATTTCCAACTTATCCATCGCAAATTGAATTTCTCAATATTGTGCTCCTAAAATACTACTCATATTTGAACTTTAGACTTTACAAATAATTCCTATTTATAACATTCATTTGTCTTAAATGGTTAATACACACCGTTTCCATATCCCTTTCTTTTTTCATATGTATCCTTTTCCTTTTACCATGTTGTTCCTGAATTTCATTTTTACAATTCTTTGTAAACCTCTTATTTAACTGCATTGTACCTTTTTTTGATGAATAAACTTTCATTACTGAGAAAAAAAAATAGATATGTTTCCTTGGCCATTCTTCTTAAATTGTTTTCTCAGTAAAATTAATTGGAAGATTTATTATTTGGAAATTTATAAGATATTCAAATGACAATACTGTGCTATAGTTGTGGGCCTTGATCTGCAACTGTCTCTAATGCAACTTCAGATAACTGATAAATTATACAGTAAGCACTTTTGATTAAAACAGTTAACTTTATAATAAGCAAATATCCAGTCATCTAAAGTTTATGAAGCATCTCTTTTTTTTTAGTTTCAGGCATCTCCTTAGTCAATATATTAGGCAATATTGTATTCAAACTCCTCAGACAACATAAAGGGATTTAAATAATCACCTTTTATAAAGAAACATTGAAGAAGAAATTATTCACTAAGCTCGCCAAAAATTAAGTGGTGAAGATTTGAGTAGTTTTTCACTCCCGTTTACCTCCAAGTTAAGAATAGGCTGATAACTATTTATGATAAATAACGAATATTTTTTTCTGGATTAACAAACTATCTGAAAGAAAATACTTAGTTCGATTAGAATTTCCAAAAATCTTCAAGATCTATTTAATCTAAATTTTAATTGAAACTGTAGATTTAGAGGGTTGACACATTATCTTTGTATTATTCATTTATTTTGCTTGAAAAGGTATATAATACAAAGATTAATTATTTTAACACATATAAATAATGGATAAAGGTGCGTTATCATGTTTTATTAAAACAAGTGCATTAAAAATTTTTTTAACATTTGTATTTAACCTTTATATATGTTTTGTTGCTAGTCGATGAATGATAAGAGTAAAATAATTGACATTTAAAATTCGCTTTCTTTTTTATTCGTTTTTAGAAGAAAATCAGCATATGTCAATATATAATTTTATAAATACTGATAATTATTTTAATTATTGTATTTGCAATTCCTTATTAACTTACAGTCACATCTAACGTGTGATAATTTTAATTTCATTCGCGTTGTTGTAAATATTGACTTTTTTTTTTTGATTACTTAGAAATAAAAAATGAAACATAAACATATTTGTCAAATTGCATAATTAGATTATATGCTGACTACGTTGATTTTTTGGATATCGTATAATGGGAAGTATTTTTACAGTTGTGACCTTTACAGTTTGCCAATTACGAATGAAGGATTACTACAAACCTAACAACTTACTAATTAACTTTCACAATTGTAATTTCTCTAGATTTTATTTTCACAATTTTTTTTTTTTTTACATTTTTTTATTTTTTTTTTTTAAAAAGATCAATAAATAGCAATACGTTTTTATATATTTATAGTCAGCCTATTATTAAAACTATATATATACGGCGTTTGGATATTAGAAATGGCACTTTGAGCTCTTAAATATGTAAAACCTTTTTGTAGTCTATTTTATTGTTAGCTACTTTTAAATTTATTTTTAAAAATTGCTAACTGAAAAATAATAAAAATTGGGAATGACAAAAATAAATTTTGAAACTAAATAAATAAAAATTAAAACTGAAAAATAAAATAATCATTATATGTAATATCTGTAGATGCATTACATGTACACATACTTGTAATATATATATATATTGAGTTCGCACATACAAAATTTGGAAAAATATGTAAACAAATGCGTTCTTAGTAGAATATCCTGTGGCGTTAGACTATTCTACTTCCCAAAGCTAAATCTTTATTGTGTAAATTTAACTTAACGTGAATGAAATTCAAAATGGCTATTCAACATTCATTTATTATAATCATTAGTAACATAATTTTAAAAATATAAAGTTGTTATTTTGAAAATTGCAATAAGCTGTTTCATTATCAATTTAGGTGATATCAAAAAAATAACAACATATATATAATATTGTTGTAAAATAAATACATATCTTAAAACCATAAGCTTCCAAATGCTGTCTGTTTAATGTAATGCCTCTGGTGTCAAGATATCCATATAGATAATAATATGGATATAGATTGGAACAATGATAACTATAAGAGTGAGTATTAAATCATCCAATATCTTTTTGCAGTTTCATATGAATCAAATTGGATGTTTATCACTTCAATTGTTATATTTTATTATGGCTGTAATATATGTGTGTATGTGCATGCGTATGTAATAAAGTAGTCATTCTATAGTCTAAGGACAAATTTAAAAACTGCATCTTATTGACTTTTTTATATATAGTAAGATCATTTAACTTTTTGAAAAAAGGATGATATATATTAAATCAAATACCATGTGACCTCTAATACTGTGTAGTTGATGATGTTATGTGACAATGGCTTATTTGGCTAAAGTGTGCTTAAAATTATCATTGATCTAACTTCATTTTGCTAATTAAATTTTGCAATTAATTTTTTTTTTTTTTAAGTTTTTTTGTGTATTCGTTTTTAATAATATTTTTTTACATTCTTCTTTCTTAGTACTAATATTACTTTTTTCTGCATATTTTCTACATAGTAGAATTCCTTCTCAGACAACGTTATTGCAAGAGTTTTAGCCTATTATTCTGTGAATCACATTAAAAAGTAGTTCATAAACTAGTTTTTTTTTTTATTAAAGTCAGTGAACTAGAAATGCCATATTTATACTACAGATAATAATAGTAATAATCAAATGACTTATTGCTCAGGAATTCACAGAAAGGTTGAGCTGCATAAATGATAGAATTGGTTTGAGATCCATGGGCTTTGAACTACAGATTCTGCATCTTATCATTGCTTCAAACCATCCAGGTTTATATCATAGGTGAAACACTTTAAATCCAATTACAATATTTTTTTTGCATTTTTGGATTTTCAAAATAAATATTTTACACCTTTATTTTAAACCATAACTCTATTGGCAGATCACTGCAATTAATCTATAAGAACAAACTATTTATTACCCCAAATTTACAACTCAACCAGACCAGCCAAAAAAACTAAACTTTAAAACACAACCAATAGTTTCATTGCTACAAGCAGACTTTTTAAAAGTAAAAAAATATGAAGTAACAGCATATTTAAACTAAACATTACTCACAATTCCACTTACTTCCCATACACCCTTAATATTGAATAACTTTTGAATAAATTAATTGCTTCATAATCATAAATTTTTAATAATAAAGATTAGTTCTACTTTATATATCCATGAAAAAGATATAGGCCACACTATTAATTTTGATGAAGCTAAGATTGTCTTCTTTGAGAGAAATGAAATAAAAAGAATTAAAGCATCTTTATTATTAAAAATTTATGATTCTGATGCAATTAACTTATTTAAAAGTTTTTTTAATATCAAAGATGAAAGAGCAGTAAGTGGAATTGTGGGTAATGTTTAGTTAAATATGTTGTTACATTTGAGAAGTCTGCTTGTAGCAGTGAAATCATTGGTTGTGTTTTAGAAATTACTTTTTTTTCTAGTCTGGTTGAGTTGTTAATTTGGGGTAATTTTGATTATTTATTGACTAATTTAGCTTTATCCTTTTAATGTTTAAATACTCATAAAAATATATTATAATAAATTCTTTAAAACTACAAAAAACATGCTAAATAATTGTTTCTTCAATCATGATTGGGTTTTGGGAGGGGGGAGGAATTAATGAAATAAATCCCTTTTTATAAAAAAAAATAGGAATTGATTTAATCAATTTCTGGATCTCCCCCCCCCCTATACATGCACTTTTATTTTTAAGTTAAATCCCAATTGTGGTTGAAAAAATAATTATTTTGTGTGTTTTAGTTCAAATCAAATAAATATTTTTTTTTAAGGTTTTAGCATTAAGGTTAAAAGAGAAATCATGCATATTAAATAAAATTTGTTTATATTTTTATAACCAAGATTTGTTTTTTATTTCAATTTTAAAAGATCAGGTTAAGTAACCTTTTTAACATAAAGTTGTTTTTTAAATATATATATAATTATAGGGGTTTGAACCCAGAATTCAAGCTCTTCAGCTATCCAATCTATGTCATAAACCAATACACATTACCACACACATGTGAAAAAGATAAATGATATCCATTATATGTATTACATGCTGAATCAGCATTCACCACTTGGTCAAGATCATCATCTCCCACCCACATATATGTATATATAATCAGTGCTTGGTTTATATTAAGATAATAGCAAATCTTCAAACTTTAATGGTCTGGCTTCAATTTACTCCACCATCCAACTCTTCAGCTTTCCATACCATTGAAAATCTGATTGTGGAATGTCCAGATCTCTTGATGATGCCAATATTATTGTCATGTCCATGTTGAGTTTAAGTCATTCTGACCCCTGATGTATAAGAGCTTTGTCTATTTAAATACACAAAAGAAGAATGGGCAGGATATAGTCTGAATCTGTAATATTTAAGTACAGGTATACTATATATTTCTGGAGTTTAGATTAATTATAGGGGATTTGAATCTAGACCTTCAAGATCTTCAGCTATCCAATCTATCTCATACAACTGATACACATGATTACACACATGTGAAAAAGACAAATGATCTCCAATATATGTATTTCATTCTGATCCAGCCTTCATCAGTTAGTCTAGATCATCATCTTCTACATATATATTGTATCCAGTTGGGTTACATGGCACACAGCAACTTAGTTGTGTGTGGGCACACATACATATATATATATATAATACTACAAATCAATGTCTGTATTTCTTCAAAATAATATGTGTAAATTTATAAATAAATATTAAAAAATACAGTAATTAAGATTTTTTTAAAAAAAAACAATATAAATGTCACTTAGGAGCACTTTCAACTATCCTCATAGTCTTTGTCAACTAATATTTTAAAAGGTCAACTTTCCCATAATTACATGATCTTAATGTTTGCTGCCTGCCTATTGATTAAGTCTTGCTTGTATTTATATATTAACATAGCTTCCTTGATTTTTCTTTTATTATTATTTCTTTCAGTTTGCAATATTTTTACATTATTATAATTGAAATCAAAACCATATATACATGATTTATTATGGTCATAAAAATGGAAGCTGATAAATTATCATTATCTTTAGAATTTTGTTTTGTAATTTGAACTTGATGTTATTGTTCTTTTCTCCAATGTGCATCTTGACTCACCTATATATCCACTACCACACCTACACATCCATTTATAAATGATGCAATTTTTATTTGTAAATAAGCTTTTATCTTTAGAGTTATTTATTAATTTATATAATGTAGGTGGTGCATAAAATGCAATGTCACATATATCATTATAAATTTTCCTTATAACACTTGCCTGTTATCAGCAGAATTAATATCATTATTAAACTTATTTTTATATTTGTAATTATATTTCGAATTAAAAATTTTAATAGTATAATAAATATGATCATAATTATATCCAACATTTAACAATTCATTAGAATACATTTCAATATTTTTGCATATATATATATTGTAACGATATATAAATATGTCATTACATTAATTTAAAATAAAAATTTAAAAGTTCGCAAATAAAAGTAAAAAACTAAATGCTAAAATTAAAATGTTTGTTAAACGTATATACATTCGCACAGATGCTAAACTTTAAAAATATTTTTTTTAATAAATAAAAAAAAGGTATTTGAATGTATTTTTTTATAAAAAAATATTTAAATATAAAAATAGTTTAAAAAAGAAATAACGTAAGTAAAAATAAAAACAGGTATTAATTAATTCCTGTAATCTGTAAATGGAAATGATTGTTTATTAATTATCCAAAAGCTGTCTAATTAAAAAGTCAGAGAGTAAATTAGATAAGAGAATAAAGAGATTTCAGCTTGACCAATGGAAGCACCAAGCCTCAGCCCGGACCCGAACAAAAATTTGGATTAGTGACGTCTTTGTTCATTCAATCTGGAGATTTACTATAAAAAAAGAAATATTGAGTTCCAGAGAGTTTTTTTTTTCGGACTTGATTTGATGAGAACAGTAAGACACACTTGCCGTTCTCTCTCATTTTTTTTTGTTTTAAAAAAAATATATAAAATGAAAAGACTGTGATACAAGAATGGAACCAGCTAATGCTACCTCCAGAACATTATCTTCCAATGGAGACATCGCGGGAATTAAAAAACAGGAACCTGGACTCTTCCACCGTAAGCTATATTGACATGAACTCTAAATTTAAAAATAATTAAGAACTTTCGTTCAAGCTTATGAACTTCCATCTGACTTTTTTAAGTTTAAAATCAAATTAATAATGTTTAATTTTATATGTTTTCCGATTGATAAAAATCATTTCCATTTTTTTTTCTCTTATTGTATAAATTGTTTATTGTTTAAATTTTAAATGATGAAATCTAGGTTGGGCATAGACGTTGCATAGATTCGTTAGCAGTTGATTATGTTGTGGTTTCCACAGTCGATTAGAATATATAAGTCAATGATGTTAATGTGGGCATCTTACGATGAATGCCATGGGGCCTTGTGTATTCCCTTTTGCAATTGACGTTATCGATGATTTTGTATTTTGATTGATTGTGTTTAATTTGGATGTTTTTGACCATGGAATCTGTACAGCCGATCTATACTCAACATTTTAAAAACAAATTGTATAAAAATAATCTGTGCAAACATATTTAAATGTTAAATTTAAGTCGGGCATGAATGGCTATATAGTTTTGTAAAGTTATATTAAGGGAGGGTAATCTTAGGTTATTCATTTTGTAGTTGAATTAGTTCAATGGATTGGATATATTTGTGTAATTGTAGATATAGTATGAGATCCGCTACGGGCAGGATTATAGATATACGCCACACACCTTCTGTTTGCCTATGGATGAATTTGTAAGATGGCAAAGGACCGCAGTCCATTCCTATGGAGTTTTATGTTTATTGTTCTACTCGCCAACAGATCTCACATTCCTGTTGGTGGAGAGACAATGTCTTCTGTAATCTGCTTACTGATCAGATGTACATTCCTGACAGTATAGTATTTTGTGTTGTCATATCATGCTACATTGAATACATGAATGTATCAGATGGATTGGCGCCAGTTTGATTGCGAAATTTGTTGCCTAAGGTTAAATCAGGGAAGAATATTTTCTTTTCAAATGCAGATCTATGTAGTCTATTCATACTTGTCTATCTAAATAAAATATTAAACTCATTGAAACTTAGTTAAATGTAAAATTAAAAGATTAATAGAAAAATCTAAAATGTTGAATTTATTCCTCAAAATTTAAATATTATTTTATATGTGCGTAAATAAATATTTTTATGTGTTAATTTCTGGCAGTGGCTTTTATTTATTAATATTTAAGATAGAAATTAAGATATAGATTTTTATCTCTGCATCTCCACTGAGCTAGTGACTTGGGCTAACGATCGGAATATTTAATAAAGTGGAATCTTAACAGCGCATATCTGCCTACTCTATAAATTTTTCTAGGTTTAAATGCCTAGATGGCGCCTTGTAGAGCAGATGTCATAGTTTGCGGTTAGATTCGATCTTCACTTTCATTTCGATCATTATAATATATATATATATAATAAAGGAAAAGTAGAAATAAACACTGACATGAAGTTTTGTAGATACTTTTATACATTTTACTTGGAATAAAATAATCATAGTAAAAGAATTAAATAATTCTGGATTTAAAATGGAATTTTATTATAAATTAAAACATTTAAAAAGGTCTAAATAAATTATTATTCTGATTTTGAAATTTAAAAACAAGCAGGGTTTATTTTTGAAATCTTTTAATTAAAACTTGTATAAAATATCTACTTTTTTAATTAATGCTTGTATACATTGATCTATTTAAGTAAAAACATGTAGATCATATCTTTGGCAAATTTCAAAATTGCTTTTGAAAGGATTAGTGATTTTTTAGAAAAAAAAATACTTTTTAATTAAATGATTTTATCACCCCAAACCAAGTCTATAAAAGGGTTGGATAAAAAGATTATTTTAGTCTGTATAGTAGTTTTTGTAAAGAGAGTTGGCTAATAGTTAGCTGCAGAGATAGCTGCAAAGGTGGCAGCAATTAGCTGGCCAGAGAGATGGCTGGTAGAATTATGCAGAAAACAGCATGAAGATGTAAGAAAAATGCAATGAAGCAGCTACTCTACAGTTCAATGGTGGTGTTTGAATTCACATGGAGAAAAATGGCCGACTTCTTTTTATTAAAATTCATAACTACAGATGTGTGCTAAGAATATGGCTGCTTGCTGAAATCTATCAAATGCAAAACAGTTTGCTGGCCTAAAGCTCATCAAATCCTAGCCAGTAGAGAACTGACTGAATGCCAACACAACTGATTATGCCTTTCATGATGCTGACAATTTCCTGGACTATACTTTTCCTAATAAGACAAGTTAGTCTACCAGCTTGCCCAAAAGAAACCCCAGCTTACTAAAGAAATAATTATATGTATTCTGATGTATTTATATGCAGAGAAGCACAGAGAAATGTATATACAAAAGAGTTGTTTTTAAATAATTCACTTAAAAGCCATTTAAAATTTCTATATTTAATTTAAAGACATTATGATTAGTTAAATGCAACTGTGATATATATTTCTTTAAGGAAATAATTTTAATATGTCTTAAAATGACATTTTAACCTATAACTTAGGATAAAACAAATCAATAATTTGCTTAAGTTAAATGTCCAAAAGAAAAGATCAATCCAAAAATGATTTCATATATATATATATTGAAAATAATGTCTTACCAATTTCTTAAAAATGACATTAAAAAAATATGACTTAAAATGCAACCATAATTTTGTTTAAATTAAAATCAAAAAGCAAATCTTTTAGATTAATTTAAAGATGATTCTAAAAATATAATTAATTAAGAGTTACCAGAAAAAGAAAAGAACTTCTAATCTGTCAAAAATTGACTATACGTTTTTTTAAAAAAAGAAAACTATAGTAAAGTTTGATAAATTGATTTTTTTTATTGATATACATGTATATATGTAAATTTTATGTATATTCAAAATGGAATTAATAACTATAAAAATTTAATGCCATTTATTGTTTGACAAAATGAAATTTGTTATGTTAATAATCTGTACAATTCTATATACATGTTTAAGTAAACCTAACTTAGATATTTGTATTACTAAAAATATAAGTTAAAAAGTTTAATAATGTATTATTGTAGGACAATGTGTGCACATATATATCATTGAGTGTCAAGAAGACGTAAAATTCAATCATTTTTTAGTCATTATATATATATCATAAGGTAATAACTTGAGTTGTGCATAGTAATTTTGTAAATCCCAAATGTGCTAATTTTGTATGTGTTGTAAGGGTAGCTTACAATCCTATCAAAACCAGCCTTACCACACCACCAAACCAAACCCATTCAAAACATAAGCTTAACTAATAGGTAGTTGAATATGCACTATACCTTATTTTAAGCATTCATATATAAATACATGATAAATGTTTGCTTTATTAAATACCCAGTTAAACAAATGTCACAATGAACTGATTTCTCTTATTTAATGAAAAGTAAAAACCTAGTTAAAGAAATCATTCAAATATATATGTATACTAACAATAAATTAATTATCAATGTGTTATACATCATGAATTAAGACATAGACTTAGTAAACATAGTGATGACCTAATGTCAAGCCAATCACTAAGCAACGAAGTGTTGGAAATAAAATTGAAATTCTGTTACATAATTTTATTTTTTAACTAATCAATATATTATGTGCAACAATAGTCAGCCATAGCAATGTGAAAGGAAATGGAAAAGCTAGTATACCAAACACCAGAAACTCAGTGGGCTAAAAAAGCAAACCCAATTTATTTCCATTGTCTTTTGTTATTTTTCAAATAATGCATTAACTGTATAAAACCAAAATCCTAAGACCAAATGTTCAAATACAAAGGAAGATGGATGATTTGTTCAAATATTGTGAATTATTCATATAATTCTCATAGCACAAAACCATAAGAAATTACAAACAGCATTTAATTAGACAAAAGTTTGATAAATTTTTGTGATTTAATAAAGCAACTGAACTGATTTTAAATTGAGATTTGAGAAATTATGCTATTATTTTAACATGAGGAAAGAAGAAATAGAACATCATCAGCGTTTAAATAAAATGATGATATAACTTTTCTTTTTTATGTAAATCATTAAATGCCAAATAGCAAATCAAGAAAGGTTAAATCTGTTATAAACTGTTGTGCAGTGTATTCTGTCTAAATTAACAATGCCATAGTACTGAAATGCTACTATACCAACCATAGACATGTGATGACTTAATCTACTTGCCTGTATAATGCCTAAAAGAAAACCAAATGTTTTACACTAAATGTTTATATGGATCAAGAAGGAGAGCAACTGCAGAAGATGGAAGCAATATTATTTCAAGCATGTTTCCAAGGAATCCCAGTGAGTGATCAATAATTTACCAAAGGAGAGTGATCTGAAGAGAGATAGACTGTATCCATAAAATACATTATTGCCAAACTCATGAACATTAACCAAGATAATCTTGTTTTATTTTATTTCCACATTTGGGGGGGTCTATAATTTAGAAGAGTCCATTATAAGTGAAAGCAACAAAATGAAGGGAGGGAGTATTAAATTAGATAAAAATATTTTTATGTTAAATAATGTTTAGGGCAGCCTTCCCTCTGTAGGACTTGACATTGATCATCATCATGGTATGAAATGAGATAAGAACTTTAAGATTGTTCCATATTAAACACATTCACTTATACAGAGTTCATGTTATTTGTTCATTATTAACTAACAATGTTTGTTTATTTTTTTGGTATGACTGATTAATCTTCTATGTGGATGTTCTTTCTTATCAACCTAAGGGAACTGCATATAGATAGGAGATCCTCAAAGAAGTTGGAATATCAATAATTGGAATTGGACAATGAGGTTACTATGAATATACTTATATAATATTATAAATTGGCTAGTTAGCTTCACAGTCAAGTTATAAGATTTTTTATTTGCTTTGTAAATAATTAGTATCATGTTATGTACTTCTACCATAGGTAAGTGTTTTGAATAGTAAACACATTTAATTGTTGATATGGTAGAAATACATCCTTGACACACACAATTATATTATTTTATCATGTTATGAATTTTTTGTTTTGTTGATTAATAAATGTTGTTAACTTGATTTACTTTAAGTTGGTCTCTAATTTATCAAAATATGCATTCATTCATCAACCAATAACCAAGTATATATGTACACACACATTTTACTCATATAATAACACAGTAGTGTGCTTATATGGATCTTTAAATTAATTGGAACCTATTTAGAGGTGTGACAGTTGCTATCTAGTGTAAGCTTACCCCTGAAAAGAGCTGAAGACAGATTTCTCCATGAGTTCAAATACTGAGATATAATGGAGCCCAAAGGAGGAATGAAGTATTGATGAACAAACCCAAATTGTATCTAAATTTAATGTGTAAACATAGAGCTAGTCCATTGGAGATAGATACAATTATAGGTTAGGTACTTTCATCACCTAATTCACTGCATCCTACCAGAAGACCCCATGGCCAACTGTAGTGAGATGCAATCCCCTCTCTTGGGCTAAATCCCCAGTTTGTTACATCATTAATTAAAATCAGAAGCCTTAATTAATAGATGCATAGCCTTATTCTAGAAACCTTAATATCATTTTTTATTATTAATAAACTTGAATATAATTGTTAAAATTGTATTGCATCATCTCTTGGTCACCATAACAGTATGTGAACTTCTGTTCTTCTGAGCTACATTCATGCATAACAGTCTGATTGTATGAAGGGATATGAATTTTAATGCTTTTGGGCTTCCAATGATGATAAATCATCACATCCTGTTTGGTGCATAAGATTATATTATTTAAAGCCCATGCACTACATTTTATTTTAGTTTAATCTTGTTACAAATTAAGTTTATAATGGTCAGTACATTAATAATAACCAGTGACCAGAGCATTGACAATGATCAGCATGGTTTAATATCTCACCATTATTGTTTTGCTGGTTATATATTTTAATGGATTAGTACGAGTTTGTGCATCCAGATTTTGTTTAAATAATTACCCCAAGCTGGCAAAGGCTCAATAGTTAGCCTCATTTACAGAAGAACAATTTCCAATCCAGACACCAGATTAACTGTTGATTTATATATTTTATTGTTCAAATCAAATCACAAAATTGACTGCTGATGTAGTTTGATTGATGGATCATTCATGATGATGAATGGTTATTTTCAGTAGTACTTACTTTTATAATTATAATGTTGGTTGATGTATAGTTAATGATACTTATGATTTCTCTAAGGAGTTACTTAACTGATCTCTTCTGGTCTAACTGGAATGATCTCTCAGAGAGATTTTGTGATCTCATGTTTTTTATAATATCTCATTAGTTAATATCTATATTTTAATATTCTACTTTATCTTAAATATAATCCCTTATACTTTTTAATTAAATTTCATTATTTTGAAACATTGTGCCATCATCCTGCAGAAGAGGGGGAACACATTTTACTATGGATGGACCTAAGTCCTCTGATAGGATGTTGTGAGTGATTCGATAAAGTACCTAACCAATGATCGTATCTACCTCCAATGGGCTAGCTCTAAGTTTGCACATTAAATTCAGATACAATTTAGACTAGTTCATCCATACCTCACCCCTCATTTGAATTCCATTATGTATCAGTATTTAAACTCAGGAGAATGTTGCCTTTGGCTTTCTTCAGGGGTGAATTTACTATAGATAGTAATTACCATGCCTCTATATAGGTTCCAATTGAATGAAGGGTTCATTTAAAGTGTGTGTGTGTATATGCATGCATATTCATTTTATGAATTGATGAATGAATAAATAAATAATTTTGACAAACTACAACATTTATTGACTAACAAAATGAAAATTCAAAACTCTTTTTGTATGTGTCAAATATGTATACTGTGATGGTCAGAATTATCTATCTCTCTAACACACTGCAGAATTCAACCCCCAAACACAAAACTGAACACTCTAGGAGGGGTTGCCTTCTAGATATACTAAGTTCGAATCTAAAGTCTAAATTCCACAGTGCCACCTACGCAATAACACCTCTGATGCTACTAATAATATATCCCTTTACCAGTGTCTGGTGGTCAGGGAGAAACAAAGAGGCTCTATGCTAAGATAAGTTTGGGTGGTTCATAGGTGAGTCTGTAGACATGGTAAATTGATTTGAAGATGAAAACTCGGCTTCAAATTTCAGTTTGCAGGCACATATTTAGAAAATCTCAGGACAATATATTTTAGAAATCTTGCTAGAATAATTGTAGAATGAGATTAGAATCACTAGAAAATTTGCTGGACTATTACTAGAAACATTTGCTGAAATATCACTAGAATGAAGAACAAAAGAAAACCCTCCTTTTTATAGTCAAATTGCACAATACAACTGCCCTGGAGCATTACAAAAATATTTCGGACTTTGCTTACTTATCAGCTGTAATCAATTCTATCCGAATGTCTAAAGGAATTCAACAAAATTTTAATTAATTTCTATTGTTAATTTCTTTGTTGACATTCGAATTACAAATTTGATTTAATTAAAATAACTTTTACTAATTGAAAAAAAACCTTATGTGGACATCTGCTGTATATTTTAGATAAGCTTCTATAACATTAAATAATTAAAACTATTGTTCCTACCAGCCCTCATTTATTTTAACAGAAATATATGGCGTGACTTTTATTTAATCTAAAAGAAAATGATTTTACTTTTTAAATTGTAATATTTGAATCTATTTACTAAACGAATATGAATTTTATTTTAAATCAAAAATATATTATGACTGTAATATATTTTTGTAAACAGATTCAAACAAGATAACTTTAAATGACAATTTATAATCTTAACATAAGTTTTAAAATACATATCACAGTGTGTGTGCAATTACGACCTATATAACCTACTTTTAAATAAATTTAAATTATGTGAACATACACATAATTCATACCATTTTATTTATGGGGCATGAGTTATATACACTTATATATAACATGAGCATTGTACTCATGGTTTAAAATTGGTGGGATTTTCAGTATATAAGCGCATTGCAGACACACTATGGTACATTGGGGTTCAAACTAAGGTATGAGGATAGGAAAAATGTGAGAAAAGGTGAAATGAAGATCTGCAAAGCAGACCTTACTGTTTCACATTCCTTCAGTGATGGGACAAAAAAAAATGTAAAAAAAAGTTCTTACAACAGGTGTCCACCTATGAAGCCTGCATAAAAAAAAATTTACAAGATAACCCATATAACATACCATACATAAATATAATGATGGAACGAAACTGAATTATATACCCAGATCATATAAAAAAAATCTATCATCTAGCGAACATTTTCTCTATTATCTCCCCTTTCAACAATCATTTATCTAACATTTTAATAGTTTAACATTGGTTTGAAATCCATTGTGTCCATTTCTTCTTTCTTTTTCTTTTTTTTATATTAAAACCTACTATAATCCTGGGTCTGGTGGGTGATAACTGCCTTTATAACTTGATCATGGTAGTCTCAGATTATCAGGCCTCTCTATCTTGTTTGGTGGTTGATATACAAGGGTTTTAAAACTGCTGGTCGTTAACTGTAGCCTTAGATTGTCAGAATTATCTGCCTTATCTGGTGGCTCCTTGGCCCATGGGCTGAAATCCAGTGCCATCATTGTTTTCACTATTTCCTTTACTTCATCCAGTTGTTCTTGCTATATCAGGTGGGATATTTTTTTTGCTTTCTTTAAGTATTTTGATATTAGTGGTAAGCTTGGTTAGCTGGGTTTGAGGCCCTAGGTCCCGTACATCATTGGCTGGAAATATCCTATCTAAATACAGTTGGGGACATTTTTTTACTTCGCAAAAAAATTTTATGTAAGAAATCTTGGTTAGCTGGGTTTGATGTCCTATGTCCCGGACATCATTTGTCAGAAATATCCTGTATAAATACAGCTGTGGACATTTTTTGACTTCATGAAATATCTTAATGTTGATGAGCTTGGTAATGAGTTCGAGATTCCAGGTCTGGTGTATCATTTTTCTTTGGTGAATCATTGGTCTCTATTTTCTGGTTCAGGGGTTTGTCTGTCAATAGCCCTACCGAGTTCAGGTCTCTTTTTTGGTTCAATGACCTCTTGATTGTTCTTTGGGTAGTGTTGGTCAATTCCGTGGTTGATAGTGTTGGTACTCTCGCATATGCCATCATTTGTTGAATCATTGGTCTCTACTTTCTGGTTCAGGGGTTTTTCTGTCATATTTGCCCCTTCATGGACAAGTCTGTACAATGCTCTAAGTTCTTCATCTCTCCTTCGGGTTTCTTCTCCCCATCTTTTCACTCTTTCCTCACCTTGCTTATACAACTCTATAATATTCCTGTAATGGATCTCATCATCCTCCAAGGTTTCCATAACTTTGGATGATTATTGTGATCAATGATGATGATGACTTTTCTCTTTTTTTTGCTAATTATTTTATTTTAACTTTCTTTTCTTACTTGCACTGAATGAATTGGTGTACCTTTTAAAGACAATGTACAGCAATTTTAAACTTTTGACATTATCTCTAATTTTTAATATCAAATAAACAGCACTGATTAAAAAAAACTTTTAAACTGTTTTACAGTTGAACTTACGCTAAATTTAATACAGTTAAAGTACTATTGTTATTATATTTCTCCCTTGTTTAATTCTGCTATTATTTTTCAGTTTGATTACAAATTTTATCAATGGCCAATCGGCTATCTCCCCCTCGGTCTTTTGGCCTACTTGCTGCTTTTATGTTTATCACTAAAACCCCAACTACTGCCCTTTTACTACTGTTAAAATTTTATGTTTAAATCTGCTGCTAACTTATATATATTTTACTGCCCATATATATAGAAAATTTCTTCTTATGCTACCTGTCAAGTTATTTCGCTAACATATATATTTTTAAATGCACACAATTTTATTTATATATATAAACATTTGCTAGATCCGGGTATACTTATTTCATTCCCTCTTATTTAAACTTGACATACATATAAATTTTTACATTATAATTATTGATCCGATTCACGTCTCATTATTTGGTCTAAGAAAAATTTATACACGTTGAAAAAAAAACAAATTACATACAAAAGAATTTAGCCTGGTGACAAAATTTATTTTAGAAGTAACTCCATTTAGTGAAGTCACCCCCGGGTGCCATGCCACCAGTTAAAAATATCCATAGACCATTAGCCTCTCCAAAATTAATTTTAAATTACTATTTCATTTAACTGCGGGCACTCATTAAAACATTCGGATTTTTTTTTTTTTTAATTTATTACAAATTTTTATTTATTATTACTTTTCTGAATTCTATATGATAGCCTATTATATCTAGATCATTACTGTACAAAATTATTTTTATGCTATCTTGCGCGTTGAGCCGATAAAACTATTTTGACAGAAAAACATATTTGAAATACACAGATTGTCACAATATTCACTTAGGACAATATTTCAGTAATTTATGCCATGTATACATAGCATGATTTAAGCAAAACAATAAATACAAATAGCTCGTATCGCACTATAGCAAGTTTGGACAGGTTTAGATTATAGAGTATATGTAATTGAATGCCCGAGTCAAACAAAATATGTGAAATATATACGCAAAATAAACATTATAGATAATATAGAGTTTGAAAAATATTATATATCGAAATATAAGGGATTTGGGTGATTAAATACGAACAAAATACTAAAATTAAGCTACAGGAATGTGGGTGTTTAAATAATTAAGATCTACAGGGATGTGGGTGTTTAAATAATCGAGGCCTCACATTTGGGCAAGCCATGGACCCGGAAAAAAAGATACTATGTAACAGTCAGAATTGTCTATCTTGCTAACACACAGCACAATTCAAACCCCAAACATGAAACTGAACACTCTAGGAGGGGTTGCCTTCTAGATATACTAAGTTCGAATCTAAAGTCTAAAATCCACAGCGCCTCCTACATGATAATGCCTCTGATGCTACTAATAATATAACCCTTTACCGGTGCCTGGTGGTCAGGGAGAAACAAAGAGACTATACTAAGATAAGTTTGGGTGGTTCATAGGTGAGTCTGTAGACACGGTAAATTGATTTGAAGATGAAAACTCGGCTTCAAATTTCAGTTTGCAGGCACGTATTCAAAAAAATCTCAGGACAATATATTTTAGAAATCTTGCTAGAATAATTGTAGAATGAGATTAGAATCACTAGAAAATTTGCTGGACTATTACTAGAAACATTTGCTGAAATATCACTAGAATGAAGAACAAAAGAAAACCCTCCTTTTTATAGTCAAATTGCACAATACAACTGCCCTGGAGCATTACAAAAATATTTCGGACTTTGCTTACTTATCAGCTGTAATCAATTCTATCCGAATGTCTAAAGGAATTCAACAAAATTTTAATTAATTTCTATTGTTAATTTCCTTGTCGACATTCAAATTACAAATTTGATTTAATTAAAATAACTTTTACTAATTGAAAGAAAACCTTAAGTGGACATCTGCTGTATATTTTAGATAAGTTTCTATAACATTAAGTAATTAAAACTATTGTTTCTACCAGCCCTCATTTATTTTAACAGAAATATATGGTGTGACTTTTATTTAATCTAAAAGAAAATTATTTTACTTTTTACATTTTAATATTTGAATCTATTTACTAAACAAATATGAATTTTATTTTAAATCAAAAATATATTACGACTGTAATATATTTTTGTAAACAGATTTAAACAAGATAATGTTAAATGAAAACCTTAAGTGGACATCTGCTGTATATTTTAGATAAGTTTCTAAAACATTAAGTAATTAAAACTATTGTTTCTACCAGCCCTCATTTATTTTAACAGAAATATATGGTCTGACTTTTATTTAATCTAAAAGAAAATTATTTTACTTTTTACATTTTAATATTTGAATCTATTTACTAAACAAATATGAATTTTATTTTAAATCAAAAATATATTACGACTGTAATATATTTTTGTAAACAGATTTAAACAAGATAATGTTAAATGACAATTTATAATCTTAACATAAGTTTTAAAATACATATCACAGTGTGTGCACAATTACGACCTATATAACCTACTTTTAAATAAATCTAAATTATCTGAACATACACATAATTCATACCATTTTATTTATGGGGCATGAGTTATACACTTATATATAACACAAGTGTTGTACTTGTGGTTTAAAATTGGGTGGGATTTTCGGTATATAAGCGCATTGCAGACACACTACGGTACTTTGGGGTTCAAACTAAGGTATGAGGGTAGAAAAAAAGTGAGAAAAGGTGAAACAAAGATCTGCAAAGCAGATCTTACTGTTTCAATACCATATTAACAATTAAATGTGTTTACTATTCCAACCCTTACCCATGGTAGATATACATGACAAGGCACTAACTATTTACAAAGCAGATAAAATCAACAAAAACAAAAAATCATTAATTCATTATTACAATGATTGCAAAGCTGACTAACTATTTTACAATATTATATCAATGTATGCACAATAGCTTCATTGTCCAATTCCAGCTGGAGAAGCTCCATCTTCTTTGGGAACATCCTTAACTATATTCAAGTTTCCTATGGCTGATAGAAAATAATGTCCATGAAGAATATCAGTCATTCACACTGAATAAACAAATATAAATGATCATTAGTTAACAAAAAAAAAATAACCATCATGAACTCTGACCTGTAGCAGGTTATGTTCTTGATACAGAATAATATCAAATAAAATCTTACATTCTTTATTCCATATCACAATGATGATGATGACCACTGTTGTGACTATGGAAAGTGACCTAAACTTTATTTAACAAAAAAAAAAGATTTTGTCTAACTTAACAACCTTTCCCCTGTACTTTTTAGTATTTTAATTACAATGGACTCATTCCAAGTTGTAGATATTTAGGTTTCCAATTATGGAAGTGAAATAAAAATAAAATTCTACAAATGTATATATATAATAAAGTAAAGCTTTCTTCAAATAATGTCTGTTAATTTGGAAAAATAATATCTTTACTTTTATAGACACAGTCTATCACTTTTCAGGTCATCCTTCTTTGGCAAGTCATGCATCACTCACAGGAACTCCCAGATGATGCACTCAGAATGATTTTACTTCCATCTTTACGAGTTGCTTTCCTTCTGGATCCATCAAGACATTTAAGACAGTACATTTGGTGTTTCATTAGGCATTATACAGGTGGATATTAAATCATCACACTTCCTATAGTTATGAATAATAACACTCTGGCCCTATGGCAATCTTAAATTAGCCAGAATACATTGCTCTGCAGGTCATAAAAGATTTAAATTTCCTTAATTTGCTATTTTGTATTTAATGACTTTTATAAGAAAAGAATTATTTCATCATTTATATATATATATATATATATATATATATATATATATATATATATATATATATATATATTGTGATCTTCTGGTTTGGCACCAGAAATATTAATGGGAATTGTGTAATGCTACATCAGTAACATCTGATATTATTGTGACAGAATGGGTTCGAACCCAGTCACAAATAAAATTATTAATCAGTATTTAAACATATATGTAGATGTAGATATATAATATTTAATTTTATTATGTGGTTGTGGTTACAAATACACAAATGGGGAAGAGACTCTGTCATTTTGAAATTATATATACGTGTGTGTGACAAATGTGTGTATGAATGGATTAAGTAGTTGAAAAGAGAGAAATGAGATTTTGTTTCATGTTAAAAAATTAGAAGTTGCCCGAAGAAATGAGATTTCACTTTCTTTTATGTACAAGAAAGGCTATGATAAGAGTTTTCACATGTCAACCAGATCTGGTTAGTCAGTATTTGAAACAGGAAGTGAAATCAAAAGAAACTTTTAGAACAAATGGAGGTGGCTATAAAAGAGAGTCACCCTTAATGCATTTTGTCTTGGCCCTGCAGAGTTACAGCTGTGAACAGTAAATCGTGAATCCAGAATATTAAAAGTTTAAATATTTTTCTTACGTAATGGCAGATCCAAAAGAAATGACAGGGTACGAACATACCATGTCAGATTCAAACCCCTAATTCCAACCAACTGTAGCTGCATCACCCAATAATATCAAGATGCCTTGGAATAAAATATAATTCCCAACATGAAACTAAGCTGAACCTCATCAACCAACGGACATGAAGATCAGGAACCTTCACATTGAATTACCTGTTATTACCTGTGATGAACAGAACACTTTAAAATAAATAAATCTGCTTCCACTAATTTCCGGGGGAACATTCAGGTTAAAAACTTTAAGTACTGATTAGTTCTTTTCCTTTATGAGAAAAAAATTTGTATCATTTATAATAAGTGAAGGTGACAATCTAAGTTAATTTAATGAAATTTTCTTAAAGTCTTGATTAATTGCAGATGTAAATAACATAATTATTGTCGGAGGTCACATGAAATAAACTTTTCTTAGTATTGACCTTCACTACTTGATTTATGTGCAATAAATCTATTAGAAAGAATGGTGTATGTGTGTGTATCGAAATGACAGAGTAGTAATTACATTTTTTATAATATTAAATACAAAAAAAAAAGTAGAGTGTTGAATTATTTATTTATTTATTTTTATCTAAAAGATCAAAGAATAATATTGATTTTTATAAGCCTTTAATAAAAACTGGTTTGATAATGAAACTCAAAACAAATCTTATTGTTATATTTATTTGCAGATCCATTTTGTGTGTGTGTGTGTTTAAAAAAAAGAACTCTTAAACCCATTCATAACTACTCCCGGCTGTGATGCCACCCGACCATGAGACTGAGCTAGCTGATGGTCAAAACTCCTCTCACGTTATGTAAGATAGCGTTCTTGTTGGTAATATATTTACTTTGTGTAATTCTTATATTTGTATAAGATTGGCACTTGGAGTCCTTCGGATGACCATAAATATGCGTTGGGAATATATTACAAGTATGAGAATGAATCCAGAAGTTTTGAATAACAATATTTAAATCAAAACCATTTTAATTAAATATAAATACGTAGGCATGTATGTTTGCTATATCGTAGATATGTAGTCAGTAGTGTACCATATCTAGTGAGAGGTATGGGTTTTGTTATAATGGTGTTCCAACTAAAGGGCTTCAAAGAGAAGTAGAGGGGAATGGGGAAAGTTATGACATTTCAGAAATACATTAATAAAGTGAAAAGTTTTATATTTTTATTGAGGAAAGGGTTGTTTAAATATACAATTCAAATGAATCATTAAATAAATTGAAGTACCTTATTTTGTTAAGTATATATCTACTAAGAAATAACCATTTTGTCATTTCGTGGTTGTGCAGTAGGTCAAAGATACACAATCTGTTATCTTTTGTTTATCTAATTTGACGAGGTTTAGAGAGTTAAAGAGGCTAGCAGGAAGGCAGTGCAGTGTTCTGGGATGGGGGAGCGGGTCTAAGGCATTAATCAAAAGTAAAATAAAAGAATTTTATGAAACAAGGGTGCAACATAAAATGGAAAAAGAAGAACAGGAAAGAATTTTATGAAAACAAGGGTGCAAAATAAAATGGAAAAAGAAGAACAGGAAAATATTTTGGAGCGAATTTTGAAAAAGCTTGAAAGTTTAGAATGTAGATTCAGAGAAATAGAAAAGAGAATGGATAGATTGGAACAGAAAGTGGAAATTAAAGACGCAAATGATTTGGGAGAACAGGAAAGTGAAAAACAGATACGGAGAGCAGGGGTGAACAGAAGCAAGGTGTTCAAATAAAGCCCTTTGGAAAACCGGCAGTGGTAATAGGTCATGCGATGGTGCAAGAGAATGTGAACTAATTCCTAAAAATTCATCCATTCGCAAGTAGGATGGGGGAAGCACCTGTTGAGCATCTATGTAGCTTGAGAAAATACTTCAGTATAAATCCCATGACGGAAGAGTGTAAAATAATTATCGCATGTGGCAACCTCACAGACAATACACAGTTGAGGTGGGACATGCTTGGTCAACAGCCGCTTACTTTTGAAAAGTATCAAAAAGAAGTGAGAGAGGCCTTTTGGTCCAAAGATAGGCAGGAGTTAACGCGCTATCAAATCATGCAAGAGAAGTTTAAAGAAGGTTGCAACGATAGCTATTCACAATTTTTTTCATAAACAGGTGGCTAGACTGCGGACATTAGATGCATGCAACCTGACAGAGAGTCATATACTCCTCATTGTAAGACATAGCATGCCCATGAGAGTGGAACAGATGATCTTGGGGGCAGGGAAAGCTCCATTGGAGAGATTGCTGAGTTGCTCAATGCCAGGACATGAGCTCATATGACTATGGTGGGCATCGTGAAGAAGGAAAAGAGGATGAAAGAGGGTGAAGAATGGGAATGGAGACCTTTCGAAAATGGAGAGAAACACATGAAGAGAAGAGACCACCTGAGAAGCCAAACTTCAGATCAGAAAAAGAAGTAGAGGGACACGTGGTGAAACAGATAGTGTTGTACCAAAATGAGCCGTTCAAAATACGCAAAGGTATTTGAAGGCTTTTAGAGGAGGAGGTATTGTGACAGAATGGGTTTGAACCCAGTCACAAATAAAATTACTAATAAGTATTTAAACATATATGTAGATGTAGATATATAATATTTAATTTTATTATGTGGTAGTGGTTACAAATACACAAATGGGGAAGGGACTCTGTAATTTTGAAATTATATATATGTGCGTGTGACAAATGTATGTATGAATGGATTAAGTAGTTGAAAAGAGAGAAATGAGATTTTGTTTCACATTAAAAAAACTAGAAGTTGCCCGCAGAAATAAGATTTCACTTTCTTTGATGTACAAGAAAAACTATGATAACAGTTTTCACATGTCAACCAGATCTGGTTAGTCAGTATTTGAAACAGGAAGTGAAATCAAAAGAAACTTCTAGAACAAATGGAGGTGGCTATAAAAGAGAGTCACCCTTAATGCATTTTGTCTTGGCCCTGCAGAGTTACAGCTGTGAACAGTAAATTGTGAATCCAGAATATTAAAAGTTTAAATATTTTTCTTACATAATGGCAGATCCAAAAGAAATGACAGTGTAAGAACATACCATGTCAGATTCAAACCCCTAATTCCAACCAACTGTAGCTGCCTTGCCCAATAATATCAAGATGCCTTGGAATAAAATATAATTCCCAACGTGAAACTAAGTTGAACCTCATCAACTAATGGACATGAAGATCAGGAACCTTCGCATTGAATTACCTGTTATTACCTGTGATGAATGGAACTCTTTAAAATAAATAAATCTGCTTCCACTAATTCCCAGGGGAACATTCAGGTAAAGAACTTTAAGTACTGATTATTTCTTTTCCTTTATGAGAAAAAAATTTGTATCATTTATAATAAGTGAAGGTGACAATCTAAGTTAATTTAATGAAATTTTCTTAAAGTCTTGTTTAATTGCGGACGTAAATAACATAATTATTGTCAGAGGTCACGTGAAATAAACTTTTCTTAGTATCGACCTTCACTACTTGATTTATGTGCGATAAATCTATTAGAAAGAATGGTGTATGTGTGTGTATCGAAATGACAGAGTAGTAATTACATTTTTATAATATTAAATACAGAAAGAAAAGTAGAGTGTTGAATTATTTATTTATTTATTTTTATCTAAAAGATCAAAGAATAATATTGATCTTTATAAGTCTTTAATAAAAACTGATTTGATAATGAAACTCAAAACAAATCTTATTATATTTATTTGCAGATCCATTTTTTTTTGTGTGTGTGTGTTTAAAAAAAAGAACTCTTAAACCTATTCATAACTACCCCCGGTTGTGATGCCACCCGACCATGAGACTGAGCTAGCTGATGGTCAAAATTCCTCTCACTTTATGTAAGATAGTGTTCTTGTTGGTAATATATTCACTTTGTGTAATTCTTATATTCGTATAAGATTGGCACTTGAAGTCCTTCGGATGACCATAAATACACGTTGGGAATATATTACAAGTATGAGAATGAATCGAGAAGTTTTGAATAACAATATTTAAGTCAAAACCATTTTAATTAAATATAAATACGTAGGCATGTATGTTTGCTATATCGTAGATATATAGTCGGTAGTGTACTTTTATAGATACAGTCTATCACTTTTTAGGTCATGCATCACTCACAGGAACTCCCAGGTGATGCACTCAAAATGATGTTACTTCCATCTTTAGTAGTTGCTTTCCTTCTTGATCCATCAAGACATTTAAGACAGTACATTTGGTGTTTTATTAGGCATTATACAGGTGAATATTAAATCATCACGCTTTCTATGATTATGGATAATAACACTCTGGCCCTATGGCAATGTTAAATTAGCCAGAATACATTGCTCTGCAGGTCATATAGGATTTAAATTTCCTTAATTTGCTATTTTGTATTTAATGACTTTTATAAGAAAAGAATTATTTTATCAGTTATATATATATATTGTGACCTTCTGGTTTGGCACCAGAAATATTAATGGGAATTGTGTAATGCTATATCAGTAACATCTGATATTATCTTATTAAAAAAAAAATTGAAATAATGTGAAATTTTTAACATTTTTATTTATGACTTAAAACTATGATTAGAAGTAATTGTAGAGGTAATTTAAAAATTATTAGATGTTTAGTATCTTACTTTAGGGTATAATTAATGATAGGATAGGGGTGGCTTATCATAAATATAGTCAGTTCAGTTTGAGTGGATGCTAATTTGTTTTATTTGTTTTCACAAAGCAGTATTAAGACTTGTTTGAATGATTCTCTAGTTCATTTGCTTTACATATTTTAATTTATAGTATAAACAGTGAAATATGTTTCACTCATCATCATTAAAATAGTCATTTAGTCATATCAGTTTAGTGTCTATAGTGCATTATTTGTAAATATTCATGTATGTCAATATCATTATTCAACTTCATTTTTCATTCATATACTTCATTAAATCATTAAATATCATATCTCATATCCAAATATTTAATTTCATAAATAATAGTGTTTAAAACCAGCTTAATTACATTTTAAGTGAATTAATGGATTATTAGACTGGTGAATTATTAAACAATAATTATACTAGAAAATATTTTATTTATTAAAGTAATTGTCATTAGTTTTTATTCTGTTGTTTTTGAAGTACAGAATATTTAATTCTTAGTTCAATTTAACATTTAATATTTTTTTATTTATTTAAAAGACAGAATAATTTTTCCCCCTACTTTTCTTTCTTTTTCAAGACAAAGTTTCTTGCATAAATTAAGTTTTATTGTAATGGGAGGAGCAAATAGTCTCTGTCTGGTGATCTTTGAACTTTCAAATATCTTGGACTATTGGAAGAATAAGTTTGAGGTAATATTTTAAAAAGCTATAAAAAGGGATACTTACAATTCTAGGGGACTACAATTGCTGAGAGAAGACTACCAAAGAAAACTATCAACAAAGACTACCAAAATTCTCTACTGATAGAACTATAAATTATTTTCTAAACCAAGCTTGATAGTGCAGTTGTATTAAAAGCCTATTTTTCCAAGAAAAGCCAAGTTGAAAGTTTAAAGTACTAAAAAGTTTCAGGATAATGGTAGCATTAACAACTTTAAAGGTACATTAATTTTATTCTTAATTGACAGTTTCAGAATTCTCAATCATTATTTTAAATGCATGAGTGTATCTACATTATAACGTATTTAAAATTAATTAGTAATATGAAGAATGGAATGGAAGTACGTAATTATATTTCAAAATCATTTTATTTAAATTTTATTCCTACTTGTGAAGAAGACAGAAGAATGTTTGTTTATTTTTCAAAATTATTATTCTTAAATTTTAATTATAGTATTAAGGGAACAACTGCAGCATGTGCATACCTTTGTTATGTCAGAAAAATATGTGAACTATTATTAAGTCTCTCAAGAACTCTTTATGATAAATTTTGTGCTAGTTATAAAGAAGAAGGTTAAGAAAGATGCATAGGAATCATTTATTTTATTATCATTTTATTGAAATACTTGCCTGACTATTTATATATTTTTTGCCTATTAGAAAATAAGAGAAAATGTATGATTCAACTAATTATCTAATTATTTTTCACAACTACTATGAGAAATCGATTTAGAAAATTGATGAAACTGAATATGACTTTTGTTTTATTAATTGTCCTCTTATTTTGCAATGGAATTTCTCATATAGAATATTGCCAACCAGCTCATAGAAAGTTAAATAAATGTTATCAGTTCAAATAATTATATACATTTTATGAATGGCTCTGAAAAAGAAACATGAAATAAATGCCTAATATATTTTATGAATGAAATGTGAATTATTACTTCTTTTCTATAACATTAACAGCAACTTCATTAGCTTCACTAAGAACATTGAATGCACTACACTGGAGTCAAAATAATATTGTTATTTGCTTTCCTGCAGGAACATGTTGTTTTTGTCAATATTTATCTCTGTGTGCTTATTATTATTATTATTATTATTTTTTTTTTATTTTTTTTTTTTTTTTATTATTATTATTATTATTATTATTATTATTATTTAAGACATGACCAAGGGATGTTATGTATAAACTGCAACAAACTTTTAGTTTTCAACCCAGAAGAGAAAAACAAGAACTTTAGTATTATTTAATACTATTTAGACAGATAGTGATAGTTTAAGAAATGTTTTTTTATTTTTAATATTATATTTATTATTGTTGTCTACTAGAACGTCTCATTAAAGGCATAATATGAAGAAAATATTATGCTAGGTATTTTTTTTATTAGTTTAATATAAGTTTTATCATGTGTTTAGATTATAAACGTGTGTACGAGGTAAAAGGAGACATCCATTTAATGTTAATAGGGGTAATAGCTGTTCTTTAAAAGAAGCTCATTATGTAGGTTTTTATATTATATCTATGCATTTTACAATAGATTTTAAAAAAAATAATTATTTTCAATAATTATTTAACCTAGAATATAAAGCTTTATTATTTATCTAAGCCAAATTTTTGCTTTAGATTTGTGCTAATGTAAATGCACTATAAAAAATATTATTTTGTCTTGCCTTGCCAATAGAATTTATTGCCTTGTTTTTCAACTATCATTAGCATGTTACCAAGTCCTAAATATTATATTATCAGATATGAAATATTCATTCACTATTACTTTTACAATTAGTAATTGATATTTTTACAGTAGTTCTTTGCTTACTGGGACTTGAATTGTCTGTGTATTATTATGCTTGTATATGTGTGTCCATTATTAAATTCGGCTTTGATAATGTAAATTGTAAGTAAAATGATATAAAGTCTATTGGTTTCAGAGGAAGAGGATAGTCAATTGTTTTGGAAGGATTAGAGATTTATTTAAGTGTGAATTATTGTTCTTTATTATGCTTGAATGGAAAAGTATTTTTGTGGCTATACTTAGTAAAGTTAGTAATGTTTTATAGTATTTATGGGATTGAATAATCTCCCTTTCTTGTGGTTATTTAAATATTTGACATGGGTAGATTGCCTAGGGTATTGTATGGGATTGAGTAATCCCTTCTTTTCTGTGTATTGAAGTATTTTTGATAGGAGTAGATTGAATCATCCAGTTTTGATATTATGAATTAAAGTATATGAAGTTAAGTATATTATCTCCCTGATCATTTGGTGATGAGATTTATTCCCACCAGTTTATTTTGTCTCAGAAGTAGACTTGGGAGTTGTTGTGTTGTTATTTATCTGATTTGAATTGTAAAAATCTTTTATCCCCATGTGTTTATTGAAAGTTTTTCCATCTTATACTATAGCCAAGTGCCAGATAATTTATTGATAAAAAGAAGAATAAAAGCAGAATTGATTTTCTTACAAAACAGCTGTAGTAAAGTTAGTGATTAAAGCTTCATTGTCCATTGCCTTCGTCCGTATTATGATTGTATTATAACTTCATAAGTAAACCGATTAGTTGATTAGTATTAATTATTTATTCCATGACACACAGCATAATACAGACTCATGCGTAAAATATTAATTTGAAAGATATAGAAAAATTCATTAATGTATAACTTTAATTATCATTTTAAAACATTTTTATAGTGATCATTTAAGATTCACATCATCAATTTTCATAATAGTCCATCATCATTGAGCAAGCAAGCAAAAATAAAACAGTCAATGAATAGAATTATTTATTTCTATTGTGGCAAAAATAAAACATAGTTAATTAATAGAATTCTTTACTTCATTTTAGTAAAGACAGAATTTTTTTAATTAATGGAGCTATTTATTTCATTTTGCAAAACATAGTTTGATATTATTCTTAGGTTTCAAACCCCTTTACTTTAGTTGTAGTTAATGTGCATTTGAAGTAAAATGCAAAATTTTAGTTTTATTTTATAATGTAATTGAAATATTTAACCTATGTTGTTTGTCATATATTCATTAGGTTAATTGATAACTGAGTGTTATAAAACAAGATGTTGAATATAAAATAAATTTTGTAGTTGATCACTAGAAGTGTAAGATTTATATTTTTTCAGTTCTATAGGTTTATCAAAAGTAACTGATAACTGAAGGCCATTTTTTCAATAAAATGTAAACATTTTATTTTGGTTCTTGTTTAATGTTAAAAATATAATGTGTTTCACAAATCTATCAGGATGTTTTGATAGATGAAATGTGTTAGATTTGAAATTTAAGAGAGTATACTGTGTTATCTATTCTTATGTAAACTATAACCAGTGATGCTAAATACATCTAAATTTTGTACTTATACCAATGAGAAAGAGATTAAATGTTTGCTTAACTATTTTCTTATTTTGTTAATAAATATTTTATTATTCAAAATTGTATTTAGAATTCTTCTTTAACATACATTCGTATTTCATATTTCCACACATGCTCACACATTTATTTTATTTAATATGATATAATTGTATTTTCATTTAATTATGATAAACATCCAGATATGATGATATTGATTTCCTTGATCCAATCATTGTATGAGATGTCAATTATTTACTGAGCTTCTAAAAAGGTTTTATCATTTAGTAATTGTTTAGATGATGAATTGTAATCAAAATGTGCCCGATTTCTTTCATTATCTAACTGCTATTATTTAGTTAGGGTATTGCTCAATTTATATTATTATTTTCAAAATAAGTAAATAGTAGTTGTTAAGAAGTAGACTTTAGATTAAGCCATGCCATAAGTTAATTCCCTGAGATATTCAACTTTTAATCCAGATTAAATAATAAATCCAGTTAACCAGTTTAGATTAGTGTATAATTAAAAAATTTAGTAATGATAGGTTTAGTTTAAGTTCAGATCCAACTTGTTATACATTATAGTTTCTAAATATTACATTTTAGTTATTAGTTTAATTTTCTAATATGGTAGAGGTTGTTCAATGCATGTGGATGATGGGAGGAAGTGAAGTATATACTATAATTAGTTAATTTTAAATGGTAGAATTTTACCAATATAATTCTTATTTATTTGAGAATTTGATAGATGTTTTATTTCCTATTAATTATAATATTTCCTCCCATATCTAATGTACATTTTACACCTCATAGGCTTCTGTATTCCTCAACTGAACTAGGCTAAGGTGAAACTTTACTTAAGAGCCTCATAAATAAATTTAGGATAAAGTTAGTTCGAGAGTTTATTCTATGATCCATAGAATTGGCGCCCCCCAGATATTTGTTAGTGATAGTGATCGGTGGTGAGGGGTTACAATATATATATGCTGGTGATGTTCTATTTTTTTATTTTATCCATATTATATTAAATGTTCATTTAAAATCAATTCAGTTATTTTTATCTGAACACACAAATTGATCAAAACTTTTTTCTGTTTAAATACCAGCTATAGTTTTTTATAATTTTGTGCTACAAAGATTAAATGAATAATTTGAAATATTTGAATAAGTTGTCCATATTTTTGTAGATTCGAACATTCGATTTTTAGATGTTGGTGTTATACAGCTGTTATATCCTTTTGAAAATAATAAAAGGTGATGGAAATGAACTTGGTTTGCTTTTATACTGGGCTTAGTTTCAGTTGTTTAGTATACTTGCATTTCTATTTCATTTTCCATTTCTGTTTGTGTCTACTGTTGCAAATATTATATTGATTGTAAGTAAAAATAAAATCATGTAATAGAATTCTTGTCCATCACTATGTTTACTGAGTTTAAGTCTTGTACCGTGACATAAAATACATTGACATTGAATTCATTATTCGTATACATATATATTTGTATGATTTCTTTAATTAGGGTTTTTATCTTTTTATTAGATAAGGGAAATTAGTCTATTGTGACATTTATTTAATATAGTATTTAATAAATAACAACTACCTATTAGCTAATTTTACATTTTAAAAGAGTTTTATTTGATGGTATGAGTAAACAAAGGTTGGACTCAATCTGATTGTAAATTACCCTACATGGTTAAACTTTTAAGCTATGATTAAAATTAAGTAGTGTATACATTTTGTTTAGCATTGGATAGTCTATTTTTTGTTACAAAAGAAGGGTTACAAAGCCTGCTCATTTCATCTTTTGACATTTCCACAAACTGTATATATGTTCTTGCATGATTTCCTATTCCATTAACTATATTACTATAAAGTGAAATTTATATGAGGGTCTTTTTTATTTATTTATTTTATGACGGATATATGGTTCAAACTCAACCAGTCATATATATATATATATATATTGCAGATGACACATAGTTTAATTCATTAGCCTTCATTCTTCATCCTGCTTCTTTTTGAAACATTGAATATTTTCAAAAGTCTAAACAAAGTATGGGAGGGTCCATAATTCTGTATGGATCAACTCCTGATCTCAGTTGGCTCTAAAGTATCCCAGGAACTGCTTTTGTTCTTACCTGGGTTTACTCTCATCACAAAATTTTGACTCTTATTATTTATTTATTTATTTATTTTTGATGTCACCTCTCCTTCTTTCATAGACTCAACAAAATTCATGCTTCTCTTTTATGTGTTATCTGTGTGTATCAGTTAATTGGTCACTATGATTGACCAAAATAAGACTTTAAACTGCATACACTGTATGTACCCTTAATTACCTTTTCCATATTTATCCAAAACACATTTGGACCTACCTGCCCCACAATAGGGAATGATTCTTTATATGGATGATAGAATTTTTGACACTTATTTTTTAGTGGATAGTCAGGTAGGGTGTCTTGGAAAAGTCTTTATTTTCTATTTTAAAGTTGTGCACATTCCTCTTCTTATTTTTGTTCATTCACTTAACCTTATCCATTAGTTGTTCATACATTTTTCAGTTCAATTAATTGTGGGTTGGTTGTTAATTAATTTCATGTCACTCTTGTGTTGCTTGGCTGGCCTATACCTTATGTTTGGTTGAATGGCCATAATCCAGGGGTCCACAACCTCTTTGCACTTAAGAACACATTCTATAATACCGGCCAGGTGGTGGGCACCAATTACTTTTTCAATGTAAATTTATAGTTGGATATTGTTAATAATACACATAATGTACAAAAAAAAATATTTATTTCAAAAATAAAGTATAGTATGCCTTACAATTTGATTACAATATAATACAATAATTTATAAGAAATTTTTAAAAATTAAATTTATTTGTATCAGATAAATAATTTTTTATCATATTCAGATAGCAGCGGGCACATATAAAATGGTCTGCAGGCACCATGGTGTCCATGGGCATAGGGTTAGGGACCCCTGCCATAGGCTGTGCTTTAATGAAACACACATCTACCCATGCCCTAATTAGTTTTGAACATCTCTTCCTTATGTTTATAACATCATCAGTTACTCTCTTTTTTAAATCATATCTGGGTTTGTTCCCTTGGGTTTGGGCCAGTTTATGTTCCAGGTCACAATTCTCGAGGTCCATTTCTTGAATATTTTCTTCTTAAGCATCAATATTCATGAGCTTAATGAAGGTGAAGAGGCCTTTATAGGTATTGCATAACTTGTAGAACTGTGGACTTTTTTGTTTAGTGTTTAGTGGAGTGGTATTCATTATAATGATCCAACAACTTCCCTTATTTGAATCATCTATATGGTATAGGGATGGTCACCATATGATCTTCATCTGACCTTTCCAACCAATGTGGTAGTTGTGACAGTTTTCTTCAGTGGTGATGGTATTGATCTGTTTTAAAAGCTATCACCATATTTGCAAACTTTGTGTTTAGAATATATTTTGGGTTCCTGGTACTCCTTACTTTTAATATTTGGGTTTTCAATGATTACCTCTGGGATGTTTCCTGTGCCATTTAATTCCTCCTTATTGTTGTGGGCCTTTGGGTCCATCTCAGTTTATCACACTGTACTGGTTACTGTCCTTTGAAACAGCTGGGACTTGATTCTCATGAACTTCTGATTGAGTGCTTCATCCATCTTGCTGATCTGATCTTTTAATTCAGTCCCATTTTCCATCAGTTTTTCTAGAGTGAGTTTGTCCAGGATTGCATCAGTTTCCACCATGGCTAACTTGTCTTCAAGTCATTTGAGAGGACTTTATCATGCAACTCTGCCTCGATGTTCTGTTGTGCGGAGAGTTCTTGAGTGTACATCTTGGAATTTCATTTGGACCTTAGCTTCCAGATTCTTTTGATCAGCATGCAGCTCATCTCTAAAGGTCTCCTGACTCCTGTACACTTCACTGCATCTGACATTCAACTGCCCAATGATGCTAGATCTAAACTCTTAAAATTGCTATTGGCATTTCAAATTTTTTTCATCTATCTCACTTTTCAGGTTGCTATTTATCTAAATTGATTGACAATTGCTCCATGTCTGTGGACAGTTTAGTTTCTTTATCTTTCATCTCTATTTTCAGATCTGTCCTAAAATTATCTGTTTGCTTTTAAATTTTCTCCCATGTTAGCCATTCTGTTACTCAATTCTTATTTTATTTCTTCTTTTATATTACCCATTTCTTCTTTCATTTCTTTTTTAATGTTAATTATCCTATGACCCAGCTTTTATTCCATTCTGCTCATTCCTTCTTTCATGCTATTCATGTCACCTCTTAGGTTGTTTACCTCTCTTTTCATATTGTTTGTTTCAGTTTTCTCCTCTTCCTTCATGCTGGCCATACTGCTCATCATCATTGGGAATATTTGTCCTATGGCTTTGTCACTTTTTGTAGCCTGTGCTACTTTGCTTTTGTGTACTTGGGTTACCTCA
This sequence comes from Epiperipatus broadwayi, assembly GCA_028023455.1. Lineage (NCBI taxonomy): Eukaryota > Metazoa > Onychophora > Udeonychophora > Euonychophora > Peripatidae > Epiperipatus > Epiperipatus broadwayi. The sequence continues at coordinate 927,013 of JAQFVV010006387.1, read as the reverse complement.
TTGTTGAGTGTTTCTTGAGTTTGAAGTAACATTTGACCTGTGATATGTGCCTGTGGATGGTGATCAACTTCAGTTGTAGCTCCCCAGGTAATTGTATCTGTGAAGATCCTTCCCCACTACTAATAGTATCATCTTCTATCTCACTATCACTACTATCTTGTAGTTCCTTAGAATGTTTCATATTTATATTTAATAAATATTTTCTGCTCCTAGTTATCATTACATTTTTTTGAATACTTAAATACGGAGTTCTTCTTTCTTTATAACACAAATAAATATATGTTGAAGGATTTTATGCTACTCCTTTCCATTCAGTGCTTATATTTGACTTTTTCCTGTATCTTTTTTTTTGTTTATGTATGTATTACTTTTAATGACTAGTTTTTTTTTAGCCTGTCGATTTATTTGCCTAACTCACCTATTTCTAATTTTATTTAATTATTTATTTATGCTCTCAGTTTAACACTTTCATTCCCATCAATCAATTTACATTTGATATTTCATATGAGGTTCTCTTTCTTGTCAGGTGTATCAATCAGCTGCTACTCAGGTAAATCTATCAGAGAAAAATATATTTTTTTTCCTCTTTTTTAATTTTACCAAAGTTTGGGCATCAGAATGTAATAGTCCACCAGAAAAGGGGGAATACACCTTACTACAGTCAGACCTAGGGTCTCCTTGTAGGATGCTGTGAATGATTTGATGAAGTACCTAACCAATGATTGTATCTATCTCCAATGGGTTAGCTCTAATTTTACACATTAAATTCAGATACAATTTTGGCTAGTTCATTTATACTTTACCCCTTTTTCGGATTCCATTATGCCTCAGTATTCAAACTCAGGGAGAATGTTGCCTTTAGGTCTCTTCAGAGGTGAATTTACTCTAGATGACATCTACTGCACCTCTATATAGGTTCCAATTGAGTGAATGGTTTATCTAACCATATTACTATATTATGATGTAAAAAGAAAGTGTGTCTATATGCATGTTTATCCGGTTACAAATTGGTGAATGAATGGATAAATAATTTTGACAAACTAATGAAAATGGAAGTTAACAACATTTATTGACTTAAAAAAAAAAGAAAATTCAAATCTTTTTTAACATAATAAAAAATATGTATATATTTTTGTATGTGTCAAGTATGTATCTCTACCATATTAACAATTGCATGTGTTTACTATTCCAACCCTTACCCATGGTAGATATACATGACAAGGCACTAACTATTTACAAAGCATATAAAATTAACAAAAAGAAAAAAAATCATTAAATTTATTATTACAATGATTGCAAAGCTGACTAACTATTTTACAATATTATATCAATGTATGCACAATAGCTTCATTTTTCAATTCTAGCTGTAGAAGTTCCATCTTCCTTGGGAACCCCCTAACTATGTACAAGTTTCCTACAGTTGGTAGAAAAGAACATACATGCTGAAGATTAGTCATAAACACTGACTAAACAAATATAAATGATCTGTAGTTAACAAAAATAAATAAACACAAACTCTTTCCTATAGCAAGGGTATGTTCTTAATATGGAATAATATCAAATAAAATCTTGCCTTATTCGATATCAAAGTGATGATGATACCCTATGTAAAGTCACTATAGAGGTAAAGCTGACCTAAACTTTATTTAACAAAAAAAAGGATTTGTCTAACTTAATCCCCCCTGTACTTTCTTGATTTCAATTACAGTGGACTCTTCCAAGTTGTAGATATTTAGGTTTCCAAGTTCGGAAGTGAAATGAAAATAGAATTCTACAAACATATATATATATATATATAACATTATAAATTAAACCTTTCTTCAAATTATCTTGAATAACATATGTAAATATGGAAAATAATGTCTTTTATAGATACATTCTATCACTTTTTGGGTCATCCTTCTTTAACAAGTCATGCATCATTCACAGGAATTCCTTGGCATTTCACTTAAAATAATGTTATTTCCATCTTCTGTAGTTGTTTTCCTTCTGGATCCATCAAGACATTTAAGATAGAACATTTGATATTTTATTAGGCATTATACAGGTGAACATTAAATCATTGTGCTTCCTATGGTCAGGGATAATAGCACTCTGGCCCTATGGCAATGTTACATTAACCAGAATACATTGCTCTGCAGTTCATAAAAGATTTAAATTTTCTTAATTCGCTATTTGGTATTTAATGGCTTTTATAAGAAAAGAATTATTTCATCATATATATATATGTTGGTGATGTTCTATTTCTTTATTTTATCCGTATTTGAATAATAGTGCAGTTTTTTATTTTAAATATCCATTTAAAGTCAGTTGTTATTCTGATCCAACTGCAGGAAACTATCAAAACTTTTTTGTTTAAATATCAGCTATGGTTTTTTATAATTTTGCACTATGAAGATTAAATTAATAATTTGAAATCTTCGAATAATCATCCATATTTTCTTAGATTTGAACATTTTATTTTTAGGTGTTGGTGTTATACAGCTATTACATTCTTTTAAAAATAATAAAAGATGATGGAAATGAACTGGGTTTGCTTTTATATTGGGTTTACTTTCCATTGTTTAATATACCTGCATCTCTATTTCATTTTCCATTGCTGTCTATTTTTGCATGTATTACATTCATTGTAAGTTAAAATAAAATGTCATAATAGAATTCTCATTTCACCTTCCACATTTGGTTATCTAGTGACTGGCTTGACATTAGGTCATTGCAATGTTTACTGAGTCTAAGACTTGTATCATGATGTAAAATACATTGATAATGAATTCAATATTGTTATACATATATATTTGTATGATTTTTTTAACTAGGGTTTTTATTTTTTTTATTTGATAAAGGAAATTAGTCTATTGTGACATTTATTTAATATAGTATTTAACAAAATAAATGTTTGTTGCTTATATATATGTGTGTGTATGTTTACTCTATAAAGTGATAATGCATGCTCAATCACATAATGCAAGCTCAACCACCTATTAGCTAATCTTATGTTTTAAATGAGTTTGATTTGGTGATGTGAGTAAACAAAGGCTGGACTCAATTGGATTATAAGCTACCCTTACAATATATTGTAACCAGTTGGGTTGCATAGACATATTACAGTGCGTGTGCATAAATATATATATATATATATATTCTAACCTCCCCCCGCGCATTCTCACCCCAAAATATACTGTTTATTACGAATATTACGGGTTCTAGCTCAGTTAACAAATAAATAAATGAAATATTCAGCATTAATTAAAATGATTACTAGCTCTAATTTTAAAATACAAATACGGTTCAATTTTAAAATGAATTAACAAATATTTACTATTTTCATGAGACATGGAGTGACAATACAGGGAATGAGATAGACTACATTGAGCCATTATCCACACGATACTACCTCAATGGCATAAGAACACTATCCCCCCTTTTTACTATACCAAATAACTAACTCATAGTATTCTTACGACTTTCTGAGCTCTATTCACTACGATTAAAATAATAATCATATCTTAATCTTCTTTATAACAAGAATCTAACTCAATTAAATAAAATGAAGTAAAATAAAATAAAATCTCAGGTTCATAAATTGTATTCTAACTGATTTAAAATTACGGTAGTAAAATATGAAAAGAGAATTTTATGTCATAATCTACTACACAGCAACTAATAATAATAAAATAATAATAACAATAATAATATAATATAATCTTATTTCTTCCTAAATGAAATAAATAAATACGTACGTGGTAGTATTTTAATAATCTGACAACAGAATATGTGTGGCAACATTAGCATAATTTAATGTAATATTGTGGCAACCGACGTATGACCAATAAATAATATAAAATTATGATCTTTTAATTTTAACATACCAATAAATTCTCAAATTTCTTATAACACTTTTATGTTTACCTTTTGTGCAAAATTTATATGTCTGTTTCAATTATAAATGTATCGTGATTTCATGCATCCATGTGGAGAAATAACAACTCGGACACAAAAACTTTAAAACAAATTTAAAACAAAGTTTATTAACAACATAAATAAATTAACAATATTTTTACACTATATACATTGGATATTCCTTACTTTCATATCTCAACTTAGTTTATTAGTTTATAAAATGAAATCAAAATATTATTTACTTTTCCTAGTTAAATCTTTTTTTTTTTTTTAACACTTAAGAAAATACAGCATTATTACTTGATTTATTATTATGGTTAGCTTATTACAAAATGCATTTCTTATATGATTATCACAAACACTTTTCATCCCTAATATTATGAAAATTACATTTTTTTTACAAAATTTACATTCGTAATAAAATTCTACAAAATAATAAAATTTAGTTTCATATTGGTTGTATGGAATCTTACAAAGTCAAAACACTATTCTACATTCGGTATTAGGTTTTTATTATTTATTATCCGATGTTTATTAATCCTAATATTCTCATTCAAGCCTTATTTTGGATGATATAATTATAAATATTAATATACCATGCACAAGTATATGTTTATTATACCTTATTGAATTTTCTCTTGATAAATATGCAATACTCATTCTCTCCAATATTAATATTAAAAAAAAATTCAAATTTTATTATCACTTTTAAAATACTTGGTTTAGATTTCTTTTCAAAATCTTATATTCATTTCTGAATTAATTTTACAATGTATTATATGATTCTTTTTCTCTTTATGATATTTTGGACTTTCAATTTTAAAGTTACACAGTTCAATACATTCCAGCAAATAAACTATTCTTACATAAACGATAACATATCTTCAGTTCTATTTTATTCATTATTTCTTTGAAAATATCGTTCTGACCGATGCAGATTCATGAAATAAGGATAGCAAAGATAGATGCATAGGATCAAAATACAACTAGAATATTACTCGTCATATACCTTGACAATCATGGCACAGTGAATTAAAAGACACTATAGAGGAGTGACCTTTACCTGTCTACCAACCTCTATCATAGGAACGATGCTAAAGCTATTTCTTCAGCTTTATTCTAACATCAAAAGTTTAAAGATATGCAAAACACTGTCCAAACCATATGTGTTCAGTCATAGGACTCAGTTAACTATACTAAATCACACAAAACTAAATATGATCCAAATCCCTTATATTTTCCTATTTCTTAAAAAAAAACACATCATCTTGGTTTCCTCTCCACTAGTACTTCCAAGTCACTATCCGATCTTATTTCTCAAGATTTTTTCTATACTGTACATCGACAAATACATATCTGCATTACTAACAATAATAAAATTCATTGATATTTTAAAACTATTCCACTGTTCTATAAGAAAATCTTTTTACTACTTTCCTCCGTATATTTAATCATGTACAAACTATTTAAATATCTGAATACTTTATCACATGAAAGTTCAAAAGAATCACACAATTGTTCTGTTAAATTATATTATTAATATACTTTAAATAAATTGTTGCATGCATATTCCGAATTACTCCTATCTCATTATATGTTAAAATGTTGCATAAAATGTGTACATATAATTAAGACTTTCACACTTCATTCTTAGGTCAATAGATGATCTAAAAAAAATACATTATGCATTATAAATAACTATTAAAATTACCAAACGACCTTTATCTCCTCGATCACGTTCCATAGGCTTCACCATCCATTTGATCCTTGTAGATATAAGATTCACATCCATACACTTTATTTTAAACACTATTTCTATAATTTTATCAAGCTATTATATCTAAATTTTAATATTACTAAATTTATATTTTATGTTTTCCCTAATCTCACATAACATTTTATATTTTAAAATAAATTAGTAAAAAAATATTCAAACTATATTTACTGTATTCCTTCATCAAATTTTCCTGAAAACCGTTCATACTAAAGCCAAAAAAAAAATTGTTTATCATTTCTTTTCCATTCACTTAATGTTCCTCTCCCTGTTTGTTCAATTTTAAGGTAAAACAAATATTACTTCGTTCAATAAATATTCATGAATGATAATCCTTGGTTTTTATAATATTTAATACAATTATTAATTAGGATATTAGTTAATCCCGTAAAGAAAACTTCTAAATATTCTCTTCTAATATTTCTTGCTAATATTTTCTCCCGCGCGACTTTTACGATGCATCTTCTCAGTACTTTGATTTAAATATTCAATAAAACTTTTGTTTCCATGGATTCATTTCATTAAGTAAATTAGATTTCTATTTTCCAAATCTTTATCTTTATTAAGCATTTCTCTAATGAACACTTTATAATATTTTTAATTCTTCTTAGAGAAAGTTTTTCTGTTCCTTTTTCATAAAAAAAAACACAATAGCTCTTTCATATTATTATTCTGTAACTTTTTTTCTTCTTTTAAAATTCTGGTACTATATACTTTGTAATGTTTCCTTTAAAAAGATAAACATTCTTTCTCCATTATAACTTTTACATAATTTTTTCTTTATGATATACGCATCTTAATTTTTCCATAGAGCAGAATAAAAAAAAAACTTCGGAGTAGCCTTTCAAAATTGTGCGTCATAATTTTTCCTGACGGCAAATAACTTTTCTTTTAAGTTTTCTGTATAATGTCCAAATTATATTTATCTGAGTTCTAATGATTTTCTGGTTGATCACAAATAAACTGTATTCAAGGCACTTTACAATTATTTTTACTTTACCAATACTTTTAGGTACTTTTTTCTGTAGTATTTCCATTTTACTGCAAGGTTTCGGCTAAACTTGAATAAAAATCCTGGTAAGAAATCTTTTAAATTAGCCTTCCATTTAAAGGCAGTTCAAAATATTATATTTTAAAACAAAACTTTTAAAATAAATACAAAAAATTTTTTTTAATTATAACACTTTTCTAGCTTACGATCTTATACAGCTAAAAAAATATGTTCCTCCTTCCTTTACTTACACATTCCTTCTCCCGCTCCGTCTAATTCCTATATTTCATCTGCTAAAATACCTCTGTTGATTGGTTAATGACTTTTTTAGCGCGAATAAATTTACACATTTTTAGTTTTATAATAGATTAAACTTTTTAAAATAAAGAATTTATGATGTCATGTTTTAAAATATTACTTAGAATAGTATTTTTAAACTCAATTATAGTTTTATCAAAATCATTTAAATTTTAAAACAATTATTAAAATAACATTCAATATTTCAACTTTTACTTTAATGATAGATAGCAATTATACTTAGTTTTATAATTCACAAACTTTATTATTATATTCTAACAAGTGTGTATGTGAAGGTATATAATATACAGTCACATGATTACTAACTTTATCAGATGATTTTTTTTTTTTTTTAATTTACGTCTCAGTCTAAATTACCAAAACTGATATATTTTATAAAAATTTGTAAAATAATTTAAAATGTAGAACTAAATATAATTCTCACCATCCTAAAGTTTATTTTAAAATATATTAGATTAAATTTGAATATTAATTATAATTATAATATTACATATCGCGTTTATTTAATTTATTAGTTTTAAAACATTACAATTGAATTGTTAATATACTTTTAACTATTTATAGCTGTATTATTTTATATGGCCAGCTTTTACAACAATAAGCAAGGATATAATTAAGCTTTATTTAACTGTTTTTTTTTAATAATCCATTACACTTTTATATACCAGGTATTTTTCAGCCTTAAATTGTACTATAAAATCTAATCGATCATACAATTATCAATATATTACACAAACGTATTTTAAAATTTTAAATTTTTTTTTTAGCAATTGACCATTCTATCTTATTATGACCTATAGATAAGGGCACAATATATATATATAAAGTATATATATATATATATATAAAGTATATATATATAAAGTTGAAAGGAAAACTAGAAATAAACACAGACAAAAATTATAGTAGATATTTTCTACATTCATTGAAATAAAAAAATAAATAACTAGTAACTCTGATTTAAAATATTGTTTTATAACTTAAATTTTTAAAAGGCCTGAATAAATATATATAAAATATTGTATTATTATTCTGATTGTGAAATGTAAAAACATAATACTTGTTTTTTTAATATTTTTTTTAATTAATTAAAACATGCATGTTTTCAAAGGGATTAGAGAGATAAAATAAAAACTCTGTTTTCAATCAAGGTGTTATTATCACCTTAGATGATTTTATAAAAAGGCTGATAATAAAATTAGCTCAAGTCTGGGTAATGATTTTTGAAGAGAACAGTCTAAATTGTAGTTTTTTGTAAGAGCTGAACAGAACAACTTGGCTATTAAAACTTTTTGAATAAGTGGCAGAAATTAGCTGACCAAAATTGATAGTTGCAGTTTGTTGTTAGCTGTAGTAGAGTTGGCAGAATAGTTACCATAAACTGGTATAGCTGAAGGCAAGATAGTAGACTGTTTTCTGTAGCAGGAGTTTGAATTTACATGGAGAAAAATGATCCACTTCTTTGTGCTGAAATTTATAGCCTTAAATGTGGCAGTTGCTTGCCTCAAATCTATTAAACCAAGACAGCTGCTTGCCTGGAACAGTTCTACACAGACGGGAGACCAACTATGGACCAACCTTATATATGGATTATATTTTTTCCTGATGATGATGATCCCTAAACCAAACTTACCAGGGAACCCAAGTTTGCTGAAGAAGCAATTATATATATGTGCTGACATATCTAAAGGCAGAGAAGAACAGATAAAAATATATACAGCTGTGGTGAGTAAAGTTATATATGATAATGAAATTTTAAATAATTTCTTTAGTAAAATTACATTTTGAAAGTGATGCATGAATTTGTACTTTTTATGTTTATGGTGGGTCTATAGTTGAACAGGGCTGTCTGGATGCAGTGTGTTCATGATGCTCCAAAATATAGGCTCAGCACTATCTAGACCTAGATGTTGAGCTCCCAGAGTAGTCCAGTGGTGAATATATACAGGCATCATGAATAGGCTTTGGTCTCATGAATAGACCTCATTTATAACCCTAAGTCTCACAGAGATGAGTAGGGATGGTACAATGCCTTTTATTTTTTTTCTGGATACTAATCTTTGAGGATGATCTGTCTAGGTACTTAGAAGGGGCAGTGCTTAAAAATGAGCTATTTTCTCATGATGTCATGGAGCTTTGTGTACTAATATTCCAGCTTGGCTCTTTGCTTATCAGGGGAGCTGCAGTTCATGTATTCACTTTTGCTATCTCACCTTGCTACTTACTTCATCAGCATTAACTCATCAAGCAGAAAGACATCTTAAAATTCATATATATTTTTATTCTATAAAACGATATTAGTTTAAAATCGTTTATTAAAGAAGAAAAACTGTTTAAAGTTATATTTGTAATTTATATATTTAGAAAAAAAAGTACAAACAAAGTTATAATTAATAATCAAGAAAAAGATTTCCAAAAATCTTTTAGATTAGGAAAAAAAGACATTAAAAGAATATGTACTTTCAAGATTGAATTGATAAAGAAAAATATGACATTATTGTAACAAGTTGAAATAGATAGAAGTCAGTGTGCGTGTATATACATGCACACTCATATATGTAAAATTTTAATATTTTTTTGATTAAATGTCAATTCATTTAATTTTTGCACATCTGTGCACATATATATGTAAACCATAGTAATAATGTGAATTGTAACTTGTAATTTTGTAAATTAATGTGACAATTTAAATTTTGAATAGTAATTATGTATATCACAAATGTAATAATTATTTTATGTTTAATTTAAATGTCTTCATCATATATTATAAAACATCTGTGTGTGGATATATGTATGTATTTATAAACACTAATTAAGAAATAATGCAGTTAGTGTAATAATTTGAATTTTGTAGTAATCTTGTAAATTTATCATTCAAAATCAGAACCCTTAATCTATAAGACCTTAAATATCATTTTTTTTATTGTTATTAATAAAAATTATTAAATTGTTAAAAATTGTTTCAATCATCTCTTGGTCACATACAGTAATAGAGCTTGTGTTCTCTGAGCTAGATTCGTACTGGGATGAACATATAAATGGGGATGTGTATAATAGTGCTTTTGGGGCATCCAGTGATGATCAGTCATCATCCTGGTTGGTGCATAAGATTATATTCTTTAAAGACCATGCACTATCTTTTATTTAGTTTAGCCTTATTAAGAATTAAGTTTATTGTTGGCCAGTACAAGTGGCCTAGCATTGATGATGATCAGAATGTTTTAATGTTCCAGAATTGTTGTTTAGATTTTCTGCTTGTGTATTTTAATGGATGGGCACTAAGCTGGTGCATCCAAGTTATGTTTAAATAATTGCCCAAGCTGGCAAAGGCTCAGTAATTAGCCTGGTCTAAAAAAGACCCATTTCCAATCCAGTTACAAGGTTGGCTGTTGATTTATTGTTCAGATTTTATTATATTTTATTGTGGATCATTCATGATGATGGAATAGTATTTTACTTATACTGATATTTACTTTATAATGCTGGTTGATGTATAATTATGCTTGTAGTTGCTCTTCTGATCTCTCAATGTTCTCGGAGATTTTCTAATCTCATGCATTTATAAAATATTATTTAATTATATATACTTTTCAAATTTATAAATTATTGTTTGCTTGGGGTTGATGATGATTTGCCATCACCCAGTTCAAACTCTTTTTATTTCATTTCTTCATTACCCTCATTCAATTACAATATATTGTACCGGGTCGAATTGCTGAAACCACCTACTTATACGTATATAAGTTTTGGCCGGTTTCAAACTCCTTCATAATACATTTATAATCTTATAAAGGTTACGTGAATGAACCGGCACGTTCAAGCAAAATGGGAAATCTTATTGATAGCTTTAACTATCAACAATGGCCCATTTCGGCTGCTAGATTCAAACCCCTACTATCCAAATACTTTATTTGTTTCAGGGTAAACCCCAGGGCACCAGCTAGTCTGAAGACTAATGTATTCAGGCAATAGGCTCATAATCCAGCGCTTGAAACAATTCCCTTAACTAGCCCAGTCTAATTTTATTCAATAACAAATTATACAAAATTGGTGGTGGAAAGAATTAATAAAAGGTTGGTAAAAAGAATTGACCAACAAATAAAGTTTAAGTTTTAAAGACAATTTATTAACTAACATTAAATCATTTTAAACATTCTATAAATTTAATATAATACACACACATTTTAAATTAACATTTCTAGACTAGTTTAAATATTCTTGTAGATTTTAATAATAGAACACTGGTATTTATCTGATTTAACTAATAACACTGATATAATGATCACGCACATATTAACTCATAATAATAAAGCATTAATAGCATTTGAAACTTAAACACACATATCAATAGTTCATTTTATGTATGATAAGAGTTCATATAATTTGAATCTTGAATATTTATGAATTACAGCGGTGGCTACTACGTATAAATGATAATAAATAAATGTTTACCTAGGATTTTTGGGAATGGAGATATTGCTTGTTCTTGGTTGCTTCTGCTGCTTCTGATGGATTATATCTAACCGGTTAGATTTGGATGTTTCTTGAAGAGATTTTATGTGAAACCATTTGCTTTATTCTTGAAGACAGTTGAACGTTTGACGGAGGATTTCTGAGTTGTTATGCAGACATTATTTCACAGGCAGGTCTTGCTGATCTTGTTGGACTAAGGGCTGAATGAAGAGTGTATATTTCCATAAGATGCTCAACTGTGCATGTTTGTTTCTGGATTCATAATAGAAATGCACTGTTATCAAGACTGTCACTGCAAACTAGACTGAAACAAACTCTTAACTAACTGTCCGATAAAATATTCCGTATTTATACCGACGAAGTGTTTTCCTTTTGATATCCTCCGGCAAATATCTGTTGTCAAAATTCTTTAGCAATTAATCCTAAGACAATGTGTTTTTTGATTGATTGTTTAATTAGTAGTAGCTATTTCAAAATGTGTTGTTTTCATATCTTTAATTAGTAGTGCACCGCTGTGTTTTTTTTAAATACATTTTTCATTTATTTATAATATTTAATACTGATAATTTTTTTTTACATTCGCACGCACATATATAATTTTACTCTACACATCAAAACTAGTTTTAAGATTATTTTTCTTAAAGAAGAAAAATAATCTTAAAACTAGTTTAAATGAAGAGATTTATATATTTTTTTTAAAGCTTTTAAATTGTATTTTACCAATAATAATAAACTCTTTACCTCCTTTTTATAAAACCTTCAGTTTAACTTTAAGAAAACCCCCTTCCCACTTTAAATCAATGATTTTTCAACTTTTATTTCAAACTCTTTTGCGAAAGATTTTTTTGTTTTAATAATTTTTTTACGACAAAATTATTTTATATACATGTGCCAATTTGGCCTTGGCACAATATATATATATATAATCAGTGTTTTAAGATAGTAAATCTTAAAATTTTAATGGATAGACTTCGATCTATTTCACCATTCATTCAACTCTTCATCTAAACTCCTGGGATGTAAACTATACCTGTATTTAAATATTACAGATTCAGCCTATATCCTGCCCATCCTTCTGCTCTATATTTAAATGGACAAGGTCCTATACATGGCATCACCAAGGGTCTTGGTCATCATCAAATTTTCAATAAAATAGATTGAAGCCTGTCAACCAAGCAATGATTATATACCTGTGTGATAGATGATGATCTGAACCAACTGATGATTTCTGATTTAGTATGAAATATGGATACTGAAAATCATTTCTTTTTCACTTGTGTGTGGTCAAGAGCTTGAAAGTCTAGGTTCAAATCCTCTATAATCACATAAGTAAATTCCAGAGATATAAAGTCTTTACTTTTAAATATACATATTCGGCCTGTATCCTGCCCATACCTCTTCTGTGTATTTAAAAAGACAAAGTCCTATATATGAGGGGTCAGAATAAATTAAAGTCAACATGGGCATGATAATAATATTGGCATCATCAAGGGATATGGGCATTCCATCATCACATTTTCAATGATATGGAAGGCTGAAGAGTTGGATGATGGAGCCAAATGATGAGTGTTGATATAGTATGAAATACATATATTTACTTTTCCACATGTGTGTGGTAATGTGTATTGACTGTAGGAAATAGATGGAATAGCTGAAGGGCTTGAAAATCTGTGTTCAAATTCTCTAAAATTACATCAAAAGTCCAGGGATATAAAGTATACCTGTATTTAACTATTACATATATAGATATATATTTACACATACCATCTTCTCACATACATTACTGAATACTTATTGAAGTGATATAAACGTATTTGAAATGTGATATCAAAATATTTGAAATTTCATCCATTTATCTCTTTGGATTTAAGAAACTGGAAAAACTATCAATATTATTGTCATATTACATCACCAATGATTTATAAGAAATGTACAAAATTTGAACTATTATATTGAATATAAATCTTGATTTAAAATATTTACCAAACAAATCTGTAGAGTTTGTAATTTAAATAATAGTGTTTAAAAAAAGATCATCTTTGAAATTTTGCTTTGATAATAGAAGTTTTTCAATAAGTATTTTGATTAACAATATTGAACTTTCATCTTTACAATATCATCTTAATCATTTCTAAAATATTCTTTAAAGCAAACTAAACCTAAAATATTATCAATAATTCACTTTTAGCATATCTATATTTTCTCCATGTTTAGTTATTTATACACATTTTGAGTGTGTTTAAGATTCACAATATAACAATAAATGCCTAATACCTTTTGATTCCTCATTGCATATGCTACACTGTATCCTGAGGGTCTCTAAAGATCAGTCAGGGAGCTAAATAAATAAAGATTACTTAAAAATGTATATATAACATTTATTTAATAACAGTACTAATGTGGTTAAACAACAAAAAAGTAATAGTCCATTAATATTCATACGCATTTATTTTCCTCTGGTGAAAATATTCTTACTTCACATCACAAGTAATCCAGTTATTATATTTGGGTTTTCAAATCAAATCTCTTTTGAAAGTTCATGTTATTAGTGATTACATCAGTACTCACAATTTATATAGCTACCAACTTCCCTCTTTGCTGTTTGTTTAAGCTTCTGCTAATTACCCTTCATCGATAATAACCTTTTCTAGTCACAAACATATATTGCTTCTCACTTGCTGCTATCCCATTTTAGACTTAATCATTGCCAGTCAGTCTTCTAGTTTATCATTGAGCCACTTTCTACTGCTGATCTGTCATCATTTCAAATCAACATTAACTTTAATCCAGTCTAACCATTTTAACTACTTCCTCCTTTTTCTTTATTTACAACACGAGTGTTTTATATAAGATCTAATTTTTATGCAACTAGCTTTATTTGCATACAAATTCTATTCTAATTTAATCTCTCTCAAGCAATTTTCTAGAGTAATTTTCTCCAATAAAGGGAATGTTATTAAAGTGAAGAAATTTGTGCGTGTTTACAAAAATAAATAATATTTTATTTACATATACGGGTTTATATGTACAGACATTTCACTGCTCCTTCTCCTATTCAAAAAATACTGACTTAATTTATTATTATATTTTTAAACTTATCAGGTGGTTTACTTTTATGTTTATGTGGAGTTTTGGCAATAAATTGCTTTTCTTCTTTTAAAGTATTTCTGATTTCATTTTCCTATCGAATAAACATTTTTTTATCTTCAATTGCTATGACATATGGAAAAAAGTTACTTTAACTTGGTCTGAATCAGTAATTAAATCCTCCAATAAAAATATTTTTTCATTAATTCTTCCTCTAAGGATTTGTTTAGATGAATACCTGGCAAGAGATCTCCTTAATGAAGGTGTTTAGCATGTCTTTTCAACTCCCATCCATTCTGTAATTTTACAATTTGTATATCCTTTGATATTACAGGCAAAACTCTCCATACAGTGGTGCCCTCACTACATGCCAGAGTAATCAATGGATGTGAGAAGGCTTGTGCATAAAATCCCTATCTAGTGCCTACTCATCCAATATCCCCAGACTAGTTTAGTGATTTAAATCCTTTGATATTTCACTATTTCACCAGATAAGTCACTTGTCCACATTTTTTCTCCTACTAAGAACTTATCCTAATTTAGAACTTTTCATTTTTACCAATAGATGGTACTAGCTTTGTTAATTGAGTCTGAAGAGTCATACATTTTGTCCCCACCCAATCTGCTATAGACACACTATTTAAAGTTCTGGACTTTAACAAATTATTATGTGTCAGTTATTTCATACTAGAAATTAATTTTACAGGCACTACCACACTTCCTTAAAATCATTTTTATTGTCAGTTATGTCTATAGCCATATCATCGGTATCTCAAAGTGTTATCTTCTTTTTTATACTTTTGGCTAATTTTAATCCAGTCTCTGAGCAATATCTTTGATAGGCTGGCTCCACTGTCTACTTCTACTTTCACTGTTTGACCACAAATAATTGTGACTAAAAATATGTGGTCCATTTTTCTTATTAGTCAGCCACTTTACACTAACATTCTTATAATCTAATCTTTCTTCAGATTTATAGTGTGCTTTTATGAAATTTGCAGCTCTGCTGTCCACAGAATGACAGATAGCTGCTTTTTTTATCACAGTTTTACAATTTCTATATCTATGTTTACACTTATTTTTAAAGTATCTGGGTTTGCCACAACAATAACACTTTTGTTTGTTTCTATCACTACATGACTTTGTAATAAATTTTGCTACATTTTGTTTTATGAGTGAAACTTTTCTCTGCAGCAATAGCTCTACTGCCTTCAGAATGACACACAGTGACTAAATGACCTTTTTTATCACAGTTTCTCCAATTTTTATATCTACGTTTACACAATAACAATAGCACTTTGTCTCTTTTCTATCACTACAGAGCTCTGTAATAAATTTTGCTACATTTTGTTTTATGAGAGACACTTTCCTCCATTGTTGTGGCACTATAAACTCCAATGCATTTTTTTTGCAAACCTTCTTCTGCAACACATTTTCTTCCAGGTCCTTTATAACTTAGGTAAGGATTGCTCAGCAATACCTTTCAGAAATTCTTATTGTCTATGTTTCATAAGAGCTCTAATTTCTGGACCAAAATCACAGTATTTAGCCAGCTTCCTTAAAGCTAAATCATAGTCCACATATCTTTCTTGTGGTAGTTATTTTTGGTTTTTCAATTTCAGCCATTCTATTTATTTAGAAACTCTGAGAGCAAAATATCAATTTTAAAATTTTTACAACTTCTTTATGTTGAAGTTCTTTCAAACATTTAGGATCAGTAAGTCTGTTTGCAAGCTGTATAACATCTTCACCTGCAAAATAGAAATGGATCAGCACTTTGAGACACTCATCTTTCACTTTATTTACAAACATATAGTACTCCACATATTCTACATAACTTTTTCATGAATCTATGTTGACTGTATTGAATTTACAGATTGCAGAAGTCAGTGTCATCATATTTTATTATTTGCAGTAAAAGTTATCCTGTGTCAAATCCTGTAGATATCTTGTTAAATCTTATCTGCTTCACCAGCTACTACGTAAAGACCAGTCAGGGAGCTAAATAAGTAAACAATATTATTTTGAAATATATATAATAAGATTTATTTAATAACAATGATAATGTAGTAATAACAACTTTAAAATGTAATAGTCCATTAATATTCATACACTAGCTATTTTTCTTGGGTGAAAATAGTCTTCTTTCACACCAGGAGCTTTCAAACCAAATCTCTCTAGAAACCCAAATTAGCATATATAATTTCACATATGGAATAAACTAAAGTTTGCATTAACAGTGTTACAACAGCACTTACAATTTATATATTTGTATTAACTATCTTGACTACCAACTTCTCTCTTTGCTGTTTGGTTAAACTTCTTTTAATTATCTTTCACTAGCACTAACCTTTCCTATTCACAAATACTATCTTCTTCTCACTTGCCACTATTTCATTTTACACTTAATCACTGCTAATCGATCTACTAATCTATCATTGAGCCACTTTTTACTGCTTATCTGACTTTACTTCAAATCAAGACTAACTTTAATTCAGTCTAACCATTTTAGCTGCGTCTTCCCTTTTTTTTCACATTTACGGTAGAAATATCTTATATAAGATCTAATTTGTATGCAACTAGCTTTATTTGCATACAAATTATAATTTAATCTATAATCTGGGACGATCTCTTAAGCAAATTTCTAGAGTAATTTTCTCTAGTAAAGGGAATATTATTAAAGTGAAAAAAATATGTGCGTGTTTACAGAAACAAATAGTCTTGTATTTACATATATGGTTTTATACACACAGAAATTTCATGCTGCAACTTAAGTCTAACACTTCCTCACTTAGTCACTGACCTATATAGCCAATTCCTATTGATTGGTTTTACAAGTAAACTAGTTTTCTTACCCAGATCAAATATTTTCTCATGTTTTATTATTTAATTGCATTTTGAAATACAGGCACTCTTCACATATCTGGAGTCTAATTGTAAACGTAGGGGATTTGAACTCAAGACTTTTAAGCACCCTTCAACTATCCATACTATCTCATACCACTTGGTGATTATTTATATTTTCTACATGTATGTGGTCATGTGTATCAGTGGTATGAGATAGTATGATAGTTGAAAGATGCTTGAAAGTCTGAGTTCAAATCCCATATATTTAATTGCATTTTGTAAATATTCAAAATTTTCTTTTTGTTCATACTTTTTTCCTACTTCTTCACTTCTCTCTATGCATTAGTTTTTTTTTATTCCGATCTTTGCTATTCAAGTAATTAATAATTCTCAATATGTTCTTATTTCAACCTTTACATAAATATACAAATAAAAATTCCTATTCAATACTTTAAATATAATAACCTATAAACTTCCAATGGCTAGTTCGATTTCAAATATAATTTACATGATAACAATCAAAACTTGACATATCAATAGAATTTATAAACTGCTGTCAAAATAATTTTTATAGATAAAAGATGTTTATAAAGTTATCTTGACAACATATTGTAGTTTCTATTGATTGCATTTGGGTTACTATTATGTAAATGAAATAAAAAAAATTATGTAAGACGTTAATATAACCCGCCATATTCCTCAACTATCTTGCTATATGTTTCCATATCGCACAATTAAAAAATATTTTAGCTATCTTGTTACAATCAACAAATTGTAATTTTTTAGATTTTTTTTTTCTATCTGATGAAAATATTTATTGAAGTCATTAGACATTTACTATTCATATTCTAGAAATCCCCCCCCCCCTCTAATAGATTATACATTATTCCCACACTGCAGGGTTGTGTCGCAGCCTCTCTTCATGACATTCTTGTTGCATTGTATCTCTTATACATAAATATATATTATTTAAGACTTTTTGTTTGTTCTAGAATAATAACTTTTAATAATTGTGTGATAATAATAAGCTTGTTTATTTAAACAAACGATATTGACAAATTTTTAAAATTTGTTAAAATAAGAAAAGTTTGTAAAATGACAAATTATCTTTGATGTTGAAATATTTTATAACGTAATATTGGGTAACTAACAATTAATTTAATATGTTTTTCATTTTTTTAAGTATCTGATGAGAAATTTATTTATTATTCATGAGTCCATAACAAACTGACGTGAATAAATCCACATTGACATAGTTAGTAATTATTAAATTAACGTAAAAGCTAGAAAATTATAAAAAATAAAATTAGGAAATACAAATCTATATTTAAATAAAAATGACAAATCTGCATAGTTATTAAAATAAATTAAAAACAGAATTATGATAAATATAAAAATAATTTAGTTAATTTGCAAAATCATAAAATAATTAGTAGAAAAACATGTCACATTAACAAACAACCTGTGATACTATTTGTAAGAATCGTTTTTAATATGTTTCTAAGCGGCCTTTTTAAAAAAAAAAAATCAGTAAGCTTTGTAAGTCTCTGGAATAAATGAAATAAGAAAATCTCCAAAAAAAGTTGTATGTGGTCAAGTTTTTAAAATGTTTCCATAAATCACCAAAAAAAAAAAAAATGTAATAGTTATCCCAAATGCTTACCACAATCACAACTTAGGTTTGAATCTGAATAAGTTTTGACAACTTCTCCAAAAAACTCCCCCAAATATTGTTCAGTAATTTAGTATTTAGATACTTTAATTAAAAGATAAACAAAGAAAGAATAGTCCATATCAAATGGCAGTCATTTAACTTCGCTGACGAAAGATATTAATGATTTGTACTCTGCAGTGGAAATATTTAACTCCCTTTTGCACTTTGCTTATATATAAGAAAAAAAAAAATAGCAAAATGTTTGGTATATTGTTTTGTTTTTTTAATGATTTGCATGGATTTTCGCAGGCATAAGTAGCCATAAAACTTAAAATAATTTTTGTTTAACCTTTAATCATTAAAAATTTATTTGATAGCAATATTTTCTATCCTTATATTTTTTTTCTAAGTTTCAAGCACACCTTTCAAATAACGACCATAACGAAGCCGGTTAATAATCTAATTATTGGATAGCAAATATGCTTTAAAAATAAAATAAGCAAAAAATACTAAAATCTTCATCATCCTGGATATAGCTATCTTGGTGAATAATATTTTTTATTCATTCTTTTTGAAGTATTTCACTTATAGATTCACTACGACTTTAATAATTTTCTTAAAGGTAAAGTTTTTAGAATCTACACAATTTGTTATATTACTTCTGTTTATTGAAAGTTGGTAAGATACTTCGATCATGAACATTTAATTTATTTGATTTGAAAAATTTTCTCCACATTAAAATAATAAAAATTATTTCTTATTACTTGATAATATTCTTCAACAAGGTCTTTTAATAAATAATTAAAATCATTTGCTGTGAAGGGCTTTTATTTTTTAACAAATGATGTACAAATAGACAACTAAATAAGAACTATATATAAATAAGTAAACACATATAAACTATGAAGTTGGGGATATAAGTAAACAGCGTTTGAGTAACCCATCACAGTTCAAAGGCCTCTCTTAAAGGAATAATAAAAAAGGCAGTACTCACCAGGTTTGCCAAATTTAAAGTGATAAAAGTATAAATGTTTTTCAATCTTGTTTTACTTTCTATGTAATAATAGTTGTATAACTGTTTACTGACTATCTGGTGCCTAATTTTGTATGGCTATGGAATTATATATTTAGAAACATTCCATTAAAAAAAAAATTTGAGTTCTCTCTACATGGAGTAGAACCCATTGGCAGATGGATATATTGCAGATGCACTGTGAGACTCTTATATATAAGAAAATGCAATATATGAGTAAGAGAACAAACAGGTGTTATTTGACCTCATTGAAAAAATTAAAAGACTGAAGTGGAGTTGAGCTCAACATATTGCTAGAAGAGATGATAATAGATGGACAATTGAAATCTTTAACTGGATTCAAACAGATTGTAAAAGACCCAGAAAGAGACCACATGTGAGATGGATGGATGAAATAAGAAAGTGTACAGAGATAATGTGGAGAAGAGAAGCTAAAGATCAGAGAAAATAGATTGAACTTGGAGAGACCTTTATCCTGGAATGGATTGATAATGGTTGATGATGATGATGATATATATATAAGATATTCATAGTGATTAATATTATGTAATATATCAAGATTAATACTCAAACAATTGACTTATTAAGTAAATGAAATACTCTTAATCCAAAGCATAAAATAAAACTTTTATAGAGACAAGAATGAACCATCTTATCTCTTTACCTAAATATACAATGAATACAGAAAAGATTTTCTTTTAACTGAAAGAAAACCCTTTTATTCCTCTTTGAGGCTTAAAGGAAATGAGCAGAGAAACTCCTATTGTCTACTTCATACATTCTTGCCATTCGAACTGTTATTACTATGTGATTATTCATATGATAAATGAACAAGAATGGACTTTTCAGAAGATAAATCACCAAGCCTGGTGAGTTTATTGGTTTTTTTACCTCTGAGTTGAAGATCAAAAAACACAGTGGTCTTTCTTCTCAGCAATTAGTAGATCTTAACTGAAATATCAGGGGGTTTTCTTGAAGGCAGAATAGATGTGGGTGTGTGAATGAACATTTTAAATAGATATTTATAATCATAACAGACAAAACTAAATTATGGCTCTTATTTCCAAAAATCCATTAAGTCATCAGCCAAGGCAATGGTCAGTGGACAAAAGTGAAGAATACTAAGAATCTTTTAATTGTGAACTTAGCTTTTCACTGATGACTTTTTTTTTCTCATTTATTGACAATTGCTGATCACTTCTTAGTAAGGTTGATTGCATGAATTAAAAGGACTATCCAACATTAAATGGGACATTATTGGACTTTGTGAAATTAGAAGAAAATGAAGAGTAATCAATTTGAAAAGTAGATATATATTTTATTACAAAGGCATAAATATCGGAAGCACAAATGGAATGGGATTTATTATAAATAAAATGAAAATATCATCAATGCGAAGATTGATTGTATATCAGACAATGGCAATATTAGTTATTCAAATTAATGGAGAATACCAATGTAGATAATTAAGTTTATGCCTCAACAAGTTCTCACTATTATGAAAAAGAAAAATTTTATATGGGTATAGAAAATGATTTTGATCATACTAAATAACATTTTAAAATTGTCATGGGAGACATTAATGATAAAAGTGGGTAAATGATTGAAAAATGAAAATACTGTAGATAAATTTAGTTATGGTAATAATAATCAGAGAAGCCACAAATTTAGATTTTACAGAAAAAGAAAACTGTATATGAAAATGTTAAATGGAAATGGACATAGAAGCATTTGAATAATGATACATCAGAATTGGACTATAGTTTGACTAATAGAAAATATATGTTTCATGATTTTAATGTTCTTAATAGA
Organism: Epiperipatus broadwayi; assembly: GCA_028023455.1. NCBI lineage: Eukaryota > Metazoa > Onychophora > Udeonychophora > Euonychophora > Peripatidae > Epiperipatus > Epiperipatus broadwayi. The sequence goes on along the minus strand of JAQFVV010006387.1, from coordinate 905,124 downwards.
TTCAACACAGAAAGTGATAATTGATTAGTGAGATGTATGATATATCTATTTAATGTAAAACTAGAGAAATAATAATTGGCATTCTTAATCTTCAAAAATACTCCAATAAATTTAAATTAGAACCCACAAATCACTTTAAAATATTAACAGACTTCTTAGCTACCTCAGTCTTATATGAAATCAATAAGAAGATAAGTGGTACTCTATTATAAACTGCAAGAAAAATAGCTAGTACAAAAAAACAGTAACTTACTAGTAAATATTTTTACTGAAACTAACAAATGTATAAAGAAAAGTTAATATGAAAAATTTTAAGAATTATCTGTTAAGAGAATATCTAGGTTTTTGTGAAATGATAGAAAAAGAATTAATACTTGTATAATAAAATATAAATATAAATTGGTAAAAAACGTTATGGCAGAAAATAAAAATTTCAAAAGTGTAAAACAATTTCTTTGTATTGGAAAGAAAATTATTTCTGCAATAAGAAGAAAAAATGAAAATATTTCTAAAAATAGAGATGCATCATAAAATATGTGGAAAAGTTCTATCAAAATATACATAATAATGAAGAACTAGAAATCAATGTATGCCCTGCAGTTTTTACATCTTCTGAATTGCTCAGAATTTTAAATGAATTGAGACATGGAATAAAATTTATAAAGAAGAAAAAAGCTTCAGGAAAAGATGGGAATATTATTATTTTAAAGAAAGCAGGTTAAGAAAAAGAAATTGTTTGCAAAGTTATATACTAAATATCTAAATAATAAAGATGAGGCAGAAGATTAGAATAATGTAGTAGAAGTATTGATATTTGAGACCAATGATAGATGGAAGATATTATAAATTACAGAAATCAGTTTTACATAAAATCTTTTCCAAAATAATTATAACTCATCTATAACAATATCTGAATTTCAGCCAATTAAAAAAAGGCTGGATTTCTTAAGTAGTTTTATCACAGTTGATCGCATATGTATTGAGAGGAGTTACAGAAAGAACCAATGAATATGAGTTACCATTAAGTTAGGATTTGTAGATTATTAAAAGTTATTAGATTCTATAAGCATTGCTACAGTGATTAAAGCATTGGATCATCAAAATATAGACTCAAGATCTTGTCATATTTTGAATAATATTTATCAAAATGCAACAACAATGATTAGATTACATGATGAAACAAAAAAATAATAATTACATAATGAGTAGAAACAACCCTGGAAAAAGTGTAAAATATCTTAACACATTATAATATTAAACTACTCTTGAAAATATTCTTTCCTAAGTAAAGTAATTATTTTAAGTATCTTTAACTTAATATTTTATTAATAAATAGAGGTATATTTTATTATTTTATGTGCTGTGTTTAAAACAAAGTAATAGGGTTTTATTTTTAAAAAAAGTTTGATTTAATTAGAACCAAAAAAATATTAAATATGATACTTGAAATATCAGCAATCTATTACCAATAATAAATGGTTTTGTAGATCTTTGAAGTATTGTATTGCTTTTTAAGAGGTCACTTAGCACAATTATAAATGTATCTGTTTGTCATGTGTATGATTTAAGAAGGTTCAAATCCAAATAGAATTTGGATGTTTTTCATAGTTCAAGAAAGTTTTAAGATTTTTTTTTTAAACAGATAGTTCATATCCAGTTCATTAGGTAATAAATTAATGATCAGTACATCAATATTTAACTATATGTAAATATATTTTCCAGAAAATCTAAATTGGTCAGAGAATTGCAATATGGTGCCACTTTAATCACTGGTGGCGAGATATCTCACTTCTATGGATGTGCTTTGGTATACCACATACATAGAGCAGACATTTTAAGTTAATTCATTTTCTTTTCACAGGAAAATATAGATATGTAACATACATAATCATCTTTGCTATTTATTTTAATAACCAAAGTATTATATGAAAAAAGTTTAATAATTAATCACTTTGGTAAAACGATATAATTATTACTTCGTAGAACAAAAAACAAAAAGTCATTAAGTATGCAAATATGAATAATAAATTACAAATTGTTTTAAAAAAACCTTTATATTTTTTTATATTATATGAAAATAGAAAACATAGAGAAATTTTAATTTATTTTTCTACTACTTCTCAAGTTACAAACTTTACTAAATGTCGAAGGTATTAAATAAAATCATATTAACAAATTGAATGCGAGTAGGATAAAAATCTGTTTTCAAAGATATTTGAAAAGAAGATGAAAAACATTTAAAGCAAATTAAGAAAAACTGCAAAAAGAAACTGATAAGCAAAGGTGTTAAAACATTCTGGATTACTATTTTAATTGATAATAAACTGGAAAAAAATATTACAATATTTTATTTTTATAACTTAACACCTAAGCATATATATGTTTAAATATACACATGTTTTGACAAGTCAGGTAGTGGAAGTTTTTATATTCTAGACAATTCTATTGTTAAGATTATATGGAGCTCAAGCATTAACTTAGTGAATTGAGCACTATAATTCCTTTCAATGGATATGAAGTTTTTTTTATTTTGTGGGAGTACAACCCAGCAATATGTACATTAATCCCTTACATAACCGATATTTGGATTCAAACAATATAGAAGATAATAAAATATGGATATAATACTTGACTATATTGTTTTTTTTTCACAATTATGCAAGTTAAAAATTTATATTAAACCATATATACAGACACAAGTATATAGTACAATTTTACTGAGGACAAAAGTGTGGAGTTATTTTTTTTTATTTACTACTTTTTATTCATGAATAATTGGAGCTTCAGATGTCTATCTAAATATTATATGTGGGGAAATGTATACTTCTTGGATCTGCCATTCAACCATAATGTAAAACACACCTGTAATCAGAATAGATCAATTAGAAGATATTTGTGAAGTTATTAAAATAAATTTGTTCTTTTTGAACTCGTTATATAGAAAATATTAGTCAACAAGATAAACTCTCAACCTTTAAACTCCGGTCACATTAATGAAATAATGTCCAAAATTAAAGCTTTTTACATAATGAATAAAAATGCATTTTCATTTGGTTTCCAAAGTTTTACAATGATGTTTATCCAAATAAGTCTAAAATTGAAGTCAATGGTAAGGCCCATGCAGCTAAACATGAATCAGCTTATAATTTAATTTACAAAGGCAGAGTTAATTACTGCTCATTTTATATAGAGTCTTGATGATGGATGATGCTGCATTAATATGTCCAGCACTTATAAGTTGTGATTTTATATCTCTGATTAGTATTATATATTATTTACTGCTGTTTGACTTAACCTTCCATATTTTATGGTATGTTTGTCTGAAATATATTGGATTATTTTCATCATCTAATGTTAAATATTGAATGTCATTAGCAAAAAATTCTAACTTTATTTAACTTTCCAAATACATACAACTGTTAGTAATAGCTCACAACATAGTATATAAACACAATGTATCATGTGGCACTATTCTCCTCTCTTCTTCAGGTATTGACAGTAATAACATATAGGATTCAAATCTGGATCTTTAGATTCATAAAAATTGAATTTATAGTGATCTAACCAATTCAGTTATCTTAAAGTCAATATTCATGAATCAAAAGGTCCAAAATTGATTCCTCTGCTATTACTGTCACCCAAAAGAGCAATGCCAGTTCATTAGAGCATTACCTTAAATTCAATATTCATGAACCTAAATTCCCAGGTTTGATTTTTGTTATTTCTATCACTAGACAGTCTAGCAACACTCATAAAAAATAAAAATAATAACCCTTGATGCAATGTATTATATATTAGCTTATGCTCTATTATTTACAGTTGAATGTATTTGGAAAGTTTAAATAAAATTTGTTTTTTTTTCTAAAGACATTCAATTTTTAATATTAGATGATGGGTTCAATTGAATGTTGTTAGTTTATAAACATATTAAAATGAATAATAATTAACTCTGTATTTTGTAAATTAGATTATTATTTCATTTGATTGGGATTTCATGGATGTCACTCCTATATTAAATTTCACAATCACTAGTTTTATGTTGGATCTAATGTTCAGATAAAAGCACAGAAAACAAAGAAAAATTCACCTATATTTATTACACTGATAGTTTGAACATAATGTGACTGTTACTTAGCTATGTGTATGTATGTAAATTAATAAAATACTTGCTAAAATGTGATTTGGGTAATAACTTAATAAAATGTGTTATGTGTAACAACTTACTAATTAGTTTATCTATCACTTAAACAGAAGTAGTTTTGATTTCACACATACATTCATTCTGCTTTCAAAAAATCTGAACTGATCTTTCAGTTAAAGGCTATCAGGTGACTGAGAAGAAATACTATATTTCCTGATCCTAAATTTGAGGTAAACAGCTAATAATAACCTTATTATGGTGGCTAATGCATGTTAATGAACAGCCATTCATGTTTGTACACAATATGAATAATTATGTAGTAATAACAGCTTTAATAACAAGAATGTATGGAATAGACATTTGGAATTTGCTCTGCTCTATTCTTTAAAATCTCAAAGAGGAATCAAAAGGTCTTCTTTCAGTTAATAGCAAATTCTAAGAGCTTGTGCAAAACCTAGAATGAGATTATATATGATCTGAATGGATGAGGTAAGAAAGTGTGCTGAGATGATGTTGAAAAGAGAGACTAGAGATAAAAGAAACTACATTAAACAGGGAAATATCTTTATACCACAATGATTTGGTTATTTAATAGTTGCAAAGGTAATAATGACATTTAATTATGGGAATTAGCAGATGTCATGTGTATTTTTATGAACTGTAGATTTCAGTATGAGAATATTGTCTATTTATTATAGAATTTTTAAATTAATTTATAAAAATTACTTTGTTAAATTTTCCTCTTTTAGTATGTCTTGCTTCAGGTAAGATTTTTGCATGATCTGAATTGTTAAAGTTACAAGATTTTTCATGTCAAAGAAAAATAAAAAAGTATTACTCTAATCTACTGTAATATTTTTATATGTTATAAAATAGCCAGTATTTCAATATTCATGAATCAAAAGCTCAGATTTTCTACTTAATAGTTATCCATTAGATAAAGTGCTGGGCTTCTGTATTTTTACTTTAATGCTTGAATATCCTAGCACCTCACTGAGAAATCCAGTAGCAGAAACTGGTCTGGTGTTGGGGATATTCTGCAAAGTTTGATAAAAGCTTATTTGCAAGCTCTATATATAACATTTGTAATACAGTCTTGTTAAATTAGGCCATGTGACATGTGACAAGTAATTTATAAATAATATTACTTTTTTTTTTTTAGATGTAGGATTTTTAGAATTAGTAATTGTTTTGTTTACATGTGTATAAATTTAAAATATGTTTAGTGATATAAATGATTTTTTTGATAAATTTAAATTAGATATTTAATAAATAAATTCTACATAGATTAAATAAATCTAATAATAAATATTATAAAATCAATTAAAGTATGAATAATAAAAAGTGGATATCCATATTGTTTTTAAATAATATTTAATTTAAATTCATTAAAAAGTATTTGCTAATATAATAATAAAAATAGTTCTTTGATGTACTTTATGCAGTATAACACTTTATTTTCCAGTTTCAAAATAGATAACAGTTTTGACTGGTCAACAGACATCTTCAGAGCTATATATGCAATATATTCATGCATATACAATTTTTTATACATACTAAAACAACATACATTTTAAAAGTCAATCTGATTTTTTTATATATTTATATCAAATTGTTCAATTCAAATTGTAATTAATTTTAAAATAATCAATTGGCAATGCTTTATATATAATCCATGTATTTATATCTTTTAAAAGTATATATTAAATATTATTATTTTAAAATATTACTTTTAAGTATTATATTATTTAATGATAGATAACATAACAAATTACCTGCCTGTACTATATTTAAATAATTGAATAATTAAAATTTACTGACTACTAATTTTTTGTTTCTCCAATATATTTATTTTTGGTCTTTTTTACTATAACCTTCGTTGCAATTCATTCCATACATCATTAATATAATTCCTAATATCTTTATTAGAACTTATTTATTTATTTAAAAACCAAATGGATTTTGTTTTGTTTTTGTTTCTTATTTTAATATCTACCAAATTACTGTGCTTTTTATTTTATTTACAATTTTGTTTATACATTTATAATTTTTTTTATTATTAAATTGTTATTCCTAAATATTTATTATTTTTATTTTTCATATTTATTTTCTTATTTTCATTATTTATTTTATTTTCTATTATTTTTATATTTATTTTTAAATATTTTCATGAAAAATTTTTTATTTTAAAATCTATTATTAAATTTTTGCTTTCCATATTTTTTTTATTAGAATAATTTTTGATTTTATGCACTTTAAAATTTATCCTATTAATTTTTATATCTATGTGTAAAAATTAGTTTGCAATATTATATTTATTATTTTCTTTTATATTGTTGTTTACAAATCAGTTTTTCCAGCATTAAATTTTTTTAAGTAAAATATCTAAATAAGCTATTTTATTTTCTTGTTCTCTCACAACACTAATTTTATATCAGTAGTTTTGTTTAATTTTATCCTTCATAAGTTTAATTTTTTTTCATGGCATCAATTCCATGTTAATAATTTTGCTAAATTTTTGGTGTAACCACAAATCTTCAGTTGGTATATCATTATTGACTCAGGGATATACCTCATCATGAAGAACAGACTATGGGCAGACTATATGACAATTCATTAGGTTCTATATGCAATGCTTTTTCAATAATTACATATCTATATAGAAGATGAATGTTTGCATTTAGCTCATATCAGTGTAAAAATATATACTTAGTATATAAATTTGATATAGCAGTAATGGAAAAAATTGTAATAGTAACTTATGATTTTACATATTGTCTTAACTTTGTTCATAATCTGCATTACTATTCAAAGTTAGGTACAACAACTTCAAAATCCCAGATCCTACACTGACTTTTTTTATTTAATCAATATCATTGATTATCTTTTATTTTACTCCCAAATTGGATCTTGAAATAGTGCACCTTAATTAATGTTCTTTCCAAAGGCACTTTGGTAGTATACAAAAGCTTTTATTGTATATACATTTCTGAATCTCTTACTACATTTCATATTTTTAATTTATGATTTTGTTACTTCTATTTTTACATCCTTTCTTAACTAGGCTAAACTTTATAACTGTACCTTTTTATATCTCAAAATAATAGCTTATATAATGCTACCATTTTATCATTCCCATCTAAAAATAAGAAAACAAATTTGAATCATTTATGCTGAAATATTGCTTCTATTTTTATTATATCACTCAAAATTTTGCTTCACTTCTAATTCATATTATTTACCTTTTGGGTTACTTTAGTAATTTTCTTTTGCTATCTTTATCCTGTAGTAAATCATCATTTATTTATTTTTAAGGCATTGAATATTTAGGACTTTTAATTCCCTTAGCATCTTTCTTAATTCATTTATGAATACTCCAGATTCAGATTAATTCAGCACATTAGTTATCAGCACTTCCAACATCAACATTTTCTGAGCTCTTTATTTTATATAGAAGATAGATGAGTATGACAAAAATTAACATTAATAATAACAATAACCAAATAATTGATTGTTCGAGAGTTCATAAGATGTTTCAGAACTAGAAATAGCAATACTGGAAGTAATTCATGAATCTTGAGTTCCAGAGTCAGCTACTTTACCACTTTACCAAACCATGTAGGGCAAACAAATGTTACCCCACACATGTAAAATTTGCAAACTTTATTTATATTTTTTAACCTCAAACTTTTATTTTAACTAAACGCTGGACTATTTAGTCCATTTGCATATGCTTTGCATACCACTTCTCCCGCTCCATTTTTATTTTCGCAGCTCACAGCACCGCTATGAATATGAGGTAAAGGACCTCGAAAGCGCTTAGCGTATATTAATTCCTGTATTTTAATATAGCTTCACATTCAAGCGTGACATACGCTTAATTTGTTTATAAATTACATATAATTAAAGTATAATTTTATAACTTTTAGTGTACTGATTGCTTACGTCATTAGAAAATATGAGATTATAATTTTTATAAGTTGGCTATATTTTTTATACTTTTATAAGTATAATAAATATATCAATTAATATAAAATAATTTATAAAATACTAAGAGCTTACTGATTTTGGCTTTTGTGATATTTTATGATATAAATGTAACATCAATTTTCGATATATTAGTGTGTGTGTGTATGATATAGTTATGGTATATATATATTGTACTGGACCACTCTATATGAGAAAAGAATATCAGTCACTTGAAGGTGCCACTTAATGAACCTAAAAAAATTATTCGGGATGACCAAATATTTCGGGATGACCAAATATTTTGTACCAGACACCTTACATGAGTTAAGAACATTGGTCACTTGACAGTATCAATTAATGAGCCTAGAAAATTATTTGGGGTGACCAAATATTCACTAACGATGATAAGCAGACCTAAAATAAAATAAATTACATGTCTCTGACACTAACTCAGCTCAGAGTATGAGACTTATACCTATTAAACAATTTATAGATATGGTGAACAAACATCAGCCAAATTAATTTAATGAATACAATAATGTTTATTACAATGAAATGAAAGTACAGAAATCATAAAATTAATTAATATTGCATCCATGGAGGTCTTAAGAGAATATGTTGTTATTGACAACATTCACAGTTAAATTGATTCCCCACTTCAATAAAATTAAAATAATCTTTTAACAGTAGCTTTTATAAAATAAGATGTATAATCTATGTGTGAATAACTTTTAATAAGAAAGAATAAAAATATTCAGTTTATCTTGTTGGATGCTTATCCATATATGCACCGACAATAAAAATTATGTGTTTGGCAATATAATACCACCTTATGATTATATGTAAAATAAGAAGAGCTATTCGATGTAAGAGAGTCATGAGAATCTAATTCTAAACTTACCATACAAAAACAAGCAAATTGATGAGTAAACAATTGAAAGCCCAGTTTAAAAGAATATGAGCTTGATTGAACATGGTCAGTGTCTAGTGAGTTTGCCAATATATAGCAATAATATCAAACAAAGAAGACATGCTGGCTATACCAACAATAGGCCCTGCCAGAGTAAATAGACTGAGATGAAAATAGTAGATGCTTCAAGTGACCAGAGAAAGTACAATAATAATATTGACTAGATAGATCCTTCACTAACACTGGTGAAGTAAAAGAAAAGACCTACAAAATAACAGTGGTATTTATATGAATATGTTTTAAGTCTACACACAAGTAGATGAATACTTTTATATGATGCATGTTATACACAAGCATTAAAATATATTAACAAATCTAAATCAAATGACACACGTATAAAATAAATTTTAAACATTATTACAAATCTTCTTTAAAAAATTTTACTGACTGACTAAATTTCAGACTTGTTTTCTTAAAAAAAGCTTAGGTTTTAAATATTTAAAAAAGGGAAGGGAGATGAATCAAATTCTTTACAATAATAATACTTATTCTGAAATTAAGACTTTATTTAAAACTGTCAAAAACTCCAATAAAAAAAGAAAGAGAATTTCTTCTATAGTTAATTTTTTTTAACATACTAAATTCTAAATTAAAGCACACTCTAAAAGAAATTGTAAATCATTCATACATGACTTATACATATGATATCAATTAATATATGCATAAATAAAGAAAAATACATTAAAATTTAATATTGTGGTTAATAAAAACTAATGTGCATAAATGTAAGGAAAACATTTATAATAACACCTGGCTTATTTTAAGATATACAAAAGTTTATATTACTGCTAGGTCTTTAAGTGTGTCACTCTTGCTCTTTGCAAATTCTTTGAAGAAGTATCTACTTTTTTCCATGAGACTTTGATGTAGAATGGCTTTTTCAGGTCATCTTTCTATGGATTGGTAAATTTAAGATACATTGTAGGCTGGAGATAGGCCAAAAGCATGAATTTTGCCTTTAAGTAAGTACCTAGATGCACATATTCAGGAAAACACCACTAGGAATAATTGATCAGTTTATTTTCTAACTGCAGGCCACTTGTCATAAACTGTTGACAAAGTATCAATAGTTTTGATGAAAGAACTGGCAAAAAGTATGCTTGTCACACAGAATAAAGAGTCCCAGCATCTGGAAAACAATCTTGACTAGTTGAACAAGGAAGAATGAATCAATGAATGGGTCTATTAGATGAATCTCCTAGAATCTATTAAATGAATCAATGACTGAATGACACAATAGATTTTGGGGAGCTTTTATACACATTTGGTCTATTATTCTTTCACACAAATTTTTCTAGAATTTTCTAAATTAACATCTTAAAATACCCAGGTTTTTATCACTTAAACTAGAACATTTTTACATTCTATACTAATTAATTCCATTACGTCTTATCTGAACAATGCTTAACTGTTAGATTTTGTTATTATAGCAAATGAAAATTTTGTTTTCAGATTAAGCATTGTTATACAATTTTTAAAAATAATCTTATATAAAAGATAAGAAATTTATTTACAAAGTTTACTTTTTTGAGAAAAAAAATTACATTACTCTAAAAAATAACAAAATTATTTTACCAATTCATGTGAACACACATATATACATGTGATTCTACTTTTAAAATGCACACTTAACATAAAATTAAATTAATAAAATTTCTAAATTAGTTTGAAGTAGAATGTTTTAACTAAAAAACCCTCTTGGTCTAACACATATTTGAAACATAGAAAAGTATCTGTTTTAATATACTGAACCAGGTTGGGATGTAGATCATTTGAGAAATAAATCTAACATGAACTTTTAATTCTTTAAATATAATCTAAACTTGTGAAAGCAAAATTTATAAGAATTAATTTTATACAAAAAAATGATACAATTATTTATTAATTCAATCTACACCAGTGCAATTTAATTATTGCACCACCATGGTCCCTTAGGCAGAGAAGCATAATACCCAGAGAGTACCCATGTCCAAGCCAGAGCTATATATAACAGACATATAATTGGGACCACATTTGAAAGACATAGATCTTCTCAGCTGCAGAATTCCACCTATCATTCAAAGCACTTTTTTGTTTCAGAGTAAACTCCAGGCACCAGTTAGCTACAAGAACTAACATACCCTGAATGATGGAAAACTAATTCAGCACCTAAGAAATCCCAACTAGCTCAATCAAAAGGATAATATAATACATTACTGCTTTAATTAGTGGTAAAAGAGTTGACCAACAGACCTTAAGTTTTAAAGACAATTTATTTTAACTAAATGATTACTATTATAATTTTAAACTACTTTTATAACTTCTTAATTAATCTAGCAATGGTATTTTATATAATGACCACACACACTCTCTTAATTCATACAATAAAATATAAGATATCACAAAGCATTAAATAAATACATGAATTTAATATAAAATATCATAAAGCATTAAATAAATACATGACATTTGAAAACACGTACCAGTAGTTCATTTTATGCATGCTATAGAGTTCATTTGTTTGACTGACTTTGGAGGTTTCAAATTATTTCAATGGCTACATTAATATCAGAAATGGAATAAGAAAATGTTTTTTTATTACCTATAGGATTTTGGATGTTGAATTCTTGCTGTTTGCTGCTTCACATGAGTTTTTACCAATCGGTTGGATTTGAGGTTTTTGTGGAGGTTCCTATGATTGCTATTCATAATACTCTTATTCAAAACAGTTAGACATCTCTGGCAGTTTCAAGTTTTTAAGCAGGCATCACTTTTATCAGGCAGGTTTCTGGTGTTTTATCGGACTAAGGTTGGAGTCTGGCCATATGCTTCCAATGGCTGCTAACACTGCATTATCTTTAAATATTATAAAAAACACTGACTCTGGATACGTGATGTGACTGACTGAAGACTGATTGTAAAACCCGTTGAATGATGAAAAACTGACCATTTATGTGACGACCTGTTATCATTTTTCGTAATTAGTTTCTGTACCTGCCAGCTATATCCACTCTTGAAAATTCATCCACTGCTTTTTATTACATTTTTGAGATTTTGATTAATTAATTAATCCTGTTTTTAATTAGTAGCCATTGCTAATTCTGTTGTTATATAAATTCTGAGTATTTGCAATATTTAAGGGAATTTCTTTTAATTTATACACTTTCATTTATTCTTTAATTTTTAACTTTCATATTCCATTTTATTAACACACACACATCTTACTATTCCTTTAGGTTTACATCTCACTATTAACGCACATATATTTTTATTTCTTTTAAATAACAGGAAGAGACTTTTTTTTCTTTAAATTAAATGAAAAGAGATATTTTTAATTTTATGTAAAAGATTCATTTTTAAACTTTTATAGTTAAATTCTCTCCCCCGAATTACTTTTAAATTAATTTGTAAAACTTTACGAATGATGCGGAGTTTAATTTTCCCTCAGGCTAACAGTATTTTCTTTTTTTTTATTTTTAAAAATCGCACCTGCCTTGCAAGCAAGTAGTTGGTTGTAGATGGGTGTGGGTTCATGTCCCGGCTGGTGCTATGACATATGAAAAAACTCTAAACTTTTATATTAAACTTTTTTTTATTAAACTTTTAACTATTTCTTTAAATGAGATGTTTTTATTTCAATCATTTACTGACAGTGAATTTATCATTTATTATCACTTTTAAAATTTCTTGCATTATTTATGAAAATGTTTATTTTTTAATAATTGTAAACAAACAATTTCAACATGTACCTTGCTTCATGGTACAATGTATATGGCATATATATTCTGAATGTGGTATTTGTTTTCTGTTCATATATTGTGCATAAATGGAGCATAATATATGTATAATATATTTAATGAATATATATATATATATGATATGTGTAATAATATTCAAGGCTAAATGAGTTTGTAAGTAATCATTAAAAATCAGTCAACACTTAGACAATCCTATTATCAATATCAATCAACAATTTCAAACTATCATCAAGGCAACTTCTTTTTAACAATAAAGGTGGAATCCCCTAAAAATTGCAACTTGACCACAGAGATTGAAATTATTGATACAAAGAAGTTTAAATGAACCTCTTTAAACAGGTAAGTATAACCTGTTCTGAATGCAGACTAGTAAATAGTCAATTATAACATTACAAACTGCAATTATAATTTTTAAGTTGCACCCAATTAGTGTAACTTAAATAAAAGTTGCTATCTTGTGTTGTGGTTTGGAAGATCCCTCTGTCAGCAAAATATGCTTGATTATTGCGAATTTTAAAGCACATTGAATACAGGTTAGTGCCTGTTCAGCCTATTTACATAAGCTTTCTGTGCGCTCTATAAATTAATTACTACTCTTAAATAATAAGTGTAATAATGCTCACCTTTATTGTTAAATGGAGATTACCTTGACAACAGTTTAAAATTATTGATTGATATTGATATTGGGATTGTCTAGGTATTGACTGGTTTTAATGATGTATATATATATATTGTAATGAGCACAGACGTTCGTTACATTGTTGTTTTTTTTATTTATTAAACATGAAAGTAAATTAAAAAGCTTGCATTTAAAAATTTTCTTTAAGAATTAAAAATTGAAATTAAATATCATCTTAAACTCATATATTTTAAATTGCACAGATAATGAAAAATTATTAAAATAAAACGTTATTAAAGAAAAAGTATTTTAAAACTAAATTTTAAAAAGATTTGGAGATAAAATTATATCTTTAAATTTATCTTTAAATATATCTTTGATTTGGAAAACAGGTTAATTAATCAGAAATGGAAATGATAAATTTAATTAGTCAAATGTAAACCAGCCTTGGGCATTTAAATGTAAAAACATCGGTCAGATAGGAAAACAATAGAAACTTTTAGCAAATGAAATAAATCCATTGGGAAATCGGACCTCAACGAAAAGGATCATCACATCGATGACGTAATGTTAAGTCAATCTTTCAAAGTAATATAAAAGGACAAGTTTGGAAATTATTAGTTAGTGATTATGATTATTACGATGTGACAGATAGGTGTTAGTGCGGAGGTGCGGGAGAAGGGATTGAAGAGACGCACGATTCAATCCCTTCAGTTTTGCCAAAGAAAGAAAGAGAAATGAACTATCGTTTTCTACATTGAGGACCAACTAAACTAAAAAACCTCCAAATAAATAAATAAACAACGGCTAAATGGATACCAATCTTTTGAGGACGGCGTGGGAATTCACGTTCATGGCAAGCAATGGATAAAGATGAACTGTTTTAAACCGTAAGAACTTTATAAATAATGAACATTAAATTAAAATTTTCCATATTTAAATGATTGCAATATTATCCTATCTGACCAACTTAATTTATTAATAATGTTATTTGATGTATTTTTTATTTATTTATTTAAAATCATTTCCATTTATTTAATTTTGTTCTTTAAGTTTTATTATGATTTCTGTTTTCCGTTAAGTTAAATTATATAAATGTTAAACTTAAGTCGGGCGTGAATGGCTGTATAGATTTGTAAAGTTATATTAGGGGAGGGTAATCTTAGGTTATTTGTTTCATTGTTAGATTGGGTCAATGGATTGGATATATTGATGTAGTTAGTAGATGTAGTCGGAGATTCGCTACTGGCAGAATCGTTTATATATACGCCGCACTCACCCGTTTGCCTATGAAAGGAATTATAAGACGGAGAACGCAGTTCCTTTCTATGGAGTTTTTTTTTTATTGTTCTTCTCGTTAGATAGATGTAATATTCCTATCTGATGAGAGTCAATGTCTTCTCTTAATCTTTTTGGTGCTGCCGTATTCCGTATTACATTGAATACATCGATGTATCAGATGAATTGATGCCAGTTTGACTGCGAATTTTAGCCTAAGGTTAAATAGGGATAGAATATTTTATTTTCAAATGCAAATCTATGTAGTCTATTCATACTCGACCCTAAATAAAAATGCATTAAATTTAAGTTGTTTATAGACGCTTGCATGGATTGGTTATCGGTTAAGTATGTTTTGGGTTTTCATATTTGATCAAAATATATAGACATTCGATAAATAATGATACCTTACGGTGAGTATCTAAAATGTATTTATTCGGATGTCTTTTAAGTCATTGGTGACAATGCAAGTATCTTATGGTGAATACTATTGGGTTACTTATAAATTTCCCTCTGCAATTGTCAGTATCAATGATTTTATATTTTGATCGTTTATGTTTACTTTGAAATGTTTTTAACCGTGTAATCTATGTAACCGATCTATATGCAACATATTAAAACAAGCTTTTATAATCCCATCTGTGCGAACTTAATTAAAATGTAAACTTATAATATAATAGAAATTAAAATGTAAATTAAAAATCTAAAGTAAAGTTAAAAAAATAATGTTAAATGTTAAAGTGTAAACTGATACTAAAACAATTTTCAATCTTATATATATATGTGCATAAATAAATGTTTGTATGTTAATTACTGGCAGTGGCTTATTTTATTCTTTTTTATATATATACTCTTATATTATATTATTAAATCTCTGCTATTCCACTGAGCTAGTGACATGGGCTAACGACCGGAATCAAAATTTAAAAAAAAAAAAAAATTTTTTTTTTTACTTACGTATCTGCCTACTTTATAAATTTTTCTAGGTTCAAATGCCTAGATGGCGCCCTGTAGTGCAGATTACGTTAAGTCTCCATTCTCCGGATCGTTACAACTGGCCACCCAACTGGGGCCGATCTATTAATAAAAACCACATATACCCTGAGCAAATTTTGTCAAAATGAAATATTTTTATCTGTTTACATATAGTCGTATACTTTAAATCTTATAAAAGCACTGCCAGAAAGAAATAGCACATATATTAAACACGAGAAAGTATAAATAATTTTAAACTGTATTTTGTTAAAAAGAAAGTCAAAAGGTTGCATTTGATATGTTTTTTTTGTTAATATATATTTATGCTTTAATGTGTATAGGAGCGCACAGCCACGTAAGTTTATGACGGTAAATGTGGTACCTTACGGAGAGTACCATTGGGAATTTACTTCAGTGTAATCCTATTTAAGCATTTTAATCAGTCATAAATAAGTTGGTGGTATTTATAATTGTGCTGCAAATATACACGTATAAATCCATTATCTTTCAAAATATATTTACTTCAATGCAACCTTCTTAAATAAATAATTTATAAAATAACTTGCTTGTCATGCCGTGTGTAAAAATAAAATGTATAAAATAAAATAGAACTCTTGTGGGGAGGGGTGTAAACGTAAATGGTCCTTAGGTAAGCGATAGTAAACATTTTTCTTTTTGTATATAGTCTTTTTGTAAAATTATTAACCGGATGTTTTGTAAATGTCTTCGTCAATCGTGTACCGTAATTACTAACCCTAAGTAAAATATTTTTTTTTTGATCATTTTTTTTAAGCAACTTTACTGATATGTAACGAGCACAGACGTTCGTTACATTGTTTTTTTTTTATTTATTAAACATGAAAGTAAATTAAAAAGTTCGCATTTAAAAATTTTCTTTAAGAATTAAAAATTGAAATTAAATATCATCTTAAACTCGTATATATTAAATCGCACAGATAATGAAAAATTATTAAAATAAAACTTTATTAAAGAAAAAGTATTTTAAAACTAAATTTTAAAAAGATTTGGAGATAAAATTATATCTTTAAATTTATCTTTAAATATATCTTTGATTTGGAAAACAGGTTAATTAATCAGAAATGGAAATGATAAATTTAATTAGTCAAATGTAAACCAGCCTTGGGCATTTAAATGTAAAAACATCGGTCAGATAGGAAAACAATAGAAACTTTTAGCAAATGAAATAAATCCATTGGGAAATCGGACCTCAACGAAAAGGATCATCACATCGATGACGTAATGTTAAGTCAATCTTTCAAAGTAATATAAAAGGACAAGTTTGGAAATTATTAGTTAGTGATTATGATTATTACGATGTGACAGATAGGTGTTAGTGCGGAGGTGCGGGAGAAGGGATTGAAGAGACGCACGATTCAATCCCTTCAGTTTTGCCAAAGAAAGAAAGAGAAATGAACTATCGTTTTCTACATTGAGGACCAACTAAACTAAAAAACCTCCGAATAAATAAATAAACAATGGCTAAATGGATACCAATCTTTTGAGGACGGCGTGGGAATTCACGTTCATGGCAAGCAACGGATAAAGATGAACTGTTTTAAACCGTAAGAACTTTATAAATAATGAACATTAAATTAAAATTTTCCATATTTAAATGATTGCAATATTATCCTATCTGACCAACTTAATTTATTAATAATGTTATTTGATGTATTTTTTATTTATTTATTTAAAATCATTTCCATTTATTTAATTTTGTTCTTTAAGTTTTATTATGATTTCTGTTTTCCGTTAAGTTAAATTATATAAATGTTAAACTTAAGTCGGGCGTGAATGGCTGTATAGATTTGTAAAGTTATATTAGGGGAGGGTAATCTTAGGTTATTTGTTTCGTTGTTAGATTGGGTCAATGGATTGGATATATTGATGTAGTTAGTAGATGTAGTCGGAGATTCGCTACTGGCAGAATCGTTTATATATACGCCGCACTCACCCGTTTGCCTATGAAAGGAATTATAAGACGGAGAACGCAGTTCCTTTCTATGGAGTTTTTTTTTTATTGTTCTTCTCATTAGATAGATGTAATATTCCTATCTGATGAGAGTCAATGTCTTCTCTTAATCTTTTTGGTGCTGCCGTATTCCGTATTACATTGAATACATCGATGTATCAGATGAATTGATGCCAGTTTGACTGCGAATTTTAGCCTAAGGTTAAATAGGGATAGAATATTTTATTTTCAAATGCAAATCTATGTAGTCTATTCATACTCGACCCTAAATAAAAATGCATTAAATTTAAGTTGTTTATAGACGCTTGCATGGATTGGTTATCGGTTAAGTATGTTTTGGGTTTTCATATTTGATCAAAATATATAGACATTCGATAAATAATGATACCTTACGGTGAGTATCTAAAATGTATTTATTCGGATGTCTTTTAAGTCATTGGTGACAATGCAAGTATCTTATGGTGAATACTATTGGGTTACTTATAAATTTCCCTCTGCAATTGTCAGTATCAATGATTTTATATTTTGATCGTTTATGTTTACTTTGAAATGTTTTTAACCGTGTAATCTATGTAACCGATCTATATGCAACATATTAAAACAAGCTTTTATAATCCCATCTGTGCGAACTTAATTAAAATGTAAACTTATAATATAATAGAAATTAAAATGTAAATTAAAAATCTAAAGTAAAGTTAAAAAAATAATGTTAAATGTTAAAGTGTAAACTGATACTAAAACAATTTTCAATCTTATATATATATGTGCATAAATAAATGTTTGTATGTTAATTACTGGCAGTGGCTTATTTTATTCTTTTTTATATATATACTCTTATATTATATTATTAAATCTCTGCTATTCCACTGAGCTAGTGACATGGGCTAACGACCGGAATCAAAATTTAAAAAAAAAAAATTTTTTTTTTTTTACTTACGTATCTGCCTACTTTATAAATTTTTCTAGGTTCATATACCTAGATGGCGCCCTGTAGTGCAGATTACGTTAAGTGCTATTCTCTGGATCGTTATAATATATAATATTTTAAAAAATGATTCAGTTTATAAGGAAATATAATGTTAAGTTATTTGTTAATATGATAAACTATTTGTGTATACATGCACTTATATATCTGAAAAATATTTCTAGTCAATCGAAAATGTTGAATTGATTACTTTTAATTTTTAATAAAATAAACATTATAACAGTAATAAGAAAGGTGGATTTGTTCATTTATTTATAATTTTATCAATTTATATAAAAAGATATATTAAGTTGATAATAATTCATCTGAAAATATAGGAAATAACTCGAAAAGATTTGACTAAAAAAATAAAAATATCAAACTAATTGTATATATAAAAATAAAAGTAGTAGTAGAAATTAGAGCTTAAGTATATATACTATATTTGTATTTAAATAGTAGGAGTAATAGTAATAATAATAATAATAATAATTTATTTATTAAACTTGGACACTTAACAGAAAAGCAATACAGAGACTTCAGACGACTCAAAGAAGTATGGAGAGATGCATGTTGGGAGTAACAAGAAGAAATCGAAAACACAATGTATGGGTAAGAGAACAAACAGGTGTTACTGACCTCATTGAAAAAATTAAAAAACTGAAGTGGAGTTGGGCTGGACATATTGCTAGAAGAGATGATAATAGATGGACAATTGAAATCTTAAACTGGATTCCAAGAGATTGTAAAAGACCCAGAAAAAGAACACATGTTAGATGGATGGATGAAATAAGAAAATGTGCAGGGGTGATGTGAAAAAGAGAAGCTAAAGATCGCAGAAGATGGATTGAACTTGGAGAGACTTTCATCCTGCAGTGGACTGATAATGGTTGATGATGATATATATAATTTAAACAAAATAGAAAAATTTCAAATAGTAGAGACTATATAACAATTATTAAATTTCAATAATTACAAAAAAGACATGAATAAACATATATTAACCATATGAAAATATGCAGTGAATAAATTTACAATGGTCAATACAAACAATAAATTATAAATAAAAAAATAACTATCAAAATTAATTACACACCAAGTAATATGTACATATAATCATGTGAAATATATACAAATGTTAATACAATAATAAATAAATAAAATATTGTTATATATAATGCAATACCCAAACTTTTAAGCATTTGTTAAATACTGTATATGAAATGATATATGAGTGACATCTATTGAATAGTCAACAACAATTAGTTTGGTCACAGTAATGTAAATCATGAAATTCATAATTTTCAAATTGCACTCAAATTAAACTCTACCTCAAATAGTGCTCATCCAGGCTCTCAAGCAATATCTAAATTTGTTCTCACACATCTTAGCCATTTTGCCATCCCATATTACATACAATTGTCAAATCACCTCTCCACACAAATGCACAAAATTGACAAGTTATACCCAATCTCAATGGTAGCATTTTTAAAGAAAATATTACACCATCCCCTCTTAATAATTTATGATTAATGTTCATGACATCATTACTAATTAAAGCTATTGAAAGTCCATTCAAAGACAAAGTTCATCCTATTCTATTCTGCAATATTTCAGCTTACCAATTTTCTAAAAAAGAAATCTCTGCTACCACAACAGTTATGCTCTTTAGATAATCATTGATCAAGTTAGGCAAGCTAGAAATATTGCTCCTGCTGCAATACAGCTGGCCATCAAATCAGCTTTTGACTCAGTTTCAATAAGCTCCTGAACTACTCAAACAACACAATCTTCTTATAACTATTCCATATATTTTAGTTAATCTCCTTTCTAATAGAGACACTTATATAACTCTAAATTGTAAAACAACATCTGATTTCACTCCTTATAATTCAATACTTCAATAATCCTCTTTAAGTTCTTGGCTTTTTATTACATGTATTAATCCTCTTTTTATTCAAACTGAAAACAGTCTTCCTATTGTCCATTAACAATCCATCAATCAATCTATCAAACATATGTTTTACATAGATGATCTTGTAATTATTTTTTCTTTTAAACAATATATACCACAATTAATTGCTCTACTTGAACAATATACTAAAAAAACTATTCTCTAAGCTTCAATGTGTCTACATCATCTGCCTGAAACATTCTTTCTGGAAAAATCATTACTTTCTCTTTAACAGCATCTTCTCATAAATTATATGGCTACCCTGTACATCTTTCAGTCAATGAAATGAGAAACTCTATTCAGTGCAAGCTCCTAACTATTCTCTTTTCTGTTCCTACCTTTTACCCCATGCCAATTTTTCTCTTATTAATATGCTTATCTTTCCCCAAACTACTTACTATTCTCCTATTATTAATTACACTAATGTTTTACAAGATCAATTCCTTATGCATTAAACTGATCTGGGGCAGGAAAACAGTTTTATCATTATAAGATCTATGTAAAAACCTTCAAAGATTAATGGGCTATCTTTGCAATGTATTCCAGTCTTCTTTCTTCAAAGGTCAATAAATGAAATCATCAGGATCCTTGATATTATTTTTACACCCAAAAAAATTCATACCTGTCATTCTGACAGACATTCTACCACCAGAAAAGAGTAAATTCTTAGATGCTTTATTCAAATTAATCATTCCTCATACCTTTATAAATACACCATTTACCACTGGGATGCCTATAATTTACTAGATCAAAATCAAGATGCCACTATTAAAAACCCCACTCTAAACATCATAAATAAATACATTATTCAAAAATTTAATTAATGTTATCTTGAACCCAAATATTTGGATTTCCTTATTAAAAAAATATCTCAATGCACTTCCCACCAATAGCTTTTCATCCAGAAGAGTTGTTAGTGCTAACATAGATGTCTTTTGCAATTGTGCAATAAAGAAGAAGAAACTATTCAACACCTTCTTCATAATTGTTCTGTATTACAGACATATTGCACTCTCATTAGTTCAATTACACATTCTCAATCTCCTTCCCTTTCTGCCCATGTCAGTGTCATAAACAGAGATCTTTCACCTAATATCAGAATATCCATCTTTATACTTTTCATACTGTGGTTTTTGAGGTGTTATTTTTGCTTTAATTCTATATCTTGTAAACTGCTCTCCTTCTTCTATAACAAATTAAGTAAAAATTAAAATTCAGAGACCAGACTTTAGTACCTGTGCAAATATTTGCAACTACCTGGAGTTTAGTTACTTGCCAGACTTTAATTTTTAGGCAAATAGTAAAACGCTTTTAAAAAGATTATTGTTCACTTTTTGTTCAAACGGTTGCATGTATTTTTATTTTTATTGTCGAATTATTATCTGTAATCAAAAATGATTGTCTGATTATTGCTTGTAATAGAATTTCAGTATAACTAATTTATCTATGTCAACAAACTTCCTTTAAAAGTAGCCAACAACAAAAGAATTAAATCATTATTGCAAGTTAAAATCTAGCAATATCAATGAAAGCTTTTAGCTAAATGAGTATTTACAATGATATATTATTAAAAAATAAAACCTCATTTCAATTAATCAACAACTGAAATGAATGGGAAATAAAATATATATGTAACAGCCATCGAAATATCACATGATCACCATTTTATATGATATACTCTTCATATAGCAGTGCCACCAAGTGCAAGACTTTGTAATCAATGGATGCAGAAAAGTTTGTGCATAAATTTTCTATCCAGTGCCTATTCATCCAACATTCCCAGACTTGTTTTTAGAATGTGGCTATCAGGAGCTTTTGATTTGAGAGCACTGCACTTAGATCTTAGGATCTAATGTGCCTTCCAGCAGTCATCTTTTACCTATTTGGTTAACTATAAATCTAGAATCCCAAAATGAAAACACCATAATGTTTCAAACCCAAGCTCATTCCTTGTATAGTCATATAGATCTGAACTCAGTTCAGCATCTATATATTTTGGTGTCTTTGATACTCTTACTAACAGCATGTGTACACATATGAAACAGTAATCATGTAATGCTTTGATGGTTTTATACCTATCATGCCCATAGGATAATGTTGACTGTGATTTTTGAAGAACAAAAAATATTAAAATGTATAGATGCTGAACTCAAGAAAATGAGCTTGGATCGAAAATATTATGGTGGTTTCATCTTGGGTTTCTAGCTTTATAGTTAACCAAATAGGTAAAAGGTAGCTGCTGGAGAGTTGCATTAGATTCTGAGATCTAGGTGCAGTGCTCTCAAATTCAAAGCTCCTCACTGATGAAATCCACAAACTAAAACTAACCTTGGGATGTTGGATGAGTCGACACTGGATAGGTATTTTATGCACAAACCTTCCTGCATCCATTGATTACAAACACTTGCACTTGATGGCACTACTGTATGGAGAGTTTGGTTTTCTTATTATACATATAACAGCTTGGTCACATGTAAATAATCAAATCAAACAGCCATGTGACATTACAACATTGGATACAATATGGCACTGAAATCATTTTCTTTACATTGCACTAAATCACAGATAACATTAAATAATCTAATGATTACAGCTTGGGAAGTCATATCTTATATATAAATGGATTATAATATAAAAGTAAAATAAAAAATTGAAATAAGAAAAGAAAAATGAAAACGTTGTTACAACTATTTAAACATAAAATATATAAATATGTTATTTTTTACTCTATCACATAGTAAAACATGTTCGAAGATATTTTTACATTTGATGATTTGATAAGTAAACTGTAATACATTAGTCAAGCGTTGGTGGTCGAGAGGTCAACGACAGCTGCTTTACAAGCAGTTGTCCTGGGTTAGCGGGTACGCTTCCCAGCTAATGCTATGACACATGTGGGAAAAAAACTTGTAATACATTAACAATATTTTAATTGTGTATATATATTTATTTTAACCGTTGTATTTATGCAAAAAATATTTTATTAGAAATATTTATTTTTAATTAGGAGGTATATTATAGAGCAATAGGAAGCTTCTATAAAATAATTTAGTTCTATAAAACCTTAAAAGTAAATACCATTTAAAGGCATATCTAATGTAATGATTCATATTCATAATCTACGTGGAATGATTATATCAATGATCCTATGCAATATATGGAAAGCATTAATATGATAACGTATTATCAATAATTTCTTGTAATAAACTAACAATACTCCATCTTTGAAGTGTAATAAACTGTCAACAATTCATACGAAAAGTATTGATATATTTTATATCAAGAATTTCTTTTTTTTTCTGTCTCTTTCTCTTAATCAATTAGCGATGTTTATATTCAGATATCTAAATGAAAATAAAGCTTAATTACGTTTTATAGTTGCTTCATTAGAAAAATTTGTAACAATGAAGTAAGTAGTCGTAAAAAATTATCCAATTGTTTATTGTTTAGGAATTCAATGAAGTAGTTATGAAACCTAAATAAAAGGAAAAGCTAAAAACACTTTATATAAAATTATTATAGAAAAATTAAATGACTTATTAAAATTTATAATATGATTAAATATTGAAATTGCATTTAAGAAAGTAAGTAAATAATTGTAAACTATCACTGATTATAATGATGACTGCTTGGTCATCGCATCCTATTGTCTTGTTATTATATATTAACCGTCAAGCCACTAAATTAACTTTGCTGCCTTCAAATACGAAAATAAAATTTAAATAAGCAAATATATTTATTGTATTAGTTACCAATAATTCTGCATTCTATATAAAAATGTCATAAAAAATGCATTATCATCAACGTAAGTAAGAGTAATTATTCATAAGCAAAATTAGCAAATAATTAGTTACTCAAGAGGTCATGTGTTGTTCAAGCACTGGAAATTTCCGATTGAAATTCTGTAAAGAAATTCTTTACTCCCAAGTCCATGATTCTATCACTGTATTAAACTGTTCTGCATGTTCTGATGCAAGTGTTAAATGGCAGACTGAAATTCAAGTCATGGTTTGTAGTCCAGGTATGTCATTTCTGGTGCTTCAACTTCTTACAAACTGTGCAAAACTCTCCATACAGTAGTGCCACCCTGTGCCAACCAGAGTAATCAATGAATGCTAGAAGGTTTATGCATAAAATCCTTATCTAATGCCTACTCATCCAATATCCCCAGACTAGTTTCTGGCTTGTGGCTTTCTGGCATTCATTGATTACTCTGGTTGGCACAGGGAGGCACTACTGTATGGAAAGTTTTGCTTTGTTTATAAACAATTATGTGCTAGTATAAGAGATAGTGATCATGTGATGTTTAATGGTTCTTACAAACTGCTGAATAATAAACCACTTGATCTTTTTTTACTTCATAAAATTGAATAATCCCAAATAAATTATATGATTATTGCTTAGGAGATCGTGTGCCACCTGAAGACCAAAATTATGAATGGAGTTTGATTCAAAAACTTTAGCTTACAAATGTGTAATGCTATAATTAAATAGCGCTGTCACTTCTCAAACATCACCCAACCTTTCAGGGATTAAGGATGAATTTTGCAGTGATTACACTAACAAATCTGATACCATAAATATGTCACTATATGTCACATATGAATTCTTAGACTCTCTGTTTAGCACCCTGCAATATTATAACTTCATATTAAAAAACTTTTCTTTTTAAAGACTTTAACATCTTTTTTTCCCCCATGTGTCATAGCATCAGCCGGGAAGTGAACCCGCTAACCCGGGATAACTGCATGTAAAGCAGCTATCGCTGACCTCTCAACCACCAATGCTTGACAAACACTTGCACACAATTAATCTAATATTTTTAAATTAAATAAACCACTTTTAATACAAATACAATAAACAAGACTCTGCAAATATATTTGAAAAAAAAAAAAAATTGATTTTTAAAAAATATTTAATTAATTTATTTCCTGTTTTTAATATTCTGCTGTCCAATAAATAAGATACAACAAGATTTTCAGTCTATCTATTTTTCTCTCTCATTTAAAGAATTAAACACCTAATTATAAGGTTTGATAAATAATGTTTGTTACTGTTATTAATGAATGCCATGTAGGTTAATGCAGTCGTATAATAATATCCTTGAGAGCAACAATTCTTGAATCAAAGATTAATCTGTTATTTTCAGTGCTCAATCATCATATATTTGCCCCAGTAACTAACCATTTGATTATTTCATTTGGATAGTTTAGCAAAATGGTAGAATAATGGATTTAATAGCTGAAGGTTCTTAGATTAAAATTCAATCCTCAATTCCTGAGTACTGAACTATTTGATTCTTTTTCATTGCTAAATCTGATGGAATAACTGTAAACATAAGTAAACTGAAAACAAGCCAGCCATGTGCTTATATAACTGCAGCAGCAGTATAGTTTAAATATCTCTGTAACATGCTGCCAGTCTTTTTTATATATAGTTATTTGTTATCGCAAAATAATGTATTAGAACTCTGCATATAAAACATTAATAGATCATATATTTGATAACTATATTTACTAATTAAATAATAGAATTTAATACTAACAAAAGCCATTTAAGTATCTGGACTCTTTTGTAGCATGCGCTATTTCTAAGCTCCATTGCTTAGAAATTAATGGAAAATGTTTACTATAAGAAAATGAATGTTTATAATTAACACTCTTTTAATAATTTTATAAGCCATAATGTTAATAATTATATTTTTCTGCTTTGCTATTTATTTAATATTTTGTTCAGCATTCATCAATTAAACAAAATTTCACCCCAACTCTGAAGTAATAATCACATCACCTGCGGAGGACATGCAATAATTCTGCCACTTAATTAAATATTAAACTAAATGATTATTTGTTCAAAAATAAAATTATATATAAATTAGCTAAAACTAAAATCTTTATCACATATATAAATTATAATTAATTATGCAATATTTCTGCATATTTTTTAAGTAAATTAAAGTGTGTGGCATAAATGTATGCATAGAATATTTTTTTTATATGTCATTGACCAGGAAGCGAACTTAGACCAGCTGCTTGGAAGGGAGCTATGCTAACCACTAGACCACCAATGTTTGACTGCATAGAATTATTAAAATGATTCATAAAGAGAGTGGAAAAAAACAAAAAGTACAACTAATTAAATTTTGTGATGATTATACAAATCAAGATGTACTCTTAATATATCAAATACATGCCTTTTGTTTTTGCAATGTATTTTTATTTCTTAAAAACTTCAAATATTATCTAGTAATACCTTTTCATTGTATTGTAATCTTAGCTACATCTTTGCAATGATAGCAATGATAATGGATTCGTTTAGCATTGCTTTGAAATAATATTTATAACATAAATGGGATCTAATCTCCTCATTAACACCATGATTGTGTTTATTATAAGATACCTTTTTAACAAATATGTTTTGCCATTTTCAATTCAATAAAGAAATCATTTTACAATGGTAGTTTCAAATATCTAAAAATTATAAAGCAAATTTAAGATTTTAAAGCAAAATTTGGTAGATTTATCAGAAATCCACATTTATTCATATATGATTTAAAAAAATTAAAAACTTTCTCAAGATTTTCTTTTAGATCACTGAATGACATCTTATGTTTTTTGTTTTTATTACAACTCATTTTTCAATATTTGTAAAGTTCAAATATAATTTTCTAGGATGTTTTTTGTTTGTAAAGTCAAATTTAAAAGAAATCAAATCACAGGCGTCAATCAGTCAGACATAGTAAAAGTAATTTAAAGTGATTGTTTAATATCTTCATACTCTCATTTTCAGATACTTAAAATTTGCCCATACTTAAGCATTTGGGTTGAAAGAATAGGTGATTCATTCTATTCTTTCACAAAGACTTTATCTTGTATTTTAAAAATGAGAGTATTCATTTATTGTTAACATCCACAAAGCGCATGTGCATTAGCTTAATGCTAATTATTATTACAATTTAAAACATCATGCTATATAAAATAAATATCTTATTTACATATGTTTAATTTCATTTAAGAATGTCATATCGTAAATTCTAGTAAATTTCGCAGGCGTCATTCATTCAGACATAGTAAAAATAATTTAAAGTGATTGTTTAATATCTTCACATCTCTCATTTTCAGATACTTAAGATTTGCCCATACTTAAGCATTTGGGTTGAAAGAATAAGTGATTTATCTTATTCTTTCACAAAGACTTTATCTTGTATTTAAAAAATGAGAATATTCATTTATTGTTAAGATCCACAAAGTGCATGTGCATTAGCTTAATGCTAATTTTTATTATATAGAAAAGAATGGTTGAGCATTAACAAAAACTGCCACCAGGTGTAATAATAGAAAATATCAGCATTTGTAAGAGTTAATTTGATATATATTATATATTAGTGTCTAATGCTACTATTTAATCATTTATAAAATAACAGTTTTAAAAAAATGTATATATTCACCAAAAAAACACATGATTTTTTTAATGTTACTTATTGTACTATAATCATTATATGTCAACATGATAGTATGAAAAGATTTAACAATATATCATTTATTGCAATTAAATGCTATACTACATTGATGTTTTTTTTACTATACTATGTATTCAATATTATCAACATATAAACAAAGGAATTGTAGCTTATAACTTAATATTAACATTAAAAATTAGAAGAACAAAAAAACTTGTTAAATGAGAATTATTTTATAATATATATTAAAACTATATATATATAAGTACACACATATATATATATATAAACTTCATGTCGGTAATATTGAAAATCATAAAGAAATTTTAAATGTAAAAGTTTTTAAATAAATTTAATAAATAAAACTTATAGAGATATAATGTAAATGCACAGAAAATATATATGGTATAATTAATAATAAAGTTATTTCATTAAATCAAGTTAAAAAACAAAATATTTTCTAAAGTTTGTAAAAAAAAGATAATTGATTCTAAATTTATTTTTAAAAGTAGGTGCATTAGCAAAAAGTGTTTTCTTTTAATGATAATCAGAAGTGGAAATGACATTCTAGGAAAAGATAATTAAAATGCTTTAAACGGATAGATAGATTAAATTAAGGAAATAAATATATGAAATGATTTAATTAAAAAGGTTGTTATTCCCATTCAAAGATAAGAACTCGCAAATATGGTACTGGGAAAAATAAGCTTGGACCACAGTCTGGAGTTAGCAAATAGATAAAAGGATCCAAAAAATGAGCAAAAGATCTGAATTTTACTGATAAGGTAACACCAGAAAATATAAATAATGCTTACAATTTATTCAGAGAATAATTAATTCTTGTCTGCTTCCAGGATTATTCTGCCATTATTCTTCAGTTGTGATTCTGCTTCCATTGTTCTTCGTATTCTGATATTAAGAGGATTATCATTATTATGTTTGCCACATCTATGATGCTAGAGTAGAGAAGCCATTATCTGCTTCACTCTGTCAAGCTGGCAGAGGGCAAGATGGAAAAAAAACATATCACTGAGTCCAGAAAAAGATGCTGTCAACAAGTGAAGAAATCACTTGAACCTATGTCTGCTATATATTCATCTGACATCAGTAAAAGTCTGATGTCCTGTACTACAGGGAGAACCAGCCATTAAAACAATATGAAAATACTTCCAAATCATTCTAATAAAGTCTGAATAGTCATTTAAACCTTCATCCATCATAGCTATGGTAAAATGCTTCAAAATAACTCAATACCTAAAGGACTAAATGTTAAATTATTATGCTGTAATAAGAGGTATGAACTTTGAAAAAATTTCTCATCAATCATTGTTTATCTCATATCTAGTAAAAAAAATATTTTAATGAAGAATTATTAGTTTAAATTTATTTAGGAGCATTTTTTGCAAGAGATTACTGTGTTATTCTCTTTAAAAAGCTGTAATTTAAGTAGTGATAACATTAAAGTGATAATTTTATAAAACTCAGTTCAAGCATAGTTTCATAATCTCTAACCATGATATTAAAAGTTTTGTATAAATTAAATTATTTATTTCAACTTTTTTAAATTATGTTAAAGCAGTAAATTTATAAATTATGAATGAAGGTCATTACACTGCATAGACAGGCTACATAGTGGTTATATTAAATAGATGTCAGTTTGGCCAAACTATTCTTATGTTTTGAGGTGATATAATTGATAGAAATGGGTGGCTGTTAACAGTCAATTCAGCTTATGCTTATTACATCTGAAACTCATTCTTATGTAAGGCATTAGTATTAAATGACTGTCAAACCATTTGTGAGCACTTTCATTATTCCTTTTAGTGCAGTAATGTGCTGTAGATGAAAAGTTCCTATCATATATTATCTGCTTTATTTCATACATGTCTGTAGTGACAGCCACTAATATGTGGTACCAAGTTTTCTAAGAAGGAGTACATGGTAGAAAATTAATTCCTACTGCACATGTATAATTTATAATGTATTGGTTTTTGTTCAGAATCTATTATAGTCCAGATGTTATTTCCTGTATTTTACAATTATTTTATTATTTTAATTGCTTGCTAATTTCATAACCTGAAATTGATCACAGCAGTCAATTAGTTACATTATTATCAGTTTATAATATGGTATTAACCTCATTATGCATGGTCAGTTAGCTTTAGTACAGCAGTAATGAGAGATCAAAGTGGTTAGTTGTCTATGCAGTAGATTGGGATCCATTCATAAATAACCGATTATAATAATAACCTAAATTACAAATTATCAAATCTCAATTGTCTAAAAACATTTAAGCTACCATATATTATATCTGTGTATAATTTAAATTAAAATAATACTAATAAGATTTGGCAAGGTTCGGTTATCTTTTAATTAATTTATAAAGAAATCAAGTAAAGTGTTGCCAATGTATGTTTTTTGGGTATACATAAATAAATTGTGTTTGGCTCATTATTTTGGCAGTCTGCCATCATTATTTGCAATTAATAACTTAAGTAAAATAGTTAAGAGTTTCTTGTTCCTCCCTGACCTTAGTAAGCTGTAAAATAAAAAATTATCAGTCTATAACATCGGAGTATGAAATGCACATGTGGATTGCCCTTGAATGATTTTCGTATGAGTTGCATAATTCTGTTAGTTACAATATGTATCAAATTATATTCTCTGAGTAGCTGATAAATGAATGAACCCTTTTTATTCATTTTTGAAGTCTTAAAGGAATTAATCAGGGTAAATTTCTAATGTCCACTTTATTCTATAATATACAAACATGAATAAGTTTCTCTCCAACATGCATCAGCCAGCATGGTGAGTTTATTAGCTCTTTACTTCTAAGTTTAAGAGCAAGAAATATCATGGTCTTTCTTCTCAGTTTTCTGATAACTTTTAATTAAAATATGAGTTGAGTTTTCTTGAAGATAGAATGAATATGTGTGTGAAAGAATTTTTTCTTTCAATTAGATATTTACAATCATGGCAGACAAAACTAATTCATGGCCCTTATTTCCATGAGGCTGTAAAATCACCAGCCAAGGCCACAGTTGATGGATGAAGGCAGAAGTGTTAAGAATCTCCTGATTTCAGACTGAGAAGTTAGAAGATGAAAAGACAATTGATTTTAAAAGTGGACATATACTGCACTAACAGAAACATTGGAAATACAAGTCAAGTATGGTTCATTATAAATTAAAAATGGAACTACAACATTGTATATTCCAATGGGGTATAAGATAGAGTAGCAAGATTAGTTATTCAACTTAATAGTAGATACCAAATGCAGATAATTCAAGTTTATGCCCCAGTAAGTTCTCATTGTGATGAAGAAGTAGAAGATTTTTATATGGATGTACAAAAGATTTTTGATAAGACCAACCAAACAACATTTTAGAATTGTCATGGGAGATTTTAGTGCTAGAATTGGTGAACCATTGAAAGATGAATATGCTATGAGTAAATTTGATTATGGTGATGGAAATGAGGGAGGCCATAGACTTGCAGAGTTTTCAGAAAAAGAATATATTATGTATTCTTTTCTTTTTTTTTTTGAGAAAAATGCTAAATGGAAATGGACATGAAAGCATCAAAATGAAGGTATAGCATAATTGAGTTGTATTTTGACTAACAGAAAATATGTATTTCAAGATTGCAATGCTCTTGATAAATTCAACACAGTAAATGGTTGTCAATTAGTGAAATGTAATATATGTGTTAATGCAAAACTAGAAAACAAAAATTATTAAAGAAAACAGTATTGATAGTTGACATTCCTAATCTTCAGAAACATTCAAATGAATTTAAATTACAACTTGCAAATTGTTTTCGAATATTAACAGATTTTGAACATCATTTAGATTTAAATGAAGTCGATGAGAAAATAACTGATACACTTTTAAAAACTGCAACAAAAAACAGCTGGTAGAAAAAAGTACCAATTAACCAATAACATTTCTACTGACATAAGGCAATTTATGAAAAAAGAAGGAATACAAAATTATATAAAAATGATGCATTAAAAAGGATTGAATATCTACAATTTTGTAAATTGGTGCAAAAAAGAATTGATAACAATATAAGAAAATATTTTTGTAAATTAGCAAGAAAAAATATAGAAGAGAATAAAAGTCTCAAAAGTATAAAACAACATTTTGGTATTTGTAGGAAAGTTATTTCTGCAATAAGAAAAAAAGATGAAACAATTACTAAAAAGAGAGATGACATCATGAAATGAGTAGGAGAGTTTTATTAAGAATTATATAGTGATAATGAATAATAAAAAGTACCTCCTACAACTACAATATCTTCTGAATTGCTGAGGATTTTAAATAAAGAAGTGAGACATGCAATTAAATCTATGAAGAAAAGAAAGACTCCAGGTAAAATAAAATTATAATCAAGATCTTAAAAGACATAGGTGAAGAAATATAGAATTTTTTGCCAAAGTTAAATAGTAAATGTCTAAATAATAAAGATGTAGCAGATGATTGGAAGAATGCTGTATTAATATTAATATTTTAAAAAGATAATTAAAAGGATATTAGAAATTACAGACCTATCAGTCTTTTATCAGTTCTATACAAAATGTTTGCCAAAATAATTACAATGCATCTACAGCAAACTTTTGATTTTAACCAACCAGAAGATCATGCTAGATTTAAAGGTGTTTTTAGTAGAATGGATCATATCAAAATATTTAGAAAAGTTATAGAAAGTATCAATGAATATGAATTGCCATTATGCTTTGAATTTGTTGATTAGCAAAAGACATTTCATTTTATACGCATTTCTTCAGTGATTAAAGCATTGACACATCAAGGTATAGATCCAGGATATTGCCATATTCTAAAGAATATTTATAAAAATGCAACAGTAACAATTAGATTGTATAATGATACTAGAAAGATTAACATTAAGAAGGGTGTATGGCAAGATGTTTTTATACTTTTTGTGGATTTAAATAAAAAGCTAAGGGAATAAAAGTAAATGGAGATTATTTGAGTTGTCTAGATTTTGCAGATGATGTCATTATTTTTGCAAATAATGCTTTAGAATTTTAGGAAATGTAATAATTATTACAGTTTAAAACAGTGCTAGTAAATCTATTACTCAATTACAGATGAAAATAAGAAAGTAGAACTAAAAATAAATATTAAAAAGATTAAAGTAATGTTCAATGGATTTTCTCAAAAGATTGATAATGATGAGTTAGAAGAAGTTAACAACTACAAATACCTTGCTCAGATTATTACTACAGATGGAAACATAATGGATGAAATTAATGACAGAATTAAATTTGGTTGGAGTGTTTTTGATAGAAATACACTTAATATTAAAAGGAAATTTGCCTATATCTTTGGAAAGGAAGGTCTTTAATAAATGTTGTTTACCAGTACTTACTTCTGGATCTGAAACTTAGATACTTAACAGAAGATCAATACAGAGACTTGATACCACTACAAAAAGTATGAATAAATGCATGTTGAAGTAATAAGAATAGATTTAAAATTCTATATTATGGATGAGAGAACAAACACGACATTATTGAAAGAATTAAGAGACATGTGGAGTTGGGCTGGATATATTGTTAGAAGAAATGATAATAGATGGGCAATTGAAATCATTCCAAGATATTGTAAAAATACCTAGAAAGAAACCACATTTGAAATGGATGAAAGAAATACGGAAGTGTGTTGAAGTGATATGGGAGAGGCTAGACATCAGAGAAGATGGATTGAACTAGGAGAAACCTTCATTCTGCAGTGGATCAATAATGATTAAAAATGATGATGATGGTGTATAAATAGTAACAGGGTGCATGCCTATCAAACTGATCCTTTTTTATTAAAGAAACAAATATATATCCAATAATAAGAGTTAAATAAGTATATACAATAAATTTATTCTCATACTAACATCTCATATTTACCAATAATAATTATGTAGCCAATTATCAATAATTACCTTTTAAAATTTATATTTTATGATCTTTGGCTGCTTAAAACTATGAATGCTCTTTTCTTGAATATTTGCGTAGGTAGAGTTATTTGTGTATGCACTTACATATTTGAAGTTAATTAGATTTACAAATTTCAATTATTTATAAAGAAGAGAAATATCAACTTTAGCTTCTTTGTCAAGCGTCGTTAGCCGAGAGGTCGGCGCAGCTGCCTTGCAAGCAAACAATTGGTTGCAGACGGTTGTTGCGGATTCGCCTCCCGGCGATGCTATGAAATGAAAAAAAATTATCTTCTTTTAATACAGTAATAGATTTATAAATACAATAGTTTAAAAAAGCTAATTCATTATTTTTTTTTTACCAAACTTATTATTATTTCTCTTTCTTAATATGTAAGAAAAGATCAAGCTAAAGATTTTGCATATAAAACTGAATAAAGAATCCAAGAGTTTGATTGATTGTGTCAAAAATATTTTAGAAGAAAACTATGTTTTTTAAACTTTTTTGCCAAAGTATATAATATGTCAGAAAGTTGTGTAGAGATGGTAATCTGGACCAACTGATGATTGCTGGTTTAGCACGAAATACGTTTATTGGTGATTATTTATCTTTTCAGCATATATGTGTTCAAGTGTATCAGTGATATGAGATAGTGTGGAGAGTGGTGGTCATGTGAAAGTCTGTGCTCATATACCCTATATATTATAAACTTGAAAGTAGTCTTTTGCTTTTAAAAGTTTTGTTTTTAAAATCCTAAAGGTTATAGTATTTTATTACGTTTTTTCTTTTTGTTTGCATTTGTAATAAATTAGCAAAATGTTTTTAATGTCAACAACCAAAATGTTTTATTATTTTCTTCATATGAATTGGTCTCTTTTTTTTAGACACAGCTGAGGGTGTTTTTACTATGGTAAACTAGAATCATAGCTCTCACTGATTGCCTAGATGTGCTTCCCTATTAATTAAGAAATAATTGTGATAATTATTTAAATTACATTTTACATATTCCATTTGGTCAAAAGTTGAATATTGTTTTCTTTCTTATTAATCATATGATTGTGGTTAGTGAAAATTGAAATGAGGTATTAATTTAGAAAAGGACTTGAAAAAGAATATGGCTTTCTTAAAAAAATAGATGTACTATCATTATTTTTGTTTTAGAAAGAATATATCTGTAAAAGGGTCATATGTGAAGTAAATCTCTCTCTTAGAGCTTATTTATTACAGAAAAGCTATACTAATAGTACATATATGTACAGTTGGATAACGAACTCTATTATAACTTTTTTTATTGGAAAGAAAAAATATCAATAAAATGTATTTAACTTGCTGTTCAGTTTACTTTAAAATGAAAATATGTTAGTTTCTCATGTTTAGAATAAAATATTTAAACCAGCCATATGTAAGACTTTATTTTAAAAAAAGATATACTTTAACAAAGTTAACATGGTAATAATATACTAGTAATGAATAAAAGTAGTGTATTATAAATGTATTTTCCAGTGAAATGTTTAAAATAAAATATTTCAGCCTAAAAATTATAAGAATAAAGTCTGTGAAAGTAATTTTACTCCAATAGATTTTTTCAATGATAAATTGCCTATATTTAATGTTTTTCACTCCAATGGACCAAAGTGTTGACATATTTTTTTTTAACAAGAAGAAAAATTTAATATTTTCATTTATCATTTTTGGAAAATAATTATATAATCTAATGTAAGATTTACTTATATTTGCCACTGCTTTAAAAAGTAATAATAGAATAAAATGAGTAAAAATTGAGGGTAAGTATTGAATGATGTAATATTTGTGTGTATTGGGAGTAACAAGAAGAAATCGAAAACCCAATATATGGATAAAAGAACAAACAGGGTTTATGACCTCATTGAAAAAATTAAAAGATTGAAGTGGAGTTGGGCTGGACATATTGCTAGAAGATATGATAATAGATGGACAATTGAAATCTTAAACTGGATTCCAAGAGATTGTAAAAGACCCAGAAAGAGACCACGTGTGAGATGACTGGATGAAATAAGAAAATGTGCATGGGTGATGTGGAGAAGAGAAGCTAAAGATCGGAGGAGATGGATTGAACTTGAAGAGACCTTCAGCCTGCAATGGATTGATAATGGTTGATGATCATGATGATGATACATTTAAAATTTTGAATTTTGCTAAAGGCATTCCGAGACAAAAAAAGGTCTGCTGATATATATAACTTATTAAAATTATAAAATTTAGTGTTTATATTTTCTGTTTTTGTATATTTGTTTGTTTATTTACATTTTATTTTTGGATAATGTATAATTAAAACACTGTATATCACAACTTCATTATATTTATAAATTTAAAGGATCTTTTTTTGTCCAGAAATAAATAAAAAGATAAATGATAGTTAGGCTGTGTTTAAATAAATTGCTATGCGTCTATTGGGTTAACATATTCTATTAGATTTGATGATTATATACCAATACAAAAAAAAATGATGATGAATATAGTAGAGTAACAAATGGCATAACTAGAAAAATTACGCCCGAAGGCAAAAATTCAAAAAGGACCCCATTTTAAAATTGGGAATTTTGATTTTTCATGTATTCACAAACTTTTACTTATTTATTTTATATTATAAATATCATATAAGATAATTTAATAAAGGCACTCACTTTAAAAATAATTCTTCCTAACTTTTGCGTTTGCAAAATCAATAATTAGTTTTTTTAAGTCCATTTTACATGCTTCCTTCTGTTCAATAGCTAATATTGCAAGATCTTTAACCCTGGTTTGGCCAATTGAATTTCTTTTATAATCTTTTTAATTTACTAAAAGACCTTTAACTACAGATACCGGAAGTGTAAAAAATAACACGACAACAGTATATATTTCACTAAATTCACTTTCCAAACAACTGTATTTAGTAATTAACAAGTTACATTTTCATTTACCATTGTCAAACTTCCTTCCACTCACAACTATCGAAACTAGAGATTATCTCTAGCACAGATATAAACTTTAAACCCAGTTAAAGATTAATATATCTGATTTTTTTTTAAATTTACACACACACGGAGTTATTCACCTTTCTCTTTCCCATGTGTAATATCTTCATAGATATAATAAACACCTCCATACTTCCCCATTCTTTTTAAATTCATATAAATAAAGAAGTCATTTGTCTTTTATTGTATCTTTATTTATATGAATTTAAAAACAATGGGAAAATATGGAGGTCTTTTATTATATCTATAATTAACAAGTCTGAGAAATTCTTCATCATCATTTTTCCTATAAGATCGTTGTTTAATAAAGAAATCACACGAATTAATTGTCTAGAAAACTGTTCCAAAAAAGTTCTGGATATTTATTTCTAAGATTTGAGCAATTGTCTGACACATCAGCTTCTGTCATATTGATAATTTTCTTAGGTTTTAGAAAATATAGGATGGTAATGTAACCGATGTGAATTTTAAGAAGAGTCAAATAAATTAGTTTTTATTGAGCGATAACATTGTATGTGTTGTGAAGGGTATTTTTCAAAATCATTTTACAATTTTTATATCATGTAACAATGACAATTTACGAGATATAATTAATAATTGTTTTCACGTGATTTGAAGTTTATGGGCCCCTGGACTGCATGGGCCTGCAGGCATTGCCTTTCTTTCTAATTCCATAGTTATACCACTGTATGATAGATGGCATTTTTAATGAATTTGAAATGAATATATAAGCAATTAATATATTATAGATTGAAAATAATTAAATAGAATACAATTTTTTTCCATATGTCATAGCATCAGCGGGGAGGCGAACCCACAACAACCGTCTGCAACCAACTGCTTGCTTGCAAGGTGCTGTGCTGACCTCTCGGCTAACAATGCATGACTAGAATACAATTTTAACTCGTATAAAAGAATTTATAAGGAAATTAGTGTTTTTAAAATATTTGAAAACTTATAGTTATATTATGACCTATGTCCAGCATCTAATTAAATTGTTAGACGCTTATACGAAAATTCTAACTTTATTTTATACTTTGTAAATACTTTCGATTATTAATAATTACATACGCAAACTAGTGTGGAATACGATGTTTCAAATGGTATATTTTCTCTATTTTGTTCATGTATTGTTGGCCTGACCAATGACAACCAGCATAGGAATTGAATCAGTGACATTTCCATTTACGAATGCTGAATTTAAAATGATGCCCTAACAAATATAATATTCTACCAAAAATAATAGTCAGTAGTAATTTTATATAGTTATCTATGGGGATCTTTTTTAAAAAAAAAAGTTAATAGTTTCCAAACTTTGTGAAATATTATAGTATAAATAAAGCCAATAAACACCACATGACCACCACTTCTTATGCTTGTGTATAACTGTTTTAAAACAGGTAAAACTCACTATACATACTGTCACACACAACAAGCTAGAGTAATCAATGGATGCCAGAAGGCTTGTGCATAAAGTGGCCTTCATCAATGAGGAGCCTTGGATCTGAGAGCACTGCACCTAGATCTTAGGATCCAATGCAACCCTCCAGCAGCCACCTTTTATCTCCACTTAACTACAAAACTATTAGTCCTAAACCGATAACACCTTAATATTTTCATCCAAACCCACCAGCTTATATAGTGATATGGGTCTGAACTCAGTTCAATACCCATACATTTTGGTGTCTTTGGTTCTTTAATAACCATAGCCACCACTATCCTATTAGGCAGGATTGGTTATAAGCCAATAAACATCACATGACCACCACTTCTTATGCTTGTGTATAACTGTTTTAAAACAGACAAAACTCACTATACGTATTGCTACACACAGCAAGCTAGAGTAATCAATAAGTAATATAAATAAAGTGACATCAGCCTAAATCTTCAAACAATCATTTTATAAACTGAATAAATGATGCTAAAAAGAGTGTTAAAGAGATTAGAATGAGAATATATGACTAAATGAGCTTTAAATAAGGCTAGGGTGCTAAAATTCTTTGAAATTAAAACTAAAAAAAAAAGATGTTTAAAATATTTTCTACACAATTAAAATTTTAAACAGGTAAAAAACATTTTTAAAAAGTAGTGATGACTTTAGATACATAGATTTAGAGGAGAAGAAGAAGAAAATACATTTAAAAAATGAATTTAAAAGACAGAAGTATTAAAACGAGTGAGTGGGGAAAAAAAACATTTCTCTAAAACTTTTAAAAAAACTAAGAGAAAATATGTAAACATATATTTAGAAAGAATATAAAAGTTAGAATAGAAGAAACTGTTGAGAGGGTGAAGAAGAAATATAAACAAATAAAAAAATTAATAAGTAATCCTGACAAACTAACATTTGAAAAAAAGAAACTAATAGAAATGCTGGGAGAAAGTGATGAGGAGTATAAAGAATACTTGAAGAATGTAGTGCAGATTATAAAAATGCTTGAAGAAAATGGTGTGGGGTTAGTTTAGTACTTGTAATATAATTGATGATATTAATAATACAATTAAAAATAATATTGCAATCATCATATTTAATTATGAGAACTGAATCATGTTTAATAAAAAAAGTGTATAGCAACAAATATTTTGAATCTAAATTTTAACATTGATAATATAATAATTTAGTCATAAATGGATATATATGTATATTACATTTAATGCGGATGGAAATATAATAGATGAAATTAATTATAGAATTAAACTTGGATGGAATAGTTCTGATCATATTCCTAAAATAAATAATAATAGATGGACAAGTGAAGTTAAAACCGGGTTTCAAGAGATTGTAGAAGACCTTGAAAGAGACCATAATGAGATGATTGAATGAAATAAATGAGTATATTGGTGTGATCTTAAGAAGAGAAATTACGAACTAGAGACACTGAATTAAATTTGGAGAGATCTTCACCTAACAAGTGACCAAAAGTATTTGAAAATGATGATGATGAAGGTATAAAAATAAAAGCTTTGTAATAAAATTGTTTTTTAAAAAATGTTTAATCATCCACAAACTTTAGTTTAAACTATTTCCGTTTGTGATTATATAAGAAAAAATCAATAGAGAAATTCATATTTATTGAAAAAACAGAAGCTTCGTATTTTTTTTCCTATTAAATTATATTTGCCTTCAGCAATTAATAATAAAAATAGAAAACATTAAATTGGAACAGAAATGCTATGAATTAAAAAAAAAAGTTATATAATTTATAAAAGTCGATGATAAGAAAAGCATTTCTTTTATGCAATAAACATTTTTTTTTTCTAATGTAAAATCAGTCAATACTGAATTTCTGTAAGTGATATAAAAGCAGCTTGATTAGAATTGAATCTTTATGTTGTTTTTTTTCTGCGATGTGATGCATTATAGCTTCTCCTTTCTCGGAATCAGGAATCTCTCAGCCACTATCCCCAGAGAAACGTGTTAGCCATCTTCCCTTTCCATTCCCAGCCCCAAGTTTTTCCCATATTCTTCTCTATCCTGCTCCATTCCACTTCCACAATATTATCTTTGTCTATTCTATGGTTTTTATATCTAACTCCCCTTTATCTTTTTTCAACTCCAGCATAAAAACCAAAAACCCACTAACATTATTTATATTTATTCTCCCACAACTTCATTATTTGCACCCTTTCTGCTTGTAAGCACTTATATTCAATTAACCAATGCCTAATATTTTCCATGCCTTCCATACATAACTTGCAGACTAAATCACCCATATTCCTCCATTTATGTGTATATTCCCTTGCTGCTAAGGATCCTGTTCAAGCCTTAAACAGTAAACTATGTTCCTTGCTATTATCATAAATTAATTCACACCCAATATTCTATTTACTTCTATATATATTTAAACTTTCTTTACACTCCATACTAGTTATTCATTTCTCCACTCCCTATTTTTCATTAATGCATCTATTCTTCTATCCTATTCCTTGCCACTATAACACTCAACAATTTTCCTAACACAATCATCACACTTTTTGTATAAGTATATTGACATAAAGTCTTTATCAAAATCTGCATATTGTACTACCTTTCTCTCCTATCTTGTTGCCTGTCCCTTTATTCATAATCCAATTAAATACTATTTGGGCTATTCTCTTATTATCCATAAATTGCAATTTACCAAACATTTTTATTTTGCTTTTTGTATCTTTCATATAAAAACTTGACCACTTCATTTCTACTTGAATTGCCTTCTTTACCATTCACACATTTGCATCTAATGCATGTCTTCATACTTCTCTTTGTACTTTTTCTAAATAATCTAACATTTCGTTACTAACACATAATGTATCATTACCATAAGTTAACCCTGCTATTGCCAATCTCTTTCATATAATTCTTGCTACATCATATTTATTATATAAAAACACTGTTAATTTATTTCTCAATCCCTTTATATTTTTTGTTTCATTTATCAATTTCTTCTCCCATTCATCCAAGCAATTTTTCTGATTACTTAAGATGATTCCCAAATAGTTATATCTATTCACCACTCTAAGCGAATACCTTTCCATGACACCATCTGTCATATTAAATATATAAAAGTTATTAATTATATGTTGTTTTTTAAACTAATAATTGATTCTCATAGAATTGTAGACATAAATCTGTGACAAAATTATATATATATATATATATATATATATAATAGAAATAGATTCAGAATATATATATATATATATATATATATATATATATCTTTTCTGAATCATATTTCTATTTGAAATAAAATGCTTTGTTTTGTGATTCAGCTAACAGTTCAGTTGAGTAAATTATAAAAAAAATTGTCAGTTCAGTCAGTTGAACAAAACTACTGCATTTAGTTTGCTATTTGGCTGCTTGAACATTTATTAGCTTTCAATTACCTGTTGTTGTTGTTAATGAAACTTCTATGCTTTATATGTTGCAAATTTTATAATGGCAACATCTGATTTTTTCTCACCTCCAATCTTAAATTCAACTGAAGATGTTATTATGAATCAACTGAAAATGTTAATATGAATCAACAAGACTTCCTAATGATAGTTTACATTTGATGGGGTTTTTATATTACTTTCAATTTAAAGATTTTTTCATTGATTGTGGTAGGTCCAGAGAACACTGATGAAATATGGTGGACAATTAATGCATTACTATTGCTGGTAATTAATTTATTTTGAAATGTAAAATTTGAACATTTCAGAATTTTTTTGGAAATGAGTTTGGATGATGGCAGCAGAGCCAATAGAGGCAAGAATGCAATAGTTTAATGTCATCATAAAAGCAAAAGGGAATGCTGCTTCCAAAAAATGTTTCTAGAAATGCATTATAGCAAGTACCTTAACTCATTTGCATGCTACAGTATTTGGAAGATCCCAATGATTGTTTGGGTAACATTTCCAACTTTTTATTTTAATGAATAAACTTTATTTTTCATTTATATTTTCCCAATGTTAAAATTATTTTTGTAAATTATAAATTTTAAAATAAAATGACTCCTAAAAATAATATTTCAACTTTGTCAATAAAAGTAGCAAATTTAAATTTGTAATCGGAACTGCATTTTTTTTCCATCTTTGATGATGGAAATGTACTTAAGCATCGTTTCTAACATTAAAATAAAAATGCATAAAGCAATAAAATTTTGTTTCAAAATTTAAATTCCACTTGTAACTATTTTAAAAATGACAGGAAGAGTGATTTTAGAGTCATTCTTTTTCAGCCAATCACAACTTCCTACTTTAAATTATTATATTTAACATGACTTGTATTCCTAAAAAGTAAAATATTTTCAAATAAAATCTGCATGTAAGCATCTTATTCTTATCAAAAAAATAAATATTCCACAAATATTTTGGAAAATAATAATAAGTGTAAAAAGAAACTTTAGAAAATATATGATTTTCAATTTTCCTGATGTGAATAAAAAGTGAACTCCTGCAAAAGTTCTCATAAGTGCAGTGACTATTTTGAGAATGTAGAAATTGCCAGTTCCCAACCTTTTGACAAAGGTTCTCTGCATAATATTAACATGTAAAAAAAAATTTTAATTAGTAAATCAGTATATATTTGTTTTAAATTTTATCATCAAATGAAGGCAAAACTGATAAACAAATACTACCGAACAGTCACAAGTGGGTCACTCTAGACCTGACTACAGTGTCACTTAACAATGCTATGCAATAAAATATATATCAAAAATAAAGATTTAAGATAATTAAAATCTTGAATGATAATGAAGATCTTTTCATTTATATTTTGCTACTTTGAAATTAAAATATATATTATTGCCAACATATATATATAATTAGCAAATATCTAATCACTAAACTTAATATTAAGCCTAATTTTTAAAAGTTATGTGTGATAAGCTATACAGTTTACATATAAATCAGGAGATAACAGTCCAATTTTAATGACATCAGAAATTCTCAATCTGTTGCCTCACAATCTGTTCTAAAATATCAGTATAGATAAAAAAAAGTTGACATGATGACTGTAGCAGACTGAATTTTTTTAAATTCATATTAGTTAAAATAAACTCCATTAAAAAGATAATTATAATCTGTTTTGAAAGCAAAATCCTTTAGATAATAAATTCAATTTGTATAAAGCCAGGTTTTTTAAGAATATAAGTCAGATGAAAATACTTAATACTACTAGAATTAAAAAATCTCAACCTGTTTAAGCTAAAGTGTCAACTCTCCTGTTATATTAATATCTTATCCCATAATGAAAGGTGGAATTCATCTTTCATTCATAGAGGTTTCCTTGACAACAGATTGAAAATTCATGGCACTGTTAAGCTTGGACTGTTATCATATGTGTTTCATTTTTGAACCATTTAGAATTATGCAAATCA
The DNA here is from genome assembly GCA_028023455.1 of Epiperipatus broadwayi. Classification (NCBI taxonomy): domain Eukaryota; kingdom Metazoa; phylum Onychophora; class Udeonychophora; order Euonychophora; family Peripatidae; genus Epiperipatus; species Epiperipatus broadwayi. The sequence continues at coordinate 861,277 of JAQFVV010006387.1, read as the reverse complement.
GGTTTACTATACATATTACAATTAGATATAGAATGTTTTGAATTGTAAAATCTGAATTGTATTTTAAGATAACAGTTACAATGTACTTTACAATTATCTCATTGAATAATAATTCTTAAATTGGGTTTATCTATAATTTTCAAGGGTTTCCTTATATTTTATTTTTTATACTCTTGAAAATGTTGAATCAATATTTCACCATAATAGCATCCATTCTGTAAATAAATTTGAAGGCTGTCATAATTAACTATTTAAAATAAATTGAACATTTACCCATGTGGTCTAAATATTTCTGTAACTTTTTCATCCTATACAATATTCAAACTCTAAATCTGATAAATGAGTAAAGCAAAAATTAATGCAGAATTTTTTTTTTTCAAATCAGTGAGAAGCATATAATTTTTTTTATCTTCTCCAAACTAACAGATAAATACTTTAAAGAATTTCTCATATTCAATAGAATTGAATTAACCAGGCCTCTATAATGTCAACTAAAAATCATTCTTCCAAGAATAGTTTTTTTTTTCACTCTACTTTAGAGCAATCAACTATTAGTTTTAGTATTCAATGGACACAGATGAAAGTAATATAAAATTCACTTTGTTTTTCCTTCATCAGTAAGAACCAAAGATTTAAAATTTTAACTAATGCATTTAGCAGTGACTTTTTACATCCTTTTTATTATGCAAGCTGATAGCCTGAAATTTAAGGTTTTGAACCCAATACTGTTCATTTTAATAGATATATACATCACATCCTAGATTAATAACTACATTTTATTGACCTTCGTTTTATACCAAGTGCAAGCTCCTTTTGTCCTTTTGCTAGTAAAGCACCACATGACTAGCTGAACTTAGTGAATATGCTTATAGAAATTTTCTGTTCATCTATGGCTATATATTATAAGCTTGAGTAATTGGTGGATAATAATTGGAAGTGCTCCAACATTCACACCTTCAGATCAGTTTCTGGGGTTTTTTCTACATTTAAATCTGAAACTAATATACTTTTTAAAATTTCCAAATAAAATCCAAGATGGCCACTACATTAGTAAATACATTTGTTCCTCTTTGAATACTGGGTTTTTATTGATAAAAAGATGTAGATAATATAGCATTATTATCTGGTGCCATTGATTACTCAAGCTTACATAAGTGGCTCTAAAGTAAGTTAAAAAGACAGCTCATGGAAGAATTCTTAATAAGCTGCTGAAGTTATGTGATGTTTTGCTTACATAAATTAGGAGATAATTACATTATGTTCTATAAAATTATAGACACAACAATTTCAACAACATCAACAAAAAAATACATCATGAAGCAAAAAATGCATTTTTCAAATATAAGATTAAAACTTTTATTAATTCCTTCATGGTTTGTGCATTACATTCTTAATAGAATGCATTCTATCATCAACAATCTTAAATGTATGAATATAAAATAGTTGTTGTGAAATTCTTTGGGAAATTTACAAACATTTGTATGTCATAAGGGCATCATGCAGAAACATGCACTGTATGAATTTATAAAGTTCAGGAATACTCTCACTTTTTTAAATATATATATATATATAATGTTATGTCTAATACTGATATGCAGTAAATTGTAAAAATTCCACAAACGTCATTCATTAATATATAGTAAATAGAATTAAAAGTTATTGCTTAAGACCTTTATATTCTGATTTATAAATGCTTTAAATTAGACTATATAAGTGAGTTTAGTTAAAAAAAAGATAAGATGGATTCATTCTTAAGTTTTTAAAGACTCTATATTGTGTTTAGAGTAAAAGTATTTTTCATCTTTATAAATTCATACAGTGCATGGGTCAGAGTGATCATCTTATGACTATTCCAAATAAAACATGGCAATAGATCAATAAATTAATTGGTTTTATATATATATATATATATATATATATATATATATATATATTTAATATTACATTTAATACTGACATGCAATAAATTGTAAAAAATTTCACAAACATTATATATTAATGGAATTAAGAATGATTAATTAAGACCTCCACACTTTCATTTCTAAATACATAAGATTGGCCTATATAAATGAATTTAGGTAAAAAAGATAAAATGGATTCATTCTTATCTTTTAAAGTCTTTATATTGTGTTTAGGTAAAAGTATTCCTCAGCTTTGTAAATTCATATAGCGCATGTGTCAGGGTGATTCCCTTATGACTATTACAAATAAAACATGGCACTAGATAAATAAATAATTAGGTATAAACATTTGTATTTCAATTAAATTATAAGCTCTCAGAATGTTTAGATAAGGAAAGCTTAAATTTCAATGTTTGTTAAAATATTATGCTAAGCTGCTTTTGATATCTTGATCTGAAATCATATTCATAACATTAATATGATATCAGATCAATATATCAAAAGTGTCTTAGCATAATATGACAACAAACATTGAATCTTAAGCTTTCCTTATCTAAGCATTCCTAGCATTTATAATTTAATTGAATTACAATTTATCTAAGAAAAGTTAACATATATATATATGAACATTTGTCTTATAAAATCCAACAGATTCAAATAACAGGAATTCTTATAAAATAGCTAGAAAACATAGTAAAAATGTGAATGCAAAACCAGAATTTAAGATTATAAATGAATTTTACCAAAGAAAAATGGCATATTAATTCATCATGCACACCATGACCAGTCTTTGTAAATGTTATGAAATAGATTCAGAATTAATGTACTTTAAAAGGTTTTGGATACTGTTTAAACATGGTAGAATAAATGTTTTGAATTCACTTTTTTACATGATTTCTCAAGAATTAATTATAAAATATTCATGCATCATATGATCACCATATCTTATGTTCATAGAAGTTGTTAAAACAATAACAAACTCTCCATGTAATAGAACCATACTGATGAAAATCACAAGATAGAAATTAGATTGGAGACATTGGATGAGTAGACACTAGATAGGGACTTTATACACAAACTTTTTTGCATCCATTGATTACTATGGCTTGCACTGGGTGGCACTACTGTATAGAGAATTTGCTACTGTAAAAAAAACTGATGGTTTGGAGAATCCTTTAAAATATGATGACAACAGGAGTGTATATTTGTAATACAGATCTCTATGATGAGAAATATGCTTATATAAATATTTGCAGTAAAAATATCAAAACTATTTTAATATTTTTCAGTTTATTGCATTTAATATTTCAAGTTTCCTTTGTTTTTTTGTTTTTGGATCACACTTTTAATTAGTCTTTCATTTATGTTTTTCCAATAGCTGTATTCTTTAATTTAAAAAAAAAACTTATTCACTATTTTATCTTTTTTTTTTTTTACAAATTTCGTTAAAAATTGTACATTTAAAAAATGAAAATAATTTAAAATATATATTTAAAACAAAATCTATATATTTAAAACATTTTTTTTTAAATATTAAAATTCAATTTTTAATACTTCATATAGTGTTTTGTTTAATAAATTCAGAGTCCATTTTGCCTTTCATTTTCATATTTCTAGTTGAATATTTTAATGAAAAAAATGTATTATTTATTTTACCTTTTCTTGTTTCAATAAAAATTCACTAAAAATATAAATTTAATAAAGAATATTAGTTTTAAAAAATAAAATATCAACTCTACAAAGGCAAAAAAGGCTAATAATCAGAAATAAATCATCAAAACAAAAGACTCCCCTTTGCCTTCAGACTAAAATGTTATATTTTAACAAAAACCTTATTTTCAGATAAATCAATATATTTAAAGCATATTTCATTAAAACACGAGTTTAAATAATAAAATCTCTTTTTGAAATATTAAAATTCAACTTATAATTACAAAAAAAAAATGAAATAAAATAATATAATTATTGACAGCTAGAGTTTTTTTTATTAGATATCAATAAGTTATCAATTAACTGAATTTCTGCTAAAATCTAATATAGTTAAAGACAACCTAAATTTAAACATCATATATTTATTAAAAATAAATATTTAATAATTTTATAAAAATAATAAAATAATGCAGATTTTTTTTTTTGCAATGTAAGTAAAAATCTACATTATGTTAGCACTGTAACATAATTTCACTTCTGCACAAAATGAGCATTCTATCTTCATAGTCATTATATTCTTTCTATTAGGGTTTTTTTTAGCTATTATAGATATTGAGATCTAGGTAATTTAATTAGAATTAAAATATTGCCATTAAAATTATACAAAATCTTTTAAATTAAAAATTTATAATAATTGTTGGGAACATATTCCTATTATTAAATTAATGAAAGGTATCACCAACGCCAGTAACACACATTTGTGAAAATCAATTGAATGTTTAATTACAATAAAAAAGGTATTTTCAGTCACTACATTCCAATTGATTAATTTTTTTCTAAAAAGTTAATATATTCAAATAAATCTAATATTATATTGAGACATGTAAATCCATTACATATCCATATATAGCATTAGATTTTAAATAAAGAAAACAATTAAGAATCATTTGTTTATATAATGTTAAATATAATTCATATTTAAATAGTTTTATTAATTCAAATTTGGAATCAATGCGAGAGTGAATGTATATTTTATTTAAGTAAAACTAAAAAAAAAATTTGCTTTATTGTATTGAATAATAATAAACTTTTGTTATAGTTATGAAAAAAAAATATCGTAAGCCAATTTTTTAAAAAAACATGTTGTTTAATAACAAACAGAATTTTTGTTTTTATTTTGGAGAAATATATATATTGTTTACATGTTTTATTTAACATTTTATAGATTTTATGGACAACATTATAATGCATTTTAAATAAATATTATGAAAAAATGGCATGGATCCTTCTCAGCTAATATCTATAAGGCTATAAATGAAATGGATAACAATATAAAAAAAATAATCATTTTCTAATGTGTTAAAAATGCTCTGCTTATTATTTTGAATTAGTTAATGTTCTAATATGAATATGAACATTGATATTTAATAAGAAGAAAATAACTGGATACCATTTATGAACAATGTACTGTACCATCAAAATCGTGTGTTCATTCAACAAGACCTAGAATCCAAGCAAGAGTACATACATAAGTCAGGAACAATACTAAATGTTAACCTATTTGCCTGTGCTCCAGGATCTATGACTATATGAGCAATGCTCTTGAGGATACTACAAGTTTTCCATTAACTCTGAACAGGATGAGCACAGAGACTTGGAAATCAATAACGCATTCAAATGATTAACTAATAATTTCTACGGAATATAAAAACGGTGTAGACTATTGTTTAATATTAATATTTAAAGCCGTAATAATATCCAAGCAACATTGAATATAAGGGAATTTAGCTAATAATATTAAAGAAAATTTCATTCAAGTAGGAAACAATATAACTTTAATCAAATAATTATAACTAGAGATTCAGGCAATGAATGGCAAGCACTGTGATACAGAGAAATAGCATAGTATAAATTTATTAAATGATTAAAGATAGTAGTTTAATGATTATAAATAGAACAAAATATGTGTGTAAAAAGTCTATACAATTATTATTACAAATTTGATTATGATTAATTTGTAATGATGCGCTTTTATGGATTAATTCAATAAGTCATTTGAAATTACATACGTAAATAAAATATTTTGGTTATACATATAAAAGTTGGTTTGTGCAGTTAATATATAAATGTAAAGTTAGTTGGTATGGTTAATATATAAATATAAAATCGGTTGATGTGATTAATATATAAATATAAAATTGGTTGGTATGATTAATATGCCAAGATTATGGAATAAATTAATGATACATTGTAGCTTAATTCTCATTTAAAATATTACAAATTCACACTAATGGATTTTATTATCACATTATACATATAAATAAGAGTTTATAATGGGTGATTTTAAATGTGGCATCAAATTTCTCCTAGATTTGGGAGATTACTCAAATGTGCGGGAGTAAGATAGTTAAGCCTAAAATAAGTTGCAATCACATAATTTGACCTAGAGAATTAAATAGAATGGGTGGGGAATAACATGTGATTATGGCTGACAGAGAGCATTGCATGTTTATAAATAAATCAATAATAATAAAGGTGGTATTACATTATAATTTACAATCACATACAGGACTAAAGTCACTTAAGATGCTTTTGGGTGTTTTTGCCATATTTGTACAAAAGAGTATGCCTGTTGGATGTCCAAGGTCATGTCTGCACAACAGCTAAGAACATATCTCTGAAGAATAATGGCAAAAACTAGCATGTTGTGATGGTTTATCCATATTTGCACATATACTTATACATTAGAAGTGCCTGGAATTGATCCCAGTAGGAACAGCATCTGCTTTAAGGGAATAATGAGGAGTGGGTCCCAGCATTCCGAAGATCCCAAGGTGCATGGCAAAGCAAAAAAAATAATAAATTAAACAATTGTAATGATACCTTTATAATGTCTATAGCATAGATAGTTCATGTTACTAATGACCACAATAAATAATTAATACCAGTTTAAAATAATATGCTCTCAGGCGTAATGGAATGCCTAAACACACCAACCCCAGGCAATTAACTAATGACTAATCAAATGTACAATGGGTTCTAAAACTAAAAGGGAATATCTGTTTTCTCCCACACCTCTAAAATATCTCCTTACATTTCTATAAGTGATAATGCACATGTAACTTGTCATAATTACAAAAATAAAATCATGAATCACACATAGGCAGATAATACATTAAAAATTACACTCACTTCTGATGAGATTTAATTAAATAAATTGGTAAAACAGAATTTCAATGGTTAGGTAAGGATTTAATTTATAATTAATGAGGGCAGCTGAGTATAAACATTAAAGATTCCCATTCATTTAAAGGGTAAACATTATTATTATATAAATAAATTGGTCTATAACCAAGTCAATTTACACTAATGAACTTTAAACTTTCCAATTATATTCAACTATTATTAATAGCATGCAGGTTAGTGCGAACACAACATTTGGAAGGGTGGCTCTGTTGGTTAGAGTGGTACCTTAAAATTCAATATTCAAGAATCTAAGAGTTTGGGTTTGATTCTCATACTAATACTATCACTGGTCAGGCCAGCAACACCTGAAGAAGAGAGGAGAATAGTACCTCTTGAAACATTTCACATATTCTAACCTGTATGCTATTACTAACAGTTGAATGTAATTGAAAAATTTAAATAAAATTAATTTTTCTAAAAACATTCAATACTTAATATGAGATGATGGAAATAGTGCAGTATACAAATACAAATAATTATTAATGTTGTCATGGCAACTGTTTCACAAATCAGTAACATTAATTTATATGTTGTAAAACATTGTTTACTTTTATGTTCATCATGTGTATCAATAGCAATGATCTGTTCAGTAATACCATTCTAAAGCCTTCCTTTGTGAGCATGAGGTAACAAAAACCATCAGATAGTAGACCAGTTAAATATTCAGATGACTGAAGATTGAACTTCACCAACAAAGGTTCTGGACTTTATTAATCATATCCATTCAGCATCCATTCTTATTTTTCTGTATACCTGAAACGATTAATCCATTTTGTTTTTAAAGTCCCACTGCTATTAATAATCAAATCATCACTTTTAAGTTCTTTGGGAACAATAAAACAACTCTTTTCAGTTTTAAAGTATTAAAGGTAATATACTTTTACTTGTGAACTAGATTATTTATCACTTATATTAAAGTGGGACAAGGATGAACTCATAACTATCTTGGGTTTTATATATTATTATTATCAAAGTTATTTACCTTTAAGGTTGTGCTACCTTACAACTATCTCTGTTGCTGCTTATGCATAATAGTAGTTTTTTATTTCCACAGTGAAAAAGTGTATTGCCCAGAATATGTGCTAAAAACAAAACAAATATAATATTTTCAATGTAATTTTACAAAATAGAAGTTTTAGTTAACCCTTTTGAGAATGGATCATTGTAAAAGGCACAGATTTTTATCTCCTGTATAGCATCTCACCAAAAATAACCTTAATATAAATTTTAATAATAGTGATCAATGTGTTATTTACATTCTGCTAGTGTGTCATGAAATTTGTAGAAGAAAATTATGAAATGATCTAAATGTTTATAGTAATTTGGTATATTTAGATAAGAAGAAATTATTTATACTGCCTTGCTTGGTGTTGTTTTAAAGTCATAGAGTGGTAGACTCAGAAACTAATTTTCTATGCATCACAGCTCAGATTTGTTACTTCTGATTTTTAACTATTACATAATCTTCATAACTTACTATTCATCTGTAATCATATAAAGAACTGAGCAAAAAAAAATGATTAAAAATAGTTTGAATTATGTTAAACTCATCTGAAAGCCTCTAAATAATATATATATATATATATATATATATATATATATTATTTAGAGGCTTTCATATATATATATATATATATATATATAAGGGACTTGAACTCAGACTTTCAAGCACTCTACAACTACACACTCCATCTTATATAACTGATACCCATATTCTCATACATGTATGTGGTCTTGTGTATTGATTGTATAAGATGGAGTGAGTGATTGTTGAGTGATTGAAAGTTACATTAAGTTTAGTATAGACAGTATACATTTATTTAAATATATATAAATAACTAGAGAGATGTGAACAGAGGATTTTTTAGTCTGTATTTATCTTTCTCTTCATCTCAAACAACATCAACACATGACCATGTACATGTGAAAATGATAGATGATCTCCAAAATATGTATTTTGTGCAGAACTAACACTCATCAGTTGGACCAGATTATAATCTTTCACAAGTACATTTTGTGTTCACCTCAAATTAAGATAGAAATTCCTTAAACTTTAATGGAGAGGCTTAATTCTTTTCATTCAACTGTCCAACCATCCATTTCATTGATAAACCAATGATGGAATACTCAAATCCCTTTGTGGAGTTGGTTATTATCATACCCATGTAGGTTATTATGTTAGTCTAATGCATGTTATCAACCATTTCCATACATATTAATAAATGAGGGATGGGCTAAACTTAGTAATCTATTTCCAAGGCAATATGTAATTAGCTTATTCGTTCAGTGTTCTGAATGTTTTTTTATATAAGTAACATGAAGGGTTAGATTATCATAATTTCTACATGGGCATGACTATAATATCAAATCCATCATGGTATTTGAGCTTTCCATCATTGGTTTTTCAATGAAATGGATGGTTGAATACTTGGAAGAGTGAGAAGATGTAAGCATGTCCATTAAAGTTTAAGGAATTGCTATCTTAATATAATCTGAATAAAGATCATATTGTGTGGGAGATTATGATCTGTCCCAACTAATGAATGCTGGTTCTGCATAAAATATGTATATTGGGAATCATCTATCTTTTCACATGCATATGACCATGTGTATCAGTTTTTTGAGATGAAGTGAAGGACAATATAAGTTGAAAAATTCTTAATTCAAATCTCTCTAGTTACTTATATAAGAAACCTTCGCTACGCTGAATGAATAAGCTAATTATATATATATAAGTTGTAATATTTAGTGTCTATATAAGTATATTGGACCATAAATAAAGGTGGGGGATTGCACATTTATTGTTAAAAGGTTGTCATGACAACAGTTTGAGATTGTTAATTTTTATTAATATTGGAGTAGTCTAAATGTTGACTGGTTTTAATGATATATATAGCTTTAAACTTTTAATATATATATATATATACACACACCCACTATGAATATCATCAGCATTTTTAACCATTATCAATCCACTGAAGGATGAAAGTCTCTCCAATTTTAATCCAAGGTCTTTCATCACTAGCCTCTCTTTTCCACACCATTTTAACATACTTTTTTATTTTATTAATTCATCTCCCATGTTGTCTGTTTTTAGGTCTTTTACAAACTCTTTGAATTCCATTTAAGATTTCATCTGTTTCTTTACTATCATTTCTTCCAGCGATATTTCCACTTCAGTCTGTTAAGTCTCTCATTAATGTAAGTAATAAAATAATAGTAATGGAAAATTATTCAGGAACATTTAAAATTTTGATAAAAATAATATGCTAAGCATTGCTTTTAACCAGGTTGGTCATGATCGTAGAACTACAATAAAATATATATATATATATTGAAACGATAACTTTCCAAGCCCCTATCATTTCACCATCAAACCTAATGACACTCTCATCTGTGCTAAGTTCGAACCTATTTAAATGTTAATAAATTTAAAATTAGTTCATGTCTGTCTAAACAGCATTATATATTTACATGCGAACCAACGCTATAATTAGATAGGATTAGTAAAATTATAGCTTACTAAAGTTATTTAATATTTCTAAAAATGGTTATTATATTATTTAAGTTAAGAGTAAATTATTAATTTTGTTGTTTAATATTGTAATTTCGTATGTGGATATATAATCTGTGCTATATAGAAGGACATGATTTAAAATATGTAAAAGCCATTATCTAAAAATAATATTGAATATGTTTAAAAATTGTTAAAAGATTTCTTGTTTTAAATATATTTCAGGGAAAAGTTTCTCGAAAATATATTTAAAAGCTATATCAAAATATATTTGTAAATTATTTTTAATAAATATGTTAAAAATGTTTTCGTTTTAAAAAAATGTTAAAAGGTTGTTTTTAAATAGAAAGAGTTTCTATTATATGTAAGTTTAAAAATAAAAGCTGGTCAAGTAATTAAAAGATTTTTGGTTGTAAACAAGTGTCATTAACGACCACACCTGGAATTCGTAAAAAGTAAAACTAGTTCAAAATTTACTAATTAAAATCTCCTTAGATAAGATTTAAGTTATTTTAAAATCTAAATTGGACAATTGTTTGCAACGAAAAATCTTAATTATAATAATAGCTTATGGAATGTTTCTAACATAAGTTATCTAAGATCTGGATTATAAATTGAAAAATATTTAATTAAATTCCTGAGTTTAGTGAGTCTTGAGGTGGGAGATTCCGATAAGGAAAACAGATAAATACTCTGTATTTTTAACGAGAGAGCATATTGTTAGAGAGAGAGAGAGCGATATTGTTAGAGAGAGACAGCCATATTGTTAGTGAGAATTGCAGCCAGTCTTCACAATTGTTAATGTTTAACATGTCCGGCTAAAAGCGGGCATCTTGTTGCTGTTACTCCGCGGGAGAACGGAGTTTCTCTCGTCGAAATGCCTAAACCACCATCATGCCGATAGAAGAGACGAGCCTAACATAATGGGAAAGATGATGCCGCCCAGTCAAACTAAACCAAACCAACAGCCAAGAACTTGCAGATAAATCATACCGGTACCATTTTATTTTTCAAACCGCAGAGCTCTGTGTAATTCTAAATGTAATAATATCTATCTAAGTTAGCTAACATTCTTTTTAAAATAATGATAAAGCTAAATGTAATCAAAACTTAAAATTCATTTAATATTTTAAATACGTCAATTACTATCAAAATGTAATGTGTTAATGTTTAAATAATCTGACTTATTTATATTTTCCATTCACTTCAAAGTAAATTATTTAGTTTAAAGTTATATCACTGCGGTTGTGTCTATATTTCTTTGCTTATTTTATTTTAAATGCTTATTATATTTCATATGCCAATATTTCGAAACAGTGAGCACTTAATTTCATGTATGTTTTAAGAAGATATTATTTGAAAATTTTCGCGTAATTTATTTATAGCATCAACTTTCTACGCTGTTTCGAAATCCTATTTTTTTTATTATTTAAATGATTTAATATGTGAAATGTGGCTCTTTTATAATCAACCATTTAAAAAAAACTTAACTTGATAAGTTTATTTAGAATTAAATTTAGCCTTGATCATATAAGTATATTTGACATTTAAATTCTTAAGTCCATAGAAATATACTTTTCCTCCTTAAATATTTATTATCTATAAGTAACTTAATAGATCGAACATGTCAAAGTACAGATGTAATAATATTTCCTTTAGTAGCATAGACATTTATTATCAGGCTACGCAAGAGTTGGTCCCAATTTGATAGAGCTAATATGCTATTAACTCGTATTTCATAGTATGAAATATACCATTCTTTGCTTGGCGGATGTGATCTTATTTTATAAAAATATTCTCGTTTTGCTGCTATACGTAATATACGTATCTTAAGATGGAGCCACGGCATTGCCAGCACATCTTCTCTTATAGGGTAGAGCAGTAGCGAAGCCTGAGCCAAGGCCAGGTTAGCACGTAAGACCCCCGCCATTCCTGAACACAATGTTCCTTTTCACGCAGCATTGCGATCGGTTACAGGGTACCGGCGTTTGTCGCAAGAACCCTGAAGTTATTTCATCCATCCGCAGAGCAACTTTTCCTATTATTGTTTACCTGTGCCATAGCGCATTGGTAAAATCTTATGCAGCCAACTCTCCCACCTTTATATAACGCTTTCAGCATTCTGAAATTTTCTCTCGAAAGCCATGTTCGATCAATCATTACTTGAGCTGGTTTATGCACTCGTTATTAAATTATATATGGGTATTTTAGTAAATAAATTCATGATCAAAGTTCGATATAATTATGTATCTTCCAGCCACAAATGTAATAGGATTTGGCTTATCGAGATTTATAGACATAACGTAGTGATTAATTATGTATCAACTGTAAACAATTCCTAGGATGGGCACATGTTAAACTCATCTATGAAATTTAATGATTACTTATGTAAAGTGATTTTGAATTATCAAATGTTTGTACATTCGACGCTGAAATGTGTAAAGCTGATCAATTTCATGCCAATTGTAAATAAATATATAATTAATTTAATGTATTTCGTTATTGATCTAATTCAATCCAATTCTAATTACTATTTATAGTCTATATATGTGAAAACTATGCATTAGGTTAAATTAAATTTAGTGATATTTTAGTCAATTAAGAACCTTTCTTTTATTCATCAGAGTCTTATTGCTTCTCCATGACCTATGTCGGCCGTGTGGAAAGAGGTATACTACGTGTAATTTCAAGGTGGTCATTCGTAGAGTCTTGAGTCTTGGAATCCTGGCTTACGAGTTGAAGTGCAGTCGGACTCGGGATGTTACAGTCCTAGTCTGGTCAGCTTCGGTCTCTTTTGCTTGGATTCTGAATTCTGTTACGCGAATGTACAAACTTGACTGTTACAATATATATCAAAATTAAATCTGCCATTTAAGTGATAATACAATGAATGAGTCTTTCTTGTTTATTGATTGTATTATCACTTAAATGGCATATTTAATTTTAATGTATATTTTTATTTTTATATTTTATTATAGTTCTATGAGTATGACAGACCTGGTCGAAAACAATGGTTAGATATTTTTATTAAAATTTTAAACTTTCCTAAATAGTTTTCCATTAATATTATTATTATATTCAAATTGGGGGGGGGGGGGATATTTTATTACAGTAAATAATAAAAGTTAATCAGATTTTCAATGTATTTTTCTTGATACATTTTTAACTATAATGAAATCAGGCAAACGACTAATTAAAAACTAGCATTTTAAGATGAAATTAATGACATCTATTATTATTTGTTGAACCACCTTTAAATCAAAAGCTAGCCCACTTAGTTGATTAACCTAGAGTATGTAGTAATATTTTATATATGTTAGAACTGGACATATAATATTCAAACAGAAAATCCTGTTAAAAATGTCATTAGACACATTCATAAATTAATAAAAAATACTCTATTTATTACTATTATTATATATAAAGTATCATAAAATAAAGGCTAACATATTTCTACTTATTGTGACCTGATATTTAAATATAAACTTAAGCCTGGGAATGTATTAAGTTAGTTGCGGCTTTCTAATTAATAAAAAAAAAAAGCTTTTTTTATGTAGCTAGCTAAATTAACCCAATTACCTATCTAATTATCAACCTTTGAGTAGATATCTAATTAAAAAGTAAAAATAAAAATAAAATATATAAAAACTCTTACCAATTATAACAACTTCAAATATATTTTTCTATTTATTAGTAAATTGGTTTGTCAACATTACAATCCTAATGTGTATGCTCCTTGTTACTTTCTAGTATTCAACCGTGATTTTTTTTTGTTCATATATGTATTCTTCCACATGTTCATTCCCATGTTTTTAGATCTGCTTCTATTTTATCATAAAATGCATTTTTGAATATCCTATTGATATTTTTCCTGTTAAAATTCTACCATAATTATTCTTATCATTCATTTTTCTAATGATCTGATAACATAACCTGTCCATTTAATTCTTCTAATTTTAACTCTGATCACAGTGTCAGATTTCTAAATATATATCTGAGCACTTATTGCTTATATGTGTAGAGATGATAATCCAAACCAACTGATAATGACTGGTTTAGCATGAAATACGTTTATTGGTTATTGGTGATTATTTATCTTTTCGACATATATGTGTTCAAGTGTATCAGTGATATGAGATAGAGTGGTAAGTTGTGGGTCATGTGAAAGTCTGTGCTCATATACTCTATATATTACATATATTGATACAGGTGTATAATAAGCCTGTATTTCATTTAGTACATAGTATAGATGTCTGCCCATCCCTTATATATATATATTAAATGGATTATGTCCTGTACATGAGGCATCAGATTGACTTTAGGTCATCATGGGTGTGAAAGTCTGTGCTCATATACGCTATATATTAAACATTTTATATATGCGGTTTTTAAAATCCTCCATGATGTTTTACTGCACCAAAAAATCGTACTCTAATATTTTTACATTTTGTTTATGTCTTATTATTGGCTTGTATATTTTTTCTTGATTTCCTGAACGTTATTTTACCTTTTGTAACTATAGGAAGAGCATAATAAGTTCTATTCGAATATTGAATTATAGTTTAATAACATATTTTTTTTGTATTAAACACAATTATGTAGTATTTAAATTCACTTAAATATATATGTAAAACAATATCCATAAATAAAAATATTCCACACATCCATTATTTCAACGTTATTATATAAATTAAGTATTTTTTTTTTTTTTTTGTAAACAAGAAAATTATATTGTAAAAAAAAAAAAAATGCGGCTACACGTAGAAAAGATTAGTTTGTCAAAAATAAAAAAAATAATCTTTGAATGCTATTACAAATTTGGAGCACAAATGATAAAAGCAATTATCTAAGATTCCTCTTGAGAAGTCTCTGTCTATAAAATGATTTTATTATTCAATTCTAATTCCTTCTTTAGATATTCTAGTGGGAAAATCGACTAAATTATAGTCAAATTATTGAGACGCAGTCAGTATTTTTATACCATTACGTGAATCTTTTTAAATTTTAAATTATCCAATTACTGAGATAAAATAGATAGATATCAAATAGATGAAGTTATATTGAGTTTCTTTAATTAACATTATAAGATCGGCAAGAAATAAGAAAAAAAATAATGATTGTACTAAAGTAAAATAAAGTTTGAACGTTAAACAAAAATGTAGGAAATGAAAAAAAAAATCCAATAATTTATTGTTCTGGGAGTTTATAAAAAGTTCGGCTACTGGAAAATGACAGGGCTGGGCTATTATTATCATATTCCAGAAGCTATCACTCTAGCTTTGAAGATTTCCAAAGCACGGAACCATGGTCAGGGGTTTGGGGGGGGAGTCCTGACAGAGATATTTTAAATGCTTTCTCTGGCTAAGCATTTATCACAAAGCTTGTTGAGGAATTGGCAATCCTCATTGTTTATAACTTACAAGCTTAAGAGAATAGGATCATGTGATCTATGACTTATTTTGGCTATCAGTCTGTCTCTAGACCAGCGATTTATTCTACCACACACTAAATCATGCAGGGTATGTAAAATGCTAAGAAATACATAAAAAGTTAAATATATATTCAAATTTAAACCTGGTGACAATATAAATGCGGTTAACAATTACGAAAGTTAATTCCAAAAATTTTATTTTATTTATTGAATTTCCATTTCTCATTCTCTTTTTAAATATAGATATCTGCCTTTAACACATATTTAGCTGAGCTAAAAAATATGAAGACAGGTTTTATTTCTGTTGTACTGTTCCCTATTGTTATTACTGATTTGTTTCAAAGGAATTTATTATATTTAAAATTTAACATGATCACATAATATATAACTATTTATTTTCTACCCTACTTATGATACGGAATTTGATTTCAGGTGAAGTTCAATTTTTTTTTCACCCGGCTAAGAATTTTCAAGTATGATTAGAGTTTTTTTTTATTAAATAACTAATCGCTTAGCCAGCATTTGTTTATTGGTCACTAAATGGAGTCAATTATTTTTATCCAAAATGTGAAAAGAAAAAACTTCCACCAAATTGGCATTTATGGTTAGCTTAGTGATTAATATATAGGGTATTTTGAGCTCAGATTTTCACACAACTCTCAACTCTCCACACTATCTCATACAACTGATACACTAGGGTCAGAGTGGCTTATGATCAACCTGGGTGTAATGAGAATATGAGCATCAATGTGGACTTTGAACATTCCATCATTAGATTTTCAATAGGATGGATGGCTGAAGAGTTGGAGGGTGGAGTAGATTGAAGCCTGTCCATTAAAGTATGATGATTGGCTATCTTAATATAAATCTGAGCACTTATTGTACATGTGTGTAGAGATGATAATCTGGACTAATTGATGAGTGCTGGTTTACCATGAAATGCATATATTGGTGATTATTTACCTTTTAGACATATTCAAGGGTATCAGTGGTATGAGATAGCGTGGAGAGTTAAAGGTCATGTGAAAGTCTGAATTCAAAATACCATATATATTACATTGTTTGTACAGGTATATACAAAGCCTGTACATTAGATATTACTTACTAATTAATGTTTTTGCTACTACTCTTTGGTAAAAAGAATTTAGATAATTGATTACCGAAAAACTTTAATTCTGAAGATAGCTGAAAAACTTCCAGCTCTATTCTAGACTTAGTCATCATGGCATGGATGTGTAAAACACTAACCATTACTCCTCTGTGAGGCATTTCATTTTTATTTTCAAATTGATATAATTACCTTCATTTCCAAAATTATATTCTCTAATGTATATGTGCATAAATATGGATAACGCATTTACAAGTAGTTTTAAATTAACTTTATTAGGTTTACTATATACATTGTATATTATTCACAAGTCTTTTTGAAATAAAAGATTTCAAGTAGAAAAACAGTAAGATAGACATTCATATAATTGAGCAAAATCAATATATATCTGATGCATAGTAATTAGTATATTCATTAGCCAAATCACTGGGTTGTTGTTAATGAGATCAAATTCCATGTAGCTGCAAAAATATCAGCTGGTGTGTGGTTTTGATCTCTGGTTCTAATGTTATTTATTTTTCTTAGAAAGAGTGATTTAGTATTGTGAGATGTGGAATTAAAGCTTTGATAGCAACTTAAAAACCAGAGTGTGAAAAGAATAAATGCAGTAATTATTATATTGGGAAAAAGACCATTTTGTATATTTTTTATGAGATTATTAATCATTAGTGATTTTGAATGAGTCGTGTTAGTGATAAAAGTATGACAAGGAAGAAGTGAGGGACAATCCATAAGAAAATGTACCAATGTTTCTTCATTTCTATAACAGAAGGAACATAATGATCTATATTTTTGAAGGGTCACTCATAGAATATAAATATTTTTTAAAAATCACATTAATAGATAAAGATTGGCTTTCATATAAGCATTTTTAAAGTGCATCTGTCAAAGGTTTCAGCCTTTCATGTTATTATTTTATCATCTGCTTGCACTTAATATATTAATATATTTACATTTGTTACTATTATTTCATTAGATTTGAAAATGACTTCATAGTAAATCGAAAGATTTCACATTGTTTATTTATATATAATATTTAGTGAATTAAATGTGAAGGTGTTTAAAGCTTCATGCTATTAGTTCAAAATGCTTGCGTCTGGATTATTTATATATAAATTTAAGTAGAAAAGAAGGTGGAACCATCTTTTTCTTGTAAAATCTCTGCCTTGTGTTTTGACTTCAGAGTTCCCTGTGCAGTCATTGTTACATTTGATTGGCTGTCATATAAGCATTTTTAAGGCACATCTGTCAAAGGTTTCAGCCTTTCACATTATTAATTACAGTTCTAAAAGAGACTGCAAAATAGTCAAAATTATATATATATATATATAACAATAAAAAGCATTGAAAAATAAAGTGCAAAAATAAAATCAATGAAAAAAAGTAAATATTTAGTAATAAAGACGTTATTTGAAAGCTAATTACAAATATAATTAAACTTTTGAGTTTTTTCATTTTTCAGCTGTTGTCTTCTACTACTATATGCCAATTTTATTTATCATATGACTCCAGATTGCAGGTTTATTTGAAGATGAATATAGTTAGGATTAATGATCTGATCTTGGTCAAACATATAACTTTGAATAACCACCAAATTAGCATACTTTATTAGATAACCAAGTTAATATGTTTTATTAAGAAGATTAGAGAATATTCTTTACTAAGCTAAAAAATGCTCACTTAAGAAGATTTACATATGTATGTTCACTACATTAATAAGTTTAAGAAGATTAAAATATGATTTAATGCACCAACATGTTTTCAAATAGAAAATTAGTATGTTTTAGAAGATCACATTAAAAATATCAATTGATAGACAAGAAAATAGAGTATTTAATGATCAACAAGTATAAATTGAGACTCAAGTGAATGATAAAAATGTATTACTGAACTATGGTATTATTACTTCATGAGTATGGCAAACACTTATTACACTGAATACACTTAAGCATGTTGTTTCAAGTGGAAGAAATCATACTCTACAAAGAAATGAAAGAGTGATCAGACTAGGCTTTTTGACATTAGTGATTTCAGAATAAATGAAGAATGTGGAATACAACACTAGTAAGAAATTAGATTTAACATTACGATTAACATTTCTTTCCTTCCTGTATTCTGTAAACAGTTATGGTTAATAATAATAATAACAACAATAATAATACAATGAAATA
Organism: Epiperipatus broadwayi; assembly: GCA_028023455.1. NCBI lineage: Eukaryota > Metazoa > Onychophora > Udeonychophora > Euonychophora > Peripatidae > Epiperipatus > Epiperipatus broadwayi. Next base: position 842,256 of record JAQFVV010006387.1, on the reverse strand, counting down.
CATTAATACTAATATAGCTACTACTTCAAAGTATATTTACATAAAAATGTAAATCCAAATAACATCTTGTTTCAGATAATCAATCAAAAAGCCATATTATTTATAGCGATCCAGGATTAAAGCCCCAATGCTTTTACTATAAGAAACTGACATCTACATCTTATTCTTTTACTTCCAAAACTACATTGCAGCAAAAGTCTCTCCAACATATCAATGTTCTAAATCAAAAGAAATTCAACTGCAAATGTAAATTCAAATGATAGATATTGTGCATCTGATGACATTGGATTTAGAGAACAATAATAGCATCATAAATAAAACATTGCTATTAATCATAGATTTTATTTCCAATTGCTTACCACTAACAGAGATTACCAATACACTGCTCAAATGCAATCCATGTAGACCTTGAAAGAAGCGTGAATGGAAAATCAAAAAGTTAGAAATTGACAATAGTGATGAAAAAAGCACTTCACATAGGATTGACAACTCCAAGAATGTCAAAGCATGACTAATTTATTCATAGAAGAACAATTAAATACTATAAAAAAGATAAGTACATCATGATAAAGCTCAGAACATTTGCTCCAAAAGCATAGATTATAAGTTTCATAATTAGTTAAAATAACCTAACATCATTAGTCCATCAGGCAAACAGTCGACACAAAACTCTAATTTTGAATATTTTATAAATTTATTTATCTTTATTAATAGGTAGTTTTTATATTGCTGTAAATAAGAATAGGTAAAGGTATGACATTTATAATGAAATTTAGAATAGGAGCTTTTACATTAGACATAAACTTGAAATTATCAACTTAACAAATGATATATTATTCAACCATAGGCAATAGATTTTTTAGAGATCAAAATATACAGTTGATCACAAATAGATTCAGCCATGTATCTTGATGATAAATGTTTTACAACTTTTCTGTATTCTCAAGTATGCCATTTGTAAGCACAGATGTCATCATTGATTAAAAAAACATTCAACTCTTATCGCAATACAATGCATAGACAAACACTTGCTGGTCTGTAGTTTCTATCACAAATTAATAGTATTAAACATTGTCTTCATTCTTATGTCATTCTCACATCTAAGTTTACTGGTGTTTCATTCATCAATCCTGAATCTTTGTTTATCATCTTCCAATCTGGATTTCCTCATGACATGCGCAGTAGATAGAATGGAAATTTGCAATCATATCTAATTCTTTTGTAATTAAAACCTGTCTTCTACCTGGTGCTATTTTATCTTATAACTCACATGATGTATCACATATGGCAAAGTTCCGTATGATTTAGTACTATAGTTGAGGATCATACTTTGGTGTGTAAGATCTTTGGATCGATGCTCGAAGTTCTTACAAACTTTTTAATAATAAAGTCATTATTATTAAAAAAAAAAAATTATAAAATCTTGATAGTGTAAAAATTACCTTAAAATCTTTTGAGAATCAAACTGTTTTTTTTCTTTAATAATTAAAAATATGTCCTTCAAAAGAATTTAAAAATTTATTTATTATGAAGATAGTATTTTAGTTCATTTCATTTGAATAAAATTCTATAAATTATTAAATGTATTCTGCTGAACTCTTAACCCTTTTTTTCTTGATAGTAGATTAAAAATTCATAGTTTGGCAGAATTACTTATAAGGACCACCTTTCATAAAATAAACTCCACCCTTGTCTAAAACTCTGCCATTGACCTCTTCAAATACTGTAGTCTGAAAGAACAAAAGATAGGAAAAGATTGTATGAAAAGTTATTTTTGGAACGTTATCTGAGGTATAAAATTTCATATTTAGAACATGAAAAAAAATAACCCTTCTTTGTCTACATTTGAAAAAATTACTTTACGAAATTATTGCATCGTGTTAATTTTAAAAAGAAAACATATTTGTAAAACTATTCTAGTTAACCCTCTATCTAGCTCTTCTCAACGAATGAAGAAAAACGAATCCTATTAAAAATTATACATTGGGATGATTGAATTATTATTTATTAAATACACGTAAAGCACGAATGAGATTTATAATTCAAAATATTCCACACTTATTATTTGCGAAAATGTGTTCAAAGTAATTAATATCATTTAGATTTTTTGATTTCATTTAAAGAGTCTTTTAAATGATTTTTTTTTTATTAAAGTAATGAGTTTAACTACTTGTAGCTGATTCACTCTGGAAGAATTTAAGATAATTTAAAACTTTACCTGAAAAAAAAAAGAAAGATTGTAAGTGGACAGTTTTTGATAATAAATTTTTAAATTTTAGAAGAAAAGAAATGTAAAAGTAATTTTATTAGAAATGAAATCATAAAAATATTTTTGGAAAGTTATAAAATTGTAAATCATTATCATTTTCAACCATTATTGATATACTGCAGAATGGGGCTCTTGCCTTAACATTCCACTAACAATCTTTTTTATTTTATCCATCCATCTCACATGTGGTCTCTTTCTGGGTCTTTTACAATCTCTTGGGATCCAGTTTAAGACTTCGACTATCCATCTATTATCATCTCTTCTAGCAATATATCCAAACCAGTTCCAATTCAGTCTCATAATTTTTTCATTAATATTAATAATATATGTTTGCTCTATCACTCATGTATTTTGCTTTTGATCCTTTCAGCTTACTTCAAACATACATTTCTTCATACTTCATTAAGTTGTCTGAAATCTGCACTTTGCTCTTCTGTTAAGTATCCAAGTCTCAATCCACAGTTAATAACTGATAAAACACAACACATATTTCCTTTTAATAGTGTTATTTCCACCAAAAATGGTCTATCCGAGTTTAATTTTATGATTAATTTCATCTATATTAATCTGATTAATATATTTGTAGTTATTAACTTTTAAAAATTCCTTTGAATCTTACATTACTTTTTTAACATTTATCTTGAATCCTACTTTCTTATTTTCATCTGATAACTGTTGAAACTTTCTCAGATCTCTGAAGCATTACTTGCAAAATAGCCACATCATCTGAAAAATCTAAATGATTTAAATAATCTTTTATTTTTAATCCTGTAGTTTCCCATTTCAGTCCACAAAATTATTATTTGTAATTAGAATTTATAAAAATTCAATTGTCAATATATTATTCAATAATGAGCAAACTTAATAAATTTGTGGGTATATCTATAAAATATTGTATTCAATAATAAATTAATTATAACATTTACATATATATATATGTCCTTTCAAATTTAGAAAAGAAATCTGTACATGCATAAAAATATTGCAGATTATGTTTTAGTATGCATTCTAGCACACTTTTTGATACTAGGGGGAGCTATTAACTAATACTGATACAAAGAATACAGGTAGACAGTTATATATGGTTTTTATAGATATAGAGATGGCATATGATAGAGTAAATAAAAATAGATTATGGGTAAGTTTAGTGAATTTGGAAATCGGTGGAGCTTTAGTGGATATTATTAAGAAATTATAAGAAAATAATTACTACACATATCATTTAGGAAATATAGAATCAGTTAAAGTTAAAAATGGGGTGGGGCTAAGGCAAGGATGTCCTCTGTCACCTGTTTTGTTTTTGTTGTATTTGAGAGAAATGAAGAGAGCAATAGAAAGACTAGGAAGAAGAGTAGAGATACCATTAATAGGTGGCAACGGAATACACACATTGCCAGGTCTTTTATTTGCAGATGATGTTTTTTTGTGTGCAGAAAGAGGGAAAGATATGGAACTTATGCTGAGGACATGTGTGAAGGTGGGTAAAGAGTTGGGAATTAAATTTAGTGAAGAAAAATCAAAAGTAATGATGATTAATATTGGAAAAAGAGAAGACAAAGAATTTTTATTGGGGGATATAAAGTTGTGTGGTGAATAGATATAACTATTTGGGAATTATTTTAAGTAATCAGAGAAATTGCTTGGATGAATGGGAGAAAAAATTGACAAATGAAGCAAAGAAAAAAAGGGATTGGTAAAGAAATTAACAGTGTTCTCCTATAATAAATATGATGTAGCTAGCATTGTATGGAATGGAGTGACAGTAGCAGGGTTAACATATGGTAATGATACATTATGTGTTAGTAAAGGGGTATTAGACTACTTAGAAAAAGTACAAAGAGAAGTAGGAAGACATGCATTAGATGCAGAAGGGTAGGTGGCAAAGGATGCAATTCAAGGAGAAATGAGATAGTCAAGTTTTTATATGAGAGATGCAAAAAGCAAAATTAAAATGTTTGATAGATTACAGTTTATGGATAATAAAAGAATAGCCAAAATAATATTTAATTCGGTTATGAATAAAGAGCAAGCAACAAGATGGGTGTGAAAGGTAATGCACTATGCAGAAGATTTAGATAAAAAATTTGTCAGTATACTTATACAAAGGGTAGGATGATTGTGTTAGGAGAATTGTTGAGTGTTTTAGTGATAAGAAATGGGATAGAAGAATAGATGCATTAATAAAAAATAGGGAGTTGGAGAGATGGAGAGCTAGCATGGGGAGTTAAAAGAGTTTAAATATTTATAGAAGTAAATAGAATATTGGGTGCAAGTTAATTTATAATAATAGCAAGGAAAGTAGTTTACTGTTTAAGGCTCGAATGGGATCTTTAGCAAAAAGAGAATATATACGTAAATGGAGAAAGATGGGTGATTTAGTCTGCAAGCTGTGTATGGAAGGTATAGAAAATATTAGGGATTTGTTAATTGAATATAAATGCCCAAAAGCAGAAAGAATACAAATAATGAAATTGTGGAAGAAGAATCAGAAAGTGGCTTATTGGTTTTTATGCTGGATTTGGGAAAAGATAAGGGGGTTTTAGATCTAAAGGCCATGGAGTTGACAAAGATTATGTTGTGGAAATGGAATGGAGCAGGGTAGAAAGAATATGGGAAAACTTGGGGTGGGGAATGAAAAGGGGTTCAAAGTGGCTAACAGGTTTCTTTGGGCACAGTTGCTGAGAGATTCTCGACCCCATATAAGGAGAAGTCACAGTGCATCACATCACAAGTCAAATGATGAATAATTCTAGAAATTTCATTGAAAGTGCTATGAAGCTCTTCCAGGTATTTTGTTCAACAAAATAATTTCAAATTTTATCAAAAATTCAAAAAGCAACATTTGATAATGATAGATGCTTAAAAAAAATGACAATTTGTAAAAATTATAGATCTCTAAAAAATTGAACACATTTTTATGCATTGATTTTGGTACCAAAGAAACCATAGGATGGATGCAGAAAACCAATATATGTGTTATTGATAGATCAAGAATTCACTGTATAAATATCTTTAAAAATAAAAATTTTATAATAATTTGTCAATGATAAAAGAATTTTTTAATTGATTTTCAAGGTTCAGCATATGTAGAAAGAATTGAACAGGCGACAGTTTATTTATCTATTATTATTTAAGACTATGAGGTTTTTCTTAAAGTTTTGTTATTAATTAATGAACTAGATTAACATGTAATTTTTTTTTTAAACTCTGTTCTTTTAACAATAAATCTTGGATAATTTTTTAAAATATCACTTTGTTTAGTTTATGTGTGTGTACTCACATATTAATTATTTTGCCTTTTTTTAACTTTATTTCAATGATTTTTAATCACTGTTTTTCTAGTAACTCTCTTACGTTATTCTAAAATATCTACTATAAAGAAAAATTCTCTTTGCCCTTCTCCATAGCATCTAATGTATAGCAGTATATCTCCACAATAATTTGTTGTTTTTGTTTATGTCAGTAACGATAATGATTGCGTACTAATATATCATCTAATGTCTATTAAATACTCAAGCTTACAAAAGATGGCTCTAGAGAAGAGTGAAAATAACTGTTTTTGGAAGCATATAATTAAACATGTGAGAGTCATGTTGGTATAATTTATTGAGCCTCATTTCAAATTTATTTTAAGCATTTCCAATATAAACTAATCTATAATGGATAACAAATTTTTCTGGAATTTAAATTTTTATTAACAAAATTTGAAAAAAAATAAATATTAATATATTGAAAGATCTGTGTTCTAATAGGCAGTGTGTTATCACTTTATTGCTCCTATCTTAATTTAAATCACATGACAACCCTTTCATCAAAGAATAAAAATTGCATTATATTTGTTTTGGATGGGGGGTGGGGTATTGCAATCTGTGCTTAACACCCATCTAAAATACCCTAGTGTCAAGCGTTGGTGGCCGAGTAGTTAGCACAGCTGCCTTACAAGCAGCTGTCCAGGGGTTCACTTTCTGGCTGACGCTTTGACACATTAATAAATAAAAAAATACCCTAGTTATCTTGTTTTCTTTTCCTCTAAGAAAATATGGGTCCGACACACGAATTTTCTCTAGTTTTATCTAAATCTTGTAAAATAATTAAATGCATACAGGTTAATTCCATGCCATTTTTTAATACTATCCATTCATATTCTCTGAAGTTTTTTATGTTGTGTTTAAGAAATATCAAAAGTTAACATTTTTAGTTTTTCATCATTGTTATTTAAATATATAATGAATCAGTTACAACTTATTCATTATAACTTCATTTAATTAAAAAAAAAATTAAATGCACTTTTTTTTCATTAAAATTTTTGTATAATTCACCAGTCTCAACTTCTTTCTGGAATATGCTCTTTCAAATATGTCAAGATTCTTCTCAATAAATTTTTGCCATTCCTCATGTTTCATAACCAAGCAATAAACTATATGTATTTAGTACAATGATTTTTAATATGACATTTTTGATTTTTCATTTCCAGTTTATGACTTGAAATATATTTTTATTCTGGATTTGTCTTTATTTTACATTGAAAACTTCGATTATTAGTGTCTTTATTTTCAAACTATTATCTACTTCAGCTCTATAAATTTTGATTATTCTCTTTGTTCTTGATTTCCAAACATTATTGCTTTTGTTTTAGCATTTTTATGTCTAATCCATATCTTTTTGCTTACTCATTTAGTTTCCTAATAATATTGATTTTAATCAAAACTTGAGATATACAAGTTAATATGAAAAGGTATAAAAAATCAAATTTATATTTAATAGCACTGAAGTAGCTTTCAGCGAATTCCATGAGAATCATAGTGCAGAATCTGATTTTGGTGAGAATCCACTGAAAGCTAGCTTAGTGCTATTAAATATAAATTTGGTTTGTTTTAGATCTTTTCATAATAACTTGTATATCTCAACTTTTTTAGTAATACATAGCTAAATGAAAAGAGCTTAATGTTTGATATTTAAATATTGATTTTAGTATTTTTAGCTTCAATGATTACTATGTCATATGTATATATTAAGCTACTTTTCATATCATGCATTGATTGTTTTTATCTCCCCTTTTTTTCTTATTTATTACTTTTCCCAGATATACATTAATATCCATTATGAGATAATCATTCTTATTTCAAATCAGCTTACATTTTTTTTAATATATTTTCAATGTATGCTTTTTAATATCCTAAATATTCTTTTGAAAATTAATTAGTTTATTATCTTCTCCATATGATTTTGAATATTATTCAATTTACCTCTTGATCAATGTGATCAAAAGCTTTTTAAAAGTCAATAAAATACAGATGTAGGTTTCCATTTCATGCTCTTATAATAGAAAGTACTAATTAATGATGAAATTAACAAGTACAAATACTTTGTTCAGATTATTAGTACAGATAAACAAAATTAATGAAATTAATCATAGAATTGTACTTGAATGGAGTGATTTTGATAAAAATACATGAGTGAGAGAACAAACAGGTCTGTCGTTGATATCATTGAAAGAATTTAAAAATTGAAATAGAGTTTTGCTGGATATAAATGACAATACATCCATAATTGTAATTTTAAATTGGATCTCAATAGATTAAAAACACCTAAAAAGAAACCATGTGTGAGATGGATGAATGAAATAAAGTTTGCTAATGGGATGCAGAAAAAAACAGACTATAAATTGGAAAACTGGATTACCTTCATCCTACAGTGAATTGGTAGATGGTTGAAAATATTGATGATGATAGAGTACTAATAACTTTTATATAACAATCTTATCTTTTGTAAAAACAGTGTATTCATCTATCAATGTTCACCTACATCTGCATTTAAGGTTTTATTTAAGATATTTATTAAGGTTTTGGTTTTAAATAACTATTAATGTGTAAAATTTATAATTTACTTTGCTTCTCTTATTGCATATTGGCACTAATGAAATTTTTGTTCATGATTTAACTATTGTATTATTTTAAAGTAAAAATTTCTATCATATCTGATCATATTCCCATCTATTCCATTATTTTCAGGACTGCACTTCTCCTTTTATTATGTTTTCCAATAAATATTTATTTTCTGATATAAGATGTCTATTTGAGTTAGCTATAAACCACATCACCCAAAGCTTGCTTTGGAAAATTTTTAACTGTCTAAAAGCAATCTCCAATCAAGTTTGAATGCTAGTTTTTTTTAACATGGTAGGTAAATACTTTAACTTCTACAGATAAATTTTTAAAAACTAAAGTAAATTTATATAAAAAAAAGTTTTTAAAAATATTTTCTTGAAAAGTTTTTCTAATTAATTTTTGAATAATTTTCTTAATAAAACTCTTAAGTTAAAAAAATTACATGATTAAGATTTTATGTATATAATTAACAAATTAAAATTAAAACAAACAGAAATATTTCAAAACCATTTAAAGATATGATACATTTTCCAAACACTGACATTAATTGCAATCATCAGCATTAATGACTGTTTATAATTAAAGTATTCTGATTATATAATATTAAAAAAATAGATTAAAACAAAAAAAGAAAGTTAAAAATAAATTTTGTTGTAACTATATATACCAACCTATGAAATACAAACATATCTAGTCATATCACATGCTGATTCTTTAGTTAATGATCTCTTTGTGGAATTAATATAATTTTGATTTTTCTATAATCTAGAAAGTGCCAAAAATATTTTTAGATTAAAATGCCTGGGTTAAATAAAATATTTAAATATGTGTAAGTATAAACATCTTGTTATTATCAGTATTTAAAATATCTATAAGCTATAATATTAATTTGTGTGCTGTACAGTTTATGCAGTTTTTAGAATTCAAAATGGCTGTGAGCATTACTCTAAATCAGTACCATTATATCTTATACTATTGCTATGAGTGTTAGTATTAAGCACCATTCATTTGATCATGGTGAAAATAAATACATTTCATATAACAAGTAAATTTGGAATTGTAAACTGTGAAAATACAATACTTCCAAGAGTAGTTCCAAAGATTATCAGCTAATCCAAGCCTAGTGCATCCTTATCACAAATTAAAATAGGCTTTTATACTATTTCACACATTAAAGATAAAGCAAGTTAAATGTGGTTAATATAAATAAGATTCAGATCTACTGTTATTTCTAATTAGTGATATTCAGATCTTGGCACAGCTGATTAAGAGATCTCATCTGAATCCAATTATGTAATCTTGTATTTTCATAATTCACAGATCAGAATTTAATAATAATATATAATATTTTACATTTATTTTCATAACAAACAAATAAATGTTCTGATTCATTATCATAATAAACAGATTACAAGATGTTCTTGATAGTCCTTATTTTCAGACAAGTAGTGATCCCCTCCCTTCCAACTAGAAAAATTATTTTAAAACTATTACTATTGTACTAAAATTGTTTGTATTAGATGTTAATTACTGCAAAGTTTTAAATATTTACAAGTAAATGTCCAGAGCTGTAGCATATTTATTCCTGTTGTACAATTTTTAGTTTGTCATTGTAGGATATTGAACACTTAGATCAATGTGCAGGTGAAAATATGACTGATTATCTGTCTGCAATGTTATCTCTAAATCAATATATGTGTTCTGAAGTGACACACTTTAATTATTCACCATACAAATTGATGGCACTATTATATATATATATATATATATTATATTGATGGCACTATTATATATATATATATATATATTATATATCACAAGCTATGCCATGAAATATAACAGTGCATTTTATACCTTCATATATCATCTTCATCATTATTTCCACTATCACAAAATCTATTTAAAAATATTCTTGCCACTCATAGTGTCACTTCTGGATATAGTTTGAATCATGCCAAATATTTCAGTAGCAGGTTTTTCCATTTTAAAACAAAATTTAATTGTCACATCTCATGTCATAATTTATGATCCAGATATGTTAACATCTTATAAATTTTGTAGCAAATAGATAAACTATATTGCTATGTAGCGTGTGTATTGATTCAAATATTGCAGTTCAGACAGCTTGAAGACAAAACCAGCCACCAATTCTCTTTCCACTGGATGACATTTATTCATTACTAGTATATTATAAAATTATATAATAATGGGTAACAAGCAGTTCACTGACAACAACCTTGGTATTTGAAAAAATAGGCTACAGAAATAATACTAAGAATTGACTGGATGCAAAGCTTTTCAATTAAGATTTATGTACAAAAAGACTATCAGAAAAGCATTTTTTAAACAAAGAATGATTATAAAATGAAATCTCTATAGATAGATAATTGATTGGCTCAAGATTTCATGAGAAGATTGAAAACAAAGGCAAAACTCTCCATACAGTAGTGCCACCCTGTGCTAACCAGAGTAATCAATAGATGCCAGAAGGCTTGTGCATAAAATTCCTATCTAGTGCCTACTCATCCAATATCCCCAAACTAGTTTCTGGCTTGTGGCCATCATCAGTGAGGAACCTTGGATAAACTAGTTTGGGAATATTGGATGAGTAGGCACTAGATAGGGATTTTATGCACAGGCCTTCTGGCATCTATTGATTACTCTGGTTAGCACAGGGTGGCACTACTGTATGGAGAGTTTTGCCTTTGTTTATAACAATTATGTGCTAGTATGAGATGGTGATCATGAGAAGATTGAACATTGGAATTTCCAGAATTGAAATCAATTCAAGAATCTTCTATTCCACAGTCTGATACTTTACTACTGTACAAAATTATGAAGGGCATTAAACTCACTGATTTAATATTACACAATAAAATATGAAGATACCATAGAATATAGTCATATGACTTTAAAGATATGATTTACAAGTAACTTGCATAGAATAAACAAAACTGAATAGAATTGTTGAAAAAAATAATGTTCTCTTATTGATAGAACATCCATGATTTTTAATAAAGATATATACAATTGACATGAATTTGTTTTCTTTATGTGTCTTATTAATTTCAAGAATTATTGTGATATTTTGTAATTTAAAAGAAATCTTACACATTCATATAATTAACAATTCTAGTGCTGACTTCACTTTCCAAATGGGCAACATAAAGTTTTAGTACCCTAATCACATGACACATTTAGTGATTTTTTTTTTTTTATAAAAAAGAAGACATTATAACTGCCTCCCATAAAAATTCAATCTAACTGTATTTTGTGATAGATTTTTTGTATATTATAAATGAGGGCTGTGGTACAGGCCTTAGCAGTTGAAAGCATGCTCAGCAAATTTTAAAGATTCTAATACTAAATAGTCTTTTCTTTTTCAAATATTCAAAACATTAATATATATATATATATTAGAGCTATTAGTATGCTCATTATATTACATTTGTAAATAAAGCTAATTAAGTCACATGATTTATGACTTAGTTTCCTTACTATTATAGTTTGGCTTTTAAGGCTTTAGTGATGTTATATTTCTAAGGCTATTAATATATGGTGTATCTGAATTTAGTAAGTCAAATATGGCTATTTAAGTTAGATTTGAAAACATATAGATATCCAAAATTTTCAGATTTTCTACTTAATAGTTAAGAATTCGATAAATACTGGGTTTGAATTTGTATTTTAGATCTAGTGTCTGAATATCCTAACACCACACTGATGAGAGCCATAGCTCAAAACCAGTTTGGGGATAGGGATAATTCTAAATAGATATTTTAAATGCTTTCTCTTGTGGCATTTATTGAAAAACTTGTTTAGAGCTATTAGCACACTCATTATATTACATATTGTACCGGTCAAAATTGTGTGTTCATTCAATAAGACCTAGAATCCAAGCAAACCTATATCCATCTAGTATGTGCAAGATACATAAGTCAGGAACAATACTAAATATCCACCTATTTACATGTGCTCCAAAGTCTATGACTATATAAACAACGGTTTTGATGATACTAACAAGCTTTTCATTACTCCAGGCCTAGCAATGAGAACAGGGAGGAGAAGAGACTTGACACAAGATATATATTTAATCATGTAATTAATAACTTCTATAAACTATAACCATTCAAGAATGGTACAGACAGTTGTTTGGCATTGATTAATGATTTGAGTCGTAATAATATTCAAGGCAAAATTAACAAAAGGTTTGAATTTAAACATTTGATTCAAATAAAGAATTATATGTCTCATAAAATAGCAAATAATAGAGATTCAAGTAATAAATGATAAACGCAAGAATACAGATAAATGATCTAGAGTAAATTTATTAAGTGATTAGATATATATTAATAAAACAATATAAGCTCTGGATGTCTATACAATCGAGGTTACATATCTGATGATAATTTAATTTGCAATTATGCATTTCTGAATTAATAAATAGATCATTCAAGACCATATACAATTAAATACATATTTGTTTTAACATGAAAATTAATGAGTGGAATTGCAATACAATTTAACATATAAAATAAGATTATAGGTGCGGCTAAACATATGGTGATGGGTGCAATTAATATGTAAATATAAAACGGATTGGTTTGGTTAATATGCCAAGGTCATGGAAGAACTTAATTAAAGCATTGATAATAAGTAATGGCTTATCCTCATCTAAAATATTACAAAGGTACAATAATTGGTTTATACTAGAATATATATATATAAATAAGATTTTATAATGTGTGATTCTAATTGTATATGTGGATACGTGTTACCAAATCATGAAGACTGACCGGATAAGTGGGAGTAAGATAGTTTGGCCTAACATAAACCACAATTATATATAATTTAACCTAAATGATTAAAATAAAATGGTTGGCAAATGGCATGCTATTATGGCTGACAGAAAATGTTGCAGGTCTATAAAGAAATGGTTAATAATTCATTATAGTTTCCCATCGCTTGTAAGAAATGAGATCACTTAAGATATTCTGGGTGGCTTTGTCATGTTTGCATAAAGAAAAGATATGCTGGCCCGACAACCAAAACATATATTTGAAGAATACTGGCACCAGATAGCATGTTGGAATGGTTCATCTGTTTGTTCCCATGGGGCAGTGATTTATTAGAAGTGCCTAAAATTGAATCCCTAGTAGGAAAAGCATCAACTTTGTGGGAGATAATGAGAAGTGGGATTGGTCCATTCCAAAGATCTCAAAGATGTATGTCAAAGCAAGAAAATTAATAAATAAAGGATGGCAACTATACACTTATAACGCCTAAGCATAAATAAATTGGTCACTAAAGACCATGACAAATTAATTAATACCTGATTTAAACAATCTGCTCTCCGGCATAATGGGATGCTCAACACAATTTCCCCCAAGCAATTAACTAATAATGATCAAAAATCATATGGGAAAGATTCTAAAACTAAGATGGACTAAATAGCTTTCTCCCATACACCCCAAAGTGTCCTCATACATTTTATAACTTATGATTTCAATTAAATATTAAATTCACTTCTGGTGAGATTTAATTATAAGACAGGTAAAACCACTTAATAATGAGAGGAGGGTTAAGAGTAAAATGATTAGAAAACAAATTAAACAATTTGCATAAAAACAAGCAAGCTGAACAATTAATTTTAAAGAAATTTGTTTCCCTTGTACAATAGGAGAAACTATGAGCACTCAGATGTAAATGTACTTGCTGGGTTTGATACAACTTGGCACACCAAATAAATTAAAATAACAAATTAAAGCAAGAAAATTATATGTAAATTGCTCACCAAATTTAAGAAGAATTTATATAGCATTAGAGTGAACTATATAGACATTTAACATTATATATAACAGTTTTTGAGAATTAAATAGACATAAAAGAAAAAGGCTTACAATATAATTTGGAAATAGACACAAACTAATTAATCAAGACTTCATCAGCTGATGGCAATATAGGTATTTTACTTTTGGATTGAAGGCACGTAAATAGACTTGGGCTGAAAACAGGCATTGGTAAAGCGGCAGGTCTTCGTTCAGGAGAGCATTTCTTGAAACAGTTCATATTTTTGGAGTAGATGTTTCAGGCTCCAGCATTGCAGGTGAGATGAAGTCCCTAGAGGTCTGAGGGAAGCAAATGATCTTCTTGCCTGACATGATTTAGATTACAACATAACTGTTTTGAAGTATAGTAACTCTGAGAACAAGATTCTAATTAATCTGATAGCCAAAATTTTAGCCATTTATATGATCCAGCCCTGCTTTATCCAGATTCAATATACATGACATTCACTCATGATCACCCTCTGTGGTCTGTGTTTTCCTAGAGGCCTCTTCTATTGGTCGGTTTCCCTCAGTTAGGAAGTCTCCCACCAACATTGAACATGCCCCAAGGGTTCATTTGCAAATTAAAGAAAGCATTAAAACAAAGTATAAAATATTACAAACCTGATTAAATTTCACAAGTCATCACATTAAACAAAGCCAATTTAATTGGGATTGAGATTTGTAATAAAACAATAAAAAAATATATAACTTTATTCACAAATATTTGAGGAATTTGTTACATTTTAAAAATAAGAAATTTTAAAATACGAAGGTTTTTAACACATATTTAATCAGGTTTTAATAATATATTTACAAAGTAAATAGTCGAATACTATATTTACAAGTACTGACTGATGACAAATTATACATATACTACCGACTCGAGATGGGTATCAGTTAACATATATAAGATTAGGTTCAAACTCATACTAGTGCTGCTAATATTAAGTGAAGTGTAAATAGATAAGACAATATTTACAACTTCAATATATATATATGTATATTTACAAAAGCAGTCAACACTTAAACAATACCAGTATCAGATATTAATAACATATATGTTTGTATGTATAATATTATATTATTATTTCCATGATTTGATTAGCAACAGTAAGTTAAATATAGATATGAGCAATGAATTAAATGCAAGGTAAAAAAATGATAGTATGGGAGTACAAATGTAATTATTTAAGATAGTATATATATATGTCATATTATTATTACTATTTGCGGGATATTCCGTGTAGTGAAAAAGCTAAATGCTGACGTTTCAGTACAATATCAAGTACCTTCCTCAGAGCGTCCTCTTTTCTCAAATCATATATATATATATATTTCAGAATTGAAATGTTTATAAACAGATACAACATATTTTTATATCAATGGATGCCAAAAAGGCTTGTACATAAAATTCCTATCTAGTGTCTACTCATCCAACATCGGCTAGTTTCTAGCTTGTGGCTTTCATCAGTGAGGAGCCTTGGATATGAGAACACTGCACTTTGATCTTATGATCTAATACAACCCTCCAGCAGCCACCTTTTATCTCTACTTAACTATAAAATTAGGAGAATGAAATTGAAAACACAATAATATTTTCAATCCAAGCACATTAGCTTATATAGTCATATAGGTCTGAACACAGTTCAGTACCCATACATATTTTTATATACTTCTGTTTTAAATTACTTTAGCTTAGCATTAATTCATATACTGATTCAGACTTTAGACACATTAAATCATAATGAACTTAATACCATATATGTGTTCTTAAATTGGCTCAGTTATCTTCAGTGGCCAATTCCCTGGGTCATAATATCCTTAATGCTTTTTCCACTGCTTTTGAATACAGTCTGTTTCACAAATCTAGAAGTTTCTGACAATCTTGAAATCTTTTTTTTCCATAGTGGTCATTGTATTCTCTTCACAAAGTAACCCAGACTTTTTTTTTGAGTATCAACTGACTGATCATACAAACTGTACAATTTTAATCCAATTAGGGATTTAAATGGATTAAATATTTTTGCAAACTCTTAATTAAATTTGAATAAACTTTATTTATTTAATAGCATGCATAATTTGTAAAACAACATTAATTTCAAATTTTTTCCAGTTGGGTTTAATGGCTATTATTTTTTTTACTTTTTTTTTACAATATTATTTACATCAAAGCTATTTTTAACAATAGTTTATATAGAAATTCTTTTGACTAATAGACAAATTACATACACATGCTACAAATATATAAGAGATTCAAACTCCAGATAATACGAAACATTTACAAAGAAATTTTCTTGGTATTGTTATAATTATAAATTTATTTAACGCACATTGATTAAGTAAGTAATATTTACTAAGGCAATAAACCTCCAAAGCGTAAGCTTGTGATTAAGACCTGTAGATGCCCCTACCTTCGCATTTTCAAGCGCACATTGCTTGAGGTTTATTGCCTTAGTAAATATTACTTGGTATTCTTATGTATTTTCCAAAGCCATTGCATTCGAAACTGAACATTATAAAATGCAAAGAAAGTATAGATCAATTATTAACCTAAAATAAATACATTAGGTATTGTATTAGTAAAATAACAATATTATAAAGAGATACTGCACTGAAAAATATTTCATCAAATGTCTCCATAATTCTGATACATGGTACCGAAAGCGCTTGATAGTTAGTTTTTATGGTTAATGTTTTTGAATTTTTGCTGCTCTGTTTATCACAGTTTACATGTAAAGAACAATCTTAAATCTAATTCCCAAATAAAATCAACGAAAAATGGCAAACATTTTAAATATAAAATATCTTTTTACTATTACTTTAATCATGCAGAATAGAAATTTTTGAAACAATTCAGTCGTTTTGTTTTTTAAAACAAAATACTTTTTTTAAAAAATTAACTTAAAAAAGAAAATTATTTTATTAAAATGCACTGTGTTGGATTCAGTAGCTGAAGAAACCTTCCTGATCAAATTCCATGTTCTGAAATGTCACACTGACCTTTTGAATAAATTAATCATTTGATTTTTTTTTTTATCATTTTTAGAAACGCTTTTCTATTTTTCTTAGAAATACGAGTGAAGATACATGCTTGGTATTTAAATATCTTTTAATTAAATTTTTCTCTATAAAAAATGTTTAAATAAACTTTGATTCATCTCCGATAAATTATAGTAACAATTTAAATCTTCAGTATTTTTTTATTTATGATTTTGATGGCATAATTATATATTAAAAAAAATAATAAATTTTTAAAAACAGTATTCTATTATTTTTCTTTTTTTTTTTTCGTATTTTATAAAACATAAAAAAAAATTCTAAACTCAGTAAAGAAATGACCAAACTCGGATCTAGACGTGAACTAACTAAACTAATTTGCTGCATTATGTTTAGCAAAATAAAGAATAGAGCTGATCGATGTAAATAAGGCTAAATTTGCCGTCTTGACATTTTAAAGTGGAATTCTAAGTTGCACTCAAGATATTACGAATAATCTGTAAATCATTCTTTAAATAGAACAGACATCAACACACATATTAATGACTTTGATTAAATTCCAAATCTTTTTATTTTCCAAGGGGGCATTGCAATCTACTCTTGAAGTTATAGCCATACTCAATAATCTAAATAATATATAAAAATTAATGCAAATATATAGGGTATATGAGAACAGACTTTCACATGACCCATCACTCACCACTCCATCTCATATCACTGATACACCTGAACACATATATGTCGAAAAGATAAATAATCACCAATACACGTATTTCATGCTAAACTAGCAATCATCAGTTGGTCAGGATTACCATCTCTACACATATATGCTATAAGTGCTCAGATATATATTAAGATAGCCAATCCTCATACTTTAATGGACAGGCTTCAATCTACCCCGCACGCCAACTCTTTAACCGTCCATCCAATTGAAAATCTGATGATGGAATGCTCAAAGGCCACGCTGAGGCCGAGATTCTTGTCACACCCATGTTGACCTAAAGTCAGTATGACCCCTCATGTACAGGACATAATCCATTTAATACATATACAAGGAATGGGCAGACATCTCTACTATTACAACGTGTTATATATTTATTACAGCTACTGTTGAATGATTAATAATTTTTATTTATTTACTTGGTCAGAAGTTGTAAAAAGTTCAAGCGCTTTCCAGAATTAATAGAACCAGAACCATGATCGTGAACTTGGCTTTAAAGTCTGCTACTCTAATATTACACTAAATTATGCAAAACTACTAATTACTGTTATTATTAAAAAAATATTTGAATGTTTTTTTATAACTCAGGAATTCATAAGAATTTCATTGCATTAAAAAGTGATAGAACTGGATACGATCTATAGATTTTAACAGTTTATTATTGTGATAAATCACATGGATTATTAATTCAACTGTACTATTAATCATAGCAGCAGTAGCAATAGCAGTAGCAGCAGTGATAATTGATCTATTTACTACTAATCCATATCTACTGTCACTCCATTAAAACCATACTCTAGCCTACCTTCCTCAATTACATTTTGCTCCATTTCTTCTGACTTTCTCTTTGAACTATCTACACTTAAAAGCTACATTTTCACCTCTTTTATCACAATTACACACTATCTGCATAACCATTAACCTGTTATATCTTTCCTAGTCTTATTTAAACATTTCAAGTGATAAACCTCATCACATATGGTACATTCTACTACAGCATGCCTAATTTATTTCTGATCATTATATATTCATTGTGGAATACAAACGCCATCATATTCCTTATTTTCTAAGTCATCTACTCTATATTTGACTGTATACTTCTTCTCCTACTCTTCAAACCCCTTTGCATGGAATGATAAAAACTTTACTTTCTTTCAATGATGATTGATCAATGACCAGGTGTTTTCTCACCTTGGGTCTCCAAAATACTCTTCTTCTTTTTTTTTCAAATAAATCACTCCCTTTCTTAAATTAAAAAAAAATCCTTAGGAGTAAAATTACTAAAAAAACAACTTATCTTACATACAACTTACTTATAAAATATCCTTATGTTAACACATATTCAACAAAATATTTTGTTTACTTCAGTATTTAAAATGGCAAATAAAACACTTTCTATACATTAACAATTCCTGATTTTTCCAAATTCAATTAAATCTATTTCTCTTGATCACAATTTACTCTCCACTTTCATATAACAAGCATAGTCTTTATTATCAATGATATCAGATGATTAATTGTATAAAAAATACAAAAAACTTTAACTTAGCTTGCAGCACAAAACAATCACATCAGTACAGCAAAGCAGCCAAAGAGTTTTTTTTATAAATAAAGGCATTTAAGTGCTCTACTAGGTCATTATTTAACTAAAATATAATGTGCTACATAATAGCAAAAATCTGAATTGTGAACTATAACAATACAAAGCTCAGGAATAAGTTTCAAGTGAACTCCATTTGTCAGCTTTATCAACCTCTAACACTGCTAACTACATAAATCTTATTTATATCTTTCCTAATAAGCTCCACCCTATTACGCACTGCAATCATACACTGCAGTCACTCAATTTAAAGTCATATTTGTGGCAATATGTAGCATTTGTTTGCCATTTTATGTTTTATTTGACATTAATTTTAGTAAAAATATCTAGATGTTAATATTATATAAAGAACCTAAAATAAAAGACTAGCTGTTGGTTTCAAGTGAAGTTCCATTATTTTCAAAATAGATATTGCTTACACGTCTTTTATTCAAATCTTGAAAGTAAATCTCATTATTTACATAATTTGTTTATATATTTATTTTTACTTTTGCAAAATATTTGTGAAATATTTTTTTTTTAAATAACATGATGTTTAGACAGATTTTTTCTTCAAAAATATTTGTTTTTAGAAGAATACAAGTGAAAACAAATGTAATAATGTAAAAAGAGGAAAATTATTTTGTTTGTTAACTTTTAATTATTTTCAAGTTAAAATGCTTGAAAATTGAAATAGAACTAAGTTGTATCAGCCTAAACCATTTGAAAAACTTATCTTTTCAGTATGTTAACTAATTTGATGAATAGAGAACAGAGGATAGGAAAAATGTGAAAAATGTTCACATATTGCAGTTAACAATTATTAGAATTTTCATTTGTTTTAAATAATAACTACAAGGGGGCAGTATATATTTTTTTCAATTTAATAACATTTTTTTATTATTTAAAATGATCACAAACAGTTAAAAAAGAGCTCTCACAATAATTGTTTAAAACAATAATAGTGGATTTTCTTTTTTAGCAGTTTTTTTAAAAGAACTGTTTTAAAATAAAAATAAAAAACTATTAAACAATTTTAAAGAGACAAATTAGTTATGGATTTATTATACATATAATTATATACACATACTAAATATAATTTATACATTAAGAGTATATATATTAACTTATTGCAGAAATATTTAATTTGGATTTTTTATTAATTTTTTCATAACAGGTGCATTTAATTTTTTTTTATCAATTTTCTAATGTCCATGAAGCAATAAAGCCAGAAAACTTTTATTGGCATCATGAGTCTGTCAAAATGGATTAAAAATATGCTAATCATTCACAAACAAGGACTTCCATGGAGTCTAAATGTAATTGCAGAATATCAGGCTCGTAAGTATACAATTTTAATTTTTTAATTTTTTTGAATAATATTTTCTTTTTTTTTTTAATTATTTGAAAAATGATTTAATTTTTATTAATTTGCATTTGTAGTGGTGTGTGTATGTATATATAAATTTTATATTTATTTATTGCTCATATGAATTCATATGTACAGTAATTTTGTGTGTTCTAATCCACTTATTTTATAAAAATAATGAGTGTCAAAAGGTTTAATAATTTATTATTTGAAAAATGATTTAATTTTTATTAATTTGCATTTGTATTGGTGTGTGTATATATAAATTCTATATTTATTTGGGCTCATATGAATTCATATGTACAGTAATTTTGTGTGTTCTGAATCACTTATTTTACAAAAATAAACTTATTTTATAAAAATAATAATTCTCAAGAGATTTAATAATTTATTATTTATTATTATGTTTATATGGTGTGTTTGTGTTTACAAATAGTGATTTACAAAACTAATAATCAAATGTACAGAAAGATTGCCATATGCAGGCAAATAGCATCACTGATATGCATAAAGAATATAAGCATCACTGATGTACACAAAAAATATAAAATGAAGAGATGAAACTAATTTTATCAGTGATACAGAAACTAGCCTACAATTTCTAGTTTTAGATAGACAAGAAACCAATTGCTATGATGACAAATGCATATCTATCTTCTGGAAATGATTTGTTTTGTATCTTTTATTAGGGTGAATCTTTTTCTTATAGATATCTTTGAGTTTTGGTAACTTTTGGGGTACAAGATAAAAATGAAGAATTCTTATGCAAATACTTTTGGAGATTCTGAAGCTATGAATTATCTCAGATAAGACATATTATATATGGTTTGAAAGATAATTTTGTGAGGAATACAAAGAAATTATCACTGAAGATGTAATTTAAACTTAGTTAATGATGAATTAGAAATTATGAATAAACAATAAAGCAATAATTATGTCAGATGTTGAAACTTCTTTTTTTCTTATTTTTAAATGGTAATCACTATTTGTCTTAGCCTTATTGTTTTTCTTAGTTTTTCTACTTTCTATCAATGTAAATTTTTTTGCTCTATCATTATTAAAACTGAAGTTATCGTGAAAATTGTGTCTCAGGTCAGTTTTAAAAAAATTCAATATGGCACCTGGAGAACATAGCAGTTAATTGAGATTAAATTTTTAATATATTAAATACTTTTATTGACTGTATAAAAAGAAATAAAATATTTTTTTCTTCAACCACAATTGAAGTTGTTACATTCAACTTTAAATAAAATTGTGGGGATTGAGAAATTAATTAAGTTAATCGCTTGCTAGGAATTGACTTAATTAATTTCTGGACACCCCCCCCCTCTAAAAACTTCAATTGTGATTGAAGAAACAATTATTTTATTTCTTTTTAGTGTAGTCAATAAAAGCATATAATATAAAAAATTATTTCTTATTGTTAATTTTTATATAATTATAAATGGAATTTTACATTTTAAAACATATTATCATTACTTTGTCTTCTTTATAACAATTTATTTTAATGATAAAAATGGAGTTCAATAAATTTTATTTCATTCTAAATATATTTATTTTGCCTATAGCAAAAAAAACAACAACATTGTTTTGACTACATATTTCAGTTTATTACTTGTTTTTTATATTTGTAAAATTGAAATACTTTTTTACAAATAAAAAAATAAAAGATTTAATCATTAAAATAAAAGGCTGTAATGTTATTCAAATTGCCACTAGAGGGTATTAAAAAAGCACAAAAACAGTGAAGCAGATTTGCTTACTGTATTTTAAAATGTGAAGGATAAACACACACAATTAGGAAATGTGAACTAGTCTTGTGAGCTGCGGATTGTTGTAGATCACAATTCAGACTTTGACTATTTTATAGATGCTTATGTATATTCATTCAAAATATTATAAAATAGAGCTCTGTAATATATCAATTAACTTAATTGACTAATGTATTTATAAATATGCATTTATGTATAATACCATATAATATATATATACTATATAAAATTATATGGATCTATTAATAGAAAAAAATTATAAAACAATTCTTAATAATAATAAAAAATTGCTTTAAAATTTATTAATAAAAATGTTATTGCTACACACAAAAAAATTATATAATATGAAAAAAGCTATGACCAATAGGATTAGCAGTGTATCTATCCCAAATTTTATAATTTTACTCTGTCATTTCATAATGAGCTAATTATGAGAAAATATTGTAATAAATATATTAAAGCATACTCAAAATATATTGATATATTCATTTATTAAAATAAAAAATATAGAGAGCTTACCAATAGCTGAAACAAGCTCTTAATATAAATAATTCCATGAATTATTCAAATAAGTCAATGTCATAGTTAAAATAAATTGTAAAAAAAAAAAACAGATCTCATTGAAATGGAGAGGAAATTCAGTTAAAATATCATTTTCATTGGCAGTCATTCATAAATACATTATTTCATTCTGACTCCAAAAGATAAAATAAAAAAAATAGAAAATATAAAAACATATAAATATGATTAGAGAATATAATATAAAAAACTATATATATATCAAATGTCATTCATAATTTATAAAATTAAAATCAGAAATATTATACGTAAATTTTAGAAATAAATTTACAAAATCAAATATCAACAATAAACAATGATACCAGTTTCATGAAATACATAATTAAATAACCAAAAAAACTAATCATATATAATCGGAATATTTTTAATTAATGTATAATTTTTAGCCAAAGGTGAAAAGTAATATTAAATAACACATAAAAAATAAATTATAAAATAAGAAAAATTAATATAGACTTGTTAATGTGGACAATCATACATTAGAGAGTTGAAATTCACTCCAAAAAACTTAATGAATATAAACTTCTGCATAAAAGAACAATACAAAACAAAATACGAGAAAAATAAACTTCTTCAGTGTTTAAATATCATGAATTAATTTTCAATAATGAATTTAATTTTAATTTCAATGTCACACTCATGTTGATTTATCTTGGAATAACAATAATGTACTAATTAATGTCTTAAAAGTTATAACTGAATTTATAAAATTTTATATTTTACATTATTATAATTGAACTGACTAAAAGAATTCTGATGCAGGCATATTATATATATATATATATGTGTATGTGTGTGTGTGTGTGTATGTAAACAAATTAAAGTATGACATCATTTCCACGTAAATTAAGTTCAATTGTGTTTTAGTTTTGTAACATCACTAAAGAAATTATCAGTCTCCAGAGATATTTTCCAAAGTTAAACCACATTTAAAATCTATTGGTAACTAACAGTTTTAGTCACAGATTTAACCCAAGTTGTTATACAGATTTAAACCCAAAATGTTATTTTTACAAACACTAGGATTCAGAACACAACTTCTGTCAACCTTCTGTAAATAATATTTCATCTCTTCGAGAAAACTGTATTTGTTAAATTTGAATTTTTCATGGATTTTATAATGTAAACAAACTAAAATGTGAGGTCATTCCAATGTAAGTTAGGTTTAATTGCACTTTTGTTTTGATGTTACTAGGAAAATCATTAATCTCCACTGATATTTCCAAAGGTTAAACCATTTTTTAACTTTGCTGCCAACTAATAACTCAACTGAACCTAATTTACATGAAAATGACCCCACACTTTAATGTGTTTACATTATAAAATCCATGAAAAATTCAAATTTAATATATTCACTTTTCTAGGAGAGATGAAATAGTATTCACAGGAAGTTTTAAAAAGTTATGATTTTCTAAATTCTGGTTCTTGGAAAAATGGCTTTCGACGTTTAAACCCTTAGAATATCTTAAGTTAAAAATAAAAGTGATATACTTTTATTTTTATTTAAACCTATCATAAAAATCTATTGGTTAAAAATAGAATAAAAAGTGCTTTAGCCTTGGGAAAATATCATTGGAGCTTGATAGTTTCCCTAGTAACAAACATCAAGGATAAAATATAATTGCACCTAATTTATATGGAAATAACCCCATACTTTAATTTTTTTACATTATAAAATTGTTCTTTAAAATCATCATTATTAATCAAAAATTAATAATAATAAACTCCTATTGGATTTTTAATATATAAAATATAAAAATGTTGAAAAATTCAAGTTTAACATATATATTATTATAGTATTGTGGAGTGTTGAAGGGAAAGTTTGTATTATTTACTGTAACAGATTTCTTATTTTTAAAAAATTATTGTTTAATATATATATATTGTACAAGTATGAAATGGGAGCAATGAGAGAAAGAGAATTATGTACCCAGATTGAGGTACCAATCTATCATGGAATGAAAATTGAATAAAACACAAGGGAAAACTCTCTGGTATGCCTTAGGAATTGAGGTGTAAAAATTATATTGGTATGGAATTTCCAAGAGATAAAGACTCTTCAAAATTGAATCAGTGATTTAAAATTTATAATGATTAAAAAAAATTATTAAAGCAAAAAAAAAAAAAGATTCTATTTACATGTCTTGGCTTCAAATCCCCAATTTATACCAAAATAAATAATAAAGAATACTAGCACTTTTTGACATCCTTAAATTTATAAGATGAGGATATCAAAATAATACTAACCAAGTAATAAAGATGTATAATGAATACTTTGGTAATGTTGTATCAGTTAGCAAATAAAGGTTTAGCGGGTTTTTTTAAATAAGATAATCTAAAATTCATGTTAATATAATATTCAAAAATTTATTAAAAAATTTACAGTTGATATTTATTTTAAATAACTTTTAAGCTGCTATGTGTTAAATTTATGTTATATTTAGAAGTGCAAAATACTAAACTCAGTAAATAAGAGAATTTTAGTTTATCACCCACCAATAGCTTTGACACCAGTGAACATTCATAAAATGTTAGATTAATCATCAAACATCTGTACAATGATAGTGTCACATGATCATCATTTCTTATGTTTACACAATCTGTTTACAGAGAGACTAAACTTTCTATACAGTAGCACCACCAGTGCAAGCCAGGGTAATCAGTGGATGCCAGAAGATTTGTGCATGAAATCTCTATCTAATGCATACTCATCCAATATCTCCAGCTGGAAACTGATCTCTGGGGATATTTAATGAGTAGGCACTGGATAGGGATTTTATGCACGAACCTTCTTGCATCCATTGATTACTCTGGCTTGCAGTGGTGGTGCAACAATATGGAGAGTTTAACCCCTATGTACAATTATAACATTTATATTACTTATTAGTTAGAATTTGTTTATCCATGTTTATTTCTAAAATATAAATTCTGATTGTATACTTTGCAATTATTAAAATAAATAAAATTCAAAATTCCAATTTAATAATGAAACAGTAAGATTCGTATTCGAATCTTAAGTTTCACCTTTTTCTGTCGTCTCTCACTGACCGGTCTATCCCGCCCAAATTTAAACTTTTTGATATCGAATTGTGTGTGTAACAATATTAAAAAGGTATAAATATATGTAGAATTCAGCATAAACACGCACCCATTTTGATCTCAAATTAAACGCAATAAATAGAGATAAAATAATATAATTTAGATTTCTTTTAGTTATATAATTTTGTATAATTTTAATCATTTATTTTGGATTATAAAGTTCGTATTTATTGCTTTGTTTAAATTTCGTTTAATAATAATTCTAAAAAAATCTGATGTAATATTTAATTAAAAGTTAAAATAATCTTATGTTCCCTTTTTGTCTTTGAAATTTAAAAGCATCAGTCAGTGATAGATAATAGATTAATTAAAGAAAAATTCCCCAAAATATAATTAGTAAATGTAAAATGTAAACAATAGAACAGCAGCTTTCTTTAATTAAAAACCAACAAAATGCATTGATTATCCTCAGGGCAGATTAAGTAGAACCTAAAAATATCTTAACAAAAATGTGAGAGATCAAGATAAGAAAAGAGGCCACCTTAGACTTGCTGGAGACATTCACTTAAACTTTAGCTTTGCTCTCGATCACTGAGAGTCTCCAAAAATATAAAAATAATTTGTTCCTGCCAAGGTATGACCGAGTAAAGCACCTAGATTATTCTCCATCGGGAGATGGCCTATCAAATGCTGAACTTTCCATTGCCCGTCATAAATTCACCATGAAGATCTGCGGCCTGAAATAAATGAAAAAGCTGTTGCTGCTGTGAAATTAAATGAAATATCTAAATACAAGAAAGACTTGCCACTCGTGAACTTTTTGCTGCTAAACTAATGGAATCAGAAAACTTCTTATAAAACAGGTACCTGTCTGTGTTCAAACTCTAGAGTACTCTAATAATATGCTATAGCTCTTCTTCATACTACTTATCTAAATTATAAAATGTAAAAACTACCATTTGTATAACTAAATTGAATAATTAATGCAATGTGTAAATGTATCTAATAATCTAGCTTACCTCACTCTATCTTTATTGGGTGCGTATTTCTATAATCTACATTTTTATCTATAGTTATTATTTAATTATTGCATGCTCATAATTGTCTCAAATTCCAAAGTTTAAATCTATGATCGCTTAAAACAATGAATGCGTGTCCAATTTTCATTAATATTTGCTTTCCTCAATAACTTTACTTTCATATAAATCAACACGCATTCAGTGCATCATTTATTGTAATGCAGGGTCTACTACTTCGCAAATGGCTGGCATATTAGTTGTAATAACTCCCAGTTTATATATATTTTGTATTTATTAAATCTAATGAATAATTCTAGAAAATCCCATTTCTTTGAGAGTCGCCAGAGTTCTTGAGTAAATGTTGGTAATGTAGGGCCAAGTCAGAAACCTATTTAAATCTCATCATAATCGTTTATACAGTATACATGTGTTACATTTTAGAGACGCGATGACCCATTCCACCGTGAAATTTCCGGATTCTTCAGGGTTGAAATTAACCCCAGTCATCCTACACAAGCGGGCATAATGGATGCTCCCATAGGACTTGACAATGTCATGCATCCAGCCAGCAAAACTGCGACACGGACTGCTTGTCCCTGGTTATGTTATGTGACACCTTACTTCGTCGGGCCGATGGCAGAGATCAGCCCGACATTCTTATAAACTCATTCATGGCATTGCAGTTTCGATATACTGCCATTCCATATCGCCTTTCTAAAGTGTACCACGTGTTCCTTTACTTAGTTTTATTATTCTATATATCACTCCACCTCTGCATTATCTTCATAAATCACTCTCAAATAAATGTTTGCCCTTAGTTATAAATAAATATTTTAATTAAATAAATATATGTCTGCCATTACTCTTATAACCCATACTTTAGACTCTTGCATTGCAAAGGTATAAATCCCTCCAGGCATGCATTAGAAATACTCGAGAATTTTAGTAGCTAGATTACGCCTTCAAATAAGTGAATTCCTTTTGTAAACATTTCAGTATCGGAAATACTGCTACTGAAATCCTCAATATAAAATAATGTCTAAATAAATAAATGTATTCTTTAAAATATAATCATGTCGCAAATCCCACTACTGAAGCTTTAAATCCACAAAATATTAGTAAATGATTGTCTTCTTAAAATGTGTTAATAAATAATTTTAAACTATGTCTGCATTACGTTTCATTTATTCGATACCCATTCTATATAATATTTCCTCGATTATGTAAATATGAATGTTTAATTAATATTAGTTTGATTATTGGCTAACTCGAGAATAAAATCATGAGTCTCTTGCATATCCCTGACCACCGTGCCTAAGGAAATATTTACTAATGTCGCATCAGATGCGTTGTTTCGTGGATTGTATTGTGGAACCGATAAACTATGTTCGAACTCAGTACCACGGGTGGCTTCGCTACTCGATGGTGCTGCTGTTCTGTATGGTGGTCGAATTCTGCACTGTTTACGAGTCACACGTTTTCTGACCGTTACAATAATAATAATGATAGTTTATTTACAATAAGAATAATAAAATAAATATAATTAAGGATATATTAGAGAAACTAAAATCTAACATGCTACATCACATTGTGTGTGTTCATACTAATAATCAATGCAGGAAAAACCATTCCAAAATCAAAGAAAAATATTCATTCTATGAATTAATTTTAAAAAACAAATATGAAGTTATAAAATAAATCATAACCTGTTATAGTTTGTTCATCATAAAGATATTGAGTACACTTAAATAAGTTATCAAACAAAATTCTAATCAACTCTTATTTGTAAACTTTAGAGGATTATTGCAATTTTCCATGGATTGAGTATATATCTAAACATTCCTTCACATACAAGAATGCATATTAAAATGACCTTTTTTAAAAATATAAATATAATGGTAAACCTTAGCCTGTAATCATGATGAATCTTCATTATTTCACAAGTTCAAAAATAATCCATCAAAATCCAATAGTTAAATAGCAACATTTATAGGGAAAAACATAATGTAATATAATTTTCTTCTTCCTTTTCCTATGTATTGATTTCTAATTTAACATATCATACCATTTACACCTTTATTTAACACTTTATCAATACTCTTTATTTATATCAAACTAACAGTTTCAACTATCCAGCAGTCATCATCAGAGCATAATGTTTGAAATTTATTCTGTTGAACTGGCAATAATTTTCAGTAAGGTATTAAAGCATATTAATCCTCACAAATAATTGTTATACATCATAAGTTATTCTGTATATCCTTGTGGTTTTAATTTTATTAAGATATATATGTAATAAATAAAGTTTGATATCTGTATTCGTTCCACAATATATGTAATATACAAATCAATATATATATATATAAATACAGTACAATTTACATAAATATTATTTTTAGAAGTACTTTCGACTATACATTTTGTAGTCTTTATCAACTATATAACATTGAATAATCAAAATGAGACAACCTTTAACAATACCCATAGTTCAATTCAGATTTCCCAAAATTCTGCTATCTTAACATTTGATGACTGGCGATTCATTAACATTTGACGATTTCTTGAAATCAACATAGACTCTTTTATCTGTTATATTTGATCATAATAAATCTTGTCAATATGGATTTAAATTTGATTATAAAAATATGAAAATTATTCAAATTGAATGTTGTCATAATAAACATAAAATAAAAGAGGCTATGTTGATTTCAAGAAATCGTCAAATGTTAATGAATCGCCAGTCATCAAATGTTAAGATAACAGAATTGTGGGAAATCTGAATTGAACTATGGGTATTGTTAAAGGTTGTTTCGTTTTGATTATTCAATGTTATATAGTTGATAAAGACTACAAAATGTATAGTCGAAAGTACTTCTAAAAATAATATAATTTATGTAAATTGTAATGTATTTTGATATATATATTGATTTGTATATTATATATATATATATATATATTGTAACCGGACAAGGTCATCCAACCTCTTCACATCAGTTGTAACTATTTCCTGATGAGCATATTGCAGGAAGGAACTATCGATTGGCATTCCCCAATGCAGATATTACCCCACCTACAACAATATTTCCTGCTCATCAGAGGATATAGCACCATAGAGACTGGAAGCATCTAGAAATTTGTGTGTTTGGTTTCCCAAACGGTGCCACTAGAGTTCCATCTCACTACAACCTTACTTACCATCATCTGGTTATGCTGACATAGCTCAGGAGGCATGAGATTCTTGTGAACCAGTGCATAAATAGATGAATGATGTAAATGAGATTGACAAATGATATTATTTATTTTTAAACAACAATTTTATTTAACAACAATGTGAATTAAAGTACTTTAAGAAGCGGAAAAGTTTGCTGATGGTCTCTATATGGGCTGTCTTCCTATCTGTGTGCACATTACAGATGTTTTCTGATTGCTCCTGAGTAGGGATTGTCTTTCTATGTTCGAAGCTCCCTCATCTGCATAGATACATATCTATGTGTATAGCAACGATTAATTTATTTAGGTATCTTGAAGTGTTTATTCTATGTAAGTATTTTGAAGTATTTATTTTATCCATGTATTGAGGATTATGTGTTTTAATCCAGGAATCCCAAAGTATTAATTCTTTATTTTACATATCCTACCTGTGTGGGTTTGAACCACTGATTCACAATATCAACACCATTTGAGGTCATTATTTGAAAGACATTATATTATTTATTATATTCAGTGTGGGTTTGAACTACTGATTCACAATATCAATACCATTTGAGGTCATTATTTGCAAGAGATTTATTATTATTTCTTAATTCACATATATAAACATTCAATACATTTTGTAATCATTATTTGGAAGAGATTTATTATTATTTCATATTCAGTGTGGGTTTGAACCACTGTATCCATCATATCGATGTATTTTAAAGTCATTATTTGAAAGCATTTTAATAATCAATCAATCCAGAAAACGATATTTTATTAAATCATAGATTATCTTAATAAAAATATCTTACAAAATATTTTTATTTCATCTATTATTCCACTGCGTTCCATTTTAAATATATTTCATTTTTGTGTTACTTACAATCAATTAATTTAAAGCAACATTTCATTATATCATATTTTAACTTAAGAAATACGATTTGTGAAATATTTTTACTTATCATAATAGGTTATAAAAGCTGTACAATTTTCCTACCTGAATATATATCCGTTGGTTCCAGAGGCAATTCATTCTATCACTTTTCCAATCAATGAGGGGTTCTGAGAGCTTGACAAGCTGATGGCAGTTCACAGGCCTTGTTTATTTTACTTCATAGCTGAACTGAGAGAAAGAGAGAGAGAGAAAGCTATTTTCAATTATTCAGCCATTTGAAGATATAATATTTTAACCACTTGTTTCTTCATTTAATCTTTTATTAGTTATAAGTTCCTTCTTTTTATTGTTCACTGTTCTCCAAGCTTAGTTGGGCTAGTATTCATATAATATGGCTTTTTCTAATAACAGTCTTGATGCGTTCTGACTGTATGTCTGCTACAAAAATCTCTTAAGCAATCTCTACTCCCCTATTTATCTCTTTATGCTTTTGGTGGGAATAGATTTTAATAACTCTTATCTAATGTTTTTGGAAAACAGCTATTGATTTTTAAGCCCACGGCAATCTTTATTTTTTTATTAATCTTTAATTACAGCCTTCTTTTTGATAATCTGTAAACTTTAAACTTTTGCAAAATATTGCATTTTAACAGTACTTTTACTATTTTAAAGTATTAATTTTTAAATTGCTGTCATCTCTTTATTTCCACATTTCAATTTTTATTTTTGAAACTGTGTCAGCTTTTTTTATATTTTATCTCGACAGTTTTAAATTGGGGGGGGGGGGGACTTCAAATTATGTTTGTGAAACAATCTGATTGTTTCAATATATATATATGAAGCACAATTGTAAACGGATATTAATTTCTGTGGTTGGTTTATCTAATATTTCAGTTATTATAATTTTTATTTTGAAGTAATTATCACTTTGTCCATTAATATATCAAATAATTTTTAGGCACTATTTAGTATAAACACATATACAGATATATAGTAAGCACTTTATTGTCATTTTGTAATTTGAATCACTCCAAGGAATGGTGTTAAACGTGTTGTGTTGGATCAAAATTTTTAGTATCCTTTCAACAAAAATAATCTTTCCATTTTTAGCAGGTTGTTACTATTATTTTTTTTATTTTTTTTTTAAGGGTCATAGCATCGGCCGGGACATGAACCTGCAACCCGGGCAACTGCCTGCAAGTGCAAGGCAGTCGTGCTGACCTCTCGACCACCAATGCAAGACAGGTTGTTACTATTATTAAACTAAGATCTAGGTGCAGTGCTCTCAGATCCAAGGCTCCTCAGTGATGGAGGCCACAAGCCAGAAACTCATCTGGGGATATTGGATGAGTACGCACTAGGTAGGAATTTTATGCACAAGCTTTCTGGCATCCATTGATTACTCTGTTTGGCACAGGGTGGCACTACTGTATGGAGAGTTTTGCCTTGTTTAATAACAATTATGTGCTAGTATAAGAGATGGTGATCATGTGATGGTTAGTGGTTCATTATTAAAATCCTTAGTAAATCATCAAATTTATCCTTTACCAATTACATATTTGCACAAAGCATATATGTGTATAAATATCCAGATTTAATTCAAGTAATCATTGTAAATTCCTTTCATAAAATAAAATAAAAATTTCCAAAATTATCATGATGGAATTTTCTCTTGATGTTTTAAAAGAAACCTCAAAGATTTACATTTTTGCCCCAGGAATAAACTTCAAACTTTTCCATCTAGTTGTCTATAATATTGTTGACAATATACATTTCAAAATATATAGACATCACTTTTTTAAAAAAAAAATGCTTAAGGCATTATGATAATTAAACTGTTAAATATACATCCTATGCGGAAAACAATAAACAAGAAAAGACCTTTGATATAAACTCATGGGCTTATTTATATCTTTTGTTTGTTAACCTAGTTGGATGAGGTGATGAGTTCAAACATCTTTATGGATATGCCCAAGTTTATTCCTTTAATCATATTGAGTAAGCATTGAGGTTGCCTAAACATAGGCCAACATTCCTGATAAGATGTCATTCTTTGAATTTCAAAAATATTTTAAAATATTTTAATAAAAAATACATTGTTTATGATTTCCAAATACAGTTATAAATGCTATATTTTTGGAAGCAAACATTTTAAAACCATTTGTGGCTTTAACACTAATATGCACATATATATTCACACATATAATAATGTAATCTGTTATTTATTAAGTGAAACCTATAAATATATCTACAATCAATGTTATTTTGACAAAAAATGTATTTAAACTTAAATACTGTAAATTTAATCAGTAACTTTTGATAACATGATGTTGAATTTCATTGCATAGTGTTCTACTTTAAAACATAACAGAAGGACACACTGAACTTACTTAAAAAATAAAATAAAGCAGGTCACAAATTGTTATTTTATCTATTGGTGCATTCTATAATAGCTCAAACATAGACATAATAAAATTGGACTAAGATATTCTGATCTTTTTAAAAGAAAATGCATATTTTTTAATTCAAGCAATTTTGTCAAAATAAATTGCATATAATTTTTAAAATAAAAGTAAAGATCAAACAGAAAATATTATCTTGCATATCAGACGTGTTTATAATGACTTAACATTAGATATAATGAAATAAAGTTAGAGAAAATAATCATTGATGATTTCAATAACTAACAACCTTATAAGCAATAAATGAATAACTAAAAAAAATTTAATATAAATGTATATACATACACCAAATACATGACTAGGATGGTACAATATATAATGTTTTGAGATTAACTTATTGCCACTTTTTTAAAAATATAATTGAATAGCCACCAACTACAGCAAATTACATACATTTTTAAAGTTAAAAAGATACCTCTAACTTTGTCCTTCATATGTCAGGAAGACTGTTTTCAATGCTTTTGTTAGAAAGGATGCATTATTTTAATCAAACAGATTTTAACCTGATTGACATATATATCTGGAAGAACAAAATTCCTTTCATTTTTAATCTTACCAATAATAATTTTAAATTCTAATATTATCTAATAAATAATAATTTACCATTAGTCAGGTTTAAAAATATTTAGCAATAAATTTCTGACTGACTAAAAGAATTCATACTTTCTAGCAAAAACATTGTAGACAATATATGGAGGACAAAGATAAAGATATTTTTAACTCTAAAAATCTATTGTCATTTACTGACACTATAGGGCTATTCAATTATATTTAAATATTTGCAATGAGTTAATCTCAAAACATTACATATAAATATTTAGCACTGTAAATTTTTATTTCTTATATAATATTAGAATTTAAAATCATTATTGGTAAGATTAAAACTAAAAGAAATTTCATACCTGATATATATATATATATGTGTGTGTGTGTGTATCAGCCAGGTTTAAAACTTTAACAGTAAATTTCTGATTGATTAAAAGAATTTATCACTTCTGCCAAAAGCATTGTAGACAATCTTCATAACTATGAAGGAGGATTATATTATCATTTGCTATAGCTAACTAGAGCACTATTCAGTTATATATAAACAATTGCAATGAATTAATCTCAAAGAATTACATATGAATATTTAGCACTGTAAATTATTATATATATAAATATATATTGTGTATGGATCTTGTGTAGTTTAACACAACAGTAGAATAAAAACTCTAAATGTTTTCTAAATTGATTTTCATCTGAATAATTTTAAAAAATCTTAAATTAACTATTTGAATGAAATTATTGTGCTCAGCATATTATTTGTATCTTCAAAATGTCGTGATGCTTTCTGGGTAACTATCATAAAATTATTTTTGCTTACAAACACTAAAATTTTAATCATAATTAGATGTTTGAATCAGTAAATTTATTGATATTATGCTCGCATTTAGATTTTAAAACTGTATTTAAAAAGGATTTTTAAATTATCTATGTGAGACTGTCTTTTATGGTTAATCTCAATTTTGCATTTAAAACTACTTTAAAAATCATAAAAATTCATAAAAAAAAATACTACAGAAAAAAATACATTTTTATATGTTGCAACCAGAAAGTGATTGAAACATCTAGTGGCTAATGTTTCTTGGAAATTTTTTGTTCCCAGGAAATGAGAAGTTTAAAATTTTTATTTCCGGGAATCTTGGCAATCCCAGGAAATTTAAAAAATTTAAATTATAAGAAAAAATTGTAAAAAAATTGAGAAAAATTCAAATAAAAATGTTTTCAAAAAATCAAATTTAATTCAAATTTTTAAAAAAACATACAGTAAATGCAAAAACATACAAAAATATATATTTCCTTTATTATTTGTTCAAAAAAATAACACTTTAAAAAGGACAGACTATCCAGGGGTAAGTCATTCAAACATGATCTTTTTTTTAACAAAAATTTGATGATGCATAGAATACTCTTTCAATTGAGTTGGGTTATACACTCATCAAAACATCCAGCAACATTTGGAGATTTTTTATAGTTTCCTGTATTTTCATATATTTATAATTCATTTTGTAGGTTTTTTGTCAGATTATCTGATGTTTTTGTTTCTAATGTTTTATTTTTAAGGGCTGCATTGATAGCATCAGCCATTTTGTTATTTATATCACAAACTTTCCCATTATCTTTTTCACATGAATCTTCATGTTGAGTTTCTTTTTTTTCAACTCTATCAGATTCAATGTCATTATTGAATAACTTATTAAAAATCTTGCTAGCATAACAAGTAATTGT
Organism: Epiperipatus broadwayi; assembly: GCA_028023455.1. Lineage (NCBI taxonomy): Eukaryota > Metazoa > Onychophora > Udeonychophora > Euonychophora > Peripatidae > Epiperipatus > Epiperipatus broadwayi. The sequence continues at coordinate 806,370 of JAQFVV010006387.1, read as the reverse complement.
AAACTTTGATGATGAAGGCAAATCTTTTGTAGTAGTAAATTGTAAATCTAGTGTTTGGAGAAATTTGGTTAAAGATACAAGATCTTGGTTTTTTTTGTTTGATGACACAAAATTTCAAAACCTCCAACAACTGTTTTTACATAAAGAATCAAATAAAAACTTCAAAATTCCATAAGAACATAGCATTTGCAATTTAGCTATAATTCATATCTTTGGGTTAAGGCATCATTTGGTTCATCATCAATATTGGATTCAGAAAAGTCATCATTAGATGAGTACATTCATTTTAGTGATATCAGTTTAATCAACATTATAACTTTCAATTTTTTTTATAAATTACATCTAAATGATAGCAATCAACTCTTAAGCTATCAACAATCTCAACCTGTAGTCAAGGCAACCTCCTTTAACAATAAAGATGTTATCACCTTTATCTAATGTCTGATATGTTTATATAGACACTAAAGACTGCAACTTGACCAAGGATTGTCAGATTAATAATACAAAGAGTTTAAACAAATCTCATTAATCAGGCAAATATAAGCTTTTCTGAAAGAAGATTAATTGTTGATAGCTTAAGGATTGATAGTATACAAAATAACTTGCTCACAAGTGGGTTGTGATGCCACATACTACGGTGAAACTTGGACTACTGTCAGTGCTAGAATGGCTCAACACACATATGTATACAAAGGAACACAATAAAAATGAAGGCAGCTCAGCATTCTTGGAACACTAAAAGACATATAACCACAGGTTCAAACCCAAGAATGCCATGATTGTGTGCTCTGAGAGAAATAGTACTAAAAGGAAAATAAAAGAAGCATATTTTATTGCAAACGACCCAAATGCCATCAATAGACTAGATACATGTCATGATTTCAAAAAAAATGGTCGAGTTAAATGATTTGCATATAAAACAACTCTATATCACTAAGAACAAAGGCTATGAATATGGGAGTTAGCATATGCCAAAAGCACTAATCCAAAGATTATTATTATTTATTAGTTTAACAACTTCACCAATTCGTGTTAAAGCACATTATCTTTTATGAACCTATTAAAATATTGAGTAATTGGCTACATTGTCTTAGTAAATATATACTTTATATGGAATGTGGAAGTTATAAATAACTATTTATTAATCTGTTTCAGAATCTAAAAGTTATAATTGACTATTTATCAATCTGCTTTCAGAACAGATTATATTTTCCTGATTAAGAGGTTTATTTAAACTTCTTTGAATTATTAATCTGACACTCCTTGATCAAGTTGCATGCAATGTTTAATGTTTATATAAACACATCAGGTGCTACCACCTTTATTGTTAAAGGAGGTTGCCTTGTCTACAGGTTGAGATTATTGTTAGCTTAATGGTTGATTGCTATCATCTACATTTATAAACCTATTAAAACATTGAGGGAATTGTCTTTATTGTCTTAGTAAATTATATCTATTACAGTTAAATGAATGCCATGGTTACAACATAATTGGTGGATCTATTCAGACAATTTTGCATATTTTACCATAATGGCAGCACCATCAGTAGTTGATACAACTACAACTGATAAATTTATTCCACAATCAGATAGTTTTAAATTGACTAGTTCAATTATTGTATCAGTTGTGCAACTTTCTTCAATTTTTATTAATTCTAAGTTAATTTAAGGGTGAATTCTCTGCAAGTATCTTTATGAGATTTAATTTTTGCTACTACTTCATATTTTGCCAACTTATAAAACTCATGAATTAATTTCATTGCATTATTTTTGCCCATTGGTAAATTATATTGCCTATCTTTGAATGCTTGGCAAATAAATTTGCTTTTAGATATTCCTTAGATTGAAAATCCATCAATGGCCACAACTCTTGCTACTATTTTTATCATAGTTTCCCTTTTAGTAAAAAATGATATTTAGAGGTTTTTTCCCTCATGTACAATAGCATCAGCCAGGAAGCAAACCCGCCCATCCGGGACAACTGCCCGCAAAGCATCCGATGCTGACCTCTCGACCACCAATGCTTGACAAATGATATTAAAGTTGAAGGTTGATTCGTTGATTTTGTCATAACTTTTTCTATATTGCTTGGACCAGTGATTTGATCAGCATTTGCATTTTGTTTTAGTAAATACATTTTTGTAAACATATTGCAAATGCCTTGGTTGACAATCCCTTACTACATTTCATTTTTTCATCTTCTTTTTTCTTTTATGAAATATGTCCAGACAGAATCTGCTGTGGGTATTTTTTAATTGCTTATTAAATTTATTCTTTACAAAAAATATTAATAAAAATGTTTAAAATATTATTACCTATTATGATAAAAATATTAAATGTAAGTCAACAGATTAAAATTTTTAAAAATTTGCAAGTCCAGTGTTAAAATGATAATTTTATTAGTTCCTATCTAATAAAATTATCATTCAGCAATTTCAGAATATTTTTATATTTTTTACAGATGCATATTGTTATTTTATTGTTTATCATTTGTTTGAGAACTTTATTATCAATTTTATAAACTGTTTTCCTATTTTTATTATAATATTTAAACTGTTTAAACATGTATTATGTGTTTTTGGTTTTCCATCTTAAAATGAAAAGAAAGTAGGAGACCTATTGTATGCATGATATACCTACAAATTACCTTCATAAATATAGGGAAGTGCAACCAATTGCAAAGCTAGTTTTACTGACCTAACTTCTTTTTTCAATTACAATTCTACAACTGTGAATTGAGAATCAGGATAGAAATTCCTCAGAATAATCAACTAATGAAATGCTACTAACTTAAACTACATGTAACACACATGCCTGACTATACTACAGAGTAGCAGCTCAGTCAAAAAGATTTTTGGGACTCTTACAAAGAAGCAAAATATAAATACAAATGCACTTTATAATCAAACAGCTTAATTGTTTAGTAAAATAAGATTTTATTTTTTATTAAGACATAAATCCTTTGTTAGAATACATTGCCATTCATATTAAAATACATATATTTTTAGGGAATTTCAGATTTCATAATGAATGGCTATAGAATGTAGTTGTTTTTATATTTTTCCCTAGGGATTTTTTTTTTTTTTTTTTTGGAGAAATGAGAAACAAAAAGCCTTTTTTCCCCCTAAAAATTTTCATCCAGAAATTCTCAGGAATAACCCACTAGTCAAACATCCCTGTACAGTTATTTTGAAAGTAAATCTTGCAATAAAAGTGTGGTTTCAGGATAACATAGAAATCCTCTGCATGAAAAAAAAGTTTCAATTTGATAACTTTTCTGGTATCAAGTGAATTTAAGCCAATAAACATCACATGACCACCACCTCTTATGTTTGTGTATAACTGTTGTTAAAACAGGCAAAACTCACTATATATATATATTGCCACACACAACAAGCTAGAATAATCAATGTAGCTTGTTGTGTGTGGCAATATATATAGTGAGTTTTGCCTGTTTTAATCAAGTGAATTTATTGAAAAAACTCATCAATTTCTTTGGCACAACATACATTCACTCCTTATTGCAATTAATGTATTGGTCTATATTGATCATATAGCATATCTTTAAAAATATTCTATACATTGTGTCCCATTGTATAGCCATGGTGAAAGAGTATACTGCTGAAGAGCATTGTGTAAGATGAAGTCTTGTGACAAGTTAAATTTATGTTTGTGTTTCTGAACTGTATTGGAGAAAGACTGTACATTCTGAGATTAGACTAAACCATTTGAACAATGAAATTTAAGTTTAAGGTCCAGATAATGAAGTTTTTGATTAACAATCATTAATTATGATACCAGGACTTTATAGATGCATTCGGTTGCTAATTTGTACTTTTTATTTTCACTAATTGTATGGCAATCGTTTTTATTTCATAAAACACTTTAATTGTAATTATTATAAAGTTTAAAAAAATATTTTTATTGCGTAATTAAAAGTTGTTTATAATATTCTTTCCCCCACCAACTTTCATTGCAAAATGTAATCTGAATCATTTCCCCCAGAAACCGGTATATATATAAAATTCAGTTATAGATTTTGTTTACTCTGCTGGTAGTTCTATTATAAGTCAGAAAATTTTAATGCAACCAATAAGTAAATGCAGAGGTTGCTCAGTAAAAATATAAACTGATCTGTTTTTAGTTAATTGGCCTTTTTTCTTTTCCAAATTTAAAACTTTTTCCAGAAGGTGACCAATTAGTTATATATGGATTAAAATAATCTGACTGTCAAACTACTCAATATTAAGTGACTTTCTCATTGCTAATATTGTAATTCTGAAGTTTGGAAATAAATGTTGTAATTAATTTGTAATTAGTCTAAGCTGAACAGAAAGTAAATGGATTTATCACCCAAATTTGTAATAAAATTTCTCTTTTCTATAAAAATGTTCTTTTTTAAAAATCACTGTGAGTTATTTCACGGCTGGATATAAAACTTTGCATATTCTAAATTGGAAGCTAATTATCTAATCTACACTCTAGTTTATTTATAATTGGAAATATAAATTAGTTACAAATAAATAGATCATTAACTCACTCTGACATCCCACTCCCCATCTGCTTTCAAAAAATCTGTACTATAAGCAGTAATTTACTTTATTTTTATATATTGCAGTCACCTATTATATTTACTAATAAATGGACCGTAGATGATCATGCTAGATCTAAACCTCCATTTATTTGATAACACTAGCGACCTCTAGTAGCCAGATAACACATTAGTCTGGGGTGTTTAAATGTTACTTTATCATTTAGCATCCATTAATTACTTAAGTTTGCAATAGATTACTCTGGAGTAGAGAAAATAAAATAAATTTCTGCACTTAATGTATACGTTTAAAGTAAACAAAAAAAATCACGATATGTTTTTTTTAGCATAAAATTAAAATTTCTGAATTATTTTGTAATTGGCCACTGTAAACATGTACGTGAAAGCTGAATTGTGAGCCAACTGATTAATCTGTGCCCTGATTAATTTATAAATGAATAAGTAATATTCAGAATTGAATAAATAAATTTTATATTATCAAAGTCTACAAAAAAACAGACAACTTTTTAATAGATAGGGCATATAATAAAATAATTTATTTACAGATGAAAGACTGAATAAATTTTAAAAAATGTAAAATATCTGAAATAGTAGTCTCCAGTTTTATATTTTTTTCATCTATTTACTACAAATGGGTTATAAATTAAAGGAAAATTCATTAAAGTTGGACAACTATAACATAAAATGATAAAATACAATTCGAAGATATCTTCAAAAACATCTCATAAAATAATAGTGAAGAAGATGTCAGAATTCAATCTTGCTCAATGCTGGGTGTTGAGAGTTGGAGTGTTTTATTCTCACTTTACCCTTTAGCTACCAATTACCAATCATTTTTAGATGTTTGGTGGGGTTAGTTACGAGCCACATCTCAAAAACCCATCCTAATTCTGTTGAAAAAAATTTCAACTTTACCTAGCTTAGATTTACACCTGCTTATAGATAATTCTAAGATAGCATGCATTGGGCATCCTGTAATAAATGATTGTGTGTAATAAATTATCTTGGTAAAATGGCAACTTATTAATCCACATAAAACAAAAATTATTGTTTTTATTAGATGTGCTACTAAAAGTCTCTTGAGAAATGGTTCATTCCTAGTAAAGTTTTCAGGCCAACTTTCAGATGATCTAAAAAAAACCTTGCTTTGGATTGTTTGGTGGAAATATACTGCTCAACTTCATATTTGAGTGCTTGAATAATATGACTTTATGAGCAATAGTATAAGGTGATTTCTGAAAATTTGAAAGATGTCAGGGTTAGTGTTGAGATTCTGGTAATACTAATACGCTTTTTAATATATTGATGGTTGCTTTCAGCTTCTAAGTGTTATTGACTTCTATATTTATTAATGATCCATTACTCTATTTTTGGCTGTATTTATTTTTATGTTTTAATGCAATAATTATCCCATTAATGTATGAAGTGCTTAATTTGAAAATAAACTTGTGAAACATAAAATAAAAACCATTTCATTATATGATTGAAAAGTTAGTACTAAACTTCATATCTAAGTAAGTTAAACAAATTTTTTGGGAGATATTTGAGAATTTATTTGCAAGCTTAGGATTACATTCCAGTAGTCAGTAACCAGATTATTTATTGATGAGATGGGTATCCAGTTATTCTTAATTGAAGAATAAATATTTCAGGTTAACTTAAAGAAAGGATTATTGCCCTTTTTTGTTTCATCAATCATATTTCTTGTTAAATAAAACCCCACAAATTCCTTCTCAAAATGTACAGGTAGTCTTATGACCCTCAACATAAGATTATTCAAAATTATATTTTACAACTTTCCCACAACAACTACCATAATTTTAAAGTACAGATGAGCATAAGATATTTTTGACTATGCATGGAAACTGTATTGTGATATGAAATAAATACTACAGTAATTTATTGCATACATTCATAAGTAAGGGAAATGCTAAATTTTAGTGAAGGATCAGAAAGAAAAGATATTTTGCTTTTTTTTTCAATTCAAGCATATGTATTGTACCGGTCAGAATTGTATGTTTGTCTAACAAGAGCTAGCATCTAGGCAAAAGTACCTCAAGTCCAATCATATGCAAGATACATAAGTCAGGAATAATCATGAACTCTGCCCTATTGCCTAATTTCCAAATCTATAACATTACGAACAACATTTCTGATGATAACAAATGAAATTTCCATTAATTCCTGTCCCGAAGTGACAGCAGAGAAACAAAAGATCTATAGGAAAATTGGTTAACCTGACCTGTAAACCCCCCCCCCTCTTTCCAATAAGATGAGCTACCTTATAACTATCTTACTATTTGCTACAAATCATTCACAAATGTCATAGACTAGCTTAAGGGCAAGTGGACTCTATCATATATGACACAATACAATCGCAGATGTGCATGCATGAAAGGAACAAAATATGACCAACGAATAACTTATTAAATTGTTAATTTATTTATAATAATAATAATTGGTTAGAATTTTGGATAAACAAATATAGAGAATATACAAAAAATATACTACGAGTCTATTTACACATATTTAATACTATCTGGGTTTCACATAATTATTGGTGGTGATTTGCGCATTCCATAAATGACACATTGGAGCATAGATTAATGATTAACGAATACGCAAATACCAGGTACAAATATGAATAAAATCAATAAATAATCAAAACGATGTAACTTAATAAGCTAATGAAAGATATCAAATTTACAAGGCTTTTATTCTGAACGCCATGATCTATTTAATAAAAACAAATGATCTGACGAATTTCAAATGAATGTACTTTGGTTTTATTACAGTTTATCACAATGGCAAATTAAAATATATTATAAATTACAAAGTGCATACAGTCTTTAACGATTTTCATTAATGATTTAAGAAAAAAACATTTATTTGTGCATTTGGTTACATTATTAGATTTTGGTAGGATTTACTGAAAGTTATTTCTCAGCGCATCTAAAGATCGTTTAATGAGAGGGTGGATAGCTTAAATAAGCTTTAAAACATGACATTTCTAACCTATAAAATATAAATAAATGAATGATTGGGATGGTTTATAAAATCATAGCATTACGACTTATAGACTATTAATGGGGAATGTAAAATATTAATAACTGTGGTGCTGACCGAATGATAATGCCAGAAAGGATGAGAAGCTTCATCAACTTAAACGAACATAAAAGCTCATCTGCACTTATGACAGATGGCATCTGAAGAAATGGTTGGTAGGGATTTCATGGTTTCGGGGTTCTCCGATGTTATCCCATGTAGAGCCTAGCTACAACCTGACACAACCCATGGAGTCGGTGCTTCCAAACTCCTTTAAGAAATGTGCCTTACGAAATAATCCGGGATCACCGGGTAGTTTGACAAAGCAAGATATGTTATAATGTTATCAAGGGTAAGCAGCGCTAATAAGTTTCAGGTCTGTAATGACGCTGATGTATTAAGGCCCTCGTAAATAATAAAATCTGGCATAATGACATGATACAGTTTAAAACATCCTTAATGGTACGTAATTGACCTTAAATATTGGTTAGAAAATCAAATGTAAAGAGGGAGAATATGTAGTTCCCATCATTAAACAAATATCAATACGCTTGACAAGTAGAAAATTAAATTAAAATCATCACGTTAGATGGTGTGATAAGCAAAATCATAGATTCCAAGCACAGGTAAGGTCACAAAGCTTTACTTTACTCAATATAAAAATTCATTAAATCAATAGTGTTAAGATAATAGTAAATTGATATCTTTAAATATGGCAACGGATAGTATGCCATGAAACAAATAGAACAATTCAGTAATGTTATTCAATCGAGCGAACTTTGAAGCTAGGTAAGAAAGCTTACATTTAATTATTTAAAATTCCATAATGGCGGAATAGAAAATTAAGACAAGTTCAGTTTGCCAGATTGAATTATTAGCATATTAAATAATATATATTCAAACATAAAATAAAGTTAAAAGTTTGCCACATTTAAAATAATAAGATAGCAAGAGTGAAACCCAGCAAGTACATTTAGAAAATAAAATTATAAATTCGTGCATTAGAGAAAGTCATTATTTTAGGAAATTAATAATAATCAGCACTACATCACCGATTATGAAATAGGCAGATTTACATTTTAAGTAATATAAAAAAATACATAGATGGAGGTTTTAAAGTTACATTTTAAATAAAATAAAAAGCACATAGATGGAGATTTTAAAGTTACATTTTAAAGACATTAAAAAGCACATAGATGGAGGTTTTAAAGTTCATATTTGCGGCAGAGGATTACCTTCAGTTGTTTGAAGACTTGGTGGCTGTATACGCATATAGGAAGATAATTTGAAAAATAAAATCAGCAAGGCAGATTTTTGGAAAAATAATGGCTGGCATCCTTTCAGAGTTAGTTTAAGAGTTCATTTAAACAGTCTTTAAGTGGCGATGGCATGGGAGTATAGCGGTATGGAGCTGATCTTGGAAAGATCAGGAAAGCAAATTTCTCCCTCTACTCACGAGCCATATTTTAAAATTTGAGTGACGCAGGTTCATCCTGCAATATTTTCTGAAAATAAAATGTAGAGTGTTCAACATAGAAATTTGGGCTGTATTTATATGCCACTGAAACCTTCTAGAACTTTCTATTTGCCTGCCGCTGGCGAGACCCGGATGTGCATTAACGGTCAACTGTTATATTTTTTTAAAAGATGACAATGAGATAAGTTCAAGAAAGTATTGTTTCAATCTATTTCGAGTTGGAAATAGATTCAAGAGATATATTTTCCATTAATGGAAGATCTTTTAAAATAAATCTTTACAAAAGACATTTTAAATTTAAACAAGGCACATTCTTTTGTTTGTAACTGTCAGTTAGATTTTAATTACTCTCTAGAACTTTCTCTGGTATTATCGTCAGCCCAAATAAAATAATACATGAATAAAAAAATATAAAAAAAAAACTGAAACATATTTAATAAAATATAATTATACCATTTATCTGTAACACATACACACACATGCATGGCTATTTACAGTGATGGAAATTTAAATATTTCAGAATTAAATCAGTATTATTTAATCAAAATAATGCTTAACTAACAAGAGGGGGGGAAATAATTGCGTGCATATGTGTACCTGCACTCCCTAGTGATTTACTAGTACAAAACTGAGTTTGAACCTCTGTTTGAAGGTTCCTAATATCACCAGACAGTGAAGCAAAATATGTGCAACAGATTTGACTGCTTCAGTATCTTCTAAAATCTTTCCTCAAATCAATAAACCCCTGGTTAAGAACTTCTAATCTGGATTAATGTCATGAGTGTTGATATACTAAATATAAAATAAAAATACTTTTGTAATATTACATAGGCTTAATTACTTGTTCTCAATATAACATTGCTTGATTCTTTTAGCTTACTACAGTATTATAAATAAGAACAGTTCTTCTTCCTCCACTCTAGTGCCATCTATTGTAATATTGTGTAATCTATGGCTATTTATCACATTACCAAGACAGTATCACTATGGCTTAATACAATATTTTCAATATGAGCAAAGATTTCTTTACCTATTTTAACAGCATCTAAGTCAGTTTAAGCAATCAGTGATAGATTGTATAGATTGAAAAACCTTTTAGATTTTTTTTTAATTTCAAGTTTTTAGTTTGATAATAATAATAAAAAATTAAGGATAAATGTTAGATGCATAATCTCAATGTCCACAAGTCTTTATTGCTTTGGACAAATTGTTCAGAAATGGAGACTAAATTACACTGTCATCTAATGACCACTGATAATTACTCAAGCTAGGGTAGAGGGGGGAATGTTCTTGTTTATAAGCTCTGTTGCCATTCTCATATGGGCACTGAATTTAAATTTAAAACATAATTATATTAAGAAGGTAAACCATATTTTTTAAATAGGTGAAATGTTATCAATCTCAGTTGGTTTTTTTTAACTGAGGGCCTGCAAACAATTTTGGTGCTCAAGGCAAGCTGTAAAAATTACACCTTTTAATATTATTGAAAACATTAATAGTACTTACTTAAAATGGTCTCTTAAACAAAGAACTAGGTATAACAAGAAAAAATATATTTTAAATAAAAACCTATATTTATTTAAAATACTATTTCCAATTCAGTTTCTGAAGCTGTTTCACATATATGTGATTTTCTTGTGTGCTTTATTTTTGGATTTACATTTTACATCCTTGACTAACCAAATTAATAAAGAAAGTTGGGAAAAGTTATGAGACTTCGTTTCTTTAAACGTGTATATATTTATTGTAGCACTTTATCTCAATAAATAATAAGAGATTGTAATTAAACGAGGTTAATATAACTGATCTATTTTTATATTTCATAAATTATAAATGTAATCTTTGAATTAAAATAAAATAATATAGGAAATAATATGTGTCACATCTGTAAAAATAAACAAGGCAAAACTTCTCCATATAGTAATGCCACCGTGTGCCAACCAGAGTAATCAATGGATGCCAGAAGGCTTGTGCATAAAATCCCCATCTAGTGCCTACTCATCCAATATCTCCAGACTAGTTTCTGGATTGTGGCATTCATCAGTGAGGAGCCTTGAATCTGAGAGCACTGCATCTAGATCTTAGAATCTAATGCAATCGTCCAGCAGCCACCTTAGATCCTAAGATCTAGGTGCAGTGCTCATATCCAAGGCTCCTCACTGATGAAAGCCCCAAGCCAGAAACTAGTCTGGGGATATTGGATGATTAGGCACTAGATGGGGATTTTATGCATAAACCTTCTGGCATCCATTGATTACTCTGGTTGACACATGGTGGCACTACTGTATGGAGAGAGTTTTGCCTTGTTTAATAACAATTATGTGCTAGTATAAGAGATAGTGATCATGTGATGTTTAGTGGTTTGTCTGTAAAAATAATTGAATGGCTATATTGCTTAGGAGTTCATAAGACATTTGGCACTGGAAGTGCCAGAGTTGGAATTGATTTGATAACCTCATGCTCCAGATATTAGTTTATTACTACTGTACCAGACCATGCAAGATAATAGAATGAATTATTGAATAGAAGTGCAGATCAATGCAGTGACAGAATAGCAGATCCAAGAGCTAAACATCTCTGAAGTGATTCTTAGCTTAGTACAGAAAAACAAATCTCTGTTTGATTCATCCAATAAAACTATTATGATTAGCATAATATTACATACATACATTTCGATTTGAAAGTGTCAAACTTCCTCCATCCACAACTTTGACAAGGTCTAATCTAGATAATTACCTTAATGGTTATCACTAGTCATTTATTAAACTAGAGATTATTCTTTAACTCTCAGTTTAAGATTAATATATCTGTTTTAGTTAAACACACACACATTGAAGTAATTCCGCTTCATATCTCTTTTTCTACGTGTAATATCTTTTATAGATATACTTAATTATCTCCTCTCTACTACACATTATTGAAACATATAAATAAAGACACCTTAAAAGACAAATTATCCCCAAGATGCAAGTCATTCTGTACCAAAATTCTTAGCTGTTGGCTCAAGCTACAATCTTTCATCTATATATCAACATTCAGTATTATCATTAATATATTATTTATGAATGTCAAATGTACTCCAGAACTTTAATATCATCTACTCTAGATAAATTTTTTAATATTTCAATGCTTAAATGTCACATGACCTTTTGAGTAATTAATCGTACAATTAGCATTATATAAAATATGCATGTAATAATATATTTGAATCGATAACAAAAATCATATACATCACGTGACCAAAGTGATTTTTTTTTTTCCTTTCTATGCTGAAAATGATTGCAAAAATCCGTAGTTCTTATGTCCATCACTTTATCACTGAGCTAACTGCTCAGAGCATATAAATAATAGATTAATACTTTCATTAACATTTTCACCATACGCCAGTGTCTAGAAGTTTTATGTAAAAATATTTTTAAATTATAATTTTCACTGTTGTTAGTCTTTTTAAAAATATTTTTTTGAAACTGATGCTTCTTTTTTAATGGATCTGAGAAAAATGAACCACATCGTACCCCATAGTTTTTTTTAAAAACTTATCACGTATATAATTTTCAATTATGCTTTCTTTTTTTAGTGTACTTTATTTAAAAAGCAACTTTAATGGATTTTTTACCATTAAAATAAACAATTTTTCTTTCCTAGAAACATTTTTTTTTTTTACATTTTTAATGGAAATGGCATGTGTAGATTTACAAACCTTTCTCTCCATGATGCGAAACCCTATAATTTTACTTACAAAAATATGGAATTTTACAATCATTAAAATTTTCATTTTTGTGGATGTCTTATTTTGGAGATAACTCCGAAAATCTACAAAAAAGAGATGCATGTTGCCAAAAAAATATTAATGAGTAATTAATATTTCTGACTAGTAAAATGTCACTTTAACATAAATTTATGTTTGTATATGTGTATGTTTATATATAATCATGTAATTAATATATTACAGAACTACATCTTATATTATTTTTATGGAACATAAGAACATTTAAGCATCTTATATTAGTTTATTGTGAAAATAATATATGTTGTAAGCAACTAATGACAATATAAAATTTATAAAACTAATTTCAAAGGAACCCCTTCATCAGTTGTTCCAACATAATTAATTACGTTATATGCAAATTTAATTTAGTTGGTGAGGTTTACAGCAAATAAAATTCCTGTGTGTCAAATATATATATATAATTATAATATAATAGCCCTAGCTTATGTAATCCATGATTTTTCAGTCTGTTGTCAAGGCAATTTTTATAAGTAATAGATGGAGTCAATCTTTTACCCTGGGTTTAAAATCTTTAGATAGATAAAGAGAACTAACATAGGACTTTAACTTATTGAAATTTTTATACACCTAGAAGTTTAAATATACTACCATCAAACTAAAGAATATTGCCTGTTTTGAGAGTAGACTAATAAATAGTCATTTTTTAAAACTCTCAAACCCCATTGCTATTAATTATTATTTAGATAATAAATCTTGATAATAGACTGAAGATTTATGGCATAAACTTGAGATATTATCATATACATGTAGCCAATTATGCTACAATTAATCTGGCATTTATATAAATAGATTACTCAACAAATAATAACATTTCACTCTTCTTACACTTTAAAGTAAAATATATTTATTTATTGATAACAGTTTCCACTGTTCCTAGCTCTCTTCAGTTAGATCTACAAAATTTAAACATTATATCTATACAACCATATTTCATAATATATCTATTATAATCTTACAATTTTATCATCTTAATTATTATTAACATCACTTTATATACATTAAACTTACTATTCTATAACTTTTAACTTTTTAATTCTATTTTATCTTTTATTTTTCTTATTTATTTTTATTCTTAATTATTTTCATATTTATATTTATTCACCTTTTACTCAACAACCAACATTTAAAATGGTCATTACCAATATCAACTTATGTTTACATAAAGTTTAATTTCTAAATGTTCTATGCTTTTAAATAAACTACAGTTTAGGTAATAATAAAAAGAGCAAATTTTTAAATCAGATATCTTAAATTAAATTTTAAATTAAAATCATTAGAAAGAAATTTGATTAATGTCTTGATTGATTTGAAAATGAAATTTTATTTTTCAGCTATATGTAATTTGGCTTTGATAATAGAATGACTGGATTCTTTAAACATTGATTGTTGAATAATATATGCATATATTCATATGTTCTGCATATAACTATATGGTTGCTTTTTAAATATAAAAAAATCACATGTGCATTTCAATTTTCTTACTTTTAAACAAGGCAGCTAAAAGCTGTTTAATACAAATATGATTCAAACCTTTTGTGATTTATGGTTCATAATGTTTAGAGATTGGCACACATATTGAAGGCTGCCCTCCTAAAACCAATCTAGTGAACTTTGTTTTATTATAATTTAGAATTAAAAATTTGATTATTATATATATATCTTTTATCCCATATTTAAATCTTTTCATCTCATATATATATAAAACACACAATTTCTTTTCTATAAAGCTGCTTTAATATTTCAATAAGCAGACTGATTTTCATATATATATATATGATTATTTTATATATATATATATATATATAGATATAGATATATATCATTAATTTAACAGTGCATTTTTCTGTAAACATAATAACAACATATTGATATCCTCTGTTTAGTTTGTAAAATGAAATTAACAATCATATGACATGTGTAATCTATTAATCAGAAAAATGATGAAAGGCTGCTGCATTTATTTCATGGAATAAATTTCAATCCTTAGTGGACATAATTTGAATATTATCCATGCTACGATATAAACATTAGGGTTCTGCAATATAAACATTAGGGCTCTGCAATATTATTATCTTTCAAGTGACTATGGACTGGTTTTGTGATCAGAATATTTGGTAAATTGATATTTTTCTAATAAAATATTTAGGATCGGTAGACTACTTACTAGTGATAAATTACTGATAATAAAAGTTAATTAATTTGTTTCATACACTGAATAAAAATGACAATAGATTATATATATAAGAGACTTGAATTCAGACTTTTAAACTCCCCACAGCTATCCAATCCATCTTATTCAACTGACACACATGACCACATATATGTGAAAACGATCAATGATTTCCAATATATATATTTCATGCTGAACAAGCATTCATCAGTTGGTCCAGATTACTATCTCCCACACATATATACAATCATTGCTCAGTTTATATTAAGATAGTAAATCTTCAAACTTTAATGGATGAACTTCAATCGTCTTCACTGTCTAACTCTTCAGTCATCCATATCATTGAAAATCTGAGAATGAAATTCTCAAAGCCCTTGTTGATGCTAATATTATTGTCATACCCATGTTGACCTTAAATCAATCTGACTCCTCACACATAAGATCTTAATGTCCATTTAATTATACAGAATAGGTATGGGTTTAGTACAGAAGATATATATGTATTTAAATATATATATATATGCTTGCAATCAAGCATCATTGTCAAAAGAATTTTGATTTGCTGTTCTCTTAACTCAGTCTAGCACCCCCCTTTTAAAACCACATTTTAAAAGTTCAAGAAGCTATTTATATCATTAAAATGAACAAAGTAAGGAGAACAAATTTACACCAAATATTATTTAAATGTTATCAATTTTATCTTCTTTTTTTATAATCAAAACAGTATTTATATCTGAAAAGATTTGTAGGGTAATATCATGTAAAATACCATTCCACATCACATGATCACCATTCTTTGTGCTTACACATGCTGTTAACAGAGAGACTAAACTCTCCATACAGTATCACCATTCAGTGTAATCCAAAGTAATCAACGGATGCAAGAAGGTGTGTGTAAAATCTCCAATTAGTGCCTACTCATCCAATATCTCCAGACTTGTTTGTACTGAGTGGTGATGCTGTATGGAGTTTTGTCTTTGAATATAATGTAAAATAATCTCTGAAAATTAATGAATTAGAAAAATAATTAGTTATAACTGCAAGAATGCACAGACTTCTTTCATTTCCTCATTTTAAATTCCTAATATTCAGTTGAGAACCCTTTCAACAGTTATGCTATATATGTACACACACATACAGTTAAATGTATTAAATGGTACAAAAATAATTGTATATAATTTAATTAGGAAGAAATAAATATTTCTCACTGCTTAAGAGAATCAAGTCCAAATATCTGACATTTCCAGAAGATTCTGGGATTGCACTATATGCATTTACATTTAAATACAAGCATGGTTATGAGTTATCTACCGAAATAAACGTTTTTTAAGTCTATTTATTATTTTTTTATTTCTTGGTATCTTATATTAAATTTAGTTATAGTCTATATTATAATAATGCATCATCTTATTTTTATTACTTTAATTTAAAGTAACCATGCTAGAATAGAAACGGTGTAAACATTACATAGGTTAGTCATATAGGATTCAAGTACAGTCTTATGCAACAATATTAGAAATATTAATTTAATATAAAGTTGTGTTGATTTCTAATTAAAGATTAATAATAAAATGATTGGATGATTAATTGCATAGAAGATCATTTCATGTTTGAGTTCAGATTAAGTTTAAACTTAAGACTCCATCACTCTATTCTTGTGCAAAATTATGTAGCGCAGTTGGGCAATGCAGTACTTCTTATGTATTTAGTGAGAAAAAGATTCAGTTTTTTTTTTGTTTGCCAAGATATTTTTTGTATACAATTAATAGAAAAATATATACCCCAGCAAATTTTGCTAATGTTCTATAGAAGTGTCAAAATAACTGTGCAATTATAAACTTGTTTTACTATTATTAATATGAAACAAAGAGTACTACTTCCATTTTACCATACAAAATTCAAATAGTCAAAATATTTGCGTATTTCAAGATAAAGCATTGGTGGTCAAGAGGTCAGCACAGCTGCCTTACAAGCAGTTGTCCCAGGTTAGCAGGTTCGCTTCCCGGCTGATGCTATGACACATAAGAAAAAAAAGATAAAGTTTTCATTACATTCCTGTAAAATAATGAAATTGCTTTTGTATGCACTTTACACAATACAACATTTTATATCACTTGCAAAATAGTTGACAGTTTCAACTGTTTGTTTGTCTTTCTCAGAGATTCTAATATTAAAAAACAGTAAAATCGTTTAAATTAAATTTTCCTACTATTACTATTAAACTGTTCTCTTATGATAAAAAATTATATTTAGTGTAATTTCATCAAACCAATAATTTTAGTATTCATATATTCAATAAATTCATAGATCATAGTTTTGATTTCAAATAAGGTTTTAAGCTTGAAAGTTAATAGGCAGATAATATGCTGAAATAAACTTTAAATTTAACATATGAAACTTTTAAGTTCATATAATTAAATGATATATTTGAAATAGTTAATAAGTAGGATTAAATACTTTTAAAGAGCATGGTGCAAGGCAAAAATCTCTTGGAATCTTTTTTATGGAAGAAGAGTAAAAAAGAAGACATTTATTACTAGGGATCAAATTTTTAAATGGTGAGGTTTTGACCTATATTCTATCTTTAATCTATATTTTAGTTACACATAGCTAGATATCTATTTTCTGACTTCCATTAAATAATGAGCTAGATAGTCAATAGTTTGACCATATGAAAAGCTCCTAAATTTAATTTAAACTTAAAACCAAACTTGGAGTCAAGCCACTATGGAAAGGTATATATAGATATATTCTAACTTAATAGTATTGAGTTAACTTTTAATAAATTCTCACCAGAATTGTAATACAAAATTAATCAACTAGCTATGCTGGGAGCAGGATGAATATAGTTTATAAAATATGCAAATTATTACAATGAGAAATGAAAATATATAAATTTATTAAGCACTAGCAGATGATCTAATAATAACATCCAGTCATTATTACATCTGATTGGCTGTCACATAAGCATTTTAAGGTGCTTCTGTCGAAGGTTTTAGCCTTGCATGTTATTACAATGAGAAATGTAAATTACAAAAGTCAGATGTTTCACTTTTTTGACAAAGGGGCACAAGACTCCTTCCTGTTCATAGAATTTGGGTCTCATGCATAACCTATGTCTCCTTGAACTTTCTCATGATCATTCCTCTCTGTGCAGACTTGGCATAAAGTTTTCAGATTTTATCCAGCTGAGTGTTGAACCTCTGTTCATAGCATGACAGGTGTATCCATTGCTATTGCAATAAAGCATCCCTCATGCATGAAATAATAAATTTTATTGTTTGTAATCAAGTTTATTATACAAAGATATATGAAATTAAATAAAATTTTTGAAATTTTTACAAGAATAAATGAAAACAAATGTCATATTGTGGAGAAGTTATTTTGATTAAATCATGATAACACAAAAAAAAACACAGTAGTTTTAATTTTAAACCACTAAACATAAGATAAAGATGTCTGTTGGAGGATTGCATTACATCTTAAGATCTACATGTAGTGCTCTCTGATCCAAGACTCCTCCTTGATGAAAGCCTTAAGCTAAAAACTAATCTGGAAATAATGGACTGAAAAGGCATGAAATAAAAATTTTATAAACGAACCTTCCTTCAACCATTGATTACTCTGGCTTGCACTGCATGGCACTATTGTATGGAGAGTTTTGCCTCTGTATAGTATTAATTGTATTGGTATTTATTAGCCTGATGTTTTGAACTTGATTATTAAATTTTATACTGATAAGGATCGCTTTACTATTGGGCTTGGGCATATTTGAAAGAAACTTAAATTTACTTATTTAGTACCTTCACATGTGTGTGAGTATACATATTACATTTAATAATGTTTAAATATAAGCATTTGAAGGAATATACTATAAATTAAATGTCCCTTCTACTATACACATATGAATAAAAAAAAAATACTAAAAGTGATAATAAATCATATAAATAAATATTATAAAATGCAGAAGTTTTTTTAATTATTTTCTTAACCTTCTTCAACTGAAAACTACCATGTTTCTCTGAAAATAAAACCTAACCAGAAAGTAATCCCTG
Source organism: Epiperipatus broadwayi (assembly GCA_028023455.1). Lineage (NCBI taxonomy): Eukaryota > Metazoa > Onychophora > Udeonychophora > Euonychophora > Peripatidae > Epiperipatus > Epiperipatus broadwayi. The sequence continues at coordinate 787,282 of JAQFVV010006387.1, read as the reverse complement.
GCATGATTTGTCAACATGCTTATAATATAAGTCCTCTTCCAAATATAAGCTCTAGCTAAGATTGGCAGCCTGATAGATGGCGTTTTTGTTTGTCAGTTGAAATATATAATGGGCGTATTAAATTATAAAGTAATGAATGTATAAATAAATATTACTGACATGTCAACTATTGGTGGTTGAGAGGTCAGCGACAGCCGCTTTACAAGCAGTTGTCCCGGGTTAGCGGGTTCACTTCCCGGCTGATGCTATGACACATGAGAAAATATATATATATATATTATTGACATTAATGCTTTAAATAAATGGTAATATAAATTATATGCTTCTTTTATATTTTACCACCAACTATTTTTGGCAAACATTAATTCCACCTGTATAGAGAAATATATCTACCACAATTCCGTACATCGGACAATTTATAATTTCATATATATTTTGGTACTTATTTTATTCATATTTAATACTTAGATTTAAAATACTTGATGTAGTTTTAGTGTTTCAGCATCATAGCCTTTAAATATTCGAGACAGAAGAAAAATTTGTTTGTTTCTTAAACATCTTTTCTTCGGAAAGACTTTATTAAAATAATGGAAGTGACGTTAAAAATCAAACTTTAGCTTAAGTTAAAACATCAATCTTTCTCCTAAAAATAAGTTTTTTAAAAAGAATATCCAAGCAGGGCTATTACAAGTAATTTGGAAAAGGTGTACAATTTGTGTAGTTGAAAATGAATGGAAGTGGTTGTGTCATATATAAATCAGCATAATTCAATATGCCAAATGTTGTAATAGATATACTTAATGTGCATGTGTGAAATACAGAAACATTTTCTGAATTTTTGTGCTTGTATTTTTTATTGCTTTTGTGCAGATAAACTATTCTTAACTTGCAAATTCTTGTCTTGCAAATCTTCAATTAACTCTTGATTTAATGGTAAATTTAAACATAATAATATTTTAATCACCAGATAAGATGATTTCTAAACAAAAGCTATTCTAGTGAATACAAGAAAGAAATTGCGGGAGGCTTTCAGGGTAAGAATCTTACAGCTTTCTATAAACAGAATATGTACTTGAATAAATGTACATTTTTGTACTTGAATAAATGTAGACTTTTACACATGAAAAATAAGACATCCCCTGTAAATAAGCCCTATAGTTTCTTTTGGAGCAAAAATTAATATAAGACCCCGTCTTATTTTCAGAAAAACATATATATAATATAAATAAAATTTCCATTAATTAGAACAAAATTGTAATCATAATAAAAATAATAAATGTAATGGTAATAAACTATTATAAACAGTCTTTGAATTTAAGGGCACTTGAGGCAGGTTTAAGAAATTAACCAAAAGTACTTCTGCAGACTGTTATATTTATTATTTTTATTATGATATATACATATATATATTTGAAAATTTGTTTGTTACTTAATAATTCAGAAAATATTTCATCAATCTTGCATAATTTTTTTTTTCTTTTGGATTTTTGTTTTATGGTATTTAATTGTTTTAAAAGATTTGGTAATCTCCTACTAATATGAGTGATGCTGTACGACAGTTAGTTTATATCCATTTCTTTAGTTCTTATAAAAAGAGCAAATCTGGTAAATGATATTATTCAAAACAAACTTCATATGAAACCTAGATATAAGCAGACTTTTTCCAAGCAGTTAATCATTGAACTTTTACAGAGGCAAAACTCTCCATACAATAGCACCACTCACTGCAAGTCAGAGTAATCAATAGATACAGGAAGGATTACTCTGGCTTGTACTGAGTGGCACTACTGTATGGAGGGTTTTGCCTCTGTGAAAAACAGCTTGTGTAAGCATAAAGAATGGTGATCATGTGATGAATCATTGAACTTCATAAGATTGAGTAAGCTTCTACTCAATTTTAAACACTATTTTGAATAATAACTAATAATTCAAATTTGCATACATTTGTTTATTTTGCATAATGAAGTGCTCTCTTTCTACTTTATAATCTAAAGCTGAGTATACTTTGGGTGAATGATTATGGTGAGTTTCACCGAAAGTGCACAGAAAAAAAATATTTTGTTACAAGGATGAACAAACATATCCAAATTTAAATTATCATTTATTATAAATTCAAAATTTGGTTAATAATTCACAAAGTTTTTAAAAGTGAGTAGAAATTTACTCAACCTTATAAAGTTTAATGATTATCTGTTTGAAAATAGTCTGTATTTATAATTAAGTTTTATTGGAAATTTGTTTTGAATAATATCACTTGCCAGATTTGCCATCCTTATAAAAACTGATGAAATAAACATAAACTAACTGTCTTACAGCTTTCTCTTATAAGTAGAAAATTATCAAAATTTTTAAAACAATTAAGTACCATAAAGCAAAAATCCAAAAAAAAATTTATGCAAGATTCATCATAATTGGTGCAATATTTGTTGAATTATTAAGTAACAAATAAATAAATTTTCAAATTTATATGCAAATTATAGGTATAATAGATAATGGGTAAACAATAAAATACAAAGGCATCATATTCTTGAATTCTTTATTTTAGAGTTCTAGTACTTATCCTGGGTGTTGATTGCAAATCTTAAAAAAATATAATGTAGTTGATACTTAAATATATTTAAGTAATATTTATGTTAAATAATAATAACTAATAAATAAAGCACTTCAGACTATATATGAAAACCCTGGAGCAATAAACTTTCCAAACACAGCAAATGTCAATATGCCAAACCCTTTCTCAGATTTTCAAGCAAATTCCCCTGAGATGAAGTTCATTGTGGATAATATCACTTGTTAAATTCCGCATTTGCATATTGGTGATTTTATATTTTTTAGGAAATCTGATAAAGATGTTGATATTGAATTATTTCCATCATATTAATTGTTAAATGTCTTTAGAAAAATTTGAACTTTATTTAAGTTTGTCAAATATATTTGACTATTAGTAATAGCCCATATGTTAATATATAACACAATATTTTAAATGATAATATTCTATCTTTTTCAGATGTTGTTGACCTGACTAGTGACAGTACGGGTATGGGAATCACATCTGAACCTTTAGTTTGGGAATTTTAAGGTGATGCTCTAACCAAGTAGGCTATTTTGGTAAAGGCATCACCATAATTCCATATTCACAAATTTAAAAGTTAGCAACACATGAAAAAGAGAGGAGAATAATATCATTTAAAACATTGTGTTGTATAATGACCTCTGGTTTGTTATTAACAGTTGAATGTATTTGAAAAGGTGTTTAACAATTAATATTAGATGGTGGAAATAGTTCAACATATAAATATGATTAAAATACCCTTATACCAAACTTTCAGTCAAGCACATGATACATTGACATCAACAGTTACTTGAAAATTTTATCACTCCAGTATTCAATTTAGTTAGAAGAACTGTTTTTATTAGTAGTTAGAAGAACTGTTTTTATTAGTTATCACATGTTGTATATGTGGTTATTATTTCACAAAGAATTCAAAATAAATAAAAATTAATACTATCTCATAAGAATTAATATTTAATTATACTGAAAGAAATTGTGTTTACATTTGGATTTAAATTACTATATTATATACTAATAAGTTAACATTTGGATTTAATTTGAAGATTGCCCAAAGGATGTCAGTTTTATTAACTGAGGAAATAGATTATAAATAGCCATTTTAAGTACTCTAGGGATCTGATAAAGAGATTAGCGCAATGTTACCAACAGCTTTCGGAAAATGTATTGTTCCTGTACTTACATACACATATTTATTTGATATAATTAATGTCGATGCATTAAATTTTCAATAAATCATTAATTTAAACGAAATACAAATTTTCAATAACGTAATCTTAAAAATAAATAAAAGATGAGCATTAAAAAAAACATTTTATTAATATTCAAATTGTTGTAGATTTATTTTTCAAGTGATAATTTTAAAAAGATTGTAATTGCTCAGCGACGTAATTTAAACATTTTAATCAAGCTTTGTATTTCAATTAATGTTACCAAATACAGTAACAAATTTACATTTAAATAATAATTTTCTGCTTATTGAAATTTTTATATTGATTATAACAATAACTATAGATGATATTAGGAAGTATATAAAAATAGAAAAACTGATTGTTATTGAAGAGAGAGAATTTGCATAGAGATGTTAAACATTTAGTCGGATTACAGATGAACATTATATTCATAAATTTTGTTTCTACTGTACAAATATTACAATACCCTGTATAGTTTAGTACAGTGGTAGACTTGACCCTGAAATGTGAAGTACTTGGTTTGATTTCATTGCTGCAGTTTTGGAATTCAAACTTTTTATGAACTCTTGAGAAATAAAACCAATCGTTTATATATATGTTTTAATATTACATTACGAATGTGTGCTATAACAATGTTGATTTTATAATCAATCATTTTCATTTTGGAATATTATTCTATATTGCAATATTCATATTATATTTAGCTATTTTCTAAAACTTTAATGTAATTGGTTTCTGAAGATCATTTCTTATATTATTCGTTCACTGTATTTTACATTAAAATACATGTATTTACAAGTAATTTATTTCATGTTCATAGTTAAAACAACACTTTCACAACACTGTAAATATGAAATATATAAAATTCAAAATTGAAATAAATTAAGATGCTGTCAAATCTCTCAGTGCTCATTACAATACTTATCCAACAGCCAATCAGATGTCAATGATAGCTGTCCAAATAACAACCAAACCTAAACACCCGACAAAGATTTTACAAGAAAAGGGCTAAATATAAATGGAAAAAAATATATAAAATTAATTGTTGCAGAACCTGCACAGTTAATATTTTAAGGAAAACTAAACTTTAAAACAAAAATGTAAATAAATTTGCCCTAATAAAATTCACAGTGCACTGCATCCAGAACTTCTATTTATTGATATGGTTGTTTTTTCTTGACATTATTGTTAAGTCATGTATTCTAGCTTGTATTGACAATTATAGCCAATCTTTTAAAGCACAAACAAATTGTGTTAATAAAAGTCATATTATTTCTTCTCTTTCATGTGGAATTCTTTTGATACTACACTCTGTTTCTCTGATGTTGCGATTAAACACATTTGCCTGTTAAAAATCAATTTCCACATTCACATTTGGAAATTATTTTTCTTGATGTCATGTCATAAACCACAGGTAGACAAACTTTTTTGACCATAGGTTGTCCAGACTTTTATAAGAACTCTAGTTGGTTGTAACTTTATGATGTATTTATAGTAGAGGAAAGTATTTCAAACATGCTGGAAACTGACTTCTTATTAAATAAAACTTTTAAATCTGTTTCAAGTTTATTCTAAACTTTTTTTTCTGTGGTACAGTGAAAGCTAAACTAATTCATTTTATTTCCACTTAAGCAATTGAAAATTATCATTTTCTTACTGTTATAATTATTTTTCTGGCATTATAATAAAATCTAAATAAACTTATGCTTATAAAAATCATTTTATTTATGCTTTCTTGTTTGGAAATTATATTTTTCTTAGTAGTTTCTGATTTATTGTGAAAACTAAAATCAAATTTTTAAAAACATAAACAAACATAACACTAATAAACATTACTTTCTTTTTGTTTTTTTTTTTGGAATTTTTTTTTTGAGTTAATAAGCAGCTTTGTAATTGTGTTTTTCAAAAATTTTATCTACATATGGGTTCTATATCAACCAATAGCATTTGTTTTAACTTTTGCATTCATTGGTAGTGACAATTTTCATTGTTTTTTTTTCATGACAAGGTTAATCAGTTTTCTAGCTTTTATTTTCAGGATTTTAGTTAAAAGTATTATAAGTAGGCAGAATAGTAATTTTCAAAAATAAATATAGAATATTTTCATAGCTAAAAGTATATACATAAACAAATAAGAAGAAACCAATTTTTCAGATGTGCTATATGTATTAATCTGCTTGCACTCTGCTCTGAAAGATTGGTTCCTCTCACATAATTTACATGTATAGATCACTAATACATTAATTATATAAACAGATAAGTAAATTAAATTTGTAATGTAAAACATACTAAACCTGATAGAGATACTTTCATTGTTACATTTGTCTTCATTGCACAAATCTTAATTCAGTAAGCAAAACTGTTAATTGTATATTTTATTCCCTGTAAGACCTTCATTGTAGTATATCATTATAAAAATCTCACATGAATATATGCTATGTTCTGTGTAGTATTATTTGTGCTTACCAATATTCTCTATATATATGTAAGTAAATATCAATTAATGAAACATCACATAAATATGTAATTTATTAACATTATTTATTTCCATCATCTATATAAATTTGAATCTCTTATGTTTGACAGTATTGATTTAAAAAAAAAAAAACCTCTTGCAGAATATATGTTTCTGTCAATCAAACCTGACGTCATCAACTGTTCAGAGATAGTTGATCTCACATCAAATATAGCAACTCAGTTTCTATTTAAATAGACTTACAATGTTCAATTTGATTTTAAAATTTGAACATGATAAAATAAATAATGGCCTGTATTTAAAAAAAAAAAAACTTTAAATAATTTTCACTATGTCATATCATAAATATTGTAGTTATAAAAACTAATATTTTAGAGACTTTATAATATTATATCATATATATTGTACCGGTCAAAACAGTATGCTCACTTAACAAGGTTCCAAATCCTAAGCAAAAGTACCTCGAATCCGATCATGCTCGAGATACACAGGTCTGGAACAATCCTGAATTCTAACCTATTTGCCTATTCTTCGAATCTCTGACCCAATGAACAACAATTCTGATGACACAGTAAAATTACTTTAAATCCGTGCCCATAAGCAGAGCGGTAGAGCACAAGATCAGAATGATGATGATGATCGAGGACGGAGTAGCCCAGTTATTACATTATCAGAGTTATTTATTAATGCTAAGCTCTTAGCTAAAGAAAATAATTCTAAATATTAACTAGAAACTAATAATTCAACACAAACCAGGATTAACACGAAAGTATATATATTTAATAAATGCAGAAAACGCATATATATGTTACAAAATTGTTTCACGCTTGGAGTGATTTTATACATTTTGAAAACTTGGGATTTGTTTTATAAAATCCCCATTACATCAATTATTTAATAAATACCATTTTATAGAAGGTGTTATAAGTTGTGCGGGGTTAATATGCCAAAATGTGGATGTACAAAATAATCTACAAGATCGGAACAGACTCGGATTACAGAAAGATACACGATACTTTAACGTTAATCATTTTGACAAATAAATATAAATTTACGGTATCAATCATTGATTTACAATCTTGAAATCATTATATATGTTTGATAGGCATTGTTTGGACCTAGCGTCCTTTGAATAAATATACATAAAAACAAACAATGCGCATTATTTACGAGAATAAATTATACAAATTGATTTACGTCTCTGGGAATCGATAAAGTTTTTTTTTTAAAGGAAAGCAGTTTAAATCAATGGACTAAAAGTATTTTTACGAAATGAAACATTGTTTTTGACACATCATTGCGACTTACTCAAGGTTAGGCGGACGGTGATTAAATTAAAGACAAAAGTAACGGTACTAGCATACATTAAAGGAATCTGACCTTCATGGCGATTGTGGATATTTTATCATTTAAAGGAATACTTGGAAACAAACTTAAAGTGGATATATCCGCGCATTTCTGGCGGAACGATATCAAAGTAGAGGCTGGGAATGAGACCCCAGATCATTTTGTACGGCCATCCGCAGCACATAATCCTCTTAAACTTTATAATTTAACAGAGAGCGTTGTCTCTGGTTAAGAAGGACGGGAGCTTCATGCTTTCGATGTCCCCAATAATAAAACAATCAAGAAAATGGAAAGATAAAATATCAGAAAGAAAATGTATGCCAGCAACATTACTGGACATGAATATAAATTTTATAATATAATTTCCAAACTTGGAAATTGTCTAACTCTTGCGCAATAATCTGTTTCCAATTCTGAGTCATTTAACTGATCATAATGAATAATAACGTTACTATTTACAATATTATTAAACTAACAACATTTATATTTAAAGAATCGATTCCCAAATACGTATTAACTGGTAGGATTTTCCCTTCAGGCACTAGCAAAAAGGAATGAATTAATTATATGAAAGTTGAAAGTTCACGATCTTTTTTAAAATAGAAAATTAAAGCAAAATTCATCCACAGTAAAAGTTTTTAATTTACTTTAAGAATCATGAATTTAAAATGAAACCAAGTTCGCGAGCAATTGCTATTTAATATAAACAGAACTTTATTGATAAGTTTTTTTAATAAAGCCCACCCTTTTCCAAGTAAAACAATTATTTTCCCCTTGACTCACGAACTTAGCGATTTTTGGCATATTAAAGAAAATAAATCATATTTATACATTAAACAAAATACATAAAATCTTAATAGAATCGCACACATTTATATATATATAATTTAATTAAGCGTGAAAGGTAAGTTAAAATACATGATATTAATAAAAGATTACAGAGAGAGAGTTTAAAAGCAAAATTAGCAGAATATCATAACGGATCTATGAATTAATTTGGCTACAAATTATAAATCACCTGTGAATGTTCGTATCAAGGCAGCTCTAAATTACAGGATTTTACCGAATATCTCAGCATAGCGGTAGGCAGGACGGTTGGCAATTCTATGTCATTTCATATGGCCAGTCAGATGGAAGTTTGACGGCTGGTAGACAGTCCTCCGAGAGGAAAGAGAGGTGGACGGCTCCGCTACTCACGCCCCATTTGCTGAACTTGTGTTGGCTTCTTAAAAGTAATTCTCAATTCTAAAAACTGACAGTAAACTCCAAAGTAAAACTCAAAGTCTAAGTGCCCTCTCTTTTGTTCACTGGTTCCTTTTATAACCTTTCCATACTGCCCAGAATTCAATTTCATACCCCACCCTTATCTCTGTAATCCCCCTAAAAACAACATTTAATTAGTAAAATATTTTCAATAGATAAGGCTTGAAATACCCCTTTTAGCTGTTTTGAAAGATTTGCAAACTGATAAACGATTTGTTTTCGATTGTAATTAAGATTTATAAGTTTTAATTATAGACAACGATCTGACTAGTGATAAAGATAATTTCAATATTTCAAGCCTTCCCCATTTTTCTTTGTTGTTACATTGAATATACACAGATATAAAAATAATTACAAATATCTAAGCAAATGTATTTTTATAGCAATAAAACTATTGCTTTAGTCATAATATATATACGCATCATTCAAACTACTGTTTCATTTTTACTAAACAAAATTAATTTTACTCATCTTTAGAATGATTCGACATACAGTGTGTGAGTGAATAGCATATATTTATAGCAGGGTCTGAATTGCGGGCCCCATAGGAGGTTAGTGTAGATGGTTAAGCATGAAGCTCAATGATGATTAGACATTGACTGCTTCATTCTTCCCCACTTAAAGTGATCAAAAAAAAATCAATAAAAAAAAAATACCTTTGTTGGAGTCTAATATAATGCTGGTGAGAAAAACAACCTTAATAAATGAGCCTGAAAAATTTGCTTCTTGTTGACAAAAAAAAAACTGCCTTATATGACTCACGTTTCTAGTATGGAGAAGAATCTTTCATTTTGATATTTTACTGCAATTTTTTTTTTTCTATTAACTGAAATATTTGGTGTGAGGATTGGGTGGTGTGTAGGGTTTCAATTGTCGTGCATTATAGATGCCACTAAACCCATTTTCTCCTTCCAATAAAAAAGCATTTTCATGACATCTCTTCTGAACAAGATATGGTCCACTATACAAGGGAAAAAAATTTTTTAAATTCCTTTTTTACTACACTGCTAGTCTTGGGGGATCTCAACCATACTTGATCCCCTTCCTGAAATTGGTGACATTGCATCCGTCCCCTCTTTATGCGATTTTCGGCTGCCTGGGCCAACCGTCTTCTAGCAGCTTCTTGGTCACGAATGGGGTCAATAACTATTTCATCTAGTGGCACCAGGTTTGGAAATAAGTTGCGACATGGCTTCCCATAATGAAGGCGTTCGGGCGTAAAACCGGTAGACTCATTTATCGTCTGGTTTATACAGTTAACTATTTCTGGAGTTTTATTTACCCAATCCCGGTGGTTGGTTGATATGTAGGTGCGAAAGAGACGATTGAGTTCTCTCATGACTCTTTCGCATGGGTTAGATTGGGGATTCCTAATTGATGTCAACCGATGAGTGACTTGTTGCTTCAAAAGCCAGCCCTTCCATTCCCTAGAGGTGAAGGCTGAACCATGATCTGATAGAATAGAATTAGGTTTTCCCACTTCAGGGAATTGTTTATCTTGGAGGGTCCGAATCGTATTCCTTGAGTCTGCAGCCCGGACAGGATACGCTCGTACATATTTGGAAAAAACATCATAGGTCACGAGTAAATATTGGAAATTTCTAAATTTGGGCAATGGGCCGTAGTGGTCGATTGCAATTAACTCATTGGGCCTTGATGCAGTTATGGGTTTCATAGTTCCAGCGTAAGACTTGTTTGGAAACTTAGTCCGGGCACCCATTGCACATTTCCGTAACACTGTGAGGATCTGTGTGTACATACCTGGCCAGTAAAATTGACGTCTCAGGGCTTCCTCAGTTTTCCGTGGCCCATAATGTCCCAAGGTTTTGTGAATATGTTCGATCAGTTGCATCCTAATCTTATTTGGTGTCATGATTTTCCATGGGCTCTCCATGTCTTTGGTCTTACATTGGAGGATTCCATCTTTTAAACGGAATTGGGAGTATCGCCGTGCATTTCTTTTGTTTGTACACATTAGGTGATTGGTTCCCAGGTTGGAGATAATGTTAGCATATTGGTCATCTTGCCAATATCGTAGATTTGTCAAATCGGTTTCCATAAGAAAAAAAAAATTAGCATGTACCGGTCA